>CM064861.1:2456408-3674612 GCA_032719365.1 Prinsepia uniflora | reverse complement strand
TTGGACCGGGTTGAGTCGCGGGCAACCGGACCCGTTTACCAGTCATCCGGGTATGGACGACGACTGTGCACCGTACTGTAGCAGGTGCGTGGCTTTCACGCGCAGCGTGGGCCCTATTTTTGAGGTAAGTCCAACATGACTTTTGTCCTACACATTGTAACGAACATTTTAGCGTTGGTTTCAAAATTATCGGACACCATTTCGATGTTGTTTCGAGGGTCCGAAGGTCTAGGTTACATTTTTAATTACCGATTAATTCCCGGAAAATTATGGGAAATGAGTATGTTGTTATTTTAGACCTTAATGACCCTGGAATGTGATTTCGGACAGGATTCGGGTTTTCTGGAAAATTCCGGAAATTACGGGAACGCTTGCGGCGCGAAACCGAGCATTAAGAACGGTGTGTGAATGGACGTTGCTTTCAAAATTTAATACATGCATAAATATTTCTATGATTTCTATTATTATGATTATGAATTGTGATTGATTTCGATTTCTGTATTTATATGTATTTTTGTTATACATGCGAGTTGCACGTATTTCGAGACGATGGTTTCTTTTATGATTGATGATGGCTTAATGAATGATTTTATGTGATTTGTGCGTATTATGTTTTTAAGATGTTGGATTTCGATTGTGAGTATGGTTTACGGTTTTGACACGTATTTCGAGAATGTCCCAGATTTGCACGTTTTACGAGATTTCGAGTATGTTTTGATTGGACCGTGATTTTGGTGATTATGATCGTGGTTTTGATGTTTTGATAATGAGGTTTGAGAAATGAAGTGATTTCAAGGAATTAAAATGGATTTTGAAAAAGGTAATTTCGGGCTTGATGCTCGGGGCATAAAAGTAACTTCATTAACGAGATTTCGGTTTCCAGAAGTTGAAAATGGATTCTTAGTTTGGGTTCGGGATGATTTTTCCGGATGCCGGCTTACGGAATCATTATTGCGAATTCGAATTCGGGAATAAAAGAGGATTTAATAAAGTGGTTTGGTGTGATTATACATGCTCCGTGTTTAATGATGATTTGATCATATTTTGTGAAGTAAGATTTAGGGACTTGAATGTGGAACTTCGGACCATGTGTCCTGTTATGACAAAATGTGATTTCGGGATGGATCCCGAGTTGTTGTGATTGAAAAATGTTTTGGGTTTAAAGACCCGTTGGAAACTGTTTTGGGTTTAAAGACCCGGTGCTATTGCTGGAGCACGTTTTGAGTTTAAAGACTCGGTTAATTGATGACGGGGGAGGGCCCTTAATGAGTTTAAAGACTCGTGAGTTTAAAGACTCGGTTATTGTGATACCCCCGAGGCTTATTGATTATGTTTTGAGTTTAAAGACTCGTTGAAATCCCGGGAAGGTCTGATTATGCGCATGATTTTGAGTTTAAAGACTCGGGCGCACTTGATATCCAGCAAAATTATTGACTTGTGATTCATTGTTAATTTCTGATGTTTTGGATGTGTGGGGCAGTGGTCCGGTTTTATGGTTGATGGTTTTGGATTATGTTGTGTTCTTGGGTTTGATTCGTGGTTTTGGGCTGAGGCCCGGTGTTTATAATTGCGGGCAAAGACCCGATGGTTGAGAAAGGAAAAATGATTTTGAGTTTCATACAAGTTTTCCTTATGTTGAAATTTGATACACGGTTTTTCTTATGTTGAAAATATAACCGATTGCGAAATGATTTTTGTATGCATGCATTGGTTTTACGTGGAGGGTAAAAACGTCTTTCTGTAACTGTTTTATAAACCGATTTATTTTTGTCCACTCACACCTTTTGGTTTTTATTGACCATCCAGGTCGTGGCGCGATGTTCGAGGCTGATTGAGAGGCGGAGGCATGAATAAGTACGTGTGACTATCCCTAGTTTGGCAAGTACTGAGGGTAAATTGGGAATTTCAGTCGTCTTACCAGACGGGAGCAGGATCGGGCACGGTTATCGATGCCCCTTTCGGGGGCGGTCCTGTCATAAGTTCCCTAAAACTATCAACTATAAGAAAAAATTTAGAATATATGTAAAAATTAAGGATTATGAGATTGCTCAAAATTATTATGCAAGAGTAAAAGAAATAGTAATTCTGTGAAGAGTATATGGTGAAAAAAATCATTGATGCTAAAGACATATCGACTCTTTCAGTAACATAACTAATGGGCGGGCTCACTAGAAGCCTTCAAGAAAAGACTAAATAGGTGTGAGGAAAGTCTAGTAGAGAGTGCCTTTTAGTTGAAATTTAATTTAAAGTCTCTAAAATCGGAAGAAGAGGAAAGGAGAATAAAAGAAAGACGAAAAGGAGGAGATAATCTCAATAATAAATAGGAAAATGAAAATAACTAGAGGAAAAAATATCCTCCATGTTAGGTGTATAAAAAGATAAATCAGAGAGAAAAATAATGGTGGTTCCTAGGAAAGCCCAATTGTTGTTAGTTTAAGAAAAACCACCAAGCTAACTTTACAGAAAAAAATGAGAAAAACGAGCATTTGTTTTATGCTTATCAAGTTTCGGACAAAAACAAAAGGAAGTGGTTCATAGAAAATGGCTCTAGTAACCACATGACTGGAGATGAAAGCATTTTCACCAACAAGAACAATTCTGTCAAAGGAAAAGTTAAGATGGGAGCTGGCGCTTTGGTGGAGATGCAAGGTAAAGGTGTGATCTCTATCCAAACTAACGAAGTAACTAAATATATAAAAGATGTTTTACTAGTTCTTAACCTGGAGCATAATCTATTGAGCATTGGTTAAATGTCCGAAAATGGATACTCTATGTATTTTTTTTAGAATTTTTTAATAAAATGATTACGAAAGTGAAGATGGAAAATAGAAATTTTCCAATCGAAAAATGGGATTTTCTTGGAGATATTGCTACAACAACAAAAAGGAAGACTGGTGCCCAAACAAAGAAGGCACACAAGCTTACAAGGCAAAGAAAAGAGAAAGATGAAACTAAAGCGGAAAAAAGTTAAAAAACTCCAGGTGTACAAACAACTCTAACAACATCAAGATAAATTTCTCTGTTAAAACAACAAGAAACTTATTCAGAATCGAAACAAAGGAGAGCCAAATCTCGCAAAGAAAAATATGGAACATGCACCTTCACGACAATAGAACCAAAAGGTCTCGAAGTTGAAAAGAAACAAGGTAAATGGTGAAGGCCAATAAAAGAAGAAAGAAAGTCAGCAAGAAGGCTCATACATAAAGGAAGAGCACATAATGTCCCAAGGCAGAAGGGAGCCTACAACAAAAAGAAGTAAGCCCCACTAACATGAAGCAGTCGAAGCAACAAAGATATTAAAAAAACAAGATTCGAGAAGAGAAAGAACTTACTGACACAAAAACACTTTTGGAAGAAAGATTCGAGTAGCTGTGAAGCAAGCTCAGAGTACCACAAATGAATGTGCATTAAGGAGGAGCATTAAAATTAATGCACATTTATCTGGAACATTCTAGGCAACTCAAGAAAAAAAGGAGATGTATATTGGAAATAGAGACCTAGAGAAATCTAGAAGAATATGATGATATCTAGGAAATGAAAAGATGGTTGAAGATTATGCTAGAAAAATCTAGTAAGGCATTAGCTAGAAACATCATGATTAAGATATTGTAATACATAAATGTTGAATGGCCTAGAAAACAAGCCAACATTAGTGGCCAATAACATCTATCAATAGAGATGTGGTGTGATGTAATGGTTGTAATGCAATAGTGTGAAGAATAATCAAGTGAGAGTGAAGTGAACTCCACAAAAAGAGATTTGAGTGATAAAAATAGTTAGGCCTTAGGTGAGAAGCTAAACACTAGCCCACCTAAGTGAGTTTTGTACTCCTCCGTTGAATTAATAAAACTGTGTGTGTCATATCCTTTCATAAAACCTCTCTTTCATTCATAAACTCAATCTAAACACTCATTCAAATATCTTCAGTGGTATCAGAGCATCTAAAACCTAACAGAAGTGATGCATGTGGGTCTTGGCGGTGGTTGTTTAAGCTGTTGAGCTTATTAGTTTTAAGAGCTTTTGATTCTATTTAAAGGTTTTTTTTGTTATATTTCAAATTTTTTATGAAAATTGATTTTTTATATGGTAAGTTTTGGCTATCTTTTATAAAAGAAAAAAAAAACTCAAGATAAAATGGAATGATAAATCGAAAATTTGGGCTGGACTTTCCGACTAGTTTAAGTTCTAATTTTAATTTATTTTTTTATAAATTTTTAGGTTAGATTTCCAAATTTATCGATGAATTTAATATAAAACCAAACAGAATTAAGAAAAAGGACAATTAGTACAAATCTTAGGAACTAATTTTGAAATTCAGAATTGAAACTAAAGTCATGGTCTAATTCCAGAATGATAATAACTATTAAAACTTTAATTTTGGGGGACAGTGGTATAATTCAGGAATGATAATAACTATTAAAACTTTAACTTTGGGGACATTAAGATAATTATAGTAGTGAGCAGTCCTGAAGATGAAGATGAAGACGGTAGGAACTACTCCTATTTCATTGAAGCTGAAGAATCAAAGAATTTATCCTACATAAAGAGAATTTATCCTACAGATTGGGATAATTCAAGAAGTTTTGGTTGAATTATGATCCAAAGAGGAAAAAGAATCTAATAATCATTCTATGATAAAAATGGAATACCGTCTGCTTTGTGTTGTGTGTATAGTGGGTATACGCTATACAATCAAATAAAAAAAATCCGGGGGACGGTTCATGAATTTGGAATAAATCTTGGAATTCGTGCTTTCTAGTGTTCCTTCTTTTCTGAGTGAATACCAGTCATTACAGTATTTCTGAATAAGTTCCTGGCTAACAAGCCCAAGGCTCGGAACCAAAAGCATCAGTCTCAGTCCCGGTGGGTTCCCTTAACCAAGCCACTGCTTATGAGTCGCTTCGTCACAGTACTTACTTATGGGATGATGAGAGCACGCGAAGATGAAGCCGAAAGCGCTGGAAGTGATGATGTGAGTACGCAAAGATGAAGATTGATGGTGGCCCTTGTCCTCACTATGCGCCACAACCTTTGATTTCATGAAGACCAGTGATCCTCAGTGCATGTCTTATTTGGCTAAACTTGTTAACAGGTTCAAAGAAGACGAAAAGGGTCGTCCCCAAGTCCGTCAAGGCCGGCCTCTACTACCCACTTCCGTAGATGAATGCTCTCTCACTCTCATCGGCAGAATCTCCTCCAACTCTTACCTTTATTTGTTGACCGATGCACACTTTTTCCCTCGATTAGGTTTTTATCCCAAAAAGTTTTTCCTAGTAAGGTTTTTTAATGAGACAGCACCTCAAACTTTATTATCATTCCCGCTTGAGGACATACGTATTGCTAGTATAGTACCTAGCGAGTAGTCGATTTTTTTTGTATTTTATCCTCCGTGAATTATTTCAGGTCGTCAATCTTTTAATTGTGTTATTGTTTTTGGTGATCACGTTTGGGTTCATGATAAGTTTTGTACCTATCTATTGTACTATTTTTAGATGTTTTCAATAAAACATCTCTTCTATAAAAAAAAATAATAAATAAATAAAAAGTGAGTTAGGGACATGATATCTCACAAAAATTGTTGATAAGTAACGATATGTTGATCAATGCAACTCGCAACATAGTTTAGATAATATAGCTACTAATTACGAAGTTCGACAACATTATAATTTTGCTATAAAAAAAATTATAATTAAAATTTATTTCAAGGACTATACCAACAATGCCAACAAATAAGCCATAATGCTTTGTTTGAAGTAATGTGATAAGGCCAAATATAATAAGACTAATTTGTTGATAAAACTATTAAAATGCATGCATGCTAGAATTTGGATATAAAAAAAAATTAAAAAAAAGCAAGTGGATTTAAAAGACTTTGTGCACATAATTTTAAAAAATTAAAGGACTCAACTGTTTTGGGAAATCTACCCTCTTTGAAGGTATAGAAAATTTCTTTGATAATAAAGAGCAATGGAATAGAGAGTGCCTTTATGGTTTCTATTTTAAAATTTTGGTTCATAGTATGAAGTTGAAAAGAGAATTATGGCTCAATTGATCTAAATTGTTCTCAAATTTGCAGATTTTGGCTGGTCTGATGAATTCAACATATGGATATGTGCAAGTGCATGAGGATAACCATTTTGATTTTATGTGATGCAGCCTATCAAAAGCCCTGTAACAATCTAACCCCTTTGTGGTTGTAACTGATGGACATTGTTGAAGTTATATATGAAAAACTTACCAAAAATAACCTTCTAAATTTATTAATATTAATATATATATATATTCAAAATAAGGCTAAATGGTTGTTAATGTCTTTGAATTGTACTCAAATTTATCAAATATTTCTTAACTTCAATATTAGAGTATATTTTCCTTAAATTTTACTCAAATATGCATCAATAGTTCTTTCGTAAAAATTTAAAAGTTTAAAATTAAGTGTCACTTGTAATGTTATTTCTACCCTTATTTTTAATAGAAAACAGTTAAAAATTTGAAGGAATTACTATTATTGCATATTTGAATAAAATTTAGAATTAATTATAAATTAGTCCAATTTTTAAGCCTAACTTATAAATTAGTCCACTGTGTTTGGTACGCCGTATTACGATCCGTATAGACTAAATAATCTGAAACATGTGTTTGGTACCAGTCGTATTAATTAGTCACCGTATAAGTTAATACGGTTGAATATTTTTATACGGTCCAGACACGCTAAAATAATACGCTCAAAATTGTCTGTATTAAATAGTCGGATAACTAGTAATCTTGTAAAATATAATAATAATAATAATAATAAATAGTAATATAATAAAAATAAAATATTAATTTAGTAAATATTAATAATAAAAAGTAATAAAGTAATAAATACTAATAATAATAAATTAATAATTAATGATATTTTAATAAATAATAATGATAAAATTAAAAATAATTAATTAATAAAAATGTAATAAATAGTAATAATAATAATAATAATAATAATTAAAAATAAAAAAAATAATGACATACATAATTAATATTTAAGATATAAGTATTTCGTCAATTACTATAATATAATCCGGTCAGTATAATATAGTCAGCATTCTAATCCAGAAAAGTACCAAACGCCCGACTAAATAATCAGTCTATCCGGTGGACAAATTAGTCTATCCGATTGAAATAGTCAGTACAGTACGGCATACCAAACGAGGCCATAAAATAGTCCATTTATTGTTTATTTTTTATTTTTACTGTGTTCTTTTTATGATTTTTTTTTTAAATTTTTAAATACCATTTATACCCCTTTTTCAGATATGGATGAGAAACTTTCAAATTTTAAATATTATTTTTTTATATTTATTTTTTAAAATTATTTAAATTAAGATAATTCTAACTAAATTTCTGAAATTTTATTTTATTTTTTTTTATCGGATAATACCTTATATTTTTTAAGAGTCGGAGAGTTACAAATACGTTATTTCTCTTATTACTTTTCGTAGGTAAATTATTAAGATCCTGTTTATTTTATTTTCTTTTCAGTGAGGTATATTGAAAAAAATATATCTATTATGATACAATTAGAATTTCCACATATATATATATTTTATTTATACGGGAGAGTTAAGTATGTAATATTATTTAATTTACCTATTAAGTCTAGAATCAAATATTGGTAGGTACATAAAGGATTTTATTACATGTACGATGAAACTATAATATGTGACATCGAATAGGTATATAGCTAGAAGAAAGATTAACTATATAAATGACGAACTAAATGAATCGCGAGATCATCCATATAGATGGTGAGTAAATTGAATCTAATAAATTCACTCTTACAAAAAAAAAAAATCTAACAAAAATATGAAACAACATTATGCAAGATCCCAAATTGTTTTAAAAAATATAATATATAATTGCACACTTGTAATTATTTAAAAAAATCAGTGACTAAAAAGAATGATGTAATTTGACAAACAATAAAAAAAATGTTATTTATTTTTTACTTGTCTATATTTATCATAATGAATTAACTTATAAGTTGAATCCAAAAATAGGACCTATTTATAATTATCCCTAAAATTTAAACACTACATGCGCTAATATTAAAATTTAGAGATGATTGGTAAAAAATTTATAAAATTCGAGAAGAATGGCAACTGTTTAGCCTGTGCCTAACCACAATACAATCGACAAAATTTTATCTAACACCCATGGTTTATTAAAGATATTATATACTAACTTAAGATGATCAACAGTGTAATTTATTTTCTAAAAACTACATAAATGCTGAAGAGCAAATAATACATACCAGTTTCCTAAAATCAAATTGCGGCCCTGTGCAATTACTGGGCTTGCTTGGGTTTGAATAATTACTTGGCCAAAGGCCATGGATGGTGAAGATTTGTAATGGCTGTTGATTGTAGCAACGTTTAATTTTGCAGGTGGCCGGTGGCCATTGTTGTACAAATTGAAAATAGACATAAGATCCTGCGAAAATTATATCACAGTGTTAATGGTTTTCGTTATAATAATTTTTAGAAAAAAATACTTTTTTGGTGGTTTAAAGTATTTCGGGTTGAAGATATAAACATGACCATAACTTCCCAATGATGAATATTCAAAAATAATTACTCATATGAGTTAATATTGATGATTTAATGGTATTTATAAATTAATATTCGAATTTATTATTTTATTTTTACAATTAAATAATTTAAAGAGTATTTTGTTAGATATTTTTGATAAAGCCTATTCACCCTATTGGCTTTATAATAGAAAAGATTGAGATGTGATTTCTTCATCTTTCATTTATTACAAAAATAAATTTAAAATTAAAAAAAAAAAACGGTGGAAACAAGCAACATAAGTAATATTACATCATTCTGTAGCAGAACTCTTATTTTTGTCATTAGCTAACTGGTTCTTATTATAAATTTCTTATTTTCCATCTTCATTTCCTACTACTGTAATTATTATTTTCACTTACTGGACTTAATTCCCATGTGCATTAATGATTAAACTTCAAAATCTCTTTAATTATTATTTTCACTGTGGATGCAGTAACTTTTTATCTTCGAACTTGAGTGTGGCCAATTGTCCTTTATATTGTTTTTTATTTGAGAACTGAAAATGTAGTGATATTTTTTTAAAATAAATTTTTTTTGTTCTTTTCATATATTCTTTAATGATTCATCATTTCCCCCTTTTTCCTTTAATATATTAATTATTATTTTTGAAGAGTGAATTTTTTAATCAAAAAAACTCACTCGTATTAAATATAACTTAAGAAAATAAGGGTGCACATCAACCCATTATAACGGTTGCACACATAAGTCTGGGTCATTTTAGTTCTATGGGGAACCCCACGACATGTAGAGCAAACACTTATACCAACGTTTTTAGAAAAAAATAAAATCAAGAAATTTTTTCTTTACTACAATTAGTAAACCTTGAATAAAAAATAATTCAATAGTATTGTATATGCATCTAATTCACGTGTTAAATATATTAACATAGGTGGGTGGCGTAATGATGTGATGATTTGTATTTCTAATGGTAAGGGAATAAATTAACATAATAATTAAATGAGCTGTTAATTGCACAAGGAACATTGGCAAAACAGAGTCAAAATGTGCATCAAATTAACTATAGCCAAATCAAGATAAATTCTGCTTTATTTATCAAATGATATCAGATATTTCTACGGGTGCTTTAAGCTAGCAAAAATTACAAAATGTGGGTTTTCAACGTATTGTGAAAACTTACTGGCGTCAAGTCTAATGAATGTGTTTTTTACCCAAAAAAAAAAACTAATCAATGAGTTACATAAATCGAAGTTGGACAATATATGCTAATTAAAGTGCACATGCATGCAGAATATGAAGAGCAAAATATTTGTAAAGAAGTATATGACCCACCAGTGCTCATAATGAAACACAAGAAGAAAGCACAAAGAAGAACAAGGAAAGCGAGGGATGATTTCATCAACGACACCATACTTCGAAAATACTAAATGCAAAAGAGATGAGGAGGGGGATAAACAGAAAAAGCAACGGGAGGGACTTTGCGAGCTAAGAATCACTTTGTTTGCTTTTTATATAGGAGGTTGCATGGGGTGCCTGCACTATCTGAATAGCAAACGTGATTAAATCTAACTTCTTCGGTTACCTTTTCATGCCAAATAAGCTTTTCAATCAATCTAAACAATCCACCAATGTGCGTTCTTTATTTATTTTTCATTTTTTATTTTTGTTGTTAACTTTTCATGCTTGAGATACGAGGAAAAAAATAAATAAGAAATACTATAATATTTTTAGTTATAGATAACACGAATTAGATGACAGTTTAGATTAAAATTGGTATCTTGTTTAGAGAGATGATCGTTTTAGTTAAAATTTTCATATGTGGTCATTTAAAGTATTAACTGCCTTATTTTTTCAATATTTGGGAACTAATAGATAACACTTTTTGATTTAGTATTGTTTATTAGGGTCTATTGTAGAAGAGGAAAATTCTGGCCCAAAAAAAAATAGAAAATAGAGAGGGAAATGAAACTTTCTCAAAACATGAAAGCGGCAATTGAAAATGGCAAAGCGCGCTCGCTACCGTTCATGATTAAAAAAAAAACACTAAAATGTTGAGTCTGTTTCGAAGGGAAATGAGTGAAGTATTTTATGAGATATTCAGTTCTGATACCATATAGAAACTCGAGATTCCGCCATTATATAGACTCGAGATTTCGGTCCTAAAGTCAATTGATGATATAAAAAGTTATCCAAACCTATATAAGGCACAAATTCACTTTCCTCTTTCCGATGTGGGACATCTCACTCATTCCTCACATCCTATGTTGTGATGTGGCGGTCACGGTTTTGTCAAACCGCGGGTCAGGTAAGACCATACCCAATCTTAATTATTGCTCTCTTCGTACCCCTTTAGGGAAAATTTGGATGCTTCTCGGACTCAACTGTTTTGGGAAATCTACCCTCCTTGAAGGTATAGAAAAAATCTTTGATAATAAAGAGAAATGGAATAGAGAGTGCCTTTATGGTTTCTATTTTAAAATTTTGGTTCACAGTATGAAGTTGAAAAGAGAATTATGGCTCAATTGATCTACATGGTTCTCAAATTTGCAGATTTTGGCTGGTCTGATGAATTCAACATATGGATATGTGCAAGTACATGAGGATAACCATTTTGATTTTATGTGATGCAGCCTATCAAAAGCCCTGTAACTATCTGTGGTGATATTCATGGACAATTCCATGATCTTGCGGAGCTTTTCCGCATTGGAGGAAAGGTATTCTTTATGAAAATATGTTGTTTCGTATTATTTGATAATATGTTGTTTTGTATTATTTGCCTTGATTTTCAATTTGATTGGTCGAAATTGTTTGATTTGATTTGATTTTTGGATGGAGGAGGGAGGAGAAGATGATAACGGTGAGGGGCAGCTGATTAAAAAGGTTTGTATGGTAGCCAGGTATCGATTATTCTGTTTTCCATAGCCACTCTTGATCACAAAATCCGGCGAGTCTCAAACTCCAATTTCATATCTATGCATTGGACGCCAAGTAAATCAAAAATCACTAAAGTAATCACATAAATATCGACCTTCATTTGGTAATTTTTTTTATTTTTTTATTCTTCTTCATTCATACGTTGAGCTGGATAGTCTAGATGAAGATGATAGATTATGGGCTCCAAATCGGTTGGGCCTATTGGGGAGTGATGGGTCCAACTTGGTGGTGTCAAACGACCGGTCGTTGTCTATTGAGTGGTGGAGGCGCTGTTGTTCTTTCCCTTCCATTTTCAGTCTTATTGTTCTTGCTTTCCTCATTTGCTTGAATAATCTGCTCCTCTGATAGTGAGGCAATAGAGTAGAGATATCACGATAGATCGATCGTATCATTGACCCCCCTTGGACAGTGGCTCTGCCCGATCGATGGTTGACTTGCTAATTAGGTGTGGTCCGGTCGACCTGATGTAGTCCCCGCGATCTAAGTGGTTAGTGGATGATAGGTGCTCTTGGGTGATGTGGGTTTCAGCGGGAGAGTGAAAAAAAGGGAGACCGACATAGTTTTTAGTCGTTTTCTCACAGTTGATCTTAAAATGGACTTAACGGATCCGTGAAGATCGCGCACACACAAGGAAGACGAGATGTACATGGTTCACTCGAATTGAGTTACGTCCACGGTGTTATGCTATATTCTCATTAATAATGCATGTGTTTGTATGTGATACAAGTAACTTTTAGTTTTTAGAGAAAGAGTAAGAATGTAGAGAGAAATGAGAGCTCTAACAGGGAGAGCTTGTGTTATGAGGGAGAAAGATTCCTTATTTATAGGAAATGACCTAGATTTAGGTTATGGTCACAATGGTGGGCATGGTACATGGGCTTGGACAGCCTTTCTTCATGGAATTTGATGATAGTTTTGGTCTTGGTTCAAGTGGCCTTTCATGTGGTGAGGGGTCTTGACGGTGGGTTAGACTCGATCCGAGTGATCCTTTTAGTTTTGACTTGGTCGGTCGATATAGTATTAACAATATCAATTTGACGGATAGAATACCCTAACTCTTATTTGTTCTAAACAATGGACAAGAAAGTAAAGTTGTGGAAACAATTGAGTGAGGTATTACTAACAAGGTAGTATTCCAAATCTTCAATTTTCATGAGTTCAAAGCCTTTCCATGTTTCATAAAGGCTATGGTATATGAAGTGACAAGAAATTTTAAATGGAATAAGTATCTGACGCTCTCTATATCCAATACAAGGGTTGGAGAGAGAGATTTTTTTTCATCCTTATCAAATAGAGATGTTAACTCGGACTATTGAAGAAGATATTCCAGCAGAAGCACTTGATAGATCGAAACAAATAACAACATGCCTGAATCCCATAACACCTAAATTAACAGCTTAATCCACATATCATAGAATTGTAAGATAATGGTTGGACTCCCAAACTTTGGTGAAAGCCATCGAGGGAGAAGAATCTTCATCACAAATCTATCTTCCAGATACCACTTTTCTGAAGAATAGAAGATGGAAGCAATGGACTTAATTAGAAAGTTGGCCAATCAACGAGAAACATTAGGCTTCTTTATCGAACTGGAAATTGTCACAGAAGGACGTGAACTTCATAAACAAAATGAAAATCAAATGACAATAAGTTCAGATGACGAAGATGGTGTCGAATATGCCAGAATAAACAATATATTGAAAGTGTAGTTGGCTCAAAGTATTATCAAAATCATGATAAAATTTTATACTAAAAACAGTGTAAAAAGATTTATGATTGTTACTGTATGATTGTTGCTAACCTAGCATAATTCATCTAGAATTAATACAACACAATATCTCACTAAATACATTATCCTCTTTTAACTCAATATAATAAAACATAAAAAAATTAAAAAAATTATTATTTTACTTTTCAGTAATTAAATTTTAGTTTGAGAGGATATAACAATTTACATTCGGCACTGCATTTTGTAAGTGCGGTATCGTAGTGTACAAATTCCGTAATTCATCATTGACAAAAGGCACGAAAGAAGAAAAAGGAAAAAAGTTGATATGGATCATGGTGGAGGATGTGGATAAAGCGACAAAAGAATATGACAAGAATATGACAAAAGAATATGACAAGAATATGACAAAAGAATATGACAAGAATATGACAAAAGAATATCCCCCCTTATTATCTCCGTTTTAGAATAGGGCCTAAGGAGATGACATGGCTTGAACCTGTTATAAGTTATTTGGTTAATAAATTAATATATAACGAAATCCATCGATAAAAATAGGACTGACATTTTGAGACAGATTTAAAAATTCGAGATAGGATGAGCTAAATTTGTAGAAAATTGAAGAAATGTAGGTTAAATTTATAGGAAATTTGAAGATAATGGTTTAAAAAAAAAATAACCATAAACAATTTTGAAATTGGGCAGGAAATGAGGGGCAGCCAAATCGATAGACTAGGACGAACTTTCAATCAGGATATGGGCAAAGATTGAAATATCGATATCGATGGATATATTGCTAGTCAAATTTACGGATATCTCGCTCCAAATACCGATATCATTTACGATCAACAAAAATGACGGAAATTCGGTCTAAAAGTTGGAAATTTGAAATAAAACTTTGGGAAAAACTTAAATACCCAATGATAGTTATATAGGACTAATAAAAATTATAAAATAATTTTGATATAATAAATATATGATAAATAATATGATACAATAGGGTTCTGCCGATGATTAATATTATAACATTTTAAACATAAACATAAATTGAAGTGAATTACTATAATTGAATGTTAATATAATTAAAACATAAAAATAAGCATAATAATGGAGTTTACATTTACATAATAATTTAGAACATAGGGGAATTTGTATTTACATAATAATTTAGAAAATTGGACATTAATTAATGAAAATTGGACGTAAAACAAATTCTTATTAATCGTATGCTCATCTCATATTTTTCTAAAATCCATTAATATTCAAATTAACCATTCAAATAAGTTTCCTCTCAACATAATTTACTTGAATTGAATTCAACATAATTTGTTTCAATTCAACATAATTTGCTTCAAATTAACCATCTATACTCTACGAATCATTCCATTCAATATAATTTTCTTCAAAAATTCATTAATATTCAAATTAACCTTATATTTGTATTCCCAATTTTTTTATATCAAATACTAATTTAAATATAAAACATATTATATTAGATTTTCAGAAATGTACCCATGTGGTATCCAATTAACTTCAAAGTTGTACCATTAAACTCAAAAAAAAAAAAATCATGTTGGACGGGCGGCCAACGGACGCCGCACACGCCAGTGACGGTAAAGGTGGCAATTTTTGACACGACTCGAAACCCGCACGAAATTTATTCGGGTCAACCGACACGATTAAAATTTTGGGTCATTTTTGGGTCAACCCGTTATGACCCGTTTATTAAACGGGTGGATTTCGGGTCAACCTGTTAACCCGTTTAATAAATGAGTTGATTTCGGATTAACAGGTTAACCCGTATATTAGCTTATATATTGATCCATTTAATAAACGTGTCATTACTAACTCATATATCTACCCATTTACCTACCTAAATATCTATTAAATCTTATAATTTAAATAGGTTAAACATGTTAAACGGGTCAAACAGGTCATAGGTTAATTGAGTTTTGAGTATGTCCTGTTTATTAAATGGGTTAAACGGGTTACATGGGTCATTAACAGGTCGGGTTCAGGTTGGACATTCTTGACATGATTATTAAACGGGTCGGATTCGGGTTGTGCATAAATGGGTAAAACAGAATTCATGACACGACACGACCCATTGCCACCCCTAAGTGACGGCCTCTGCGCATAGTGGCCACGTGCCTGCACAATGGTCGTACCCTACCTCGAGCCGAGTCTGCGATTTGGGTTTTGGACCCAGTGGTATGACCCGATTGGAAATCAATGGTTTTACGTCCGATTTTAATGCAATTTAGCCTTATCTCGATTGTTTTAATGAAATAAGGAGATCTATGAGCTTAAAAGAAGACAAAATGTTGAAATTTCGCTGAATTTCTTCCCCCACCCTCCCCCCCCCCTCTCTCTCTCTCTCTCTCTCTCTCTCTCTCTTACATGTCGCCAGCCAATTTTAGCGAAATTTCACCAATAATTACTGATTTTTTCATCCATGGATATGAGTTATATATAGTTGGGGAGTCCTTTCCTTTACAGAGAAAACCCGCCAGTAAAAAAAATGGTTAGGATCACAAATTTCTCCCGAGAAAAGGACAAAAATACCAAAAAAAAAATGGTTACAACTTAAGTCAAACCTCCATATATTATACATGTGTTATTGTAATCTCTACTATTATGAAGGGAACTAAAAAATGGTTAGAATATGAATTTAAGTCAAATCTTTATATGTTATTCACCTGGGTATTATCGTAACATCTACTATTATAAATACTTAAGTCAAATCTCTACTGGTTAGTTAATACATCTTTTTGTATGGTCTAATGCAATTTGCCAATATGTCTGATTGTCACTGCTTGTTGATTATATCGTGCCTCTCTAATGTGAAGTTTATTCTTCTTTCTTGTATAGTTCTAACGTAAATCTTTGATGACTAAAGTCATGGGCAGATCTATTAAAGGGCAAGAGGGGTCAATTGACCCCTTCAATTTCTCCATTACCCCCTTAAGAGTTGTATCTTGACCCCTAAAGCCTGAATTTTTTGCCCTTTATTCTTAAGAAATCTGGGTTTCTTCTGGTCTTGAAGAACACCTGCATCGAGAGGAAGAAGATGGGTGGTGTTGATGCATAAAATGTACCAACGAGACTGTAAAGGCACACACGCACACCAAGACACAAGAAAGTACGTGGTTCACCCAAATCGGGCTACGTCCACGGTGTTGCCTCCTTCTCATTAATAATATGATATTTTATACAAGTATAAGGCTCTGAGCCTTTGAGAGATAATAGTGTTTGTAGAAAGGATGAAGAGGTTGAGTCCCCAGAATAAGGGAGGAGGCACCCTATTTATAGGAGTTATCTAGGGTTAGGTCATGGTTGTAGTAATGATGGGCTTTGAGGCATGGGCCTTGTGTGATCTTTTAGGTCTTCTGGTGGGCTTGTCCCGTAGTTCAGTCTAGTATTTTGGTAGGCCCGTTGCTTGGTCAGATGTCACGTCAACAAGTCCCACAGTTCTTGACTGAGGCGGACTGCCTCGGTTGAGGACTTTCAAGTAAAGTGCATTGATCGAGCAACTCCTCACTTTTGCACTGCTCCGCACGGTATATCATCAGTCCCCCAATTGCTCGGTCGATGAAGGATGCGGAAGAAAAGACACCTTGTAGTGTGTTGTATGTCTAAGTGGATGGACGTTGTAGCGATTGCGCTCTGGTAGTCCCCCAGTGAGTATGACTCCAGGTATGAATCTGTCTGCTTGTGAGTGATTGTGGCTGTAGATACTTCTCAGTCGATAAGTGTGCTGAGTGTAGCATTGAATGTTGACCAACGAGTGCGCGATAATGTGTTGAGCAGCGGGTGCTCAGAGCAGCAGGTGCTCGGTAATGTGTTGAGCAGCGGGTGCTCGGTAATGTGTTGAGCAGCGGGTGTTCGGTAATGTGTTGAGCAGCAGGTGCTCGATAATGTGTTGAGCAGCGGGTGCTCGGAGCAGCAGGTGCTCAGTAATGTGTTGAGCAGCAGGTGCTCGATAATGCGTTGAGCAGCAAGTGCTCGATAATGTGTTGAGCAGCAGGTACTCGGAGCAGCAGGTGCTCGATAATGTGTTGAGCAGCAGGTGCTCGGAGCAGCAGGTACTCGATAGTGTGTTGAGTGTATGAGTTCATGTATGGTTGAAATGAATGAGTGTTATGTATGTAGGTCATGCACGAGGGCACGTATGTGTGACATGTATGTCAATATGCATGAGGGCATGTATGTAGGGCATGTATGAGTGGCATGTATGTCGGTATACGCGAGGGCATGTATGTGTGACATGTATGTCAATTTGCACGATGACATGTATGTATGTCAATAATGATGGTTAGAAGGGATTTCTGGTTGAAAGTGTTACCTGGTTGTATAGTAGAGGGTCCAAGAGGACATCGGTGGGGACCAACCTAGCAAGGAGTCCGAGGGTACATCGGTGGGGACCCACAGAGAGGGGAGTCCGAGGGGACATCAGGAGACCGACCGAGTAGGGAGTCCGAGGGGGGCATCGGGAGACCGACCGAGCAGGGAGCCCGATGGGACACCGGTGGGGCCCGATGAAGAGGGAGTCCGAAGGGGACATCGGGAGGCCGACCGAGCAGAGAGTCCGAGGGGATGTCGGGAGACCGACCGAGCATGGAGTCCGAGGGGACATCGGGTGTAAGGACTCGTCCTGGAAATTAGGGTTAAGACGGTGATTAGTGAAGGATTAGTGAGCTTAATCGGTGGTTAGTTGGTTCTGATAGGTCTGTTAGCGTAAAATGACGATTTTGCCCCTAGGTTGGGTAAATAGTTGACTTTTAGTTCGGGCGGTCAATTGGGCATTGACCGATGACCATGACGTAGTTCGGGACGTCACGAATCCTTAGACAGGTGGTGTAACACCCCGGAAATTCGAGGATTTTAATATTGTAAATTAATGAATGATTGACGTTTTTACCCCTGTGAATTGTATTGCCCAATTTGTTGACTTTTTGATTGGTGGGTCAAACGGACTTTGACCAATGATCGTGACGTAGTTCGGGACGTCACGAGTCCATAGACAGGTGGCACGTCCAATTCGGGCGATCAGGGAAAAGTTATGACTGTCGGAAGTTTAGGGGCATTCTTGTAAGTTGGACGTTAGGGGCGAAAATGTTGACTTTTCATTTGACAACTAATTTTCACACGACTCGAGAACCGTTAGGTAGGTCTCGATGCCCTGAGGCCGTAGGCAGGCGGCACGCTGAAATCGGACGTCAGATGGCGGAGTTACGGGTCTGGAAAATGAAGGACATTATGTTAATTTTTGAACTAGGGGCATTTTGGTCATTTTACCCCTGGTTACTGTAGCAACCGCGGGGGAACACGGGCTGCACCACCATGTGGGGTGGTTTTGAGTGCCCAATTGAGTATTCAGGTATGTGCTGGAAAGAAAGCATTGTTTATAGCTTTATGGGCATCAGAACATGGTCTGAATCGCCCATCCAGCAAGGCCACCATTGTTAATTCGAGAATCTTTGCTTTCGGGGGACAAATATCAGTGGACAGATTGGACTTCCACGAGCTTCTGGGACGGCTTAGTTTGTTTAAACTGAGTAGAATTTGAGTGAGCTTCACTCTGCTGTTGAAGGAACTGAGAATTGGAGAGGAAACCAGAGTGAAACCACTTGCAGGAAAATTGGAGGGAAAAATTGAGATTTGATTTCTGGTGCTTGTTGGACTAAACCAAGGCTTGGTTTAGTCTTCTGGGAGTGTTTGGAACTCAACCGTATCGAATTCAGGGTGAACCAGCCACGATTAAGCTAGGACTGAGGCCACTGTTTCCAGTGAAGTTGCAGAGCTTGGGACGACAACTTCCAGGTACTTTCTGGCACAATTGATCATTCATTCTAGTTCGCATTAGCCCTAGGATGCTTCCTGTTAAGTTAATTTTACTATGGTTTGGAAACCAGGGAGTTATGGTGATCGACCTGTTTGGGTGATCACGGGTCGAAGGACCAGTTAAGGGATTGTTTTGACTAATTAATGTCACAAAACCTAAATTGGATGTTTGGGGAAGATAATAGAATCAAAAACGAAGGGAATTGATTAGGAATTGAAGGGTAATTATCCAGGTCATGTCACGGGTTGAAGTTCCGAATAGCAGGGCTATCGGGTGAAGACGGTGACACTGTAGCAGCTACAGTGTCAGGCGCTTGACTTTCACGCGCAGCCACTTTGGGTGGCGCATGAGGGCGCGTTGGAGCTTATCTCCGATCACGATCAACATGACTTTTATTCCTCTCATCATTCTGAACATTTTTGGTGAATTAACCATGTTGATCTGAGATAGTTAGGTGGGTTAGTTTAGGGCTGGTTGTCTCGGGAAGCATGTTTGGACGGTTTCCCTGAGCCGGTTTCTGTTTCGGATTTTTGGATAAATGTTAAGGACTTGTAGTGACCCTTGCGTATGAATTGGACTGACAGGAATTGTACGATAATCCCGGAACAGGTCCGTACGCGCAGATTCGCAGCGGGATCGTACTGTGAGTGGGCCCGATTTCACTAAACCCTTGCATGCATAAATGTTTTTCTGATTTACTTATATATTCACATGCTAGAAACAAGAAATGGTTTTGATGATCTTGAAATTATGATTATGGCACGTTTTACGAAGTTTGGACTTGAGACCCGTGTGGTAAAACTTGAGTATGGTTTTGGATTTTAATTCCTTATACTTATATATGCATGTGGATATCAATGGTTATATTTTGGTACTGCACTGTAGTGATATACTCGTATTATACTGTCTCCTCCGGATGAGGTAAACCGGAGTATTCACGGCGCAATGCCTGTGATGGGCCATTCTACGGAGAAACCGGACCGTAGAATGACTCAGGAACGAGATTGCTATGTTGGGCGTCTGGGACGTCGAGCATCTAGACGCTAGGCATCTAGGATGCTATACCTGGACAGGGTTCGGGGATTGGACTTGGGATTGAGACCCCGAGTGGCTCTCGTAGCCTTGGGACTGTGACCTTATTGGACGTCAGGGACGTCAGACATCCGGGATGTCAAGATCGGAGTGTATTGTACAGTGGTTATAATTATGTTATGGTTTTACTATATGCCTTATGGTTATCATATCTATGATTTATGGTTTCAAATTCTGAAGCATGCATGTTTGGAAAACGGAGGGGTAAATTATATGTTTTACTTATTACACGGTTTTATAAACTTTGAGTTTCGGCCCATTCACCCTTAATGTTTTGGTAACCCCTCCAGGCCGTGCTACTGAGGTAGAGGAGGATCCTGAGGCTGAGGCATAGATCTACTTCTGCGTACCTGAACCCCTGTTGGGTGGTTTACCCGCAGGATTATTTTAGAGTCGTACTCGGAACTTGTAATTTTGGATTTCATCCCTTGTCTGACATCTGTTAAATTTGGATTTGATGTGTAACTTTAACAGTTGGTTATTTATGCATTTGAACTTTTGAGGTTAAAATTGGAATGTTATCTTGGGTGTCAGACGGGAGCAGGGCACATCCCCATGTGGTCCCAGGGGGATCGGGGCGGGTCTTGTCAGGTGGCACGCCCGATTCTGACATCCGAGGAAAAAGATATGATGTTCGGAAGGTTGAGGGCATAACCGTAATTTGGTTAAAATAGGGGGAAAAGTTGACTTTTCGTACGATCGGGTTTTGACACGTTGACCTAGGACCGTTACGTAGTTCTCGTCGTCCTGAGTTCAACGAGAAGGCGGCACGTGTTCATCGGACCTAGGGTGAGTAAGTTACGGGTCTAAAACGGTAAGGGCAAAACGGTAATTTTAACTTACAGGGGCATTTTGGTCTTTTTTCTGCATTGGGATTTGTGCACACCAGATGAGGACAAGTGTACAGGTGAGATTGAGATATTTGTGAGAGGGCTGAGGTGATGGTGACACGTGCTAGGTGTCTAGTGGGTTCTAGGATTTTTCACAGTTCAATTAAACGGATTGTGCAGGTGTTGTGGTCATGTTCGAGAGAGAACAGAGACTGAGAGTTAGGGAGGAATTGGACGAGTGCAGAGTGTGTTTATGTGTGTTCAGTGATCAAGTGAGGGACTAGAGATCGAGAGAGACAGTGAGTGAGTTGGGAAGACAACTCGTGTGAGGAAGTTTGGTGAGTGAAAAGGGTGAGGTTACGGGAAAACAGAGAGAGCTGAGGGACCTTGGTGGTGGTGTGGCCGTGTGCTGATCGATTGGGATCGATTGGGCGCACGGCGGTGATCGACAGGCAGGTAATTTCTTTCCATCGTTAGTTTGCTCTGTTTTGCCGTGAATTTTAAACGGAAAGTCGTGAAGGTGGGAGCTGAATCGAGGTGTCTGGTTGGTCCTAGTCAACTTCTTAGGTCCTTAGGAACCTATTAATATCGAAGCCGTGACGGGGGAGGACTTGGATGGCCGGAATGGAAAACAGGGGTTTGTACGGGTTTTGTTTCGAGGTTGAAGAAGACGGGTTAGGGGCTGTGTCGAAGTGTTAGAGTAAGGGGAATAGGTTGCTTAGGACTAGACGTTGAGGATGGTGAAGAGAGTAGTTGAAACGGTGAAGGAACGGTGGAGAACCGGGTATGCCGGTTCAGACCGGTTCACCCGTTGAAGACGATGATGAATAGTGTCTATGTGCAGGCGCGTGAGGCCCACGCGCAGCCACTTTGGGAGGCGCATGGGGGCGCGTGTGGTGGCTTTTTGGGAAAGTGTCAACTAGGTTTTTGGTCTAGAGGTTGTAACGAGTCTAGTGGTTTAAGTTTCGGGTTATTCGGACGTCATTTAAGGTTAGTTCCGCGAGGTTGAAGGTTTAGGGTCCCGGTTCGTTACGTTTAGGACCCATGGATTTTTGGGAAAAATTAGGAGAGTCTTGGTAGACGTGTTAGTAACGTTCTTTGGTGACTGTTGACAGGATCGGGACTTCTCGAGGAAGCTGAGGAACGTACGGGGCGCGAGTGACGTGCCGGTGACTGTGAGTGGACCCCTTCTCTAAACTGAGCATGCATAACTGCTTTTCATTACTTATTTTATGGTTTTACATGTGATTTCATGATTGTTGAATATGTGGTGTTGGTTTTACATAATTGCACGTTTTTCGAGAAAGTACAGTTTTTAGCACGTTTTACGAGAAAAGTTTGGATTCTGATTTCGATGCCATGATTTTGGGATCTCAAACGATAAGTGATTTTCAATGGTTATAAAGGGATTTTGAGACATAATTGATAATCGAGGTTTTCGGTTTTGAAATCAGAATTCGGAAAGCGGAATTTGGTTTTAAAGTTGAAACGTGGGATTTCCGGATTTGGATTCGGAATGACGGTTCTAGACGCCGGAAGGGCTTCGGACCAGTGATTTTGGATTCGGGTTAGGATATGGATTTAGAAATGGTTTTTAAAAGGTTTTGGATTGGATTTGCTGGATCTGGTTATTGGGTTTAAAGACCCGGATATTATGTTTGACGGGAGACGGGCCCGGATTGGGTTTAAAGACCCGGATTGAGTTTAAAGACTCGGGAGTTTAAAGACTCGGATATTACGATATTTCCCCCGTAGGCCTGTTGAGTTTAATGACTCGGGAGTTTAAAGACTCGGATATTATTGAGGCCTGGATTGAGTTTAAAGACTCGGGAGTTTAAAGACTCGGATAGGTCCAGCAGGTTTGATCGGATAATGATTGTTTGAGACTTATGTTTTATGATATGGTTTTATGATGTTTATGACGTGATTTTTGTAACTGCTTTCAATTCTGTTTTTATGACGATCTTTATGTGATTTATAACTGTTTTCAGCAAATGGGTTATGCATGTGTGTTTTTAAAACGGAGGGCTAAAACCTTGGTTTGATTATAAAAAGGTTTTCAAAATTTTATGTTAATTATGGTCCACTCACACCTTTTGTTTTTAATTTGCCCTTCAGGTCGTGGAGCTAGCGCGGGGGTTGACGTTGAGGCAGCGTCGGAGGCATAGGATACTCGAGAGTGACCCCGGAGTGCTTTAAATTTTTCGTTATGCGTGTACCTTGTTTATCGGTTTTCTTTCCTTTGAATTTGGTACTATGCTCTGTAAAACTTTGACTTCAGGATGTTTAAAATTTTCTCCTACGTCTGGCATGTATTTTGGTGGTTTTTCGTGAGGTTACTTTGGTTGCTTGTCAGGGTGTCAGACGGGAGCAGGATTTACCTCGGTTTTCGGGGTGGAATGGGGGTGGGTCCTGACAATTGGTATCAGAGCATAGGTTTGTCGGGTTTGACGGTTTGTGTCTGTTGTGAGGTTGTGTTTAGGTTGTTTGACTGTTTCTATGCCTCTTTCAGCGGACGGTTGACTATGCCTCCGAGACGTGAACCCCATCCACGACTTGAAGACGAAGCGGCGAGAGGGATAGAGAGTGTTACTATTGAGCGAGCCCAGCGGCTCGGGGCTACAACTTTTAGTGGTAGGGCAGATCCTGAGGAAGCCCAGAGGTGGATCACGAGACTTGAGCGGATTTTTACAGTAATGCATTGCCCACCAGAGGATCGAGTGTTACTGGCTACCTTTTTACTGGATGGTACGGCGTACGAGTGGTGGTATACCCTCGAGTTGTCTGGTTGGGACGCCCATATTGTGACCTCGGAGACGTTTCGGGAGAGGTTCCTAGATCAGTACTACCCTCGTTCTTTTCGAGATGCCAAGGAGGCTGAGTTTCTGCAGCTCCAACAGGGGAGTTTGAGTGTGGCTGAGTACGAACAGAAGTTTCAAATGTTGTCTCGTTTTGCTCCTGCGTTTGTGGCCACTGAAGCCGAGAAGTGTCGTAGGTTTGAGTTGGGACTGCGAGGTGAGATTCGAGCCATAGTGATGGCTGGATTGTTTACTACCCTCCGAGAGTTGTCAGATGCTGTGGTGAGGGTTGAGGCTAGCTTGCCGGTACGACGTCGGGAGCCACCTTTTTCTGGAGCTTCGAGTCAGAGAGTACCGAAGAGGGGTAACTTCAGTGAAGCATCGTCGTCGGGCGATGATCGTTTTGGTAGACCTGGTAGTTTCCAGAGTTCGGGATTCCGTGGTTACCGAGCACAGCCGACTCCGCAAGCCATTGCGACGTCTGTTGCGTCTACAGAGAGATTGAGTGGTGGACCAAGTCGGGATGTGTGTTACTACTGTGGGGAGCGAGGTCACTTCCGACGTGAGTGTCCACTGTTACCACAGGAAGGTGGTGTAGGTCGAGGATCGGCGGAGCCCGGACGGAGTACAGCGTCAGTGTCAGGGACAACAGGCACTAGAGGAGGTGGAGGTGCCACTAGTAGTTCGAGGGGACGTGGTAGATCTTCAGGACCCCAGGCCCGAGTGTTTTCGATGACTCAGTAGGAGGTTCAGTCGGCACCAGGTGCGGGGACAGGTATTGTTACTATCCTTGGTTGTGTTGTACCTACTTTGTTGTTGAATCTCGGGGTATAGTTAGGCCTTATCCTAGGTGACCTGGAGTGACGAGGTTACAGCTTATGGTGAGTTCTGTTGAAAGATGACGGAAGAAACGGAAAATTAGTGACTATAACTGATCGATATGAGGTTATTGAAGGGAGAGAACCCACAATCTAGGATTTGCCTTTAGGACTTTGTAGATTTATTCCGATAAGGTGATCGAAGTAGGAGCCGAGGGGTGTGACATCGAGGGAGTGATGTAACGACCCGTCCCGAATTCTGGGATTAGATTAGTGACTAATCTTGATTAGTGAGGTTGATCGGTGATTAGTTGAGTGAAATTGGGCGAACGATGCAAAATGACCGTTTTGCCCCTAGTCGTGGGTAAAATGTTGACTTTTCGATCGGGCTGTCAAATGAACTTTGACCGATGACCGTGACGTGGTTCAGGACGTTACGAGTTCATATACAGGTGGCACGTTCGATTCCGACATTCGAGGAGAAAGTTATGATGTTCGGAAGTCGATGGGCATTTTGGTAATTTTGGTTAAAAGGGGCCAAATGTTGACTTTTGACCCGGGAGGTCCAATGGACGAGGGCCAAAGACCATTACGTAGAGCGTATCGATACGAATTCGTAGACAGACAGCATGCCGAAATCGGAGTTTCGACGACGAAGTTATGGTCACTGGAACGAATTCGATTAACCGAACGAACCGAGGCTTCGATTAAAATAATATTATAATAATGAATAGTGACTGTTGATGTGGATGCTGGGATGAGTGACAAGTGTCACCCATCCCTCATTTTGTGGCCTAAAATCTGTTCCATGTTTCCCTCCAAACATCATCATTCCCTACATCATCATTCCTCCTTTATCATTTCCTCCATCTTTCTTTTATTCTTCTTCGTTCTTTGAACCGTGAGCAAACACAAGGGAGAGTTGAGAGAAGTGAGCCGTGAGAAACAAGCTCTACAACCCCCTTTGATCTTCATCCTTTGCTTATGACCCATGAATGAAAGTTGGAGAGGATGTTGAGACGAACCCAATGGTGGCCACGACAAGGACTGTCATGCACGGTGGCCGGAATTTTGGAAGGTAAAACGTGGGATTCAAATTTTGGGTTTTTTATTTTGATGGTGTTGATCGATTCAAAGCTTAGGATGATGTTCTTTGAGTTCTCACGAGCTTGTAGGTGCAATTTGGGACGGATTTGGATGTTGGAGGTGGCCGGAATGATGATTGGAAATCTGGCCGAAACTGTGAATGGCCATAACTTAAAATCCAGGTACTTTTTGAATTTTCTGGGTTGATATTTGGAATCCTTGGCTCGAGTATATGGATTTACATAGGTAGAACGTCGAATTTGGTTAAAAAACGAGTGAGATATCGAAGTTTGAAGTTTGGGGCATCAATGGAGTTTTCCGGCGAGAAATTCTGGCGAGTTGACTCGGTCGCCGGTGAGTTGACTCGTTGACTCTGACCTGTTGACTTTTGACCGTTGACTTACTGTTCATGATGACGTCAGCGTTGACTTTTTGGTCAACGTTTGACTAGAACTTTGACCCCGCGCGTGGGGGCGCGTGTGAGCATATTTTTAGGTGGGACCAGGACCATTTTAAAGGTTTCGATGATCCAGATCCAATGGCGGTGGTTTCGGGTCGATCGGAGATCGTGAAGTTGGTCAAATCAAGGTTTTTCACCTCGGGAAACGTGTACGGGACAAGTTGACTTTTCCGGGAAATTTTAGGGTTCTTAATATGGACTTGTATAGGTTAATAGTAACCTTTGGGCGTGATTTGGACAAGATTGGAAGTCCCGGTGATAGTGGTGTGCCCGGGAAGGCTTATGGCATGCGTATCGAGGCGTATCGTTGAACGGTCTGTGAGTGGACTTTTGTTTTCTAACTGTGATGCATGCATATATGATTTAAATGCTTTATTATATGATTTGATATGTTTTGACATGATTGATGTTTCAATCCGGTGATTTCTCGATTTTATGGATTATTATATTATTTTTGGCACGATTTTCGAGAAATTATGAAATTGATGTTTTGGGCGTAGGCCCGGGATTTAAAATGATGTTTGGACTCGGGTTACGAGTTAAGGATTGAAAATGATGTTTTGACCCGGATTATGAGTTAAGGATTTGATTTCATGGATTTATATGAAAATGGCAACTAAGGTTGCGATCGCAAACGAGTCTAGTGGTTTAAGTTTCTGGTTATTCGGACGTCGTTTAAGGTTAGTTCCGCGAGGTTGAAGGTTTAGGGTCCCGGTTCGTTACGTTTAGGACCCGAGGATTTTTGGGGAAAATTAGGAGAGTCTTGGTAGACGTGTTAGTAACGTTCTTTGGTGACTGTTGATAGGATCGGGACTTCCCGAGGAAGCTGAGGAACGTACGGGACGTACGGGGCGCGAGTGACGTGTCGGTGACTGTGAGTGGACCCCTTCTCTAAACTGAGCATGCATAACTGCTTTTCATTACTTATTTTATGGTTTTACATGTGATTTCATGATTGTTGAATATGTGGTGTTGGTTTTACATAATTGCACGTTTTTTGAGAAAGTACAGTTTTCAGCACGTTTTACGAGAAAAGTTTGGATTCTGATTTCGATGCCATGATTTTGGGATCTCAAACGATAAGTGATTTTCAATGGTTATAAAGGGATTTTGAGACATAATTGATAATCGAGGTTTTCGGTTTTGAAATCGGAATTCGGAAAGCGGAATTTGGTTTTAAAGTTGAAACGTGGGATTTCCGGATTTGGGTTCGGAATGACGGTTCTGAACGCCGGAAGGGCTTCGGACCAGTGATTTCGGATTCGGGTTCGGATATGGATTTAGAAATGGTTTTTAAAAGGTTTTGGATTGGATTTGCTGGATCTGGTTATTGGGTTTAAAGACCCGGATATTATGTTTGACGGGGGACAGGCCGGGATTGGGTTTAAAGACCCGGATTGAGTTTAAAGACTCGGGAGTTTAAAGACTCGGATATTACGATATTTCCCCCATAGGCCTGTTGAGTTTAAAGACTCGGATATTATTGAGGCCTGGATTGAGTTTAAAGACTCGGGAGTTTAAAGACTCGGATAGGTCCAGCAGGTTTGATCGGATAATGATTGTTTGAGACCTATGTTTTATGATATGGTTTTATGATGTTTATGACGTGATTTCTGTAACTGCTTTCAATTCTGTTTTTATGACGATCTTTATGTGATTTATATTTGTTTTCAGCAAATGGGTTATGCATGTGTGTTTTTAAAACGGAGGGCTAAAACCCTGGTTTGATTATAAAAAGGTTTTCGAAATTTTACGTTAATTATGGTCCACTCACACCTTTTGTTTTTAATTTGCCCTCCAGGTCGTGGAGCTAGAGCGGGGGTTGACGTTGAGGCAACGTCGGAGGTATAGGATACTCGAGAGTGACCCCGGAGTGCTTTAAATTTTCCGTTGTACGTGTACCTTGTTTATCGGTTTTCTTTCCTTTGAATTTGGTACTATGCTCTGTAAAACTTTGACTTCGGGATGTTTAAAATTTTCTCCTGCGTCTGGCATGTATTTTGGTGGTTTTTCGTGAGGTTACTTTTGTAACGACGCGTCCCAAATTCCATAATTAGATTAGTGACTAATCACGATTAGTTAGGCTAATCCGTGATTAGTAGAGTGAAATCGGACGAACGATGCGAAATGACCGTTTTGCCCCTAGTCGTGGCAAAACGTTGACTTTTCATTCGGGCAGTCAAACGGACTTTGACCAATGACCGTGACATAATTTAGGACATCACGAGTTCATAGACAGGTGGCATGTTCAATTTCGACGTTCGAGGAGGAAGTTATGACGTTCGGAAGTTTAGGGGCATTTTGGTAATTTTGGTTAAAAAGGGGCAAATAGTTGACTTTTGACCGGGATGTCCGATGGCCGAGGGCCAAGGACCATTACGTAGATAGGGACGATACGAATCCATAGACAGGCGGCACGTCGAATTCGGACGTTCGATGGCGAAGTTACGGTTCACGGAAGTTCGAGTGCACTATTGCACGAATTACGAGATGAGTTCGCTTTTGGACTCTAGTGGGCCCAGATATTTGTTCTGATGCCCAATGGATGAGTGACAAGTGTCACCCATCCACTGGACATCATTTTCCCTTCATGCACATCCATCCATCCTCCTACATCGATCATTTCTTTCCATTTCAAACATTTCCCCGATCTCAGTTTGAACCCAAACCCATCCAATCCTTTCCATCTGATCTTGAGTGAGACCAAAGAGTGAGGGAGAGGCTGAGGAAGCTAGGGACGGTGGCTGGGAGCCCCTGGACCGCCGCACACGGCCGTGAAGGCCCAGGTAACCCGATTACCCGACTAATGCCCATTTTCCATTATTTTCGAATAGGACATTATGGTTTGCGATGGGTGATTGGAAGATGATTAGGGAGTTGCTAGGATGATTTTAGGACGGTTTGGAGGGTGGTTCACGACGGAGGAGGCCGTGAGGGTGGCCGGGAAACTTTGGGCCGTGAGGTTCAAGAATTAAACCTCGAATTCGTGGTGTTTTTCCTTGTTTTGACCATCCAAACATGTTCCTAGGATCAAAATAGGAATTTAGGGATTGATTAGGAAGGAAATCGGACCAAAATGAGAGAGAAGGAGTCGTGAACCGGTCACGTCGGTCCAACTGGACCAGCCAACCAGTGAACCGGCCGGTTCGATCGCTGAGGAAGAAAACTGTTCACTGGCGCGTGAAGCCCACGCGCAGCCACTTCAGGCTGCGCGTGGCCGCGCGTGGGGGAGATTTTGGGGAAGCTTCCAACATATTAAATCTTCTATTCGATGTAACGAACATTTTGGGACTGGTTTTGAGTCGATCGGACACCGTCTCGATATGTTTCGGGGCATCGGAAGGCTTAGGGTCGATTTAAAAATAGTTAAAAGTTTGGGAAAATTACGGGGCTTTGGTAGGAGGTTAATTAAGTAGTTAGTAACCTTTTATTAAAATTTGGACAGGTTTGGGAGTCCCGGTGATGGTGATCGGCCCAAGGAGCCGAATGGCATGCAAATCGAGGCGGCAGCTCGGACGGTCTGTGAGTGGACCTTGTTTTCTAAATTGGTGCATGCATAAATGTTTATTATATGTTTAAAATACTTGTTTGTGATGCCATGAGTGCATTTTGATGTGTGGTTGCGTATAGGCACGTATTCCGAGGTTTCGACCCTATACGGTGCCTATACGGGTCTTTATGTCTTTATTGGTCTAAATGAAATGGTTTTGGATTTCAAATGGATAAACTCGGGTATGAGACCCATTTGGTTTTGTCTCGGGCATATGACACTATTTACGACCTTCGGGTCTAAATCGTGGTCGCGACGGGTGCTATGTGCACGGCGATCGACGATACGACGCTCGCATCCGGATTGGGATGTGTTCCTTCCGGAGAGGTCACGATGCACGATTCGTGGTCGGGCAGCCTGGGGAGGCTCAACTTCGGAGTGCTGACGGTTCAGGATATCGATCGGTGATGAGTGCACCATGATCTTGTGATGGTCGCGTCGGTTGATACGTTCACGGCGACATACCAAGATTGAAGGCGGTCCTGGATGGATGGTTGCACGCATCACTATGATCGGAGTTGTGACTGACCCTTAGATATCGAGCACGGTGCCCAGTTGAGTCATATGTTCGGGCACCAGACCCAGTTGTTTTACACTGATGATTTCGGGTCAGGGACCCTAGATGGATTTCCAAGTTCATGACGGTTTATGGGAATCGGCATGAACTCTGGAAAGGTCATTGTGGTTCATGACGGTTTATGGGAACCGGCATGAACCTTTGTCAGGTCATTATGGTACATGACAGTTTATGGGAACCGGCATGAACCTTTGTCAGGTCATTATGGTACATGACGGTTTATGGGAACCGGCATGAACCATTGTTATGGATGTTATGGATCATGACGGTTCAGGGGAACCGGGCATGAATGTTTATGTTATGTATGTATATGTTCATCTACCTTCCTTTACTTCTATTATCTCCTCCGGGGAGGGTCGTTGGCCTGGGTGGACCCCGGAGTAGTCACGGAGCACCGACTGAGTGGAGTCACCCTCCAGTTGGGTTCCTTACTCTCAGGAAGGCTATGGTTACTATTACCTCGGGTAGGGTCAGTGGTCTACGGACATTGATCTTGACTTTGAGAAGACTCGGATTGAGACCTGGGTAGCACGCGCGTAGCTTTGGATACCGTGACAGGATTGGTTGTGTGAATTATATGTATATATGATGTATGCTTTATGAGATATATATATATATATATATATATATATATATATATATGATATATGGATTGTGATATGTGGTATGCACAGGTGTGCACAGGATTTGGGCAATGGCCTGTATGGTCGTTTTCATTATGGTTCTTTCAATCTTGGTTTTGGGCTTAGTTCCACATATGGTTTCTTTGGTTAAACAGTTTTCGAATGCATGCATGATTTTTAGTGAAGGGTACAAATGTCTTCTCGTTAAAATGTTTTTATAAACTCTTGTTTTGTCCACTCACAGCTTTTAATGTTTTGACTGCCCTTCAGGTTGACATCGGATGTGGACTGTAGCAGGGACCGAGATATCACATGCCTCCTCCGGATCCTGGCGTACTCTGATAGCCCGGGAAGGCAAAGGTCGGAAATATCCCTTGTCTGACACTTCGTGTCAGACGGGAGCAGGGTCATCCAGAATTAATTCCGGGGGGATTGGGATGGGTCCTGTCAACTTTGGTTGCGTGTCGGGGTGTCAGACGGGAGCAGGATTTACCTCGGTTTTCGAGGTGGAACTGGGGTGGGTCCTGACATCGTGAGGCCGACCGAGCAGAGAGCCCGATGGGACATCGGTGGGGACCAATGAAGAGGAGTCTGAGGGGACATCGGGAGGCCGACCGAGTAGGGAGTCCGATGGGACATCGGGGGACCGACCGAGCAGGGAGTCCGAGGGGACATCAGGAGACCGACCAAGCAGGGAGCTCGATGGGACATCGGTGGGGACCGATAAAGAGGTCTAGGCTGTTGTAATAAAGATAGATAATATCTTGGTGGGGTCAAGTGGCAGGGGGCAGGTTACCAAGCATGATTATATATGTTTTTTTTGTGGTGGGTAGGTGCCTACAGAAGGCTAAAAAGTAGCTATTATTTGTTTGTGGTGGGCAGAGTTTGCAGGGGCTTAAAGTACCAAAAAATTTTGATTTTCAGAGGCTACAATATATATATTTATTTTGTGGTGGGAAAGAGGTTTTGTGAGAGAAGCACAAGGGGCTTCGACCGACCGAGAAAGGAGAAATTCCCTGGGTTCTTCTTGCGTATTCGACATATTGTATTTTCTGGGGTTTTCTTGGTGTTCTTGGTGGCCATGGTGTTTTAGCAGGTGAGAAAATTTGAAAAGAGCCGACATAACCTTTTGTATCGATTCCCACAGACAGCGCCAAACTGTTAATGCATAAAATGTACCAACGAGACTGTAAAGACACGCACGCACAACAAGACACAAGAAAGTACGTGGTTCACCCAAATCGGGCTATATCCCCGGTGTTGCCTCACTCTCATTAATAATATGATATTTTATACAAGTATAAGGCTCTGAGCCTTTGAGAGATAATAGTTTTTGTAGAAAGGATAAAGAGGTTGAGTCCCCAGAATAAGGGAGGAGGCTCCCTATTTATAGGAGTTATCTCTGGTTAGGTCATGGTTGTAGTAATGATGGGCTTTGAGGCATGAGCCTTGTGTGATCTTTTAGGTCTTCTGGTGGGCTTGTCCCGTAGTTCAGTCTAGTATTTTGGTAGGCCCGTTGTTTGGTCAGATGTCACGTCAACAGGTGGTTCTGCCAATTGTTTTGTTTAATAAAAATTTACTCAAAACAACGTCGTTTTGAGTAAATTCTTCTGAAAAACAATTAATGTTATTGCTTCCCAATGCCCATCCTTTACCAATTACCAACTTTCTCAAGACAAACTGCCGCCCACAAATCTATTTTGGAGTGTTGGGCATTTTATCTAAAGATGATAAATCCAACACAAATTAAAACTCACTCTCAAGCCCACTACAAATTTTTTGTTGATATTCTTAAAAAGAAGATATTAATTAAAGCGTTACTAGAATTTCTCAAAAGAAAAAAATAAAATCTCCTTTGCCATTTTCAAAAAATTATGGTAATATGCTTCTATTTCTTTTAGGACTTGAAGTTAAAAAAAAAAGTTTAGATCATAAATTCTTGTATAATTTTTTATGTAAAATATATTAATATCTAAATTTGTAAGAAAATGTCATTATACTACAGTGTTATTTCTCATCACTTTGATCAAATAACATGTCTTAAGGTCAACTGATATCCATAACAAAAATAATTTATATTCGTTTGATTTTAATAATTTACTATGACTTGGTCCTTTTTTTTTTTGTATTTAGTAGTTTAATTAGCATAAATTCATTATACTTATTATATAGAGTATCAAAATGTAAATTGAAGGGTATAATTTTCCTACAAGTATATTTAGAGAGTTTTGTAAGTTGACCCCTTAGAAAAACATTTCTGGATCCGCCACGGACTAAAGTACCTAATTAATTATTGTAAGATTAAAATAATTGTGACATAAATATCATCAATAGAAAAGGGAATGGAAGTTCCCTCGGAATTAAACTTTCTTTAACTAAAGTCTGGGTACGCAACGAAATCGTCGTGATAGGTTAATTAATTGGCCTAGGAAAGCTTAAAGCATGTTTTCTTTGTAGTGCTAGCGCTTCACATGCCATGTTTAGATCTTTTACGTACCAACTTTGGAACAATTAATAGATGGTGAAATTTGATATGACCAACAAAAAAGATAATAGAAATTGTTTTGCAAACTCAACTTTTCTCCTCATGCACTATTTCATTTTTCTTTTCTTTTAATGGATCATTTCCAAATGAGAAATTTTATTCTTGTAGTGAAATATATTTTTCTTGCTGGAATTAGCTGTCTACATTCTTTCTTGTTGCCTCAGAGTACTGGAATTAAACTATTAACATACATAATAGGTTGGTAATGAGCTGAATCTTCACTATGCGTGGAGAGATTCTTAAGCTGATGACTATCGAGGTTGTAAGATACTATATCTCCATTGGTGGTAACCATAAGAATTTCTTCAGCCTTCCAAAATTTCAGTACGCTCCTGATGCCCACTGAGGGCTCAAACGTTACATATCTAGTCCAACCACCGCCATTATCATCCATCACCCATATTCCACGAGATTGATCAGGCAATGCACCAAATTGATCTAAGCCAAAAAGAGCAATTGATTCATTATTCCACATTATAATACTCACACACCAGCACATATCATCGTAACAATATTCTAATCCCTCAAATCCAGGAGAACTATTCGGAAGCAATATATTATGAAATACCTCATCACACGTATCAAATAAAAATATCATTGGCTTCTTATTTATGTCGTCATCTAATACAGTGTAATACTCGTATTCTTTTGGTTGCTCATACCCGACCCAGTAACAAATTCCCTTGAAGTACATCTGGAAAATCTCAGGCGAAAAGAATGTGACTTCTGTTTCTAAAGAATCATTCTTGATCTCTCTCCAACAAGCAGTGCTGAGACTGTATATTTCAACTCTAGGAGGAGAAATAACCATGTCCTTATCACCAACAGGTTCCCCATGATAAGATGCAATTCTTTGAACTTTGTAATCTTTGGAATTGGGATCATATCCGAACCCCAGACAGCAATACATCCAATTTGGAAGGCATGATTTGGGAAGAACCTTGATTTCCTTGATTGCCGGATTGCATAAAACAACGGCATTATTATCATCACTTAGAAGAAGTATGCCGTCACAATGGTCTATAATACTTGGGGATTTTATTACCTCAAGCCCTTGCTCCGTGGAAATTGGAAGTTTGGCGACAGTTTTAGTTTGCTCATTATTATCGTTATCTTTGCAAAGATAAAGGAAGGAGAATGCAAGTTCAGTCTCACCAGTGTTAGGGTTGCTCTGGATAGAGTCATTGAAAATAAAGCTAGTGTATAGCATGTTGTGCTTAGAATTGGAGAGGTGCATTTCCACAAACAAGGGACAATTGATCAGATTATACCATGATTTACCAATGCACTTGAATCGAATTAGAGATTTGGGAGGCAATTTTGGCAGAACACGCAGCACCATGTCTTCCGACATGTTGCCAAATCCTGTCATTTCTGCTTTCACTTCGATGGTTGTCTTCCTTCTTACCCTAAGCAATAAACAAAGTAACTAGAATCTTGATTAAACAAAAATGTTAGGTAGAATTTACAAATGAAATTAGGTGGAGAAAGCAAACTAACTAGGGTCACGGCCGTCCACTTGCATGCCGCCATGCATGCATGCATCAGCACGTGGTTGGTTATAAAATTAGGGGACCCATTAATTAATCAATGTTGAGGTTGGGCGCGAAAGGTGGCCGGCGAACTCTCAGTAACACTCCACGGGCCATGCATCCTTCATTTTCTCATCGTAGAAAAAAATAGAAAGTGCCTCCTCTTTTCCCTTTTGCCCATAAAAGTGCTTATTGATGTTTCAATCTATATCTATAGGTACGTAGGTAATCATTACTCTTTTTCTTTTTCCCATGCTCAATAACAAAATCAATTTATATCTACAACGTTTTTGACAAAAAATCCAAAAATCCTATGAATGATGAATCATGTGCAACTCATATAATTTTTTGGTTGAAAAAATTAGAGACACCATTTGAATTGGATGACAGCTCATAAAATTTGCAAAGTTAATGTGGCATCTCACTTGAATTCTTCCATGAGGTGTATAATTGATGTGCCATGTGACATTTCATCAAATAATTAAAAAAAATCTGTTTGCCGTCTGATCAATTATCAAATTTAATACAAAAATAAATAATTAATCATTCACAATATATATATACATAAAGAAATTTCTAATTAATCACCTAGTATTATAAAATTGTTAAAAACCAACAAATCGTTAATCTTATCTCAAATTTATACCTCAAATTAAGGCTCAAAGTATTAATTAGTTGATTGATATGAGCAGAAGGACAAAAGAACCAAAAACTGGAACCAACACGTAGAGATTTTTTATTGATATATTAATTACCACTCAAACTAACTAATACATCATTCGCTGTTCGTAAAATAGCAAATTAATGAACCAATCAAAGAAGGCGTAAACATTTCATAATAATACATTGATACATCTTCTGTAAATAGACATTACTCCAAACTAAAGAGAAATTAATCATTCACTTTCTCTTCCTGCTTCCTGGACTCCTATATATAGGAGGTTTCTGGTTCATCATGTTGTTTTTTAAACGAGGATTGAAGAAGATGCAGTTAGGTTTTAGCAAAAAATTTAGGTAAATTTTTGTTTATGAAATTATGTAAAATTGGCTTAAATTAATTATCCAGTTTATTTACTGAGTTCTGTGAGATTAAAATGAACAATTTACTGGGTGCTAGGAGGGAAGTGAAAACTGTGGCTTTTGATCTTAACTCTCTTATCCTATCAATCATTTTTATTAACATCGTTATTAACTGGCTGTTAAATGCATATACAAAGTACATCTATCAATTTTGTTTTGAACAAAATTATTACTAATTTGAGAAAGGATTTGCAAAGAGAAAAAAAATTTCGTTTGGTAAGTACCATGTATTAGAACATTTAATTTTAACAACTATTTATAAATAGTTATGTTAAGATTAGCTGAATTTGCATATTCTGGTCATTAGTGGAATTGTTAATTTCAATTGAAGCTTTACCAATCTTTTCTTTTGAGGTTGAAGCTTTAAAGAAAGAATTGTTGAGCAAAGTTTCATATTGTGTGAAGGAGTACTCCATAGCATTGGTAACTATCTTGCTTTGTCATTCTTTCATATTTTTTTTTTATCACATTCATTTGTTTTTCTGTTATGTTCTCTGTTTATTAAAGCTTCGGTTGAACATTTCTATCAGTTTTTTCTCTAAGTTCTTTCAGTATTATTATCACTATTTATTGGTTTATCTATTATTTTTTGTCAATTGAAGTTTTTGTCATGTTTTAGTTAGTTTATTGGTATATATTTATTGAATTTTGTTGCACATTGCATATTCATTTGGATGTTGGTTTTCTCTTCACTTTTGATGTAGAACAAATGGCGGAATGGATTGAGGAAGAGATGGAGCGAAAACTGCAAAAAGGACGTAAGCGGAATTTACAGATTTGGCGTCCGAGCTCAGAATGGGGCTTATGATACCTTTCCGGAAAGGGAACGACGAGACAAATCAAACTCACTGCTAATGCTGTGACATATGGGTCTTTTTAGCCGAATATCGTCGTTTAGGGCCTCAAAAAGTAGTTTTAAAGTTTTCCTAGTATTTTCGGAATTTTAATTAATTAGAGTTTTCTTTTCCTTTTTGATTTAGGTTTCACTTTAGGGTTTCCTAGGTATTTAAACAACCTTTAAATGTTGTATTTGTTTTTATCATATATTTTTATTCAACCAAATTCGAGAGTTTTCTCGGTTATCTTCTGGTGGATTCCAGTGTTTGTTCTTCAGGGTTTTACGCTTGTTTACCCTATTTTACTTCGTGCTGCGTCAAGTGGTATCAGAGCGGGTTTCTCCCCTCTAGTTATCATTGATTTCTATCCATGGCTGATCGTGTAGACGATGTCTCTGCTACTCGAGCGGATTTGGATGCCCAAACCCGTCGTATCGATGCCCAAAACCGTAGTCTCACTGAATTAACTACTCAATTTGGGGAATTAACTGCTCAATTTGGGGAGCTGCGAGCGTTGTTGCTGGAGAATAATCGAAGAGGCAACCAAGGCAACAATCGGGCGGGTAATGATAGGGGAAACCCTAGGAGATTTCGTGAGGAAGAAGGTGGTTCCGATTCTGAAGAGGAACTCGAAGAGCCACGTCACAATAACCATAACCGCAACCATTATGATGATTATCGGATTAAAACTGATATTCCCAACTTTTCGGGAAATTTAAAAATTGAAGATTTCTTAGATTGGTTAGTGGACGTAGAGAGATTTTTCGAACTCATGGAGATTCCCGAGGCCAAGATGGTAAAGATGATTGCTTTCCGTTTGAAAAGTACAGCGGCTGTTTGGTGGGATCAACTCCAGAATACCCGACAAAGGCAAGGGAAAAATAGGGTTCGGACATGGCGAAAGATGAAACAACTTATGATGGAGAGATTTTTACCAGCTGACCACGAGCAAATTTTGTATCCGATGTTCATGGGATGTGTTCAAGGCATCAAAACAGTGACTGAATATACTGATGAGTTCATGCAGTTGGCTGAACGAAATAACCTAAGAGAGACCGAGAATCAGAAGGTGGCGAGGTATATGAACGGGCTGAAACCTGCCATTCAAGAGAAGATTGGCTTACAGAATTTGTGGTCCTTGCAAGAGGCAATTAACATGGCGATGAAGGCCGAGTTGATGGAAAAAGAAAAACGCACATTGCCTTACCGGAGGAATATGCCGGATTTATCTGAAAATAATTCAGTTTCCCCTACTGATAAGGGAAAGTCTGTGCAGCAAGGCACTTCAAAACCTTCAAATTTCCAGCCGAGAGGAGGTAATGAGGGGAGTAGCAGAAATTTTGATAGGGGGCAGATTCGAAATCAGCCCCAGAAGCAGAATCCGAATCCGTATGCTAGACCCACGGGGGATATTTGTTATCATTGTGGCAAACAAGGGCATCGTTCTAATGTTTGCCCTGACCGGAGACAAGCCAATTTAGTAGACGTGGATGATGATGGTCAAGAAGAAGGGGGAGAAAGTTTTGAGGATGACTATGAAGGAGCCGAGTTTGCAATTGAAGAGGGCTTAGAACGAGTTACTTTGGTGATGCAACGAGTTCTTTTAGCTCCAAAAGAGGAAGGCCAGCGTAATAGTATATTTCGTTCTCACTGTTGCATTAAAAACAAAATATGTGATGTGATTGTAGATAATGGCAGCTGTGAGAATTTTGTGTCGAAGAAACTGGTGGAGCATTTGCAGCTACCAACGGAGCCACATAGCACTCCTTATTCGCTGGGTTGGGTGAAGAAAGGACCTTCAGTTCGAGTCTCTGAAACATGGCGTGTACCACTCTCCATTGGTAAGCACTACAGTAATGAAATATTATGTGACATAATTGATATGGATGCTTGTCATATTTTATTGGGACGACCTTGGCAGTTTGATGTGGATACTACCTTTAAGGGTCGAGACAATGTTATCTTGTTTACTTGGAATAATCACAAAATTGCTATGGCTCCTATTACACATTCGGGAAAGATGAGTGTCCCAAGAAAGGAGAGTTCGAGTTTCCTGACTTTGACCAGCAATGATCGGGAGATAAATGAGGCAATCAAAGAAGCAGATTCTTTTTATCCCGTGGTGTTGAAGGGATTAATGACCACAAGCAAAGAAAAGGTCGAAATTCCCACTGATGTGAAGTAGATGTTGAGGGTATTCAAGGAGCTCGTGGCTGAGGAATTGCCTAACGAACTGCCACCTATGCGGGATATCCAGCATCAAATTGATTTACTACCTGGAGCTAGCCTACCAAATCTGCCTCATTACCGTATGAGTCCTAAGGAGAATGAGATTTTGAGGGAGCAGATTGAGGAGTTGATGAAGAAGGGATTTATCAGAGAGAGTTTGAGTCCTTGTGCGGTTCCTGTCCTTCTAGTTCCTAAGAAGGAGAATGCTTGGCGTATGTGTGTTGACAGCTGAGCAATCAACAAAATAACAGTAAAATACAGATTTCCCATACCACGATTGGAAGACATGTTGGATGAACTTGAGGGTTCTAAGGTGTTCACGAAGTTAGACTTGCGGAGTGGCTACCACCAGATTCGAATCAGACCGGGTGATGAGTGGAAGACGGCGTTTAAAAGCAAGGATGGATTATACGAATGGTTGGTCATGCCTTTCGGGTTGTCAAACGCACCTAGCACTTTCATGAGACTTATGAATCAGGTTCTTCGTTCATTCCTTGGCTCTTTCGTTGTGGTTTACTTTGATGATATTTTAATTTATAGTCAAACAAAAGAAGAACATATGGTGCATTTGAGGCAAGTTTTAGGGGTTCTGCAAGAAAATAAGTTGTATGTGAACCTGAAAAAATGTACTTTCTGTACAAATAAGTTGTTGTTTTTGGGATTTGTGGTTGGTGAGGATGGCATTCAGGTGGATGATGAGAAAATTCGGGCAATCCGTGATTGGCCGGCTCCAAGGTCGGTGACTGAAGTGAGAATTTTCCACGGGTTGGCCACGTTCTACAGGAGGTTTGTAAGGAACTTTAGCACCATTACGGCACCTATCACCGAATGTTTGAAAAAGGGAAAATTCCAGTGGGGGGATGAGCAAGAGAAGAGCTTTGCCCTCATCAAAGAAAAGCTTTGCACCGCCCCAGTTCTCGCTCTTCCGAACTTTGAGAGAGTATTCGAGGTCGAATGTTATGCTAGTGGAGTAGGAGTGGGGGCTGTATTGTCACAAGAAAAGAAACCAATAGCGTTCTTTTCGGAAAAGTTGAGTGAAGCACGGCAGAAGTGGAGTACTTATGACCAGGAATTTTATGCGGTCGTGAGGGCTTTGAAACAATGGGAGCACTACCTCGTTCAAAAGGAGTTCGTATTGTTTACCGACCACCAAGCCTTGAAGTTCATTAATAGCCAAAAACACGTTGATAAGATGCATGTCAGGTGGGTGAATTTTCTGCAAAAGTTTCCATTTGTTATCAAACATAAATCAGGGACCCTAAATCGTGTGGCTGATGCTCTAAGTAGACGAGCTATCTTGCTGGTTACACTTTCTCAAGAAATTGTGGGGTTCGAATTTATGAAGGAGTTGTATGAAAATGACGAGGACTTCAAAGAATTATGGCGAAAGTGTGTTAATCTTGAACCAACAGCGGATTACTTTCTTAATGAGGGGTATTTGTTCAAGGGTAACCAGTTGTGTATCCCTATCTCATCCTTACGGGAGAAGCTGATTCGGGATTTACATGGAGGAGGATTGAGTGGCCATTTGGGTCGAGATAAAACCATTGCAAGCTTGGAGGAGAGATACTATTGGCCACAGTTGAAACGGGATGTTGGAGCTATCGTGTCAAAGTGTTATACGTGCCAAACTTCAAAGGGTCAAGTTCAAAATACTGGGTTGTATATGCCTTTACCTGTTCCTAAAGATATTTGGCAGGATGTAGCTATGGATTTTGTGCTCGGATTACCTAGAACGCAAAGAGGAGTGGATTCTGTCTTTGTTGTGGTTGATAGATTCTCCAAGATGGCGCACTTCATAGCTTGTAAGAAGACAGCGGATGCGTCCAACATAGCCAAACTATATTTCAGAGAGGTTGTTCGACTGCATGGGGTGCCTAAGTCTATAACTTCTGATCGTGACACCAAGTTCCTTAGCCATTTCTGGATTACTTTGTGGCGGATGTTCGGGACTGTTTTGAATCGTAGTAGCACTGCCCATCCTCAAACTGATGGTCAGACTGAGGTGACAAATAGAACTTTGGGAAACATGGTGCGTAGCATTTGTGGTGATAAGCCGAAGCAGTGGGACTATGCCCTTCCACAGGTGGAGTTCGCTTACAATAGTGCAGTTCATAGTGCCACGGGGAAGTCGTTGTTTGCCATTGTTTATACTGATGTACCTAGTCATGTGGTGGACCTCGTGAAGCTGCCTAATGGTCATGGAGTAAGTGTTGCTGCAGAAAATATGGCTGAAGGCGTAGTGGCTGTTAGGGATAAAGTTAGACAGAAGTTAGAGCAGACTAATGCCAAGTATAAAGCAGCAGCCGACAAACATAGGCGAGTTAAGGTGTTCCAAGAGGGTGATTCTGTTATGGTGTTTTTGAGGAAAGAAAGAGTTCCTGCGGGTACCTACAGTAAGTTGAAACAGAAAAAGTATGGGCCATTCAAAGTGCTGAAGATAATCAACGACAATGCTTATGTGTTAGACTTGCTGGAATCCATGAGAATTTCTAATACTTTTAATGTGGCTGACATGTATGAGTTCCGTGAAGATGTAGCTCTCTATCCTGATGATAACTCAGGGTCGAGTTCTTCTGAAGTGGAGGGGACTGATGTAGAACAAATGGCGGAATGGATTGAGGAAGAGATGGAGCGAAAACTGCAAAAAGGACGTAAGCGGAATTTACAGATTTGGCGTCCGAGCTCAGAATGGGGCTTATGATACCTTTCCGAAAAGGGAACGACGAGACAAATCAAACTCACTGCTAATGCCGTGACATATGGGTCTTTTTAGCCGAATATCGTCGTTTAGGGCCTCAAAAAGTAGTTTTAAAGTTTTCCTAGTATTTTCGGAATTTTAATTAATTAGAGTTTTCTTTTCCTTTTTGATTTAGGTTTCACTTTAGGGTTTCCTAGGTATTTAAACAACCTTTAAATGTTGTATTTGTTTTTATCATATATTTTTATTCAACCAAATTCGAGAGTTTTCTCGGTTATCTTCTGGTGGATTCCAGTGTTTGTTCTTCAGGATTTTACGCTTGTTTACCCTATTTTACTTCGTGCTGCGTCAACTTGGGTGGCAAATTTCATATAACATTGCTAATAAGATTGTTGTTTGTTGTATATATGACACTGTTAATAGGATTGCGGTTAGAAAGTATGAGAATAAATTGCTTTTGAATCATAATATTTGGTGACTTTGTTTCTCCTTTTTTTTTTCCCCTCTAACTTTGTTTCTAACTCGTCAATTTCAATTGCTGACGCCTTGATTCATGGTGAGCATATATATATTCCCTACTTAATTTATAAGATAACATGTAGTTAACATATAGTTGCATATGCATGAAGTTAATTATCTATATTTGTTTCTCATTCAGAAATCCAATTTTTTTTCTGTTTTGATCATACAAGTTCTTATAGTTTACATAGTTTATATATATAACTTGGACAATTGGCCAATTAAGAAGTTATGTGTGTCTTTGAGATGGGTTTTATTTTTTATAGTTTATATAAGTTGAACAACTAGCTAGAGAATTCTTATGTTGGATTTATACATATTGCAAATTCTTATATTTTTTTGTTATTATGTTCAAAATATTTCTAATTGGCACTTGATCAATTATCAGTTAAGGCTTTCGCTTATACTAAGTATCGTTTGGCCTGTAATTTTGCCTTCCATAAAGGTTAGCTTTATACTTCCATCGTTTGGTGTATAAGTTCTTTTGTTTTTCCAACTATTTTTTCCTTCATGAGCTTAAAATTTGCAGAAAATATTGTGTCTCAAGATATTTATGTGCGCTCAGACTAAATGAAGGGTAATACACTTTTAAGTGAAGAAAGCTCAGAGGACGATGAAGAAAATGTAGAATAAGGAAGCCTGATGTTTAAAATAATTAAACGTTCATGATGAACACTGACCAACTTTTGTAGGCTGGCTTGGCTAGACTTTGAGGTGAAATTTGAACTATAAATAACCTGACTTAGTTAAATTTTTAAGGTACTGTTTTCACCTGTATTTTTTGTAATGTAATATAATCGTTAATCTAATTTCGATACATTTACAATATGATCATTAACATGTTCAATAATTCCGCAGCAATGAGAGGAAGGCAGATTTCACCATTTAATTGTAACTATAAGTGGAAGATCATTTTGGTTTATTACCAGTACCATATTTTGTTTGAAACCATCGGATGCTATGATTTCATGGAAACAAGATGTCGACTTGGTTTCCACATTCTGCAGTTCGGTTGCAGTCAATCTGCTGTAATGCATTATATCCATAACAAAATACCACTTCATGTAACAACTGAGCCCCGCTGTTGCGATCAGGTTTGCAACGGAGGAGGGGTGTTCTTTTCGTTGCTATTTGAATGGGTGATATTATGTCCGAGTACTTCCATTTTTTGGTTGCATTTGGTACAATCGAAGAGTTTCTAAGGATAATGGTAATATTGTACGACATCCACATTTCGTGGGAACGCTTGAAGTATTGCATTTGGTTTAGTATTTGTTCGGAACATTTGCCATGCTTGTTCCATTTGCCTTCCCAAAATTTTGTATCATTCCCCCTTTCCACGTCGGGCCAAGATTTCTCCAGATCGGATCTCAATTCAGGGTACTAAAACATGCAATATTACATAATTTGAGAACTAAAAACTTACACTTCGTTTTGGATGAATAAATCTAAGATAAGTATGAAATTTCAAAACAATAGAATATAAATTAAAGGTAATTAACTTTAAAATTTATGAAGTTTCTTTGTTGAGGTAATCTCGGGTTTCAATCTAGTCGGATAAAATCGATATCCAATATTTATATAATACAATCTCCGTTCTTTAATATCTTCGTATAAAAAAAAAATTTCTCCTTTTCGGTGGTTTTGTCATCCCACATATGGTTGAAAGCACCCACCATAGAAATCAATTATTAAAAGATTAATTTATCCACATTTAAAATTACTAATAAAGTAAAAAAAATAAGAATAAAAATAAATTAATGATTGCACCCCTAAAATTAGCCCTCACCATTTGGCCCAAAAGCCAATGGACTTATGGGGACCCGATAACCCCGATATAAACCCGGCATGATAAAAATTCGTGGGTTCTTTTTTATGTCATTAAGCCCACCCGGCCCGGCTCACAAATTTAAAAATTATTTAATAAGCCTGGACCGGCCCGGCCCAATGCCGAGGGCTACCTAAAATTCACAAACTCTAATACCTACCATGAATCATCTGCAAATTACGGACCCATTTTAGCTTCTCAAAATATTTTGAGTGGTTCTCCGGGTCATCGTGTCTTTGAGAAGCTTAAAATTGGTTCATAAAGGCTTGTAGGTGGGGAAGAAGACGGATGGGAGGAATGCATAGAAATTGATTGAGAGTTTAAAAGAGCAACTTAAAGCTTGCTACCAAGCAGTGCACTTTGATGGACCACTTACGTGTCAAGGTCGTGGAAACAGAGTAAAAAGGAATGCGGTAAAGGAAGAGAAAATATGTTGGAAGCTTCAATCTAGAGTCAAATGGTTGAGCGAAGGTGGAAAAAAAATATGAAGTTCTTCCACTCAAAAACTGTGAAGAGAAGAAGATTTAATAGAATTCGAGGTCTACAGGTGAGAAAGGTGTTTGGAGGGACAAGGAGGAGGAATTAGGGGGAATTGCCAACGGTTTCTTCGAGGAACTCTTCACGACTTCTATGCCTTCTCAATTCAAAGAGATTACTAATTATATTGCACCAAAAGTCTGGGAGTCTTGACAATAATGACTTGGTATGGTCGGTCACACCTGAGGGAGTTCGAAAAGCAATCATGCAGATTCACCCAACAAAGTCACCAAGCCCGCATGGTTTTACTGCCTGTTTATTGTTTTTCAGAAGCACGGGCTTGATTAGACACACGGATTGAAAAATCGCCAGAATCGACAATATATCGGTCGATATATCGTCTTTTCCGGCCACCGGCACGTAAGCGTGGGGGGAAGGAAAGGCTTCCGGCAAAATCGTCGATATCGGAGGAAATCAAAGGATATCGGCGATAAGCCCCGATATTCAGCGAAATTGACGATTTTGGACGGCAAGCCAAGAACTGAATTCACAGAAAACAAAAATCGAAAAAAAAATTGACACACCAGACGCCCAGACCACTCTTCAGTCTTCACCACCCCTTCGCTTTCTGGAAAACCATAAATTGGGGGTAGCATCGAAGAAGAAAACCACCCAAACTCCTCTTCTGTCGACGCCGAAGCACAGCCCACTCGAACAACCTCTATAGCTCCGCCCAACTCTGCTTAGCCTCGACGACTGAGTCGACCCTCGACGGCCGCTCCACCATACTCTGGTCGTCCTCTCTGTGGCTTGCGCCGCCTCTCGCCCTCACGATCGCAGTTCTCCGCCGCCTCGCCTCATCCACATTTCGCCCTCACGGTCTCAGACCTCTCCACAAGCAGACGCGATTGATCGATTGAAGGGTTGAGTAAAAATATACCCAACTGAATGAAACGCTGCGTTTCATTTGGTTTTGGCTTTTTTAACCCTTTTTTATATAAAATATACCAATTTACCATATATGGCTAAATATAAAATAAAATAAAAAAAGTTAAGTCTTCAATATCTTTTTGTTTCAAAATTCAAAATATATTATTTGGTAAAATATATTTTAGTAATATATGTTTTAGGATAAAATATGGCTTCACTCATATATTTGGTAATATATATTTAAATTTAGAATATATGTTTTATTTTAGAACACATGTTTTAATTTATGATACATGTTTAAGTTTGATGTAAAAAATGGTTTAACTCACATATTTGGTAATATAGGTAATAATTTAGAATATATTTTTTAATGTAGGAATATATGTTTTAATTAAAATAACCTAAATAACGTGATTATAATTTAGAATTATTATTATTATTATATTATTATTTGTATTTTTATTATTATGATTATTTGTCATAATCAAAGTCTAATTATTTTTCATATAATTAGACGGTAAAATAAGTTATAATTTAGAAACCTTGTTTTAATGTAGGAGTATATGTTTTAATTGAAATAACCTAAATAACGTGATTATAATTTAGAATTATTATTATTATTATATTATTATTTGTATTTTTATTATTATGATTATTTGTCATAATCAAAGTCTAATTATTTTTCAAATAATTAGATGGTAAAATATGTTATAATTTAGAAACCTTGTTTAATGTAGGAATATATGTTTTAATTGAAATAATCTAAATAACATGATTATAATTTAGAATTATTATTATTATATTTTTATTTTTATTTTTATTATTATGATCATTTGTCATAATCAAAGTCTAACTATTTTTCAAGTAATTAGACTGTAAAATATGTTATAATTTAGAAACCTTGTTTTAATGTAGGAATATATGTTTTAATTTAAGTTTATCTTTAAAATTTTATACTGTTAGTTATCAGCAAACCTATATTCTATCATATGATTCATCATATATTTATTATATCAAGTCATTTTATAGTTTTTATTAGTCTTATATAACCATTATTAGGTACTTAAGTTTTTCCCAAAATTTCATTCCAAATTTCCAACTTTTGGATCCAATTTCCGTCATTTTTATTGACCGTAAACGATATCGATATCGATATCGATATTTGGGACGAGATATCCGTAAATTCGACTAGCGATATATCCGTCGATATCGATATTTCAATCCTTGATTAGACATGAGCTAATACTTGAATTTCGAACTTTTTACAGTCTGGGCGTCTACAAAAAAGGATTAATTTTACATACTTGGCTTTGGGGAGGCTAAACTAAAGGTTTCGAATCCTAAGCCGGTTCAAATGCTTGCTAAGTGTTGGGATGTGAAGAAATTATCCCACATCAGGAAAGTGTTATTATCAATTTGTGCTTATATAGGTTTGGATTACTCTTTTATTATTAATTTTTTTTGGAGTGAAACTTCAATTTTTACATGATATCAGAGCGGATTGTCCCAATGCTCGATATTTTTTCCCACTAAGTTTTTTCGGGCAAAACTTTTTAACGAGACAACATGAACTAGGTTAGGTTACAATTTTTACGCATGTTGAGACAATTAGCTTTTTTTACTATAATTTGTAATTGTCTTATTTATATTTGTAGATATTGGTTTTTTCCCTAGTGAACTAGGTTAGGTTAGGCCACAAATTCTTTTAAGATTTTGCTATTACTCCAGTTATTCATAATTGAGATTTGCTACAAATTATATCTCATGTATCTCTTTCACAATGTTTAATAAAACATCTCTTCTAAAAAAATAAAAATTTAAAAAACATAAGTAAAATCGTTAATGTTTTAGAATGAAACATCTCTTTTTAACAGGAAAATACTTACCAATTTACTTTTAAAAAAATTTAAAATAAAATATACTAAATGCTAAATACTAAAGTGAGGAGAAAATAAAATCCAATGCACTACCAATTTCCGATACTCAAATTGCAACCCTCTGCAGTTACTGGGCCTCGTTGGGTTGGAATAATTACTCGGCCATAAGCCATGGATGGTGAAGAGTTGTAATGGCCGGGGTTTGTTGCAAGGGTTCCTGCTCACTCTGCAGGCAGTCGGTGGCCATTGTTGTACAAATTGAAAATAGTCGTAAGTTCCTGCGAAAAATTGTTTTGACGATACTGCACTTATGCCAATTTTGATGGAGGAAAACGGTGATAAATTCATTTTTATTCTATCAAGTTATCATTTATAATACAAAATTAATAATTTTCACTTCATTCAAATAACAATAATGGATGTAATCAAACATTAACAATACAACGTATATTCTCGAACAAAACAATTAATACAACATGTTGAATAATTATTAGTAGAACACTAAATAATTTTTCGAAACAAATAAAAAATAGTAGAAAATGATAATTCTTATTATATGCATAATAGGAAGGATGTATACGGATCAAAAGATTGAAATGCAACCCACCAGTGCTCATGAAGAAACACAAGGAGGAGGCAAAAGCACATATAAGGAAGGCGAATGGCGATTTCCTCATCACCATACTTGGAGGAAAAAATAACCAGCTACAAGTACCGAGGGAGAAAAACAGAATGGGAGATGCTTTCTGGGTTAAGTATCACAACAATAACATTAATCATATCTCAACTTTATACCTGAAGGCTCGAGCAACTGATTGGTTGATCATGTATTCTAAATTTTAAAAGAGATTGTCACTTAGTGTTATAGTCTAGTAGATATTCTTCTTCACTTATTATGTGAAAGATCTCAGATTTAATTCCCATTAGATGAAATTTCGATACCCAATATTTATATATTGTAATTTGTTTCCTTCAACATACTTGTATCAAAACATTTTAAAGAGAAAAGATCGATTTTGTAATTTAAACGGATATTATCCTCTATCTATAAGACTAAAGCATAGATCATAAGGCCCATTTAAGTAAACCGTCCACAGCTCATTATTTTAAGCCCAACCCAACCTTTTTGCTAGTTCCCAGTCCAACCCAATGTAAAAAGGCCGTAACCGTTGCTTACCGCCGACGCGGGCAACTGCGCGCGGCAGATGTAATCGCTCCCGCACAAGTTCAGGCTTTCCAAATTCCAGAAAAGTTAGAGGCAGACAGAGTTCAAGTCGTCCTACTGTTCGACCTTGACCTTAATCTAGTTGTTTCTGTTCTTGCTCTTCAAGATCTTAGATATTCTATTTCCTCCATTGCCAGAATGTTCAAAAAGTAAGCTTTACATATTCTCCCATGTGTTTCTCAATACTTTCGTGTATTTGTTTGATTACTTTGTTGATAATCGAGGCATATAGTTTCTGGGATTGCTTTAACTGGATGACGATACAATCCGATTGGTTTTATATTTCTTTTCTTTTTTGATTTCTGCCTTGAATTTCATTTGTGTGTAAACGCTGTTGTGGAACCGTTCGATAGTTGTATATATGTTTTCTAAAGGTTTTAGATTCCTCGTCAAAGTTGTTTTGCATTGTTTATGGGATGTTTGGATGTTATAATGAAGCTTGAAGGGTCATTTCTTTTTGTCCAAAAATGAGGTTAATTATTAGATGAATATGGTTAGGGTTCTCAATGATTTGCTTCCTTCTTTTTTTTTGGTGACTCAATAATTTGTTTCTTCTTGCAACTGCATGGAGTTGCAAGTTGTCCGGTGTTGTATACATTAGGGAATTTTACTTCTTTCATTGTGTGTGTATATATATAGAACAGTAAATAGATTTCTTCATCACCCCATATTTATGATGTAGGTTTTCCAATGAAGAGGTTTCTGCACAAAACCAAGTTAAGGCATCTGTCCAGCGCAAAATTCGACAAAGCATTGCAGATGAGGTAAGAGGTTCATAGATGTTTTAATGGGAATTTAACTGATGCTCTAAGTTACATTTTTAATAGATGTTTAATACCAATTTAACTTCAAATGCAGTACCCTGGACTCGAACAAGTGTTGGAAGATTTGCTTCCCAAGAAATCTCCTCTAATCGTGGTTAAATGGTTTGTTGCTCTGTTGGTCTTTCTTCTGTCATCTACTTTACTCAGCTATTTGTTTCATGATTTATTATCCCATATATCTAACATTTCCCCCCACTTACTCTACTTTTTGCAGCCAGAACCATCTGAATTTGGTTGTGGTAAACAATGTGCCTCTATTCTTCAACATCCGTGATGGACCATATATGCCTACATTAAGACTTCTTCATCAATGTAAAACTTTCTTTACCTTCAATATGTCTTATGTAATTATTCTATTTTCTGTAGTAATTATTTATCGTGCTTTATTTATTGATTGTTATGCCTCTCTACTGTTTAGTTAATACTTCTTTTTGTATGCTCTAATGCAATTGCCACTATGTTTTATTGTTACTGCTTGCCTCTCTGATATGAAGTGTATTCTTCTTTCTCATATGGTGCTAACGCAATTTTGGTGTTTTGGGACTTGGGAGTGATTGATTTAGGAGGAACTTCTAAGAATTCAAAATTTTGTCTTTTTAATAATAATAAATACATAAATGTACTTAGACCAACAGAGTTGCTTCTGTCTTGTATTTTAGGATTGAAAAAGAAAATTAATGAGAATTCTTAAAGTTTTCTGTATCACACTCCCCACAATCTGTAAATAAGAATGTAATAACAAATCATATGACTTTGGAAACCCAGCTATATGGGCTTCTTGATATTCCTTGCATCACGCATGGGGTTCCAAATGTGAGATGAACTCTACTCTAGTCGGAAGCCAAGAATAAGTCTCAAAATTTTCATCCAGCGATTTGGGTGGGGTTGACAGTGGTTATTCATTTATGAATTTTGGGGGGGGGAAAGTGGAAGGGTAGCGAATGGGGCTTAATTTATATTTACGGCTCTCTTAGTGATCATGTTTTTAGTCTGGTTTATGAATCTTCTATGTAATCATTCTTTTGTTTCATCTTCTTGCCATTGGTTAATTGTTTTGGTTGTTAAAGGAAGAACCTATGGTAGGTAAGTATCCCTTCTAAATGCCTGTATCTGATAATACTTGGGATTTCCTTTTTGAGTTTTACAGATCCAGATATAATGAAAAAGTTGCAAGTAGATAGGGGTGCCATAAAGTTTGTTCTTGCTGGTGCAAACATAATGTGTCCAGGTCTGACTTCTCCTGGCGGTGCGTTGGATGATGCAGTGGGTGCGGAAACTCCTGTGGTATAAGTTTATCTTCTTTTATTACGACTTATGTAACATCAAAGACTTGACAAAGAGAATTTTTTGTTTGAATTCTTTGTTGAGTTGATTTATAATTGCTTTATTATGGGTTGGAGATGTTGGGGTTCAGTTTGATATCTATTTCTCTGACCTATCTAACTGAATACTCAGGCAATAATGGCAGAAGGAAAACAACATGCTCTTGCCATTGGCTTCACAAAAATGTCAGCAAAAGAAATGTAAGTTTTCTTCTTGTTTGAAGAACATTAAGTAGCTTCTCCGAGCGTAACATCTGTGGAACCCTTAGAATAGGGAGGACAAGCTATATGCTGCGTAAAGCCTAATCACATTCACCAACCCTAAGATATGACATCAAATGGTAAAGCTTGGAAGTTCAAAATAAATCTTAAATTTATCATTGTTGGCTTCAGTACGCTGAATGGTCAACATAGCACAGATGCAAACGCTTTTAAAAGCTCCATTCCTCATTCTCCGTAAAGTTCGTGCTTTGGCGAAGCTATAAGTATATGGAAACTGCATAGTTCTTTGTTGCTGATTGCCTTAATTAATATGTTGAGTCCCTCTTCTTGGCTTGTAGAAGAAACATCAACAAAGGAATTGGAGTTGACAACATGCATTATCTTAATGATGGCCTTTGGAAGGTATACCATTGTTAAATCTTACTTTTCGTCTATAGCCATAAACTTTGTGTATAATTTATTGTTTATTAAAATTCTTTATTAAAGAAGTCCAAATGCTATGAGACCATTTGCATTATTCTGCCAAAAATTTTTGGGTGTTCTTCAATCCTTCGCCTTTCATTGCAGATGGAACATCTAGATTGAGGATGTCGAAGACTAATTGTGGTTATCATCAAGAAGGAATGAAGGGTTATAGTTTTATCGATGTAGTGTGGAGTTTTTCGGCTCTCGAGGATAATATCCCAGCTTAAAGAGTTATTTGTACTTTTGTATTTGTATGTGGAGTGATCATCTTTATCAAATTACACACCTTTTAATCAAATTCAGTGTACAATGGTCATATCCATTTTGTTATACAATCGGAATGTATTCTTCTTATGCATTGGAAGATGGTGAATTCTCAGCTCTCAAAACAGATGTGCTCGAGGATAAATAACAATTCAGGCCAAAACAAGAACTCGTAAGCTCAAGATTTTAGATCATAGCCAAATCCCACGGCAAATTGGGGGGATAACTTTAACAAAAAAATCAGAACTGTAATCAAGTACTCAAACTCTGATTAATTACCACCCAGAACTAATACCTCGTTCGCAGTTCGTAAAATGGCAAATGAACCAACAAAAAAAAGGCGTAAACCTTTCATAATAATACATTGATACATCTGTAAATTGACATTACTAAATGGTATTCACCTACAAAAGAGGAATTCATCTTTTACTTGCTTTTCCTGCTTCCTGGACTATTAGGATGTTTCTGGTTCATCTTGGTTTCAAGTTTCTTATAGCGTTGTGAAGCGGCTAGCTTGTGGCGCTGGTTGCGCTGGTTATGGCTTCTCCTTTTGCTGCATAATCAGTACATATGAACGAATAAAAGATCAATCCTTAGAAATATAACAAATTTAGAGTACAATTGTATTAGCAGAACCAGAAAACTGCCAATATTCGAGTGCCAAACCTTACAAACAGCAGACCTGCCGTGAGAACCAATCCTCCCACAGCCCAAGAAACTCTTTCGCTAAATGGCATTTCCCTCACCATCTGCTGGAAGTGCTCTAGCAGTCTCAAGCTCTCAACTTTTGGGGGCACCTCAGATCGTGAAGCCTTCCATGAATCAGAAATCAAATCAAGACTGGCTTTACCACCATAGCAGAATGCTGCTTTCGTGCTCACAGATTTATCATCTTTAACAGAAAATCCAGCAGCTTGACAGAATTCTGTGCCATTACGTATCCATTCAGAAGCCCTACCACAAACATAATCATTTACTCCGCACGGTGAGAGAACCTGGCAGAAAATACTAAATCAAGAAAAATAATTGTGTAATGCATCTTTGAGGACATTAGTCACCTACTTTAATTACAAAAATTATAATGGATTTGGTTAGCATCCATATTTCAAGTATTCTAGGCACGAAGTTAAAAGTCGCCCACAAACCTGTGTAATTGCATCTGTAGAGTAGTAAGCGTCAGCACAAGCTTCAAAGACCCTGTCACAGAATGAGGCACATATAACTGGAGGTCCTGTCTGCACGCCAATGCGGGGATCGCAGATGGAACATTCCAGTAATTCCCATAAATGCATGCAGTCTGGGCTAGCTTCCCCTGATGAAGCCAATTTCCTAACAGACACCAGTGCAGGATGTGTCTGGGCTACATCACAGCAAGTTTTTTTGCGGAACACCCGACAAAGAGTCAGATCTTTGGGTCCCTTGCTCATTCGTTTTGGGGGCTTTCCCTCAGAAGCGAATGGCGGAAAACGACCACCTTGGGAAATGCATGAATTACCAGATTTGCCTGCATTGTAACAGAATTAGATAATGTCACAAATTAGTTCCACATTTCATTAAGGAAAAAAGTTGTACTAAAAGTGACAAATTGCTTTCAACAACATTTCAAAGCCATACACGATAGCATTTTATGGGGATGTAATTTCTCCAAAGTAATTTGTTAACTTAGACATGAATGGAAACTGCCACTGCAATATGCAGAAGACTGAAGATTCACCCTCACAGCCTTTCGAGCTGAAGTAATAAACCATGCTTAGAGATACCAAACACTGATAAGAAGGCCAACCAATCAAGAAAATGTCATTCCGCTTATTTAGGACAAAGAGAACCAACAAGAAGATCGAGTCTAATTTCTACTTCAACCTTACATTTACAAGAGTCCACGGCTTGTTAAATTCAAAGATGATTAGCATACAGCCCGAGCTTCAATCTGATTCTAGCTTATTTCTGCTTCCCTCGAGCTGTGCCTCAAAGAAGCAGACAGCGAGTCTAACCTCGAGTGAGAAATGAAAATGCTTGATGTCCAATTCTCATGTTAAAGCTATGAGCACAAAAAGACTGCTTCCACGAGAAGAAATCCAGTGATCTCGGCATGAACTAAAGTGCAGCCAAATGACTAGACAAAGATAAAACCGAAGAATAAGATTATGGTGTTCTTGATTTCCATCTAACAAGCTAATTTTGTTTCATTGCTAAAAAATTGAACTAGTATGAACTTCGCTCAGAAATTCTATGTGCACAAGTTAAAGAAATGGGTTTTCCGTAATGAACAAACTTAACAATGGCAAGCGACCAAACTGCAAATCTGATAGGAGACCGAAAGACCCGAATAGGAAAAAGAGATTCATATGTTTACCAGATGAAAAGGGAACAAGCGTATTGATAAGCAGCAGAAGAATCAGCGGCGCGTAACCCATTTTTCGTCAATCCGTGGATTGCATTGAGGCGGTGAAAGACTGGAAATCAGAGGCTGGACCCGGTTCTTTCTTGACGAAACTGAGGCAAAGACTCGATGAGAACGGTGGCTATGGGTAGCCCGATAACCCGATTGAGGAAGGCCCGTAGTTTTGGACCCAAGTAACTAACGGGGTCAAAATGGAGACTTCAGCCCACACTGCATTACCAACATACTTGAAAAAAAAATTTAATACAATTTACCAAGTTTGAAAAAATTGGGGATGTCAAGTGGCTATAGTTCAGCTGCCTTCAATATTAATTTATAAATAATTGGTCTTAAATTCGAATTTTAATAACCAAATTAGAAATTTTTTTTTTACTTTTTCTATTTTGATTTTGGTATTTCTTTTTTTTTTTATAAATTTCGCCGTAAACATTAACCACATAAAATTGAACTTTCGAACTTGAATATTTTTTTATAATTTCAAGTTTGAATTTATGAATTAATAAGCTTATATAAATTATAGAATTTAATATTGCAATTGGAGAATGGATTTTTTTTCCTTTTCCTTTCTACATAAAGTTAATATAAACGAATTTTTAATAATATAGGATTAAAATTTCAAAATTTCTTGTTATTTTAATTATAAATTATTATGTTTATAAAAACTCTAACGTTTGCTATTAGAGTTAGGAAGAATTTGTTTTTTTTTTCCATTTTGAATTTAATTCTTATATATAAAAAAAAGTTTATATTAAGACTGAAGTTTCAAAGTTCAAAATTAGTCAAAACACTCACGTTTGAATTCACTCAATTATGCCTGCAAACTCATGTTGCTTGTCAAACCTAAGTACTTCATGTCCCAAGTCATAATCGTCCTTACTCAAATATGCGATTGATCGCTTAAATAGGAACCGTAAATCTAACGTAACCTGCCACGTACGTACATATAAAGGTAAATATATATGTTCAATCAGTTAATTATTGTGATACGTAATTACGTGATCTATAATAACAAGGGAATCACTGTACACAGGCAATTTGATTCACATGTTTAACCTAATTAATTACATATAATTACGCAATTTAATTGCACAAGTACTTAATCAGTTGATTATGAAGATTAAATTACATATACAATGCATCTCATATATATTCTCGTAAATTCATAATACGTACAAAAGCATGCATATGATGGAGATGGTATCATTTAGAATACACACAAACTTAACTTGCAAACTTGCAAGATGCAAAGGCAAGGGAAAAGCACTCTATAACGACGCGACAGCATAACGCATTAGAGTAGCAAACTCCTACTCCAGATTCTCACATGCCTTACATATTTATACGTACACGACACAGGTGATATATTAGATTCGAAGTAAGGAGCAAACTCCCAACTCCGCATACTCGGAATGAAATAGATTCAAAACAAATACATTAGCCACCATCTCCGGCGATGTTGCAAGGCTCGTCTCCTAGATCATGGATCACTGGATATTACAGAATATATATGTCCGACGCACGTCAAATGTCACACGTCGTAAGGAGAGCGGGGGCTGTTCCTTGCTCCGACAACTTCAGTTCCCTTCCCGTACGCATCCGATGTAGACCTTCTTCTAAATCGCCCCATTGCTGACTCCCTGCCTCCTTATTCACATATAACACAACATCATCGACTACACACTTCAACACACAACACTTAACACTGAAACACTTCGAATCAAACTTTTTGTTTTGAATAATTGATTTCTCCTTTTTAAGATTTTCTTTATTTTGTTGTACTAACTATTCCGTACATTTGATTCCATTCCATTACTAATGGGGGACAATGAATCACTAGCTAGATTAGCTGTTACATCACAATCAATGAGGACATAAACGACATTTACCAATTAGATATATCACATCATCTTCATGTATCTAGACGTTATTGTATATAAGAATAAATTAAACATTTATCTTCCTTTAATCATTATCCACCATGAATAAATAAATTATGGTAAAATACGAACTTGCCCCAGTGTACCCTATCAAATGGATAATCCACTCCACAACATGGCTGCACGTACAGCCAAAAAGGGACATAATTGACATTTGAGAAGCTTACCAGAAAATGGAGACACCGGAGGAGTAGACCCAGCTGGCGAAGCCGGAGGAGTAGACCCAGCTGGCGAAGCCGGAGGCAAGCCGTTGTTACCGTTCCCGTAATCTGGGGGTTTCACTATCATAATACTCCGTGTGACCTTCGGAACCTCATGCGTCGAATCATCACTGCACGATCTCGCCATCCCAGCATCCGATGATCCTACAAACAAACCAAAACAAACCATAAGCCCTGAGATCTCAACAATTTAGTTCCTGATTTTCATTTTGGACGTTCAGTTTCTTACTTTCTTCACAAAGAGGAAGATTTACTCTCGTCAAATTTTAAAGACAGTTTTAGTTAGTTACTATGTTCATGATTCAGCGCATCTGCTAACTGCTATTATGCACGGGCGGCGGCGTAATGTATAAAACGACGACTCACCCTTGACGGAGGGCGAGCCGAAGCTGAAGGTTTTGTGCTTGCGCAGCTTTCCAAGGCCACTGTCGGGGGGAGGCCCAGCAACGGTGTCGTCCCAAAGGTGGTCAAGTAGGCCCATACTGCCTCAGGTTGGCAGGCGCAGGATCACCGTACAATAGCAGATTTTGCGCACCGTAACGACTGCAGACTGAGAAGTGGGAAGTAGACTAGACTACTAGAGGTTCTAAATCAGGAGTTTTGAGAGTTATTTAACGACCGTGAAGGCGTTAAAGTTCGAACAATTATGTTAGATCGAGATTGATCTCGAACGTTCGTCGGATCTAGATGGAGGGAAGTGACGTGGCATGTGGATCGAGGAGCACGTAATTGGGGATAAGATCGAGGTGACAGGCGGACCCCAGAGACTCGGAGATTTTAAAGGCCGCCATATTACTCGAACAAGTTACTGAAATAAGTCCAAGAAATATCATCCAATACGACCCTACTGGACCCATGCTTATGAGAGGCTTTCATTCAAATGAAGACGATCCAATCTCGTTAGTCAAATTACAACGTAATTAGAACGTCTTGCCAAAATCTCGGCTTCGATTTGGTAAAAATCACCAAGGAAGACCACCATCTGGGTCATAGGCATTTAGGCCTGCACTTATTACACTTGAGCCTGATTCCACATTTTGGGCCGGTCATGTTCTATAAATTTCCACTTGGACCTAAATTAACGTAGCCCATTCAGCCTATTTATGACAGGGAAAAATAAGTTCATTCGACCTCTTCAGACACGTTCATGTTCTTGAGTCCTTCAGTTCTTCATTCATACACAAATCAAACCAAGCTGATGACTGAAGAACATGAACATGTCTGAAGAATGAAGAGGTGCATTCCCATGAAATCCCATCACGAAAACATCAATGAAATCGAAAGAAATATATAACTAGAACATTTTTTAGAAAAGTGTGCATTGCGTCAAGATTGAATATTCCTGATAGTGTTCAAGAACACAATAGCATAACAACAGAAAGATGATTCCACCACACAATGCTCCAGCTTATATGTTACCTAGTCTGACTACTGTTTCGTAAGCAAACTCGAGTAACTCTCTTCACCATCTAGCCATCATAATCAGAGTAGTTTGATACCTGCTTCCACCACATTATCAATGACAGCCTTAATCTTACCATGAAACTTCTGTTCTCTCTTCAAGTGAACGGAGACGGCACTACGGCAGGAATGTTCTTTTGCAGCAGGAGCTCCCCCAATATCTTCCCTATCTTTGCAGCAGCAACATCCCGGCGGATTTCCATGCTTTCTCTCAAGGCCTTTTCCTGGGAGCTTGCAGAGGAGGCTACTGTGGCTGTTGGTGTGTGGATTACCTGGGCAGTAACGTACTTAGTGAAGTGCATTTTCAGGACATAAGACTTTAGATACTTTTGTAATGCTAGGTGGCCTCACCGGAGGAATTCCCAACTCTGTCTGCAAATAAGTCAGAAGTTCAGCCATAACATCTTAATTGAAATCTTCCATTATGGTGCCTTCAGGAACCAGAAAATTGGAACATAGAGAAATACTGAAAATCATCTACAGACAGACAAGTTCTAAAAGAAGAAACACGAAACAACAATGCAATATTACCATCATATAGAAATCTCATGATGCAGGAATAACATATGCAAACCAAAATATCAAAATAAACCAATGCTACTAAATGAGGCAGCAGAACAATCTAATTCCTCAGCACTAGTTCAATGATTCAATCAACAAAGATGAAACCCCAAACAAAGTAAAAATCTAGACAACAATCAGAAATATCTCCAACCAAACTTTCAACCCTGAATATATTTTCTTTGCCTCCATCTTTAGTATCTTCACAAAGTACTAATCACTTCAAAACATGAATCCTTATCATTATGTATGATCAAAACCAATCTCTGTGGTAAGCATCAGACCAAAGGAATAGGCATGAAAGCTATAGATCAACAACGATAATTAATAGCTCGATCTTTAGTTCTTTAGTGTTTTCATTGGAAACTTCTATCAAGCAGTTGGTGTGTACCTTCTTAAGCTCTATACTTAAACCCACTGCGCCAAAAATAACAGATTTCGATATTCAGTGATATGGATTCTTCCTAATCCGCCAGATGGACATATATTGTTAATTGTTTTAGTTTACAATCATATGCATCTCTCTTTCATAACAAGGGAAATAGAAGGAAAAGAAAAACTACAAATGGACCTTGAGTTCTCACTATAATAAAGATAAGTGCCCTATCTTCGTTAAAAAAGGAATCAAATGTTGCTATCATAATCACACAGACGATCTTTCATTTTAAGCTATTGAGAACAAATGAACTACATGGGATTTCGATTGCCATATTTTCAACCGGGATTTGGGGCAACAAAAAGAACTAGAATGTCCAATACTGAATTTAAAGTTCCGAAAATAAGAAAAAGGAAGAAGCAAAGTGAAGAGTAGCTTACCAGTCGGCTATCTTGCCAAAAAAAGCGTGTGGGTTTATTTTTCTGGGTTTTTTCGTTCCCTTTTTCTGAATGGTAGGGAAGTGGACTTACCAGGCCTAATAATACGAACTTTAAGCCCATTTCAAAGTGTAGGGATCAGAATTCACGGAAGGGCTCAAAGTTGTAACACTTGAGTCGGAATTTATTTTTCTAGGTGTTTTCGTTTCCTAAGGGTTTTTTTATTAAATTTGGGGTGGTCTATATTCCACCTTAAATATGAAAAAATAAGAAAATTAAAAGGGTTTTTTATTAAATTTTTATTAAACACTATTTTATTAAGAAAATTGGTTTTAAATCAGTCTATCTCTATTTTCAATTCTGAATTCAACTCATCTTTATTTTTAATCATGAGTTGGTGTCTGACTATATCATTCATGGTCTAAGTCTAAATACATCATTCTGATTCATCACAAAATGTGGTACAGTTAGTAAATTGTTATTTTCAAAAGACGAGTTTCTTAATGCTTGTGTAATTAGCAGGAATTTAGAATTTATTGGAAACACTTTGTGTTCATACCATATCTGCCCAGACCGAGCATGAAGCCCAGACCAACTGGAGGCCTAGCCCATTACCAGAATGACGATCAATCCAGCCTAATCTTGGAAGTCCAACCCTCCGCCGGCTCCGCATGTCGGCCCCGACCGACTCAGAGGCCTAGCCCTCTTCTGACACCATGCCACCACCCGACTCTAGAGGCACAACCTCTGTCGGTCGGTGCGTCGGCCCAGACCGATCCGACGGCCAACACCTCCGCCCAACACAAGGCCAAGGGGTCCAGGCCCGCTCAAACAAAGCAAGCCTTAATAAGGCCTGGCCAGCACCGACACGTGGACGACTCCTACACGTGTTGGCCCCACAACAACTGACATTTGTCCCACATCGGGAGAATGTATTTATTATACTCACCACACGCATACAAAATGGGTCCATTTGGCGTTAAAGATAACTAAACATTTATTGTCCACAACTATTTTTACAATACACACTTTACCACTCACTCTATACTTTAGACCGATCACTGATTTAAGCGTCGGATTATCGTTGAGCCGGTACCACATCGGTGCTTATACTCTGACCGACCGACATTCCCTTTCAGGTATACACAGGTCACGTGGCAGAATAGCGTTTACTCTCTAAATTGGCATATTTCGTGCATCAATCAACATTTTGTATGTGCTAAAAAATAAGCCATATCTAAACGAAAATTAATTTCGTTTTTTAAATGTAGGGACACATCCTTGTAATTACCCTAAATACTCCATCTGATTCGTCATCGTTCAAAGCACATAGCTTCCGCCCCATGCTAAAAGAGACCAAGTGCCCCACCCAATAAATCATTCTGACCCACTTGAAGATATTTTTCATTACCAACAAAAATTCTATTTACATAATCCAATCAAAACATTAACAAGATCAAGAAGATCTCTCCGATTTGATTACGTACCTAAAAGGAAACCCCCCATTACGGAATGTGATTTCTACACTCTTAAGTAGAGATAGATATTCAAGAAGTGAATGATTGTCACAAAGACCATGCACCCATTGAAATGCGATGATTTTGGGTGATTTGCAGAAGCAATCAGACAGAAAAACCTTGGGGTCAGAAAAAAAAAAAAAAAACCGCCATAAACCATGGGGGGTGAAGTGAAGTACTGAAGTGTGAGTGTGAAGTTTTGAAGAATCAAGAATACAGAGGGGAAAATGTAAAAACTGAAGAAGCAACAGAGACAGAAGCAAAGGTAAAGGTAGGTGTAGTGTAGGCAGTAGGGAATCATATCCCACGTAGAAAGTGGCAGTGGAAAGCAGAAACTGATGTGGTGACCCCAGCAAAACCAACAAAACAATACTCGATTTAGACCCCACACTCACTCCTTCCACTTTCATCAAACGCATAAGAAAAAAAATCAGAAACTCAGACAATGGAATGCCTCTGAGACACGCAACCTCCTCTCCCTCAACATCCATTGTCATCATGTCATTCACTCCATATCGATCACGTACTGTTCTGCTTCTGTCTCATGCAGTGTCTTCTCCCTCATACGCTCTCTTATCACCTCCATTATCGATGTCTTTTTTTGATAAATTACTCCATTATCGATGTCCTCTCTAGTCTTCTCACGGCCATCATAAATTCCTATTTAAAAAAAAGTCATCACCATATTTATGTCTTAGGCTGAACATTTCTTACCATCATCATTCATCAACTACATTGACAACGGAGAATAGATATAAATCTTATTTATATTCATGCGAATAGAATATGAAATTTTGATATAAGAATTGTTTTGTTTAAATGGTGTGATTAGCGAACGTTGGAGAGAGATGAAGGTGGCAAATTGGCGGCAGAAAGTGACATTGACATACGTAATATTGAGGGAGGAGTGGTAAAACAAACCACCAGAAGGAGAAAGGGTAAGAAGATATATGAGATTCACTGACCCATGTCAAACTCAGGGTCAAATCTATTACGTACATACAAATATATAACGCCATGCCTCGTCAACTTTTCATATATAAAAACCATGCACTACACAATATCATTTTCAATTATTAAGAAGGAATTATACATGTTAAGTTTTAATCTCGTTTTTAATAATAATGGAATTCGATATCTCACAAATACGGTGTAACTAAAGCAATATTATTAGAGTAGTAATGGGTGAGTGACTAGCTTGTGGCCTTCCCTGTATTCGCTGGTGTCTGTGCCGCATGTCTCCTGCTGGTGTTCTTCTTTTTCTTCTGTTTTTTCCCTTCTTCCTGCTGGTGTTCTTCTTTTTCTTCTGTTTTTTCCCTTCTTCCTGCTGGTGTTCTTCTGGCTTTGACCTTTAATGCACCCGTTAAAATAATTTTATTTATTAAAATAATACATTATCACATCAACATAATAATTAAATATGATCAATTTAGAAAGTCAAAATAACATTATTCTTTATTTAATTTTATACTTACCAAAAAAAAATCTTAAAATTTTGCATTTTATTTAAAAACAATTTAGATTTGATAATAACTTTATATTTATGGGCAATACTATTTGAATTCTCTAAATTGATTCTTTTGCTGGAAGACTCTTACTCAATCAGTCTGTTTTGTGCAGTATTATGGTGTTCTAGGGTTCTCATCTTTTCTTGCTGTTGAAGCAGAAATCGAACCCGCCGCGAAAAGTTCTCACAATTCCTGCAAACAGCAAACAATTAGCTATCGTTGTCTCGATCGATTTACCCGGGGGGTTGTTCGACCAAGAACACTCCGATGCCTAAGTTAGCTTTGAGAGAGGAAAAGGATATACTTCGAAGCGAAGAATCAACTTAACTTGGAAATGAAATGTGCCTTGCTATTTATAGGGGTGAATGAAATGTTCGATTTCCATAGTTTCGATGTGGGACAAATGCTCATCAATTTACCTCTTATATAGGGGTGAGTGAGATGTTCAATTTCCATAGTTTCGATGTGGGACAAATGCTCATCAATTTACCTCTTATATAGGGGTGAGTGAGATGTTCAATTTCCATAGTTTCGATGTGGGACAAATGCTCATCAATTTGCATGCTAACACGTGTTATACAAATCGAGGGTGGAGAGGCTTCCACATGTCATTCTGGTTTGGGCCATGTCCGGTGCTTGTGCTTACAAGTATTATTGCCAAGGGCAATTTGGTCATTTTGAGAATTATGGGCCACGTGGCAGCTCCACATTTTTCCGGTGATTTTGGGTTCCACAAATGCCCCCACATCGATTCGGTATTCAGGGAATCCGGAGGGATGTACATTGTTTGGAGTCTTATATTACCGGGTTACCAGTTACCGTTGGGTTCAAGAATCGATTCAGTGTTTATTTGACGATTTTGCCCCTGGTTATAAAGGTAAAAAGTCCATTTTTAGTTTTAGAATGACTATTCTGGGTTTAGTGGTGTGAATCGGACATAATGTGCAAAATGACCATTTTACCCCCAAGCATGGGCAAAATGTTGTCTTTTGAACCGGGGGGTCCAAAGGACGAGGGCCAGAGACCGTTACGTAGGTCGAGTTGATACGAATCCATAGACAGGTGGCATGCCGAAATCGGAGATCGGATGCGAAGGTTATGTGTCTACGAAGGCGAGGGGCATTTTCGTAATTTTGGAAGCGAAGGGCAAAACGGTCTTTTTGAGACAAGCGAACGGTGGACGCTGACTCATGCTACCTACCAATGATTCTTGCTGCTTTGTCTAGACAACATGGAGGAAATCAAGGATTTTAGGGACCCTAAACCCTTAATTAGGGAAAACTCAATCATTTTGTCCAAACCTTGATTTTGTTAAATAGCAGAGCAATTCGATTGTGAGAATGAGAGATTAGAGAGTCTGAATTGGAGCAAAACAAACACAAAGGACAGAGGGTCGCTGGTTTTGCAGATTTTCGAAATTTTGGAAATTTGTGGTAAAAATTCGAATTCGAATTCGTGAGTCTTGAGGATCAAAATTGAGACTGGATTAAGTCTCCTGGGACTAATTCGAACCGATCCAAATCAAAAACGGGGAGGATTGAGGCCGTATCGAGCAAGAACAGAAGCTTCAAAATCCTCGAAAAATCGAGCTTGAGTTCTACTAGCTGGAGGTAAGGATTTATCAAATTGATCTTGTAAAATCGTTCCTTATACTCTCACGATGTCACGTCGTGGACGGAGTTTGGCCGAACAGTCGACGGGGACTTGGTGGTGACTGAGTGCACTTGCGGACGTGACTAGTGAGCATCGGTAGGCAGGATCACACCTACTGTGACTCTTGCTAGTACCACATACATGCTCGCCATGCGTCAAGATGCCGAGAGACCTAGCAAATTTGTCCTGTGGGAGCGTGGCGGTTTTCGTGGCCTAAGTCCATTCCGAGGGAAAGATATGGATTTTGAGAAGCTTGAAGACCTCATGGAGTGGAAGGCTTGCAATCAAAATTCCTTTCCAAACGACGTTCTCGTGGAGCTTGGTGACAGATGTTCTTCCAGAGTTCCGGGACATGAGCCGGCTGCTTTCTCCATGAATGGCGCGAGGCTTTCAGACATCCCGATCAAGGAGTGGTTGTGCGTTCCACTGTGCTTGAAGGAGACCGTTGTTCAGAAGAAGGACAATAAACAAGGACTTACTGGTTCTTGGGAGAAAAAACCATGTCGAGCAACTTCTTTCCTAACCCATAAGCATACCGAGCAACTTCTTTCCTAACCTTTCCGTTCTGGCCCTACGAATGTGCCATCTTGATGCGAAGGGCAGGCAGAAATGGAAAGTTATGTTGTTGATGTGAGATTGCGATAACTAAGATAACTTGAGGTCTCAATTTCACATCGGAAGCCAAAATGGGCGAGTTGGAGATGAGCCGTGCAGAGAGGATGCTGATAGAAAATGAGCGAGATACCACTCGAGATGAGCTCTCCCTGCTGCACAGAAATTTGCAGGACTCAGAAGGCTTTGATGCTTCGATGGCGAAGGCTTGAATGCTTCGCAGGGCGAAGGCTTGGATGCTTCGATAACGAAGGCTTAGGTGCTTCGCATGGCGAAGGCTTAGATGCTTCGCAGGGCGAAGGCTTGAATGCTTCGATGACGAAGGCTTGGATGCTTCGCATGGCGAAGGCTTAGATGCTTCGCAAGGCGAAAACTCAGATGCTTCGATGACGAAGGCTTGAATGCTTCGATGACGAAGGCTTGGATGCTTCGCATGGCGAAGGCTTAGATGCTTCGCAAGGCGAAAACTCAGATGCTTCGATGACGAAGGCTTGAATGCTTCGATGACGAAGGCTTGGATGCTTCGCATGGCGAAGGCTTAGATGCTTCGCAAGGCGAAAACTCAGATGCTTCGATGACGAAGGCTTGGATGCTTCGATCATGAAGGCTTTTTACACTAGAGAGAATAAGCTTTGAAAATTGCACATGGTGAACAAATCAATTTGTTAATCTCATTTCATTGATACTTGAATTCAGAAGGCAACTTGAAAAGCAAAATTGAAAAGCTCCATAGAGTTTTATGTCTTTCTAATGTTGACTTGCGTCTAGTTGATGCGGATCACCTTTGACGCTGGCTCGTTTGACTCTTTGTTCTCCATGTGATTTACAGTCTTGTTTTTGATGTAGTCTGTACAATGCCCCTCCCTCAGGAGATTTCGGAGATATCTTTCGAAAGATATACATGTGCTGATATTGTGCCCATAACATTCATGATAGGCGCACCATTTGGTTTTATCAGCATTCTCTTGATTGCCTTTGACTGGCTCTGGCTTCTTAAACCATGGCTTGTTCTTAATTTCATTGTGGATCTGATGGGCTGGTAAAGATAGCTGCAAGTTAGGCTTCCCCATAACTGGCGTTTGGGAGTGTTGCCCTGCCTTTCGCTTGTTGAGCTTTCCAGTTGCAGACTTTCCATGGGGTTCATCCTCATCGGAGGCCTTTTCGCTAGTCCCAGCATGGCCATGAGTATGAGTGGCGCGCTTCTCGTCCTCCCAACTTGCATGTCGCTCTGCTAGCGAAAGTATTTCGGAAAGACTTCGCGCATTGCTCATGACGATGTCCCCGTAAAGCTGGCTGTCTCGAGGGAGTCCTTGCTTGAATGCCATTGCCGCAACAAAGTCATTACAGCCGATAATGCGAGACTTCTCCTCACAAAATCTCCGTATGTATTGTCGCAGAGTGTCTTTTGCTCTCTTTCGGACAGAGAAAAGATGGTCGTCTTTCACCTCGATTGTCCGAAGTTGTGCGTATTCCTTCACAAATGTCAAAGCCAACTCTTCGAAGGACTCAATCGACCTCGGGGGGAGATGATTGAACCAAGTCATGGCTTGGCCTTGAAGGGAAGCTTGAAAAACTTTGCACATGAGTGCATCGTTAGACCTGTGGGGGATCATGACTCCTCGAAAATGATCTATGTGTTTTACTGGGTCGGAGGATCCTTTGAATGGAGTGAAATTTGGTGTTGCGAACCTCTGGGGGAATGGCTCCTCCTCAATATCCCTTATGAAGGGCGTAGAGAGCTATATTTGGCGACGTAGATCGCCACCCTGTTGAGCACGAAGGTGCATGTCCAGCATTTTTTGAACATCATTAGCCCGCAATGCTCCTTGCTGAGCCGATGAGTCCTCTTTTGCTAATTGTTGAGAAACTCTTTGAGCTTCTTCCCTTTTACTGTCGTGGGCAGATCGTTTTGGGTTTTTGTTTTAAGCTCGAAGTTGCCCTGTAACACCCCGGAAATTCGAGGATTTCCATATTATAATTTATTGTGTGATTTGACGATTTTACCCCTGTGAATGGTATGGTCAAATTGTTGACTTTTTGATTGATGAACTAAATGGACTTTGACCTATGACCGTGACGTAGTTCGGGACATCACGAGTTCATAGACAGGTGGCACGTCCAATTCGGACGATCAGGGTAAAAGTTATGACTATCGGAAGTTCAGGGGCATTACCGTAATTTGGACTCTCGGGGGAAAAATGTTGACTTTTCTTTTGGCAACTAATTTTCAGTTGACTCAAGGACCGTTGGGTAGGCCTCGACGTCCTGAGTCCGTAGACAGGCGGCACGCCGAAATCGGACTTCGTACGAGGAAGTTATGGTCAGAAACGTGAATTCGGGAAGTTCGTGTCTCGGTTTTCGTGTCGAATATTAAATTCAGGAAATCTGATTGGAGGACACCTGGTGAGTGACAAGTGTCACTCACCCATTGGATAGATTGGATCAGATCCACTATTGGATTAAATAACAATTGAAGCAGCTTTAAATTCCAGCCCTTGGATTGAAAACCCCTGATCTAATCTGAGCCCTTGATCTAATCTTGGAGATCAAATCTGGGCCGTCCATTATTTCCCTCCAATTATTTATATTTCCCACCCGCAGAACACTCTGTCCATTTCGATCAAAGCATCCCAGCCAGCTATCCACTCACTGTGTCTGTGTGTTGCTGGACTCACGGGGAAGGACGGAGGCACGGCGGTGGACGGCAGCAGACGGCGGCGCGGAAGGAAGCAGGGGAAACCCGTGGCGGTTTCAACCCAGGTTTTTGGTAAATCCTTTTCCCACGTTCAATTTGGTCCGTTGTGATTCCTAATCAACCCTAGGAACTCCTAGGACCTTCTGGAATCGAACTCGTGGCCAGTGGAGCTCAGGGCGGTGGAAAAACTGCGACGGGAGGCCAGAGCTGTTCTTCAAGGTAGGCCCTCAATTCGATCCGTGTTTCTCAATTCTTTTTACATTGAACTAATCTAGGGACTAAGACGAGCATTTAGGAATTGAAAGGACTGAAAATGACCCAGAAATGAAGGAATGGCAACCGGGTCTCGATCGCGGGTCTGATCGACCCGAGTTGCAGGAAAACGGGTCAACCCGTCTGATGACAGTGGTGCTGACGTGGCACCCTGTCAGTCTGTCAGATGACGTGGACCAACCGTGAGCCAACACGTGTCACATGTCAGTGCACAGTCAGCACTGACATGTCAGTGACGTGGACCAGTCAGGGACTGCCACGTGTCACTGACATGTCAGTGACGTGGACCAGTGCCGTGCTGACACGTGGCACATGTCAGATCTGACACGTGGTCTGACAGATCAGTGTGGTGGACCAATCAGGTGTTGACACGTGGCACCTGTCAGAGTCTGACATGTCAGACCTGACAGCTGTGAGATGACGTCAGCATGACGTCATGCTAACGTCAGCGATGACGTCAGCAGGAACTGTTCCTGCGTTGACCGCCGCGTTGACCGCCGCGTGGGGGGCGCGTGTGAACAGTGTTTTTGGTGGGACCACCACCATTCTTTAGGTTTCGACGATCCGGATCCAATGGCGGTGGTTTCGGGTCGATCGGAGATCATTAAGTTGGTCAAAATAAGGTTTATTGCCTTGGAAAGCGCGTTCGGGCGGCTTTCCCGAGTCGGTTTCGACCTAGGCTTTCATGGTTGAATGTTGGGGGTTTAATTTGACCTTTACAAATACTTGGACTTGGCAGGGATTGTACTTTTGTACCAGGACGAGGGTATACGTTCGGTTTCTAGCAGGATTGTACTGTGAGTGGGCCATTTTCTTAAACCCTTGTGTGCATAAATGTTTTCTGGTTTTATTATACTTATTCACATGCTAAAACAATGATGGTTTTGATGATATGGAAAATATGGTTATGGCACGTTTCACGGTATTTGGGCTTGGGACCCGTCCGATGAAACTGAATGATTGGTTCGGATTCTATCTATGTATATATATATATATATATATATGTTTGCATGTGGATATCAATAAAATGTATTTGTTACTGCACTGTATAGATCCTTCCATATTGTATTGTCTCCTCCGGATGAGGTACCCCGGAGAGGTCACGGACGTCTAGAACGTCCAGCGTCTATGACGCTAAGCATCGGGGATGCTGTACCCGAACGGGGTTCGGGGATTGAACTCGGAATTGAGACCCGAGTGACACGCGTAGCCTTGTGATTGTGACCTTATTGGACGTCAGGGACGTCAGACATCAGGGATGTCGGGATTGGAGTGTATAGTGCAGCAACTAAAATTATGGTTATGGTTTTATTATATGCCTTATGGTTCATATTATATGGTTATTGATTTTGAATTATGTTGCACGCATGTTTGGAAAAACGGAGGGGTAAATTATATGTTTTAATTATCAACGATTTCATAAACTTGTGTTTCGGTCCACTCACCCTTAATGTTTTGATAACCCCTCCAGGTCGGGAAACTGAGGTAGAGGAGGAACCAGAGGCTGAGGCATAGATCTACTTCTGCGTACCTGAACCCCTGCTGGGCGGTGTACCCGCAGGATTACTTTAGAGTCGTGCTCGCAAATTTGTAATTTTGGATTATATCCCTTGTCTGACATTCGTTTAATTCGGATTTTATGTATGACTTTAATTTGGTTATTTATGCTTTTAAATGTTTTGAGGTTAAAATTGGTATGAATTATTGGGTGTCAGACGGGAGCAGGGCACGTCCCCTTGTGGTCCCTGTGGGATCGGGGCGGGTCCTGTCAGCTTGGTATCAGAGCACTAGGTTGTGGTCAGTACTAGGGTATTGGTCTGCATGCTAGACTAGCGATTAGTACTAGTTACTTTTCGACTTTTAAGAATATTGTTTTCTGATCTATGCCTCTTGACAGTTGGTTATGCCTCCTAGGAGAATTCCGCATACTCGAACGGACGAGGATCTAGAAAGAGAGATGGAATGCGCGAGCATCGAAAGGGCTCAACGTTTGGGAGCCACTCCTTTCTGCGGGGGATCAAACCCCGAGGATGCTCACGACTGGATCACCAAGTGGGAGAGGATCTTCTCGGTGATGCACTGCCCTCCGGGCGAACGAGTGACTCTGGCGGCCTTCTTACTGGAGGGAGGAGCCTACCAGTGGTGGCACGGACTCGAAATGTCCAGGTGGTCTGTCCATACCACTACCTGGGAAGCTTTTCGTTCCAAGTTTCTGGACCAGTACTACCCGCGATCCTTTCGCGCGGCGCGGGATGCGGAATTCCTGCGGCTGGAGCAGGGTGACATGTCTGTTTCAGACTACGAGCAAACTTTCGGGAAACTTTCCCGGTTCGCTGCCTCATTCGTAAGCACGGAGGAGGACAAATGCCAGCGGTTTGAGCTTGGACTCCGAGGGGAGATCCGGGCTAGTGTGACTGCTACCACTCATGCTTCTCTGAGGGATATGGTCGACGCAGCGGTGCGTGTCGAGGCCAGTCTGGCGGCACACCAATCACGACAACCTTCGGGGGAGGGGCGACGTCAGGATCGCCCACATCATGGGCCATCGGGCCGGAAGAACAACAGGGGAGGGAGCTACAGAGGAGCACCCTCATCCTTCAAGGGTCGTGGCTGGTCGGGTCGACGTGGAGGCTCTCAGGGCAGAGGATCTGGACGCAACTCTGGGCAGCACTCATCTTGGAGTGGTGCATCTGGTGGGCATTCGGACAGGCCAAGGCCAGTAACTTGTTTTGCTTGCGGAGAGGAAGGCCACTATGCCTGCGATTGTCCGCAGTTGTCCAAAAACAACGACGCTGGGGGCTCGAGTGTGGTGCAGAGCACGGCGTCCCACACTAACGGAGGTCACGGTCAGGGAGGTGACCGTGATGCTGGACGTGGCGCGCGCGGGCGCGGACGGAACGGAGGGCCGAGGGCCCAAGTGTTTGCAATGACCCAGTAGCAGGCGAGGACTGCTCCAGGCGTGGTCACAGGTACACTACATATCTTTAATTTTCTTGTACGTGTATTAATGGATGCGGGGGCTACACATTCTTTTATTTCGAAGAGTTGTGCTGGTTTGCTTGATTGTGTGGTATCAGCCTTAGATTACGAAATGGGTGTTGGCACCCCGATGGGTACCGTGTACCTTGTGAATCAGGTGATTCGGAGGTGCCCGGTAAGAATTGAGGATGTGGATTTACCTGCAGACTTAATTATTCTGGATATCCACGACTTCGATATAATCCTAGGGATGGATTGGCTGTCGGAGCACGGATCGCTCATCGACTGCTGTAGCAAGCAAGTAATTTTGCGGAGCCCGGGTTTGCCGGAAGTTATCTTCCAGGGGGAACGTGATGGTTCACCTCCTGAAGTGATTTCGTCACTCACTGCTACCAAACTTCTACGGAAGGGATGCCAGGGCTATCTGGCGCATGTCGTGTCGGAACGGGTCGATACTCCGGTTATCGACGAAATACCGGTGGTCTGTGAGTTTCCGGACGTATTCCCGGAAGACTTACCTGGATTGCCACCATCGCGGGAGATTGAGTTTACTATTGAACTACTCCCGGGTACCCGACCTATATCCCAGGCACCATACCGGATGGCGCCGGCCGAGTTACGAGAACTCAAGACTCAATTGCAGGAGTTGGTAGATTTGGGATATGTCCGACCGAGTACTTCACTGTGGGGAGCACCGGTGTTGTTCGTGAAGAAGAAGGAAGGAAGTCTCCGTTTATGTATCAACTATCGACAACTCAACAAGGTGACACTGAGGAACCAGTATCCTCTACCCAGGAACGATGACCTTTTCGACCAGTTGCGGGGAGCTCAGTGCTTCTCGAAAATTGATTTGCGGTCTGGGTATCACCAACTGAGGATTTCGGAGGAGGATATTCCGAAAACTGCTTTTCGAACCCGCTACGGGCACTACGAGTTCCTTGTTATGCCATTTGGTTTGACGAATGCTCCAGCAGCATTCATGGATCTGATGAACCGGGTCTTCCGACCCTACCTGGATAAGTTCGTGATTGTGTTCATCGATGATATTTTGGTATACTCGAGGAGTGCCCGTGCACATGAAGAACATCTACGGTTGGTCTTGGAGAGACTGAGACAAGAACAATTGTATGCCAAGCTGAGCAAGTGTCAGTTTTGGCTGAGCAGTATTGGTTTTCTGGGACACGTGATATCAACGGATGGGATTTGCGTGGATCCCCAGAAAACAGAAGCGGTGACCAACTGGGCTAGACCGACAACGGTGACCGAGGTGCGGAGTTTCGTCGGATTAGCAGGCTACTACCGGAGATTCGTGGAGGGTTTCTCCAAAATTGCTGCACCATTGACTCGTCTGACTCGGAAAGGAGTAAAGTTTATCTAGGACGAGCAGTGCGATCGGAGCTTTCAAGAGTTGAAGGATCGATTGACCACTGCACCTGTCCTTGCATTGCCGGACGACAGTGGAGAGTTTGTAGTTTTCAGTGATGCTTCACTGCAAGGGTTGGGCTGCGTGTTGATGCAAACTGGCAAGGTTATCGCCTATGCATCCCGGCAGCTGAAGACTCATGAGTTGAACTACCCTACCCATGATTTGGAGTTGGCGGCGGTGGTTCATGCTCTCAAGATCTGGAGACATTATCTGTTCGGCGCAACGTGTCGGATATACACCGACCACCAGAGTCTTAAATACTTATTCACTCAGAAGGAGCTCAACATGAGACAACGGAGATGGTTGGAGCTACTAAAGGACTATGACTGTACGATCGAGTACCATCCGGGTAAGGCCAATGTGGTGGCGGATGCACTTAGCAGGAAATCAGCAGGAACTATTGCACACCTAGGGATGGTGTATCTTCCCTTGTTAGTGGAACTCCGGAAGACGGGAGTTATTTTGGGTACGGATGCGCATGGAGCTTTGTTGGCCAGCTTCCATGTGCGACCAGTACTGATTGATCGGATCATCGAAGCACAACTGCAGGATCCGATACTCTGTATTTACAGAATTGAGGTCGATGCGGATGGGAGACAGGATTTTTCCATCCGGGACGATGGAGCACTGGTGAAATTGGGCCGTTTGTGCGTACCTGCAGTGGCAGAGTTACGGGCCGAGATACTTGAGGAGGCCCACAGTTCGGCCTATGCTATGCATCCGGGAGGTACAAAGATGTACCGTACCCTCCGGAACCATTATTGGTGGCCAGGAATGAAGAAGGATATTGCTGAGTTCGTGAGCAAATGCTTAACCTGTCAGCAGGTTAAGGCGGAACGGCAGAGACCGTATGGGGCTATGCAGCCACTTCCGATTCCTGAGTGGAAGTGGGATCACATCACCATGGACTTCGTCTTTAAGTTACCAAGGACTCAGAGTGGAGTGGACGGAGTATGGGTGATCGTGGATCGGTTAACCAAATCAGCCCATTTTCTGCCAGTTCAGGAAACCTATAAACCTAACCGACTGGCTCAGTTGTTTGTGAAAGAAATCATACGACTTCATGGTACGCCGGAATCGATCGTGTCTGATCGTGATCCGCGTTTCACTTCCAGGTTCTGGCGGAGTTTGCAAGCTACTTTGGGAACAACCTTACGTTTCAGTACTGCTTTCCATCCACAGACCGATGGACAGTCTGAGAGAACCATTCAAACCCTGGAGGACATGATGAGGTCATGTGTACTACAGTTTCAAGACTCTTGGGATACTCATTTGCCATTGATGGAATTCGCTTACAACAACAGCTATCAGGCAAGCATCGGGATGGCACCTTATGAGGCACTGTATGGCCGACAGTGCAGGACACCTATCTGCTGGACGGAGGTAGGAGAGCGAGCGGCTGTAGGGCAGGAGATAATGGACTTAACCATGGAAACTGTTCGCGTGATCAAGGAAAGATTGAAGGTGGCACAGGATCGCCAGAAGAGTTATGCCGACCGACGGATTCGAGACTTGGAGTTTGAAGTGGGAGATTTTGTCTTCCTGAAGTTGTCTCCGTGGAAAGGGATTATCCGTTTTGGCCGACGGGGGAAACTGAGTCCGCGTTTTATCGGACCTTATGAAATCGTGGAGAGAATTGGCAGAGTTGCATACAGATTGGCACTACCCCCAGAACTATCAAGAGTTCACGATGTTTTCCACGTATCGATGTTGCGGATGTACGTACGTGATGCTTCTCATGTACTTGGGGAACAACCTGTCGAACTACGGGAGGATTTGAGCTTTGAAGAACAACCAGTACAGATCTTGGATCGGAAGGACAAGGTACTACGACGGAAGACGATCCCTCTCGTGAAAATTCTCTGGAGAAACCAGAACGTGGAAGAAGCCACATGGGAGCCTGAGGCTCAGATGCGAGAACAATTTCCTCATTTGTTTCTTTGAAATTTCGGGACGAAATTTCTTAAGGGGGGAAGGTTGTAACACCCCGGAAATTCGAGGATTTCCATATTATAATTTATTGTGTGATTTGACGATTTTACCCCTGTGAATGGTATGGTCAAATTGTTGACTTTTTGATTGATGAACTAAATGGACTTTGACCTATGACCGTGACATAGTTCGGGACGTCACGAGTTCATAGACAGGTGGCACGTCCAATTCGGACGATCAGGGTAAAAGTTATGACTATCGGAAGTTCAGGGGCATTACCGTAATTTGGACTCTCGGGGGAAAATGTTGACTTTTCTTTTGGCAACTAATTTTCAGTTGACTCAAGGACCGTTGGGTAGGCCTCGACGTCCTGAGTCCGTAGACCGGCGGCACGCCGAAATCGGACTTCGTACGAGGAAGTTATGGTCAGAAACGTGAATTCGGGAAGTTCGTGTCTCGGTTTTCGTGTCGAATATTAAATTCAGGAAATCTGATTGGAGGACACCAAGTGTCACTCACCCATTGGCTAGATTGGATCAGATCCACTATTGGATTAAATAACAATTGAAGCAGCTTTAAATTCCAGCCCTTGGATTGAAAACCCCTGATCTAATCTGAGCCCTTGATCTAATCTTGGAGATCAAATCTGGGCCGTCCATTATTTCCCTCCAATTCTTTATATTTCCCACCCGCAGAACACTCTGTCCATTTCGATCAAAGCATCCCAGCCAGCTATCCACTCACTGTGTCTGTGTGTTGCTGGACTCACGGGGAAGGACGGAGGCACGGCGGTGGACGGCGGCAGACGGCGGCGCGGAAGGAAGCAGGGGAAACCCGTGGCGGTTTCAACCCAGGTTTTTGGTAAATCCTTTTCCCACGTTCAATTTGGTCCGTTGTGATTCCTAATCAACCCTAGGAACTCCTAGGACCTTCTGGAATCGAACTCGTGGCCGGTGGAGCTCAGGGCGGTGGCAAAACTGCGACGGGAGGCCAGAGCTGTTCTTCAAGGTAGGCCCTCAATTCGATCCGTGTTTCTCAATTCTTTTTACATTGAACTAATCTAGGGACTAAGACGAGCATTTAGGAATTGAAAGGACTGAAAATGACCCAGAAATGAAGGAATGGCAACCGGGTCTCGATCGCGGGTCTGATCGACCCGAGTTGCAGGAAAACGGGTCAACCCGTCTGATGACAGTGGTGCTGACGTGGCACCCTGTCAGTCTGTCAGATGACGTGGACCAACCGTGAGCCAACACGTGTCACATGTCAGTGCACAGTCAGCACTGACATGCCAGTGACGTGGACCAGTCAGGGACTGCCACGTGTCACTGACATGTCAGTGACGTGGACCAGTGCCGTGCTGACACGTGGCACATGTCAGATCTGACACGTGGTCTGACAGATCAGTGTGGTGGACCAATCAGGTGTTGACACGTGGCACCTGTCAGAGTCTGACATGTCAGACCTGACAGCTGTCAGATGACGTCATGCTGACGTCAGCAGTGACGTCAGCGATGACGTCAGCAGGAACTGTTCCTGCGTTGACCGCCGCGTGGGGGCGCGTGTGAACAGTGTTTTTGGTGGGACCACCACCATTCTTTAGGTTTCGACGATCCGGATCCAATGGCGGTGGTTTCGGGTCGATCGGAGATCATTAAGTTGGTCAAAATAAGGTTTATTGCCTTGGAAAGCGCGTTCGGGCTGCTTTCCCGGGTCGGTTTCGACCTAGGCTTTCATGGTTGAATGTTGGGGGTTTAATTTGACCTTTACGAATACTTGGACTTGGCAGGGATTGTACTTTTGTACCAGGACGAGGGTATACGTTCGGTTTCTAGCAGGATTGTACTGTGAGTGGGCCATTTTCTTAAACCCTTGTGTGCATAAATGTTTTCTGGTTTTATTATACTTATTCACATGCTAAAACAATGATGGTTTTGATGATATGGAAAATATGGTTATGGCACGTTTCACGGTATTTGGGCTTGGGACCCGTCCGATGAAACTGAATGATTGGTTCGGATTCTATCTATGTATATATATATATATATATATGTTTGCATGTGGATATCAATAAAATGTATTTGTTACTGCACTGTATAGATCCTTCCATATTGTATTGTCTCCTCCGGATGAGGTACCCCGGAGAGGTCACGGACGTCTAGAACGTCCAGCGTCTATGACGCTAAGCATCGGGGATGCTGTACCCGAACGGGGTTCGGGGATTGAACTCGGAATTGAGACCCGAGTGGCACGCGTAGCCTTGTGATTGTGACCTTATTGGACGTCAGGGACGTCAGACATCAGGGATGTCGGGATTGGAGTGTATAGTGCAGCAACTAAAATTATGGTTATGGTTTTATTATATGCCTTATGGTTCATATTATATGGTTATTGATTTTGAATTATGTTGCACGCATGTTTGGAAAAACGGAGGGGTAAATTATATGTTTTAATTATCAACGATTTCATAAACTTGTGTTTCGGTCCACTCACCCTTAATGTTTTGATAACCCCTCCAGGTCGGGAAACTGAGGTAGAGGAGGAACCAGAGGCTGAGGCATAGATCTACTTCTGCGTACCTGAACCCCTGCTGGGCGGTGTACCCGCAGGATTACTTTAGAGTCGTGCTCGCAAATTTGTAATTTTGGATTATATCCCTTGTCTGACATTCGTTTAATTCGGATTTTATGTATGACTTTAATTTGGTTATTTATGCTTTTAAATGTTTTGAGGTTAAAATTGGTATGAATTATTGGGTGTCAGACGGGAGCAGGGCACGTCCCCTTGTGGTCCCTGTGGGATCGGGGCGGGTCCTGTCATGCCCCCTGCCCCCACGTGAGTGCTGTGAATGCTCTGCCCATGAAGTTGCCCCAGTCCTACCTCCTAGCCGTTCACGTACTAACGGCTTTAGGCATTGTGGGGTTTTTGCTTGATGAGCGTGACTTTCTTCTCCAGAGTTTCCCAGCGAAGTATCTTGTGACATTGTTTGGCAGCAGGCCTGCTCTTTCCTAGGTCGTCCCTGGGCATTCTCTTGTCGGCCACGTGACGTGGATCGTCCGTCCCGCTCCTGGATTGGTCTCCCTGCTAGGAGTTGCTGCAAGAGCTCTGACTGAAGTTGAATTTGTTTGCTTAACCCTTCAACTTGCTGCGCCAAATTGTCTTGGGGAGGTTGGTGACGACTTCTCCCTGAGATGTCATGACATCCGTCCAGAAAGTCCTTTAGGACCATGTTTGTTATGGGTCGATCATGTCGTGATGCATTTCCCATCAACCTCTCATTCGCTTGTTGTAAAGTCGAAGTTCCTTCCCCTAGCGCGGGTACTTGGTTAGCTGGAGAGGGGAATGCTCCAAAACTGAAGGTTGGCCTCCCTTCGAGTGTCTCAAGGGGCGCTTCCATAGACACGCGCCTGAGTTGAGCTGGGCGCTTCTCCGGAGTTTCTATGTGAGCTTCATTCCTCGTCTGAGCTGTTGAGGCAGAAATACCTTCTCCGGCTGACTGAGCGGATCGACGAGCCTTAGCCATGCCGATTCGAAGAATTTTGAATTTGGAAAGCTGTTGATGGGTAATTTGAACAACGTTCAGAATCTTCGAACAACGTCGATGAACGACGAACGAAGAGAGATGAACGATGAACAATGTTCAAAATCTTCGAACAATGTCGATGAACGACGAACGAGGAAAGATGAACGATGAACGAATTCTTGATGAGTGATGAACAACGTTCAAAATCTTCGAACAATGTCGATAAATGACGAACGAAGAAAGATGAACGATGAACAAATTCCTGATGAGTGATGAACAACGTTCAAAATCTTCGAACAATGTCGATAAACGACGAACGAAGAAAGATGAACGATGAACAAATTCCTTATGAGTGATGAACAACGTTCAAAATCTTCGAACAATGTCGATGAACGACGAACGAAGAAAGATGAACGATGAACAAATGAGAGAGCTTCTTCTGAGTATAACTCAATAGCTCTCAATGAAAGCACCAATTGTTGAAGCAGAAATCGAACCCGCCGCGAAAAGTTCTCACAATTCCTGCAAACAGCAAACAATTAGCTATCGTTGTCTCGATCGATTTACCCGGGGGGTTGTTCGACCAAGAACACTCCGATGCCTAAGTTAGCTTTGAGAGAGGAAAAGGATATACTTCGAAGCGAAGAATCAACTTAACTTGGAAATGAAATGTGCCTTGCTATTTATAGGGGTGAATGAAATGTTCGATTTCCATAGTTTCGATGTGGGACAAATGCTCATCAATTTACCTCTTATATAGGGGTGAGTGAGATGTTCAATTTCCATAGTTTCGATGTGGGACAAATGCTCATCAATTTACCTCTTATATAGGGGTGAGTGAGATGTTCAATTTCCATAGTTTCGATGTGGGACAAATGCTCATCAATTTGCATGCTAACACGTGTTATACAAATCGAGGGTGGAGAGGCTTCCACATGTCATTCTGGTTTGGGCCATGTCCGGTGCTTGTGCTTACAAGTATTATTGCCAAGGGCAATTTGGTCATTTTGAGAATTATGGGCCACGTGGCAGCTCCACATTTTTCCGGTGATTTTGGGTTCCACACTTGCCTATGCAGATCATCCGGGATATTGAGCGACTGTTGAGACGCTTTGTCAGGACCCGGCTCATCTAACACAATATTGTCCGTTTTGGGCCCAGCCCTCACGGTTTTGTTTTCGGGAGCTCATGTGCAACTTCCCAGTGGGTCACCCATCATGGGATTGCACCAGTCTCAACTCGCTTAACTTTGGGGTTCCAATCCCCCCCAAAGCCATTGAGCTCCCAAAAGGCCTTATGTTAGATAGATACGTGCCCACACATATAAGGTACTTCACCTTTCCCTCCCCGAGCGATGTGGGATCGTTCACCGATCTTACCTTTCCAAGCTCACGGGTCTTGCTCACCGATCTTGCTTCTCAAGCTCACGGGTCTTGCTCACCGTTCTTGCTTCCAAGATCGGGTCTTACAATCCACCCCCTTGGGGCCCAGCGTCCTCGCTGGCACACTTCCGGTCGGGGTCCGGCTCTGATACCATTCTGTCAGGACCCGGCTCATCTAACACAATATTGTCCGCTTTGGGCCCAGCCCTCACGGTTTTGTTTTCGGGAGCTCATGTGCAACTTCCCAGTGGGTCACCCATCATGGGATTGCACCAGCCTCAACTCGCTTAACTTTGGGGTTCCAATCCCCCCCAAAGCCATTGAACTCCCAAAAGGCCTTGTGTTAGATAGATACGTGCCCACACATATAAGGTACTTCACCTTTCCCTCCCCGAGCGATGTGGGATCGTTCACCGATCTTACCTTTCCAAGCTCACGGGTCTTGCTTACCGATCTTGCTTCTCAAGCTCACGGGTCTTGCTCACCGTTCTTGCTTCCAAGATCGGGTCTTACACGCTTTCTTTGGTCCGGAAAAACCGAGGGTAATTATCATGCTAAACTTGCTTGGGATAGAGTTTGTAGGCCAAAGAGGGAAGGTGGGTTAGGCATTCGTAACTTGCACCTTTGGAACATTTCAATGATGGCTAGGTATATTTGGATCATTTTTTAGGATGGCCATTCTAATTTATGGGCTAAGTGGATCCAAGCTGTTTTTATTCGTGATCGTAGTTTTTGGGTGTTGAAAGCCTGCCCTTCTTGCTCCTGGAATTGGAGGAACTTACTCAATATTCGGGAGTTGGTGCGTCCTTTCATTGTGGGCAGTGTGAGTAATGGTCAGAGGATATTTCTTTGGCATGACATGTGGAGTAGTATGGGTAACCTCTTGAGTAGATTCGGAGCTAGTTTTGTGGAAATTATCGGGAGTGAAACTAATGCTAAAGTCAGCTCTGTCGTGGAGTATGGGGCTTCGAATCCGGTTGTTTCTTGGTGCTCAGATTTTGTGCAAGTTTGTAGTTCTATCCGTATTGACCCTTCATGTGGGGATTGTTTTAAATGGAACCTTAATCCAAGTGGAGTGTTCTGACAGGACCCGCCCCGATCCCACAGGGACCACAAGGGGACGTGCCCTGCTCCCGTCTGACACCCAATAATTCATACCAATTTTAACCTCAAACATTTAAAAGCATAAATAACCAAATTAAAGTCATACATAAAATCCGAATTAAACGAATGTCAGACAAGGGATATAATCCAAAATTACAAATTTGCGAGCACGACTCTAAAGTAATCCTGCGGGTACACCGCCCAGCAGGGGTTCAGGTACGCAGAAGTAGATCTATGCCTCAGCCTCTGGTTCCTCCTCTACCTCAGTTTCCCGACCTGGAGGGGTTATCAAAACATTAAGGGTGAGTGGACCGAAACTCAAGTTTATGAAATCGTTTGATAAATAAAACATATAATTTACCCCTCCGTTTTCCAAACATGCGTGCATCATAATTCCAAAATCATAAACCATATAATACGAACCAATAAGCATATAATAAAACCATAACCATAATTTTAGTTGCTGCACTATACACTCCAATCCCGACATCCCTGATGTCTGACGTCCCTGACGTCCAATAAGGTCACAATCACAAGGCTACGCGTGCCACTTGGGTCTCAATTCCGAGTTCAATCCCCGAACCCCGTTCGGGTACAGCATCCCCGATGCTTAGCGTCATAGACGCTGGACGTACTAGACGTCCGTGACCTCTCCGGGGTACCTCATCCGGAGGAGACAATATAATATGGAAGGATCTATACAGTGCAGTAACAAATACATTTTATTGATATCCACATGCAAACATATATATACATAGATAGAATCCGAACCAATCACTCAGTTTCATCGGACGGGTCTCAAGCCCAAATACCGTGAAACGTGCCATAACTATATTTTCCATATCATCAAAACCATCATTGTTTTATCATGTGAATAAGTATAATAAAACCAGAAAACATTTATGCACACAAGGGTTTAAGAAAATGGCCCACTCACAGTACAATCCTGCTAGAAACCGAACGTATACCCTCGTCCTGGTACAAATGTACAATCCCTGTCAAGTCCAAGTATTCGTAAAGGTCAAATTAAACCCCAAACATTCAACCATGAAAGCCTAGGTCGAAATCGACCCGGGAAAGCCGCCCGAACGCGCTTTCCAAGGCAATAAACCCTATTTTGACCAACTTAATGATCTCCGATCGACCCGAAACCACCGCCATTGGATCCGAATCGTCGAAACCTAAAGAATGGTGGTGGTCCCACCAAAAACACTGTTCACACGCGCCCCCACGCGCCGGTCAACGCAGGAACAGTTCCTGCTGACGTCATCGCTGACGTCAGCATGACGTCATGCTGACGTCATCTGACAGCTGTCAGGTCTGACATGTCAGACTCTGACAGGTGCCACGTGTCACCATCTGATTGGTCCACCACACTGATCTGTCAGACCACGTGTCAGATCTGGCATGTGCCACGTGTCAGCTCGGCACTGGTCCACGTCACTGACATGTCAGTGACACGTGGCAGTCCCTGACTGGTCCACGTCACTGACATGTCAGTGCTGACTGTGCACTGACATGTGACACGTGTCGGCTCACGGTTGGTCCACGTCATCTGACAGACTGACAGGGTGCCACGTCAGCACCACTGTCATCAGACGGGTTGACCCGTTTTCCTGCAACTCGGGTCGATCAGACCCGCGATCGAGACCCGGTTGCCATTCCTTCATTTCTGGGTCATTTTCAGTCCTTTCAATTCCTACATACTCGTCTTAGTCCCTAGATTAGTTCTAAGTAATTAGAATTGAGAAACACGGATCGAATCGAGGGCCTACCTTGAAGAACAGCTCCGGCCTCCCGTCGCAGTTTTGCCACCGCCCTGAGCTCCACCGGCCACGAGTTCGATTCCAGAAGGTTCCTGGATGTTCCTAGAGTTGATTAGGATTGATCACTGACCAGTTTAAACGTGGGAAATGATTTACCAGAAATCTGGGTTGAAACCGCCACGGGTTTCCCCTGCTTCCTTCCGCGCCGCCGTCTGCCGCCGTCCACCGCCGTGCCTCCGTCCTTCCCCGTGAGTCCAGCAACACACAGACACAATGAGTGGATAGCTGGCTGGGATACTTTGATCGAAATGGACAGAGTGCTCTGCGGGTGGGAAATATAAAGAATTGGAGGGAAAGCTGCTCAAAGATTTGAACGGCCCAGATTTGATCTCCAGATTAGATCAAGGGCTGAGATTAGATCTGGGATTTTTAATCCAAAGGCTGAAATTTAAAGCTGGTTCAAATGTTTAATTAATCCAATAGTGGATCTGATCCAATCTAGCCAATGGGTGAGTGACACTTGTCACTCACCAGATGTCCTCCAATCAGATTTCCTGAATTTAATATTCGACACGAAAACCGAGACACGAACTTCCCGAATTCACGTTTCTGACCATAACTTCCTCATACGAAGTCCGATTTCGGCGTGCCGCCTGTCTACGGACTCAGGACGTCGAGGCCTACCCAACGGTCCTTGAGTCAACTGAAAATTAGTTGTCAAAAGAAAAGTCAACATTTTCCCCCGAGAGTCCAAATTACGGTAATGCCCCTGAACTTCCGATAGTCATAACTTTTACCCTGATCGTCCGAATTGGACGTGCCACCTGTCTATGAACTCGTGACGTCCCGAACAACGTCACGGTCATAGGTCAAAGTCCATTTAGTTCATCAATCAAAAAGTCAACAATTTGACCATACCATTCACAGGGGTAAAATCGTCAAATCACACAATAAATTACAATATGGAAATCCTCGAATTTCCGGGGTGTTACATGTTCTCTGCTAAGTCCTTACGATTGGTTTTGGAAGGCTCCAGAGCTAAGGTGTCGTGGGACCACCTTGTGTGGTCTAGAGCCTCCATCCCGATGGCGAGCTTTATTCTTTGGATTGCCATTTGTGGTCGCCTTGTTACCTTTGATCGCATTGCCCATTACTCCTCTAGGCCTCTGTCCTTATGCACACTTTGTGATGGAGATTTTGAATTTCATGAACATTTGTTCTTCCAGTGCCCTTTTAGTGGAGGTGTTTGGAAGTATGTTTTATTTAAGTGTGGGGCCACCTGGCTGAACTCCCCTTGGCCTGCTTTTGTGGACGCTATTGCATTATTGTGGAGAGGAAATTCTCTCGCGGCTAGTCTTATAAAGCTTGCTCTTGTTGTGTAACGACCTATCCCGGAATTTGGGATTAGGTTAGAAACTAATCAAGATTAATGGGGGTTAACCGGTGGTTAGTTGGGAGAAATCGGACGAACGATGCAAAATGACCGTTTTGCCCCTAGTCGTGGGCAAAACGTTGACTTTTTATTCGGACGGTCAAATGGACTTTGACCGGTGACCGTGACGTAGTTTGGGACGTCACGAGATCATAGACAGGTGGCACGTTCGATTCCGACGTTCGAGGTGGTAGTTATGACGTTCGAAAGCCCAATGGCATTATCGTAATTTGGACAAAATAGGGGAAAATGTTGACTTTTTGATCGGGAGGTTCGAGGACCGAGGACCATTTGGTTCGTCTCGAGGCCCCGAGTACAACGACAGGCGGCACGCGTGAAACGGACATCGGATGACCAAGTTATGGGTCTAAGGAAATGGAGGGGCAATTTCGTAATTTGGTGCACAAGGGCAGTTTGGTAATTTTCACGGGGGCCTGTTCGGAACCGCGACGCAGGGGCTGAACCAACGTGCGTGGGTGGTCTGTCCGGGAGATTATTTTACTGGCTAGTGGCCTTGGTGTGTGAGTGTGGGAGCTTGGAACTGATGTACGGTATGGGATTAGGATTCTTTATGCACGGGTTGGCATTTTGAGGTGAGGAAAATCATAACGGGCAGAAGCTGGGTGTGCACGGGCGAGGTTGGAATTGGAGTGCTGTCGTGGACTAATTGTTTATGCAATTAGTGAGGAATCTGAGGCAGAAGGCTGAGCACGGGGGTGGCTGGTCGAGGTGAAGTGTGGGGAGCAAGCACTGCAATCTGTGCTGAGGCTCGTGAAATGGTAAAACAGAGCACTGTCGGGCTGGTGGGCTTAGTGCTGGTTTGATAGACTTCTGGGAGGAATGAGACGAGTAGAGGACTGGTGAGAGTGGGAGAGAAGGATAGGAGAGATGAGTGGATGGTTTGGGTGAGTAGGGGCTCTGGAAACCCGAAACAATGGTCGAGCTAATTTCAAAATCCCAATCCAAAATGTAGGCCAACCCAACAAAAATTAAGGCTCAATTCAGCTTTCTTGGACATCATGTAGTCGAACCAGATCGACAAGTCGATGCTCTGAAGCCCCTGGAGCTCTGAACGGACAAGTGGAAGACCAGAAAATCGCGTGTCTGTGATCGTGCATTTAGAGGTGAGTTCTTGGTAATTTGGTTTCAAAATAACCGTCTATGTGAGGTTACAGTACTTCCTAGCTAATCAATTGATGAATTGAGGGACTGTGAAGTGTATGGGGACTTTGAACCCGATTAGGACCCATGTACGATTAGGGTGGTTTTAGGCAGTGACGATGGGCAAGGATGCCACAGACCTTTAATTAAACTCATTTCGATCCTGTTTAAGGGTTCAATTATGGAAAACTGATTGGTTATCGCAGGGATTTGGCCGGGTCACACACGCGGGTCGACGGCCCGTTTACTAGGGAATCGGGTGAGGATGGTGACCGTTGGAGTTACTGTAGCAGGCGCGTGGGTGTCACGCGCAGCCGCTTGCGGCGGCGCGTGATGGCGCGTGGGGCCGATTTTCGAGGTAGGTCCAACATGACTTTTGTCCTACACATTGTAACGAACATTTTAGCGTTGGTTTCGAAATTATCGGACCCCGTTTCGATGTGGTTCCGAGGGTCCGAAGATTTCTATTATGTTTGTAATTAATGATTAATTCCCGGAAAATTAGGGGGAAATTAGTATGTTTTTATGTAAGCCCTTAGTGACCCTAAAGTATGTTTTCGAGCAGGATTTGGAATTTCTGGAAAATATCGGAAATTACGGAACCGCGTGCGGCATGAAACCGAGCCCTATTGAACGGTGTGTGAGTGGACGTTGCTTTCAAATTTAATGCATGCATAAATTATCTCTATGATTTTATGATTATGATTATAAGTTGTGATTGATTTTGATTTCCGTATTTATACGTATTCGTTTCCCGTATTTATACGTATTTTTACTATACATGTGAAATTACACGTATTTCGAGATTATGATCACTCGTGTGCTTAATGATGGTTTATTGAAAGAAGTTATATGAAATGGGTGTAAAGTGATTTAAGAAGGTTGTTTATGATTTGCGAGTGTGACTTACGATATTGACACGTTTTTCGAGAACGTTCCGGATTTGTACGTTTTACGGGATTTTGAGTTATGGTGATTTGTTCATTGTTGATGTTTGAATTGGGGAATTAAAATGAGACTTGTGATTTTGAGGATCTTAAATGTGGGCTTTGAGTATGTTTTGCTTGGATCGTGATTTTGGTAATTATGATTGTGGTCTTGATGTTTTGATAATGAGATTTGAGAAATGAAGTGAGTTCAAGGAATTAAAATGGATTTTGAAAAAGGTGATTTCGAGCTTGACGCTCGGGGCATAAAAGAAATTTTAACGAACGAAGTTTCGGTTTTTCGGAAATTTAAAGTGGATTCTTGGTTTGGGTTCGAGATGATGCTTCCGGATGCCGGCTTACGGAATCATTATTGCGAATTCGAATTCGGGAATGAAAAAGGATTTAATAAAGTGATTTGGTCTGATTTTGCTTGCCCCGTGTTTCATGATGATTTGATTATGTTTGTAAAGTATGATTTGGGGAAGATGAATCTGGAAATTCGGACCATGGGTCCTGTTGTGAAAAATATGATTTTGGGGATGGATCCCACGTTGTCGAGGTTGATAAACTGTTTTGGGGTTTAAAGACCCGCTGAGAACTGCTTTGGGTTTGAAGACCCGTTGTTGTGTTTGGAAACTGTTTTGGGTTTAAAAACCCGGTGCTATTGCTGGAGCACGTTTTGAGTTTAAAGACTCGGTTAATTGATGACGGGGGAGGGCCCTTAATGAGTTTAAAGACTCGTGAGTTTAAAGACTCGGTTACTGTGATACCCCCGAGGCCTATTGCTTATGTTTTGAGTTCAAAGACTCGTTGATATCCCGGGAAGGCCTGTTTATGTGCATGGTTTTGAGTTTAAAGACTCGGGCGCACTTGATATCCAGCAAAATGATTGACTTGTGATTTATTGATGATTTCTGATGTTTCAGTTGAGTTGGGCAGTGGCCCGGTATATGGTTGTTGGTTTTGGATCATGTTGTGCATTTGGTTTTGATTCGTGGTTTTGGGCTGAGGCCCGGTGTTTATGATTGCGGGCTAAGACCCGATGGTTGAGAAAGCGGAAACAATGATTTTGAGATTCATACGAGTTTTCCTTATGTTGGAATTTAATACACAGTTTTTATTTTGTGCAAAATGTTAACCGATTGCGAAATGATTTTTGTATGCATGCATTGGTTTTCACGCGGAGGGTAAAAACGTTTGTTGTAACCGTTTTACTAAACTGATTCATTTTGTCCACTCACACCTTTTGATTTTATTGACCCTCCAGGTCGTGGTGCGTTGTTCGAGGCTGTACAGGGGCGGAGGCATGAGTAAGCACATGTGGCTATCCCTGGTCTGGCACGTACTGAGGGTAAACTTGGGTATTTCTGACAGGACCCGTCCCAACTGGACGTCAAAAACCGTGCCCGGTCCTGCTCCCGTCTGACAAGTCAACTAAAGGTCCGAAACTCCCCTTCAGTGCTTGCCAGACAAAGGATGTTCGCGCGGATTTCTGCTGCTGTCACTGCCTCACGATCAATCCCGAGCGTCGTACCACGGCCTGGAGGGTCACAAAACAGAAAAGGTGTGAGTGGACAAAAATGACCTCTTATAAAAACATTTATCAAAATACAATCTTACCCTCCAGTTTTCACAAACTTGCATGCATATCGTAAAACATGAGTGACCGATAAAATCAAAACATATTTTCCCATGGTCCATCAGACTCATGTTCACCAAATCAGTTCATGTTATAAAACATCAAATCCCGGCTCTCAGGCCAAGCCATATGAAAACATAATCACTGGCCACAAAGACCAAAAACCCGTACTCAATACCAGTACATCATCACAATCAATACCAATCAGCACTAATCACCAGTGCACAAGAAATATATCAATTCAATCAATCCGCACTACTCACAAGTGCATAAAATATCACAAATCACATCTGCACTACTCACAAGTGCAGAATCAATCAAACTGCACTACTCACAAGTGCTGCACTACGCGTAGGCCAATATCCAGTCACTCTCTCGGGAATAAACACCTCTGGGCTCAACCCCCTCGGGCTCAGTCACCTCTGGGCGAACACATCCCCAGGATCAGACACCTCCGAGTGGTACATCCAGGCTCAGTATCATCCGAGAAGCTGACTACCATAGGATCAACTCCCGATCCTACAATCACATCCCCCAAGCTCCGGTCGTCTGGGTAATCCCCCCAAGCACCGACCGTCTGGGAATATCACAATCACAATGAAAACCATCCCGGGCATTACATCTCAAAACAAATCTTGACTTCATACCAAGTCAAGATCATTCTCAACTGGGTCTCAAGCCCAAAATACCTTTTACACATATTTCATTAAAATCACCTTTTAATTCAATAAAATATTCCGGAAATCATCATTGACTCACCAACCAAGCCAAAATATCATTTTAGAAATCCTTTAGACTCCGGGCCTAGCCCAAAACATCATTTGTACGTACCTCGTAAAACGTGCCCGAAAAGACTGATTAAAATAATCATAAAATCACAAAAATCATTAATTTCATCAAATTCACAAGTGACTCCAAAACCGAGTCAAAATCACTATTCACTTGGGTTATCATGCCCAACATATCATTATCACGCAAATCCATGCGTTGCAACCTCCGTTGCCATTTTCACATAAATCCACGAAATTGACCCTCGACTCATTCCCGAGTCACCACATCATCTTTCAATCCATGACTCAATAATCCGAGTCCAAACATTATTTTCAATCAATTTCAATCCCGGACTCATAAACCAAGTCTAAACATTATTTTTACCAAATTTCGTAATTTCTCGAAAATCGCCCAAAATAATAATATAATAATCATAAAACCGAGAAATTACCGGATTGAAACACAAATCATGCCCAAGCATATAAAATCATATAATAAGACATTTAAATCATATATGCATGCATCACTGTTAGAAAACAAAGTCCACTCACACACACCGTCCAAAACGGTCCGTTTCCGAGCTGCACGTTTTTCCGTAAAATCTGGAAATCGCAACTCCTGTCCAAAATCATTATAGCGGGTTACTAACATCTTAAAATACATCATATAATTTTCCCCAATTTTTCCGGGATTTAAATACGTATTTTTATCGTAATACAAAACTTCGGATATGCGGAACATTAACGAAACGATATCCGATTTCATCGAAACCAACGTTAAAATGTTCGTTACAATGAGAGGATCAAAAGTCATGTTGACCTCACCTTGAAACTAGGCCGGACACGCCCTCACGCGCCGCCGTGAGTGGCTGCGCGTGAAACCCACGCGCCAGCTACAGTGCTGTCTCCCTCACCCGTTTGTCTAGTAAACGGGTCGTTTAACCCGCGAGCAGACCCGGTTCAAATCCTACCAATTCGACGTTAAATCCTTCAATTGAACATTCACACAGCTTAGTTACAAGTCTAATTAGAGGTCTGTGGACTTAATTGCAAACGACATTACCTATAACCCCACGATCACAGTTGATCATTCGAAGGAGCTCCGGCCATTGTTCATCCTTTGAAAATCATCAAAACTTCACGATTTCGTTCAATTGATCCACCAGTAAGCTTCAATGAACTAAGAGAAACATTTCCCCTCCATCAATTGCGTCGTTTGATCACTCATTGATCACGACTCAACCTCGACTCAAGCTCTCTATTGCCAGACCCGTTCAGAGCCAATTCGGCCTCGATTCTTCTCGTTTTTGATCTGGTTCCACTCGTCTCCACCTCAGGAAGCTGTTTCCAAGCTTCAAATCGATCATCACGGCTCAATTCTTCCAATTTGATTTTCCCTCCCAATTTTCTAAAACCCGAATTCCAGTTCTACAGCCATCCACAATCCCTCGTGTTTCCCTCGCTGAATTCGTCTCTGAAGTCTCTCCAATTCGCACTCACAAGTTCAGCTGATGGAGAGGAGATTAAGGTGGAAAGAATTTGTGTTTTGGGTTGTACACGGTTAAGGAAAACAGAAGAGAATTAATGGGAAATAAAAGGATAATTAATTAAAATAATAATAAAACATCATCATTTGGTCTCCCCCAAAATCATAGATCCATGTTTTGTGCCTGATTTTAAGGGATGAGTGACACTTGTCACTCATCCAAGTGTGTCCAGTCACCGGGTACTGTTCATATTAAAATATTATTTAATTCCCGGTTCGTTCGGTTAACCGAGCCCGATTCCGTGACCATAACTTCGTCGTCGAATCTCCGATTTCGGCATGCCGCCTGTCGTTGGATTCGTATCGACGAGACCTACGTAACGGTCCTTGGCCCTCGTCCATCGGACCTCCCGATCAAAAAGTCAACATTTGGCCCCTACTATGCCAAATTACCAAAATACCCCTCATCTTCCGATCATCATAACTTTCACTACGAATGTCGGAATCGAACGTGCCACCTGTCTATGAACTCGTAACGTCCCGAACTACGTCATAGTCATCGATCAGAGTCCGTTTGACCGCCCGAACTAAAAGTCAACATTTTGCCCACGCTAGGGGCAAAACGGTCATTTTGCACGTTTCATCCGATTTCACTCAACTAATCCCCGATTAGTCATTCTAAATCATGATTAATTAATATTCAATTCCGATATTCGGGATGGGTCATTACAATTTCAGTCGACTTGCCAGACGGGAGCAGGACCGGGCACGGTTTTCGATGCCCTTTCCGGGGGCGGTCCTGTCATGTTGTGACAGTCTACTGTATCTAAAAGGAACGAAACAACCGACTCTTTAACAATTCGCGAAGCCCTCCTGAGGTTGTGTGCAAAGGCGTCGTTGACTTGATTCGTCTTAGGCTTTCCACTTATGACTTCAAAAAAACCATTGCCAATCTTGAAATTGCAAGAGAGTGGAATATTGATGTTTAACTAGTGCTAGTTTCCTTTGTGGGTTGGCTCTTGCTGCCTGTTTGGCTTGTTGTTTTTCTGACTCTTGTTCCCCTTTGGGGTTTGTTTCTTTCTTTTTCCTCTTAATACAATACTTTGATTTATCAAAAAAAAAATTGATCACATTTAGTGACCATGTTGATGTGACAATCAATGAATGGTCTAATATAAATATAAAATAATTTCATTTATTAAAATAATATCATTCATTGATTGTCACATCAACATGATCACCAAATGTGGTCAATTTAGATGATCCAAATAGTATTATTCTTATTGTTTAATCTATTTCCGTGGATGTACGGTAGGTTTTGCATTATGGAAGTAAACGAATTTTATTACATTTGATCAAATGTTTTCTAGTTTTTGTAGTGAATCCACCTCTTTGTTATTAAATTCATATAATTATTGTTTAGCAAATTTTCTCCCTAAATCCACCTTAGTTTTCTAATTATTTCAGACAATGATCTATTTCCCCTTGCCCTTGTGGTCATGTTTTGTCTAACTTTATGTCAAATTTGCACAATCCAATAAACTAAATGTGTCATATCACCCTAACAAAAAAAAAAATTACTCATCACCTCGATTAACAAGTTACTCGTAATTAAGCTCGATTCATATTTAATAACCAATATTTTCTTTTAACAAAAAGAATTGGATAATGTGAGTAAATTTGATGACATGTGGAAAATTTGACTGTGAAACCAATGGAAAAAGTTGGCAAATGAGTATAAGTTCAAGGGCAAATTGGCAAATTAAATTGTCCAATGGTATTAGGCTATTAGACCGAAAGTGTTACTGCTAAGTGAAATTGACAAAGTGTAATTTTATTTCGTTACATTAATTAATTGATTATATTTAGTGACATATTTAATGTGATAATGATTAAATAGTAAGGTAAATGCACAAAATAATTTAATTTATTAAAATAACATAATATTATTCATTCACTTCATTGACTATTAAATCAAATATGTGGCTAAATATTATTAATTTAGTGTACCTAAATAATTAATATTATTTATTAGTAAATAAGTATTAGCCCTATTGTGTGATTGCTTCAAAAAAAAAAGGACGATGCATGTATCACTTTTTCATTTAATTGTCGATAAATCAATAATTAAACTACCTACCAAGGTACAAACATTATCAACAAGAACAGTAAAAATCCATCGTACTCCAAAAAATCTCTCAACCCTACATTATTTCAAAGACATAGGATTGCCTTTTTGTAGGGGCTATGAGTGACTGTTTCTGTCATGATTTTATGCATAGAAAACACATACACCGAAGACAATTGCATCGCCATATCTAAATGAACACTCGAATTCGATTTTTTTTAGTAGTTGAACAATTGAATCCCCTTTTTTATTCAAAACTTGAATTCGAGGAGAGGTTCTGCTTCTGATTTTCAATGGGGTCTTTAAAGAATGGACACTCCAAGACTCAAACTATTAAGTCTCCTCTATTTGTGTGTGTGTCTCTCTCTCTCCTTCCAGAAAGTTGTATATAAATGCATGGTCTCCCTTCCCATTTTCTATTCACTCCCTACTCTTTGGTTGAAAACACAGCCAAATGGTCAAGTAGCTAAAGATAGATCCGAGCATGGGTGGGCTTGCATGGTGCAATATGGGTGAGTCGCTCTTGCTGGAGAAGCAGGGCACGTGCAAGTAGTAGCTCAAAGTCTTTCCATGGGAGCTTTGCCAAACCTTGCACGTGCTCTCCTTTTCCAACACAAGTTTCTCACCTCCATCTTCTTCCTTACGATAACGCCCTTCAGTGTCCACAAAAAGCCATGCGATGTTCAACTTTTTGCAGAATGTTAAAGTCAATTAGTGGTTGGTAAGCTTAACGTACATGTTCCATTTCTTCCATCTCATGAATATTATCTTCTTCTTGGTCTTTCTTTTGTTTTCCTTGTTTTTGTAGATATCTTTCTCCAAGGATAATGATGATTTCAAAAGATGGGTTGGTATCCCATGATCACAAAGAACTTTGCGTGTACGTGTTGACTAAGCAGAAGCTTTTTTCATTTTCAAGTTAACTAATAACGTGTGGTATGATCGAGGAAGAGCTCTGTTCATCTTCCAAACAAAACATATGGCTTCGTGTACCATGATCACAAAGACAGAACTTTGCATGTACGTGTTGACTAAGCAGAAGCTTTTTTCATTTTCAAGTTACTAATTACGTGTGGTATGATCGAGGAAGAGCTCTGTTCATCTTCCAAACAAAACATATGGCTTCGTCCCATGATCACATAGACAGAACTTTGCATGTACGTGTTGACTAAGCGGAAGCTTTTTTCATTTTCAAAGTTACTAATGTGTGATATGATCGGGGAAGAGCCCAGTCTGTCAAAAGCGATCCTTTATAAGTTCTACTCGAATTTATAATCAGATATTTATAAAGTATATTGTAACTTAATTGAATACTTTGTACTTTCAAACCAGCAAAAGGTTCACATTGAAATTGAAGAAAATAAAAGGCAGTGCATAACTATGAAGTGATTCTACTGACAATGTAGTATCCTTGTTGGCAGTCATGAACAGTTGACACACGAGACGTACGTTTGATTAAGCTTGTATACTGTGTATGCATATATTTTGGCCTATCCACATGATCTTGGCTCTCTAATGTTTTACTAAACCATGCAATAATAATAAGCTATAAAGGTTAAAACTTTTGAGTCCATGACTTATTAGCTAGCCAAAAGAAACGTTTCTTTCAGTTTCAATGTTAATCACGGAAGGACATAGTACATTATGAGCATGCATGCATGATGATAAAGACGCTCGACACAAAATAGTGCCAAGAAATAGGTGTTCAAAAGTTTTTATTTCAAAGACTTGGGAGCTTAGCCTTACAATTTTACAAATCCTAATACAAACAGTATATATTAATATGTTTTGTAATAATAGTGAGCGATTTACTCCATCCTGTCCCTGAAATTTTGGATTTTAATTCTTTCATCAAATGTAGCAATAATGTTAAAAGTTGAAGGTTAAATTGGGAATTTTTTTTGGGTAGTTTAAGGAATTAAGCCCATACAGCGATTAGTAATTTATGAATTTTTACGACAATGATCTTAATATGGGGATTTAAAATATAGATGATTTCAATTATAATATATGTATAAAGACAATTTTATAAATCGAAAATGTGGTACTTTAGGAAATGCAAATATTGCCCTTTTTGGTAAGCCACTTTTGTTTCCTTATGTAAAATTGATTTTCATCACCTTTGCGTATGCTTTCCTTTAATTGGTTTGTAATTTATAAGAGCGAAAAAAAAAAATCACGACGAGTTACGTTACTTCTAGCTTTTCTTGTAATGTTTGCTCCTTTGTGAAAAAATACTTTAGGTATATTGAAGATTTGATTTGTGAGCCATCTCTTTTATTATTAGTGAATTTTCTAGTCATATTTTTTTTATACGTGGGATTTCATTCCGAGTTAATTATGTTAATGGTTTTGTTTCCTTATAAACAGTTAACTTTCGTAATTTATTTTCATTTTATTATCCCTTGTTTTGAGGAACTTTCGGATTGAAGTCATAATCTAAAGATGAGAACGCATGCATGACGATAAAGACGGCCAGCCGAACTCAATAATAGTGCCAATAAGAAGGTGCTGGTGAAAAGCTTTACTTCATATTCTCAGAGAACTTCGGTGCTTATTGCAATTTGGGTTGTCTTCCACAGTAACTCCACGATAAGTGAGCTTAAGTTAGCCCCATTTTTAACCTCAGGATGTAACCCACTCCACTCGAAGAGTTGACTCCCAGTGTTTGGAGTGTTTGACCAAACTCTTCATGATCAAAATGGTAAACCATAAAAGTTTAAGCAAACACACACGTCTGAACTGACAGGAAGCTGATCAATGGCATAAGCTTATACAAAATTGGCAGTAAAAAACGACGGGATTATAAGCAACCCTACCAGCGCCTTACGTACATGCATTTGCCTAAGAAAGTGGGGGGCTCTGATTTTTGCCTTCAATTATTTTATTTTATATATTTATTTGGGAAACAATCAAACAAATAATTATAAATTATGAAGGGATTGTGCAGTGATAGGGTTTTGGAGTGTTGGAAATTGAAGTGATGGAAGGGGACAAGAAAGAAGGAAACACAGAGCTGTGCTGGTGCTGTGGTGCTCAGTCTTTCTCTCTGCTACCATATAGGCATATATATAAAATCATGCGTTTATTGAAGATGATAAGAGGTACCTTAAATTGCAAGCAAGGCTTTAAACATAGAGAGAGGGAAATGATCGAGAACGTTGAACTTCAAGGAATATGTAGTATGTGTATCTTTTTACACGCAATGCACCAGTACCAAAGCTTTCAACACCAACAATCATTATATCACATGCTCTTGTTTGTTTGTTTGCCTCAATAAATTTTTTGGTATTATAAATACATCGGTAAGTGATATTATTAATATAAATATTTATATAATGATGATATGATCGATCACATAAAGGAAGCCTAATAATATACCACCATAGTCGACTACGCCAACTTCGATCTGTCACCCGTTCGTCAGCCCATAAAGAGTCCGCTCTCACAACCAATCCTCACGGATCCAAGGCCAAATTACTTGTAACCATTGGTCGGCACCACGTACTGGTCGGTCCATCTGACAATTGATAGGAATAGCTCTCTAACGCACCTGAGGCCCATTGCCACTCTTGCTCACCATCCTGAATTCTCATTATACTTGAGAGCATCTCATGAGGTAGCCATCATATTCAATACTGCTATTAATACAAGTTAAACTCCCCACAAAGATAATAACAACTCTACTTATTCTTTGCCTTTATGCTGGTTAATTCATGTTATATTTTTTTTTTTGGAGTTTAAACATTGAAATTTGTTAGATCAGAATTCTACTAATATCAAGTATTCTTCTCTTGGTCTCGCAAGTCATTCCACTTGATGAGAAAAAGATATACCAAAAGTAAACAAAATTGTATTCCGTTAGATCCATTTGAAAATTAAGCATGTATAATAATATGAAAATAAATAAATAAAAAATACTGAACATCAATGTGTTGTGGTTGGTCTACAATCTTCATGTCATGCTGATTAAGCAATCGAAATTTCAACATATAAGATGTAGGGCTTCCCTATTTTGATGGGTTCAGAAGCGCTGATCTTCTTGACTGTGTCATGGCCATATTGGATAACTTCTAAGAAAATCTCTTCATTGACGGAGCCACGAGGAGCTATGCAGTAGCTATCATCATGGTCGTATTTAAGAGGGAGGCATGGAGAACCTGTAATTCTGGCAATACATACACTTTCTCACACCATGCCCTGTCCCAAGAGATCGAGCAAGCTTCATAAAAGGTGTACCAATTAATTAGTATGGAAGAAAGAAACTATGTTTCATGATGATGTCGAAAGAAAATCTAAACAATTATCGTCATCTTTAGAAGTCGAATATAATATTGATATTCTACAGTATTTTGTATTTGAATTGCTGTATATATCAACATGAGTCATGACCAATATGATGATACATGTGACATGTAATACTGGTTTGCATTAATAAGTTCTTGGCCAAGTAAAACTTCTGTAATTAAGATATCAGAACTGGTTCACATTAAGTAGTTGCTCTTTGATAATATGGCCAAGTCAAACTTGTGTCATTAAAATATCAGAATGGTAGGTTCTGAATTTCAAGAATTATGGATCAAAGATCTCTCCAGATCTAGAACAAATACAAATATACGACGAACAGACATTAATCTATACGTAATACCATGATATTATATTAATTAGAATTGATGTGCACGCTTTATATATTTGAATTTGAATTCGAATTACTATTCAATTAACCTAAAATATAGCTTGTATATCAAGAAAAACTCACAAAATATCCGTAACCTAACCAATTAGCATACACCTACTGAACTACATGCCATAGATTAAAAAAAAAAAGGCTTAAATTTATGGGTGATATGAATATAGGGAGGTAACTCCATATATGTACTAATAATATGAGCCAGAGAGTTTAATTATGGAAACATTTGCTAACCTAATCCGGAATTACTATGAAATGCATTAGTTAACTGAAAACTTCCCTTGAGTAGTAACTCTAGATCTTTCTCCGGTCACCATATGGATCAGCATTCCGACGTACATCTCTCTGCCTCTCCGCATTCTCGTCCGGCATGATTTCTACATAAACTGTTCACTATAACCCTTGAATTTCCTTGAATTATTGTCTTACAAAATGTAATTCTCCTTTCCTTCAGGTTTCTACACAAACATCATCTTGTAACCGTTTTTAAGCTAGTATCTAAGTTAGATTCTTGTAATTCAATCAATCAATAAGAAGAAGAGGAAGTTTCATACAATTTTCTATCGAATTAGCTCATAGGCAATTCATCAAACACATGGTGTGCACAAACAAGGAAAATGACTCTCTTGACCTACTCCAAGGGAGTTTTCTACGGGCTGGGATATGATGAATGGAATGAATGTTGGGAACTTGGGTGTACGCCAGGCTTTATAAAAATAGGCGTTTGATCATCTTGTTTGATACAAAGCAGTGAAGTTTTTCGTAATTTACTACTTCCGAATTGTTTTTATAAGTTAGCTGAGTTAACTCATGAGATGTCGCTTACAGTGTGGAAGGAATCTGTGGCTCTCTTCGCCAGTTACGATGGTTGTGACTCTGAACGCTTTCAAATTTGGTTGATGGATGATTTTGATGGTGGTGAGTGTTGTTGGACAAATATATAGATATTCCATTACTAATTTGGAAGAGGGACGAGGCTCTTTTGGTTGACCAAGATGGACGTGTATTCAGCTACAATTGCTTCACCCAAATCCCTAAGTACCTTCCCGTTCATGGTGTGCCTTTTGGGAATTTGCAAGCTGTGGTTAGTGTTCATAGTTTAGTTTCAGTCAAAGGCAATAAGTTTGAGGCCAAAGACAAGACTTGTAGTTGGCATTATAGGAATCAAATTTTGTGTGTGATGTTTCTAGCTTCTTGTTCAAAGGAAGAGCTGTAGGGTGGGTGTAAATTGCTAGTCTCTAGTTACCGTTTTCCAAAAAAAAAGTACGCATGTGAATCTTGTGATGTTCATACATATAATGCTTGTTCTTTTGATAATGTGATTGAAAATGCATAAGTTGGTTTTGAGTTCATAACCAGCTGAGATGCTGAGGCAAATTCTAACAAGACTGCCTCCCAAATCTCTGATAGAATCTTAGAAGTAATTTTAGGTACATTTCTTGAACTTAACATACTGAATTCAAGAATCTGATTCTCTGACAGGGGAATCAGTTTTTACATCGAAGATGTATGTATAAAGAAATTATGAAGCTACTGTTTGTGTGAATGGTTTAGTTTTGAGTTTAAAGTACTAACAAATGAAATTGAGAACTGAATTTACACCAGAAAGACATTTTGAGTTATAGGATTTGCCAATGTGACGCAAAGAAAGAAGGTAATTAATTTACACCAGAAATATGTTATCTTTATAAGAGAAAATGACAGCTTATATTGTAAATCAGAAGCAGGGAATTCCCTTGGCCTGATTATCATCATCAAAGTTATACAATACTAACTAATTCAATACAAACAAGGAAATCAATGGCTGAAGAATCACTGTTCATCAACGTAATTTTATTATCTCCTTCCACTACATTCCTAGCAAAATTCCTGCAATGGCATGGTATATGGAGAAATTTACTTAATCCTTGCCTGAGAAGTTCTCGATTTGGACGTACTTGGCGTATTTGTCAGCCTTTGCTCCACTTTTGTGGTCATAGTATTCAACCACTGCTGCTCCGGCTAATGCAGCAAGGGTCAAAGCCTGGGCATGCAACCTGAAATAAGATTGGGGGGGGGGGGGGGGGGGGGGGGGGGCAAAAAATCGCATATAAGAAAAACAAGAGGGAATGGAAAGGGAAAATTGGAAATAAAAGATATTTGAAAGCATTCCCATTCACATATGGAAGAGAAGTTAATACAAGAATAATTCACAATGAGAGCTCGCTTTGACCTCGCATACCCTAAAGATCACAAATTTCATTAAACTTTTGCTTGTAAGACTGTAAGTTTGTCTATAAGACCTCGTTCAATTATTTCCCAAGCCTAGAGATGCCATTACATATTACAGTAGTAACAGCATGCCTAGAGTAATTTCAGATACACTGTCGAGTCTTTAGGCTAAAGGATATACGAGAATAAATTTCATGATACAGTTTCCACATGAGGCTGATGCCAACCCACAATACCAAATAGGAAAGTAATAAAAATGGATGAAAAAAGAAAGAATCAATCCAATAGTAACTCTGTTTCCGGTCAATATGCTAATCAACCAAATTAAAGGCCATCTTACGCACCAAATATCCCATTGTATGGCAGTTGCCATTGAAAACGAGAAACAAATCATATCCCAAAAAGACATATAATATTAAACGACTTGTCTAAAGGCATAAATTGGTCTAGACTGATGTTGCCCAAATGCTTAAAACTTAGAAGATTATGAGTAAAAGGAATTGAAAACTTAAAACAAGGAAACAACCAGAACCAAAAGCAGGGGTTTTGTGAACACTGAAGATTTAACACTCGATACATTTGTTTTTGCCGAATTTGGCAACAATGGTAACTTAACACCATATTTATTCTCATAATGATCTTATTAAACTATGAAGATTCAAATTTTTGTTATTTGATTGATTGGCGTGATTTTGGGAGAGAATATCACTAATTCTATTATAACATGGAAAATCCATATTTAAAAGTGAACCTGACTAAAGGCATCAACTTTCCTACCAGGGCAACCCACGCTTAAGACTCGCGAGACAAGTACACTTGCAGATCAAGGGAATACCGAAAACAGAATTCTTGAGACACGAACAATGACAAACTAACCTCTGGTTCCAAGAGAAATTGCCTTATGCAAAACATAATGGCATGCACATTATCGTTAATAGTTACAAATAGTTCATTGAATCAACCACTCAAACGCGTACATCCATTGACCCAATATCTTTTCAATGTCAAATGCGTATGTTACAGTAAACTGGTTCAGAACTCTTGAGCCCAAACAAATTCTAGTGAAAAGAAAGACCTCAGCCTTTTTCTAAAAGCAGGATTCAGTAAATGCATATGTTCGAAAAATGCAACCAACAAAGCCGCAATTCACTCTCTCAAACGAAATTAAGAACTTATAAAAACCAAAATTACCTGGCGTGAATGATCTTGACACTGGTTTTCATGTTAGGCTGAGACCAGTTGTATGCTATGGAACCCGTAATGCCACTGAGCCATAGACACCCTTTTTCCAGTTATGCACAGAAAATACCAAATTGTCAAAAAGGCACCGACATATATAAATCCCCGCACACTACTGTGCAGTAAATTTGGCTTATAAATACCCTTTTGCGAAGATTAAAATATAACATTCCAAAATAAAAAAACCAAGAGCGGTAACTGCAGGATAAAAAAAACCATCTTTGGCTCAAAACCAAAGGGCAATTTCCCCCAATATGTCAACATGAATGACGACGATAAATTCAAGATCATAAAACTAGAAACGAAATGAAAGAAATCAATCACAAACATGTAGTCATGCTTAAAGTAAATTCCTTTTCAACGATAAAAGCAAAGCACGATCGAAACCAGGCGAAGAGCATAAATATCATGGATAATATAATGAAAAAAAACTAACAAAGGAAGAAAATTTGACGGTAAATCAAAGAAGAGAAACAGGGAAATTACCAACAGCTCGAAGCTTGTGCTCGACTACCCATTCCCTAAGGGAATCGACCTTGCTCTTAGGTTCCGACATTGTTGAGAGATTTAGAGGTTTGAAAGTTTCGGGTTTGTAGGACTCTGGACATTATATAAGACACGAAAACGAAACCGAACACGTAGACCTGCGAATCGATGGGCGCAGAGGGCGGTTCAAAGATTACTACGTGTACCACAATATTATTACTAAATAACTCGTGCTTTCTATTGGAATCTTGTAATTTCAAATTTTCCTATTTCTAAAATGTCATCTCAATTATAAAATCTAAATGAATTTTTTTATAGCACAATGATAACCTTTTAAATTTCAAATCTCGAATAATATTTTATCAGCAAAATATAAACAAATGACTGAATTTTATTGAGTTTTTGAATTTTTTTGGTTGGAAGGAATATTTTTTCAAAATATCGTAAAAAAAATATAAAGACATCAATAAAGTTCTCTTTATCCTAACGTGAATAGTATGAATAAAATAAAAAATTTAAAATATTTACGATTCAATAGGAACAAAATTATAAAAATAAAATTTAAAAATTTAAAAATTTAAAAATTTAAAAACTAGAAAAATTAAAAATATAGTAATGACTCCAAATTATTAACTTATACATTGATATTATTTTATCCAACAATAAGTGAGAATATGAAATGACTTTTATGCCACCTCGTTGAATTGTATCGATGAGGGATTCAAACCCCATACCTATTAATTCTAACTCATTTTACCACTATTTAACCTCAAAGGTAAAATTTTATAGTTAAAACTCAAAATTTAGTATAGGGTGCTCTTAAGAAAACACTTTTTTTAATAATTTATTACTTAAATTGCACCTAAAATATTTTATTTATCCTCAAAATACATCATGATTTAACAATTTATCTCAATTTACATCATCAACAGTCACATTTACAGAAAAAAAAACATTGCATAATTTCACGTACATCAATGCTAATGCTATTTAGGATCGCAGGATATTTTGGTCATTTTTGGGCTTTTTTATCTTCATTCTATATGGGCTTTAATTAATATATCTAAGTAAATAGGTTGAAAGTCACGGTTAAAATCCACCTTAAAGCAGTTGCTCGTATCCCATGATTAATGATGTAAACATAAAGATGAGCCAAATAGATGAGTAAATCATACACGCGTCTCGTTCCGCCCGTTGATATAATGCCACGTATAAATCATACAAATACTGGAGGCAGACAATTCCGACCCGCCAGTACACGTCCTTCACTCTCCAGAAGCTCCCAACGTCCCCAACTCTATATATCCTCTCTCTCTCTCCCTCCCCCCCTGCAATTTCTGGGAACTGAAGGTAGACCCTGTGAGCTTAAGGTAACCCCTTACAGTTTCCCTAACAAAATTAATAAAAATAATAAAAATTCGTGGTTTTCAAATAGTAAAGTTTGAATTTTTATCGTGTTAGGATTCTGGTTCTGTTTTTCAGGGGAGGAAAAATGAGTAGCCGATCGAGTCGTACTATCTACGTTGGCAATCTGCCTGGGGATATTCGCTTGAGAGAAATTGAAGACTTGTTTATGAAGGTCCCATTTTTTTTCTTTTGGAGTTATTTCAATGCAATGCAATGTTTTTTTTTTTTTTGGAAACCTTGAATCGCTAGTAATCGCCGGTCGGCCATACGGCGGTAAATTCATTTTTCTTGTAGATTTTTCATTCAAGTTTTTCTTTCGCTAATTTGAATACTATTTTTATTTATTTTAATATAAATTTGAAATATTTTGTGTGAAATTAGGGTTTTCTATGTCTCCATAATCCATATCGTTTTACGGTGGAATATCTATGCTTTCCCTAATTCCACTGTTAGCTGCCAATTTTTTGGCTTAAGCTGCTTTTAATCTTTCTACGTAATTGCAGTATGGGCCCATTGTTGACATTGATCTCAAAGTCCCTCCTAGACCACCAGGCTATGCTTTTATTGAGGTAAGTTTGAATTTTTATTTACATGTAGTAGTTTACGTTTTTTTTTTTGCATAGTCTTTGCATTTGAAATTTCATCTTGGTACGCATTGCACCTGCTATTTACAAAGATGTGTGATAAATCTTTTAAGTTTAAGCTGCACTTGAAATTTTTTGAGTTTGTTGCTTATGTTTTGTTGGCTGATGTTTATGTAATACTTTTGAATCTGATGCGTGATTACAGTTTGAAGATCCTCGCGATGCTGATGATGCAATTTATGGCCGGGATGGGTACAACTTTGATGGCTGCCGGCTACGGGTTAGTCGTACCTGTGTATTTAATTCATCTGGTACATATGTTATTGCTACTTATTCCATGATCTTGTATTCTATCTTAGATGTCTCTTTTTCATCTTGCTTGATAGGTTGAACTAGCACATGGTACACGAGGACACTCTTCATCAGCAGATCGATACAGCAGTTACAGTCGTAGTAGCAGTAGCCGTGGTGCTTCCCGGCGTTCTGACTTTCGTGGTAATTATTGACTTCGAAAATATTTCTGTTGTAGTTTTGTTGTTGAATTCAGCTAAATTTCTTAAGTCATTCCTTTTTGCAGTAATGGTCACTGGATTGCCTCCTTCTGCTTCATGGCAGGATCTGAAAGTAAGAAATATACTTTATTCTGTATATGTGCACTCTTCCTATAACTATTAAGAAATATACTTTATTCTGTATATGTGCACTCTTCCTATAACTATTGTAAGTGTATTTTTGGTATTGCTTTGAAATATTTGGAGACTGGAGCTACTTAAAACTGTTTCTTGAAAATGGTGGTTGACTTTAGTTGTTTAAATAATCAGGATCACATGCGTCGAGCTGGTGATGTCTGTTTCTCCCAGGTGTTCCGCGATCGTGGTGGTGAGTGGATTAAGTTGCAATCCCCTATTTCATTTCCATAGTCATCAGCTTTGACATGTTGAAATTGTATGTTGATTTTAATAGATTCTATTTCAATATCCTTGTAGGGATGACCGGAATTGTGGACTACACAAACTATGATGATATGAAATATGCTGTAAGTTAAGATACTGACGAGATGATACAAATGCATGGTTCTCTTGAAACAGTCTGATTTGGTTTGCTCCGCAGATCAGGAAACTTGATGACTCTGAATTTAGAAATGCTTTCTCTCGGGCTTACGTTCGGGTATTTGATCTCTTTGACTTCTATTGGGTATTCTAGATGTAAACACTGTGCTAAGTCCAAGTGTCCGCTTTTTCTTCATTTTTGGAATTTGTTCTGTTATGTAAGGTAAAGGAGTATGGTTCTGGACGTAGCTATTCCAGAAGCCCTAGTTACGACTTGAGACGAAGCTATTCCAGAAGTCCCAGTCGCAGTCGCAGCTATAGCTATGGTGGGAGGAGCCGGAGGTCGGTATTGGTTTTTAATTTTTGGGGCCATCATTAGGCTGGTACTTTATTTTAAGAGTTAAGTTTGACAAAATCACTGTTGTTGCAGCATATCACCAGAGGCCATATATTCACGCCGCTCTCCATATCCAAGGTCTGTCTCACCGTCCCGTTCAAGGTACGGACATGCCACCTTAAAGTTGTTAAATTTTTCTTTTGGCATGAATATATGAATTTGTTGTATTTTATGTCAGCCGCACAAGACTTCCCGATGATTTTTTTTTCCTATTTTAGTTGAGCGTCTCATTGTGAAATTGTTATTTGAACATCATGTACCTCACACCTTATTTTGTAGTAGTTGAATTTGGATTTTCTCATCATTAAATTATTAGTTCTTCTACATTTACTTAATTCTTTTTCTTGTATTGAACTATTATAACAGACATAACCTTAAGGTTTATTCATCAGTCATCGTTAGGCTCATTACATTCTAGCTTTTGTCTGAGGCTTCCACTTCCCCATATTTATACCCAATAGGCTCTGGTTACTCATTCGAACTTACCAGCTGTATTATCGCTATAACAGCCAAGTGGTTATCTTTGCTTTATTGTTGTTCTTACTCTTAACTGGCTTTAGTGTCTGTTCACTTTTTTGGGTTTTTGTTCGTTGATGGAATGAAGATAGTTATAGACAGTTATGTAGTCCAAATCTTAGAAGTTTCTAGATAAACAAGCCTTCTTGAAAAATGAATGGAACAAGTATTCTTGCTCTTGAGCAGTTAATTGGGACTTCCTTGGTTTTTTCTGTGAATCTTAGTAGATCCTGGCTTTGTGTGCATCTCACTGAACTTATTAGTCAAAATCATTTCCCTATTACAAAGTTTGAAAATTTAGGTTTCTAGCTTAAGTTCTAGCTGTTATATAGATCAGCTGAGCTGATGGTGAGATGACCTTCAGTTTCAGCTCACTAATGCTACTATCTTCGAGTTTCCAAGCAAGTTACATTCCTACCTCTGTATGCTTCTTCGTGTGTGTTTTAGTTCGAGTGTGACGTTCACTTGCTTATCTGTGTGAGTGGGTGTTTTACAATTTAAATTTCAAATTTTAGATTTTGTTCTGCAATGGTTGAGTGTTTCTTATCTCTTTTCACTTCTTCTATGTAAAGACTGAGGGTGTTTTTCGTCTTTTTTATTCTTTACGACAATGTATGTTTTTTGGAAAGAAAAAAAAGGCAAGATTCGTGTATTATCCGTTTGTGTCTTATGGATATCCTTTTCCAACATGGGAATTCTTTCTGTGACATCCTTTTGGAACTCATTTTTAACTCCTAGTCGAATTTGATTTACAAAATTGTGTTTCCTCATTTTTTGATGGGTAAGGAATTATTTAGAGGGGCTAGCAGGTTAGCTGGCTATCCTAATCTGTTTATGAAGATTGCCTTGTTTCTTGCTAGATCTGGGCTTTTGCGGATATCTGGGGACTGGATCTTAGGAACTTGATGGGATGTGGTGGTCATGCCTGCAACTGTTGGTTGAGGTAATGCCACTTTGTTGATGAGCACCTCTGAAGAACAAAAAAAATTCTCAAAGAAAATAATTATAATGAGTTTGAATTCTAACGTTTGATACTGTTGAACACGTGCTAGAGCTACGAAAAACCACTATAAGCAGTGGATGCTTAAGCTCAAAACTACTAAGTTCACTAACTTTCTCAAGCATGGGTGGATGTTCTCCTCCTTTCATCTAGGATTTAATTCTTACTCTATTGATTGGTTTATATTTTTAAGACCTGCTGGGAAGATCATTGGATGCTGGGTGTAGAGCATCTGGGGTTAAAGGTTTATGATTTATGCTATTTTCTTCCTTCCTATTGAAGGTAAGTCTGTCCTCGGATGTGGTGTCAAGACCTTTGGGTAAAAAGTAGAGAATAATGCTGAATATTGATTTCGATTATTTCCATGATTGCAGGTCTCGAACGAGATCTAGGTCTCCTGACTTTTCTGTAAGTTTCATGTTCCGTCGGTTTCATATTTTCTTGAATGAAAAGAGCAATGAAATAAAAAATTAGAAAAGCACTCCATGATTATGCTTCTAAGTAGCATTTTAACAATTGAGATGGATGCTATGCAGCCTCGTCCTAGGGCTCTGAGCAAATTGAGGTCAAGATCCAGAAGCTTATCTCGGTCAATTTCACCTTCTGCACGGTACTTCTGTTGCTTATGATTGTTACTTTTACGTGGATCACTATCACAGCGTATAGAATAGATGATTTTATACTCGTGTGTGCATTTTTTATATGATAAGAAGCTAGTTTTAAGTGATAGCAATTTAGGCATTAACTACGGTTGGGATTTCATGATTTCTAGGTGAGATCCGAACGAAGCCACTGTTGACTCCAGGAATCACTATCCAGTATGCCAGTTTTAACTATTAGTGTTTTCTGTTTCCAGAGACACTGAGGAAATCATTGGGATGTAGTAGTGTCCTACGCATTTGAATTTAGACCTTTGAACAATCGTGTACTTGTATGAATTTGTTAACTTAATTTGAGGTTGATATGATGTATTCAACTATATTTAGATATGGGATGAAGTGATCTTAACCAACATCCCTGAATTAGTGCCTTGAACCAAGTCTTTTGCTGGAATCTTGTCTGCGCTGTTTGTGTTATGTCATTTCCTGAATCATTGCTTGTGTTAAGTTAAGCTACTATTGCAGTTGAGGGCTTGAGCATTTTGCGCTGTTTGTGTTATGTCATTTCCTGAATCATTGCGTGTGTTAAGTTGAGCTACTATTGCAGTTGAGGGCTTGAGATAAATGCTTTCATTTATATGGGGTTCAGCTTCCAAAGTTCGTATTTTTGGTTTGGTTATTCTCTCAATTCTCTTTTTTGTCTCACGGTTCCTTAATCTTGTTTGCATGAAAACAAAATCTCTGCATCTGCGTTGTCTAAATCAGATTCTTAGTATCTTTCTGGCTGTATCAAGGAACTATTTTGAAGCCACGACCTTCAGAAGGTGCGTTAAGAAAATACTTTCTTGGTGCCTTGGTCGCGAAGGCCAACGTTTATATATTAATTTTCTACAAATGAAATCTGAAATTGGCACATCAAATTTGGGCTAGGTTTCACAAATTTCATGGCCGAAATTTAAATCAACAAGGGTTTTTATTTATTTAGGGCATGGGTTTGGTCGTGAGCACAGATGCGAATAGGCCTAAAACAACTGGAAAGGACTTGCATATCAACAATTGTCCAAATGGAGACCAAGCATTCCAGGAACATACAGGTTTTGGACACAAATAAATGAGCCACAGATTACCGTCCTTTAAGAACAGTTGGTTTTTATCAAACCAGGTCGATTGCGGCGGGCCACCGGAGAAGAGATAAAATGGCACTCATCCGACCTTTTTGCCATCGAAAAAGTACCTTATTTCATATCCTCATGGCGAAGAAACTAGAAGCTCAAGTCCATCACACTACCCACCGCGTGGCTGCAAAAAGATCATTTCAGAGCCACTCCACACCTTTTTTCGGAGTCCATCAGGTCAAGACATGACAGACTCCAAGCGTTATATAACGTTTTCAAGCATACATAACTTTTGATTTCAGTTATAGAAGTGGTAGTTTGCTTCACCAAAACAAGGATGAAGGAGATAAACTTATGACCGATTTTGTGAAGATGTCCTCTCGGACCCATGCCTTTGGCGGAAGCTGTTCCCTCTTATTGCTGCGTCTGACCCACTGCCACCCTGGTGAAGCGGGGTCCGACCTTGATCTCATCTCGGTCAACCTGATTAATCGGGAATGAAGGCAAGTGGTCTCTTTCCCACGGAAGGAAACGATTAGGTAGAGGATTTTCAGCTTCTTGGTAGCTACGGCCTGATGAACCAGACGGCATGAAATAGAAACCACCGTTCTGATCGGATGATGAAGCCACAGGCCCCACTTGAGTCGCACTTCTTTGACTGTTGGATCTTCGGGCTCCAGACATTATGGGTGTACGCATGGTTGGTGAAGTACTAGGTTGCGGTTGTTGATAGTATGCCTGGAGAGCTTGGACTCTATCGCGGGCCCGAGCATTGCTGCCTGGATAAGGAGGAATCATCGAGGAACTGACTGAACTTCCAGCTCTAGCACTTGAACTGCAGGAAGCATATCCCACGTCATGTCTAGAGAATTCATGAAACAAATAAGAAATTTGCATCAAGTACTTAATCCTGAAATAAACATGAAACTTTCCATGATATATAAGCATGTTATGCAGCTACTTATCCAGACATGGTTACTAGAACATTCTATCAACCGTCATTGGGAAATCTCATTAGTTTCCTATCTGATTAACCAATTCTAAAATAAATATGTAAACCGAGGATATCTAATGTGTGCGACTTCTGCAATAGTCTAATACAAAACAAAAACTATAAAGCAATTAATATAATAAAGGATGAAAACAGTGAAAACCGCCTTGAAATTGTCGAGGCATACCTGTGACCTACAAGGAACGGCTGCATAAACGATCCTGATCTTGGTATATCTGAGCTCGGCCTAGCAGCTCTTTGAGTGACAGATGGAATAGAAGCCTGCTCAGGGCCCCCAATATGATTGTTGGTAGTGGCGAATGGAGGGGGGGAATGATGCTCCCAACTGTGATAATGAAGATCCATGGCAGGAAATGCATAGGAGTTTGGTATTTCACTAGGTACTGATGTGCCATTCCAGTGATGGTTAAAGTTGGAAGCTTCTGACAAACTGCCACTGGCATTTGAGGATGAGGGGTGAATTGGCCCAAAGTAAGCGATATATGGGCAAGGATGACCAGCAGATGATACAGCAGTAGGCTCAGCAAAGATAGCGTGCTGTCCAAGTAAATCGTGATCTGCATTGTAACATTGCTCCTATAAATCTAGAAAATTATATGCAAACCTCCACCAAACTAGGAAGTAGAATATCACTGACTAAATGAAAAGCAAGAAGTCTTACATGAGGTTGGTGAGAACTCCCCTTCCCTGTTAATTGTAAGAAGATAAAAGGTTGATCACTTGAAGAAAATATTGCTCATTAATAGCAGCAAAAAGGGGAGGGGCTCATTAATAGCAACAAAAAGGGGAGGGGGGAAAGAACACAAAACTCTGCATATAACATTAAATTGATTAAAAGTTATTCCTTTAGAACTGCAAAAAAGGACTTATAAACAAGATCCAAACAGGAATAGAAATTAAACAAGTAAGAACATTCACATGAACACGACCATTTCTATACCAAAGCTTATGACAGACGCTGCGACTATCGATAGAAATTAAAATAAAAAATGTTAAGTTCTATTAGCTGAAACATTAAATCATTTAGGAAAATGGAAGAAAAATATAAATCTAGGAGAAAAAAATGAGATTAACTATCTTTATAAAGAAAAAAAGGAAAATGAATGATTCTTATCTTTACAGATTGAAAAAATAACCAGATTATGGTGCTCAGTGATTTTTTGTCACTTTCCAGGAGCAGCCAACTGACCCAAGAGTGGGCAACAGATTAATAAGGGCTCCAGGAAACTCAATATCCATCAGGACCGATACTTCCAACAAAACATTGTGATTCCACATGTTGCTTAACACACTGCCGACATTCAAAATTTACAGTAAACTCTGAAGTTGAATTCTAAAAAATTCAACTCGGGTGGCCCAAAAGAGCGCACATTTGAATCCATTCGGTATGTGCAACTTCTTTTTAACTCTATGGTTACTTTGGGTGGTATACTCATAACAAAGATACATATGTATGTTTTCTATCCAAGCCTAAAATAAAACGAAAGAAGATATGGGATTCAAAACATTTAAGCCAAGAAAAGAAAGTAAAGAACTACATTTCTTGACGAAAGAACCCAGTTCGATAGGTTCATTTGAATACTAGTCTTTTTTTCTAAGAATTTAAAAACTTAAGCTGCTATGAACTTAAAGGACAACTTTGCAGTCAACATGCAAGTCAAGAAACTATAAGCAAAACACAGAAAAGAATTACAGCAAAGTTATGTCTAACCATCAGTTTTAGAAAATGAGATCACTTACTCAAATGATGAAGGAAGTCGTGCTACGCTACCAAATGGACACCAGTGGACACCAAAAGACTGCAAAATGCATTTATACACCAAACATATATCAAAATGACGAAGATCACTGTTAAATGTAGTAAGGGCACATAAGTCTATCTAAGCCCTTATATTTACACACACGAGACATAGAAGTACAAAGTCAAAATATTTCTTTTCAAAATCTATCCAAATCATGATGACATGCAGAACATTTGATTGTCTTCATGAAGGTAAACTGGGAAAATAACCTGAAAAAAGTACTACTACTTCACCATGGAAATTCTAGTCTCTTCCAAGAAAGTAAATTTATTGCTTACAACCTTAATATTTGTCACATAAGGCTGAACGCACAGAGTCGTTTCTAAGCATGAACAAAGGGTTCTCACATTGTGTGACATAGATAAAAATCATAGAAACAAACCAGGGTTTGAATTTGGCTAAAAATTCAGAGCAACTTAAATAACATTCAACGAAGAGATAAAATATCTACCATTTCAGAGTAACTTAGATCATAAAGATCCTCATCATGGGTCCAGTCATCCATGCTAAATTCCGGAAATGAACGGCATCCATTAGAATAAAGCCATTGACCTTTCTCAATCTTCCGACAATTAGGGCATTGCATTGCCCCCTTTATATTGAAGGCTGAACCAATGCAATCTGAAAGGATCATAACAAATCAAGGAAAATGAAACATGTGTATCATGTTACTGAAAGGCATAGCTAGCTTGTGTCCTTAAATGAATCAGCATTAGAAGCAACTGGCCTCAACAAAAATGCAAGTTCATATACTAAAATGCCAGTGTTAACGTTGATCATAAGGCTTTTCAAGCCTAGGGTCAATCTAACAAAGTAATCGCTATCGTGGATGCATAAATTTCAGTTTTAAGAAACAAGAAGTTTATATTTGGATAAATATGAACTGTTGACAAGTTCTGAAAAAAGGTGAGCTGGGGACTGATCTATTTAACCTGTGATTAATTTTTGACATTGTACGCCCTCAATGAGGTAGAGGTCGATTAAGAGACCAGATCCATGTTGTAGGCACCGCACTTTTTGACAGTCGGTGTAAAGAGACCTATTATACATATTTCGCTTAATTGATGGCTCACATAGGTTCCAAATCACCAACAAGTCACTTCCAGTGCCCTCTACTAGTTTTGAAGAAATAAAACAATTCAAGAAGCACACGTGCAGGCATGCACAGCAACGAATCATTTCATAGGCCAACATATATGCACAGCAACCATTTCATAAGCCAGCGTTTTATATCCCTATCCATATATTTTTCGTTTTCATCAAATTTTGTATCTTTCAGTACAAAATGTGGCCATCTTTGAAACACAAAAAATGAAAAGTATAAATGAAGAAAGACATGAAGAAATCAAACTACATGTTCCAAAGAAAGATCGAATCATCGTAAATTGTCAACCGAACAGACTAAAAATGTGAACTTTATATAAATGTAAGTTAACACGAGTAAATAATGACAACCGACTATACAACCAAAGCAGAGGCCTAATTCAGTTTGAATTTCTTATCTATTCTTAAATTCTTCATTTTTTTTTTCATTTCTTAAACAATCAAAGAGCTCACTACCAAAAAACCAAAATCCAACAGTCTCCAAATCAGAAACCAAAATTGAACCCGGATCTCTGAGATTGCAGCTCAGAAAATGAACAAATAACTTTTAGTCCAAAATTAGATTCAATTTTCACTCACCTAGATGAAACTGATGCCCACATTGCAGCTTGGCCCACGATCTATCCCCATTATCGGCGACGACTTCAAGGCAAATCGAGCAGGAGACGGAGCCTCCGTACGACTTGCCTCCACAACCACCGCCACCGGCAACACCATCGGTATCTTCAACGACAACCTCTTCATCGCTGCCGAGTCCCATATAAAACCCCAAATCGAGCCCCCAAAACCTTAAATTCCGATACGCCGGCGTCTAGCGGTGTCTCTCTGTTTCTCTCCCGTTCTCAAGCGCGCGAAGACACGAAATGAAGTAAATCCGTCGGAAAAAAGCGTCAGGTTAGCAATCCCTACCAGACAAGACGACGTCGCTAGGATCGAAGCAGAGACGAGGGAGACCGTCAGTCGTAAGAGATGGTGTTCTGGGATGTGCACGAAGAACCCAAATGCTTAATGTACAACCGATGAGAAATGTGTCTTGTTTTTCTCGTCCGTCGATCTGCCTCTCTATCTGTGTGTCGTCAGATTCGGGCCGTTGGATTAGGGAGAGGTTGGACTTTAGTTAAGGTGGGCGTAACAATCGCTGTCCAAAATGAGCCTCACCAACGGCTGTGATTGGCCTCAAGCATTTCCTGCCGTTAGATTTTCGTTGACGTCGTTCGCTGTTTGGTCTAAAATATTTTCTTTTTCCATCTTATTTTTTCGGTCTTCAAAGATAAGATTTTGTTTCTATTTTATCGGGTCAGAAAAAGGTTTGGTATTGGTATCGTATCTCGGGTTATCGGATCGACCCAATATTTGAAAGCTAATATTTTTCTTGAGCTTTAAGTTAGGAAGATGCTATTTTCTGAACAAGTAGGTAAGTACAACTCAACTTTTTATTTTCTCTATAAAAAAAAAATTCCAGCTCATTCCCAATTAATTCATTGCCCAAAATGCGAAACTTTTTTTTTGCCTGGAAAAGCTTGCGTGTGAGTATGGGGAGTGGGTATGGACTATTCTTAGGATGTTATTGACGTTGATTGAAAATGAGTAGGATTAATGCATGCACCTCACAAATTTGTAAATTTCACATGCTCAACACCATTACATCATAGACAATAGACCATAAAACGGTAGAATAGTGCACTTTTTTAAAAATCAAATTAGAATATTACCCCGATTAGGGATTGACATAATTATCCATATACATGAGTACTCATGAGTATTGTTGAAATTGATAGAAATTAGATGGATAAAAATTTAACCATCATCTAATGGGTAGGGTGAGGGTTTACCCATGAGTATTGAGGGTATTTAATACAGATTAAATTCAAAGTATATTTTTTATCCATTCTTCAAATTATCTATGAATTTTTAACACTTTTTTCCCTTTGTTAATTTTTTTTCTTTCTATTCTTACTATTATTATTATTTATTAGGTATTATTATTATTATTTAAAATTACTTTATTTCAATTAAATATCAGTTATTTCACCTTTCATCAAAAAAAATTATACACAAAAATATTACGAATTTATATTAACATCAATTTTTTTAAGAACTTAAATAATTCATTTTAAATGATTTAACAAAAATCAACGTAAACTATATAAATTTTTGAAGATTTCACAACCATGAAATAATTTAAAGGGAGTTTTGTAAATTCTTAAAAATTGTTTATAATAAAATTTCTAACGAGTTTTTTTTTTCAAGTTTTGAATTGCATTTCGACATTTACTACTCATTCTTCATTTAATTGGAAAGTTTTCGGAGTCAAATTCTCAAATAACTCATTCACTAATCTTGGTCAACTCGACAAATTTTGATAATTAAGGATAGAAGGGTAAATTGGTCATTTACTAATTCTCATTTTAAATTTCAAGAAGGATTGTAACAGAAACTCCAATAGAGATTAAGAGGAATTGAAAAAAAATGAAAAGCAAAAAAAAAAGGCAAACAAAATTGAAAGGAAAAAATATTAGAAGTTAAAAATAAAAAGTTGAAGACAAATCAAAGTAAAAAAAAAAGTAAAAAAAAACAAAATAAATTGAAAGGTACAAAATATTAGAAGTTAAAACAAAATGAAAACACAAGGAAAAAAAGTTAAAAAGAGAAAATAAATGTAAAATGTCATGGGTACCTATTATCCAATGGGTACGGTTTGGGTAAACCCTCAAAAATTGAGGATGGATCTGAATGGGTATAAAATCCATTTATACCCATGTAATAAGGGTTTACCCCCACCCTCAAAAAAACTCATTTGACCATCTCCACCCTGGATTCATAATTTGATTAACTTACTTGATACGTAAATTAACGCCTATATAATTTTATAAGTACTAAATTCAATTTTTATAAGAGCGTGTTTAGATTTCAATAGGAAATTCTAGATGTGAGTTCATACGCAGATCTTTTTCTCATTAACAAAATAATAATATATAAAATACTATTTTTACATTTACATAATATATATATATATATATATGTTAATATTTACTTGAAGAAAAAATATTATAAAAAAAATAATGCTCGTAAAGTGATAAAAAGCATATGATAACAAAAACTTAATTACAATATAACCCTAATTACAAAATTTGTGTTTTTTTTTTCAAATTTCATTAGAGATTTTCTGTGGTGCATTCATACTCCTCCTAATATGTCATTGGCAATGATTTGAACACATCATTTATAAAAAAAAAAAAGGCAAGTCAAATTTCCTTTTATAGTATAAATGGTTGTTTAATTAAGGGAAGATAGGCAGGTATATTATTTTCATTTCCTTTTAATTATGAATTTGTTAGGGCTTAGGAATATTGCTTTCTATATATATTGGAGTTCAAAATTAATTGGCGGATAATTTTGTATACAGCTAAGTTAATATATAGCCTCATGAAAGAAGGTGTGACATTTTGACCTAATTAGCGCCTAATCAAGTGGAGTGCTTTTAACCTACCCATCATCCTTCTTGTTGCCATTGTGCAGATTGCATGAATAAAAAACTGCTGTAAATGACAAGTAGGTTTTGTCGCAACACGTGTTGTTGAATTGATGAAATGAATCTAAAACAGAACTACAAACATTCGATGTTATTTATCTTGGTAACCAATTACCATTTTACATGTCGTAAAAACGCATGTCGTTTGCCCACCTTCATAACAAGGATTTCAGAAACGTACAACAAAATGGCAAAATCTATAAACAACGTATTACACTGGTGTGCTTTGCATGCATATCAAAAAAGAAAAGAAAAGAAAAGGAGGAAGGGGAAAGGGAAAGGGAAAGAGAAAGGCAAGGGGAAGGGGAAGGCGCGCTGCACGAGATTATCGTGAGCTCTGTTAGGTCTGCAGTTTGCATGCATTCTCACCAGTCAATAATTCATGAATTAGTCAACTCTCTTCCGTCTGTTCTTATCTCCATCAGTGATGAATGGGGTCCATCGTAAGAATAAATGGGGTCATGCTTAAGTGTATATACTTATTCATCATCCTTCTACCGATTTTAAATTATTATTTATTCAATAATTTAAGTTTAATTAGATAAAAATTAAATGATTTGAAAGTTCAAACAACTCCATTAGTAACGGTTTGAAAATCCGTTAAATTCAAATTGGACTATTGAAAAATATATTAATTTTAAAATATATTATTAATAAAAAAAAATACACAAATATTCTCAGGTAACTATATGTATACTTAGATAAAAATATAATAAAAGATTATTAAGTGGTAATATTTGTTTGCAAAATCTTAATATAGTGATAATGTGTGCAATCTAATTCTCAGCAAAATTAATATACAAAATATTGAGAATTGATTATTCTTTTTTGTATCCTTACCTTTTTTAAAAAAATATCCTTACTATTTTTTTAATATCTTTACTATTTTTTTAATATACTTGCTATTTTTTTAATATACTTATTGTTTTTGTAATATACTTGTTGTCTTTTAATATATTTGCTGTTTTTTTAATATACTTGTTGTTTTTTAAATATCCTTGTTTTTTAATACATTTGCTTTTTTTAATGTTTAAACAATTTCAAACTGTTTCAATTCAAATAGAATCATTAGTAATAATTTGGATCGAAACGGTTTCATTTCTAATTTTAGAAAATTCAAATCATATCGAACTGTTAAAATTGTAACAGTTTGAATTTGGAGATTGTCAATATCCATATCGAAGCGTACCGTGTCCACCTCTACTTTTACTAGTATGACGCTCAAATTGAACCGTTTTTAATATAACCCCTTTTAATATGAACTGATAGGACCCGTCCTTAAATACTAAGAGTGTCGGACCGGTCCTGCTCCTATCTGACAACCTCTTGTCAGACAATGGATCTTACAGATTTTAACCCGATTTAAATCCTTATTAAATAACCAAACTAATTCCACCTTGCAGGGTTACCACCCACGTCCAGCCCACTAACCCCAGCAAGTAATGAGAAATTACTAAATTAACCATATACGAGGTTTCACTTCTATGATTAACAGTTATGGCGATATCCACTCATATAACACATTCACAAGTTTATAAAATACTCATTATAATGTATTTGTGCCTTAAGTTAAATGACTATATTAACTTTTACAAACACGCTCCATGTAATCAAACATTTGTTCTAATGTTTATAATAATATCCGGGAATGATCACAAAAGTCCTTAACATCATATAGATATATCATCTATATAATTTCATGGTCATTATATGTTCATTTATCATAAACACAATAAACCACGGTTAAGTTCTTATTAAGACCTCTCTAACTTCCATACTTACACCAATATATCTTAGACTTAATTTCATAACAACCATAACCTTTGTTAATTATCCTTAATTCTCTATCATACTTGTGAATCCTCAATCACGACTAGTAAAAATCATTGTTCATATTCACTTTATTTAAGTTCTTATTTTCCAAAAATAATTTTTGAATTTTGAAACTATTACATGATATGACATTTTACATTGGACACGTAAAACTGACAGGACCGCCCCCGAAAAGGGCATTGTTAACTGTGCCCGGTCCTGCCCCCGTCTGGCAAGACGACTGAAATCCCCAAGTTACCCTCAGTACGTGCCAGACCAGGGATAGCCACACATGCTTACTCATGCCTCCGCCTCTCGATCAGCCTCGAACAACGCGCCACGACCTGGAGGGTCAATAAAAACCAAAAGGTGTGAGTGGACAAAAATAAATCAGTGTATAAAAACAGTTTCAAAAGACGTTTTTACCCTCCGTGTAAAGCCAATGCATGCATACAAAAATCATTTCGCAATCGGTTAACATTTTCAACCTAAGGAAAACAGTGCATGAAATCAAAATCATTTTCCTTCTCTTAACCTTCGGGTCTCAGCCCGCAATCATAACCACAGGGCCTCAGCCCAAAATCGTGAATCGAAACCAAATACACAACATGATCCAAAACCATCAACCACATAAACCGGGCCACTGCCCAACCCAACCGAAACATCAGAAATTAACCATAAATCACAAGTCAATCTTGTTGCTGGATATCAAGTGCGCCCGAGTCTTTAAACTCAAAACCATGCGCATGATCAGGCCTTCCCGGGATTTCAACGAGTATTTAAACTCAAAACATAATCAATAGGCTTCGGGGGTATCACAATAACCGAGTCTTTAAACTCATTAAGGGCCCTCCCCCGTCATCAATTAACCGAGTCTTTAAACTCAAAACGTGCTCCAGCAATAGCACCGAGTCTTTAAACCCAAAACAGTTTTCAACGGGTCTTTAAACCCAAAACATTTGTCAAACACAACAACGTGGGATCCATCCCAAAATCACATTTTTCACAATAGGACTCATGGTCCGAATTTCCACATTCGAAATCCCAAATCGTGCTTCACAAAACATATCCAAATCATCAGTACACACGGGGCATGTACAATCATACCAAATCACTTTATTAAATCCTTTTTCATTCCCGAATTCGAATTCGCAATAATGATTCCGTAAGCCGGCATCCGGAAGTATCATCCCGAACCCAAACCAAGAATCCACTTTAAATTTCCGAAAACCGAAATCCCGTTAAGCAAAGTTACTTTTATGCCCCGTGCATCAAGCCCGAAATCGCCTTTTTCAAAATCAATTTTAATTCCTTGAAATCACTTCATTTCTCAAATCTCATTATCAAAACATCAAAACCACAATCATAAACACCAAAATCACGGTCCAGTCAAACATACTCAAAATCTCGTAAATCGTGCAATATCCGGAACAATCGCGAAAAACGTGTCAAAATCGTAAATCATACTCACATTCATATTCAAAACATTATTAAAACATGACACACACAATTCATATTGGATCAAATCACATTACGCAAAATCTCGGAAACCGCAGAAATCTCAAAATCCCGTAACACGTGCAAATCCTCAGAACTCTCGAAAACCGTGTCAACACCGTGAGTCGCACTCCCAATCATAAACAACATTCATAAAACATTATATGCACAAATCATGCAAATTATTTCGTTAAACCATCATCAAGCATAAGAGTGACCATAGTCTCGAAATACGGGTAATTTTGTATGCATAGCAAAAATACGTATAAATACGGGAATCGAAATCAATCACAACTTATAATCATAATCATAAAAATCATGGAAATATTTATGCATGCATTAAATTTTGAAAGCAACGTCCACTCACACATCATTCTTAAGGCTCGGTTTCGCGCCGCACGCGTTCCCGTAATTTCCGGCATTTCCCAGAAAACTCGAATCCTGTCCGAAAACACATTCCAGGGTCATTAAGGTCTCAAATATCAACACATTAATTCCCCATAATTTTCCGAAAATTAATCGGTAATTAAAAACGTAACCTGGACCTTCGGACCCTCGAAACAACATCGAAACGGTGTCCGATAATTTCAAAACTAACGCTAAAATGTTCGTTATAGCGTATAGGATAAAAGTCGTGTTGACCGTACCTCGGGATTCGTGCCCACGCGCCGTCACGCGCCGCCGTGAGTGGCTGCGCGTGACAGCCACGCGCCAGCTACAGTAACGGTGAACAGTTCGTCTTCTTCACCCGTTTCCTCTGCAAACGGGTCCTGCGACCCGCGTGACAACCCGGTTCAATTCCTATCAATTCAGCCTCGATTACTTCAATTGAACATTTATTTATCTTCGATTCAAGTCTAATTACAGGTCTGAAATGTAAAGTCCATCAACACTTACCTCAAACCATCAATTCGAGTCTGGTTTTCCCGAAGAACATCCGACTCTGATCAGTCGACAATGTCCCATGATTTCCGATGCCATTCTTCAGTTAATCACACCAGAAGCTTTGTACAGTCCCTAGGAACATATCTTCGATCTTAATTGCGTCCTCAAACCCATCAACTTCCATGACTCAAACTTCAAATTTTTCTGAACCTGTCGTGTCCGTCCTTGGCTTCCCAGGGCATCACGCTTCGATCCCATGGTTTGGATCGACCAAGTGAGGTCCCAGAAGAGTTTTTCCAGCCTCAAATCGGCTTGGGCTCGCCTGAAAATCGAAATTGGATTTTTCCCTCCCAAAATAAGTTTTCTTCGAACTCAGTTTCCTCTCAACACTCAGGCCTCTCTTTAGTTGGAAATGATCCCCAACACTCCTCCAATTGCTCTGATGATCAAACAAAACCCCAACACTCGTGGGAAGTCACTCTGGCCCCTCTGTACAACTGTCTCCTGCAAGCTCCCAAAACCCGTTTAAAAATGGCACCCGTGGCCTGCACTCCCACTCCAGGCGCACAACTTCACGCCTGTGGCTTCAAATTTCCAACTCATTACCCACACACTGATCAAGGGTTGTTTAAACAATTCATCACACACTGCACAACAAAGTCCCACTCTCTGTTTTTCAATTCAGAAAAATGCACTAAGCCCATACACAGCTGTTTCCACCTGCAGCCACCAAATTACCATTTTACCCTCAGGTTGACAAATTACCAATATGCCCCTCACACATCCAGACCCGTAACTCGGTCATTCGGACTCCGATCGACGTGTGCCGCCTGCCTACGAACTCAGGGCATCGAGACCTTCCTAACAGCCCTTGGCTCTCGGCCATCGGACCTCCCGATCAAAAAGTCAACATTTTCCCTTAACTCGTCCAAATTACGAAAACGCCCTTGGGCTTCCGAACGTCATAACTTTCACCTCGAACGTCATAACTTTCACCTCGAACGTCGGAATCAAACTTGCCACCTGTCTATGAACTCGTGACGTCCCAAACTGTAAAGACCCGTCCCGAATATCGGGATTTAATAATATTTAATTGTGATTTACTAATCTGGGATTAGTTGGGCGATTTCGGACGAATTGTGCAAAGTGACCGTTTTGCCCTTGGGCGTGGGTAAAACGTTGACTTTTAATTCGGATGGTCAAATGGACTTTGACCGGTGACCGTGACGTAATTCGGGATGTCACGAGTTCATAGACAGGTGGCACGTTCGATTCCGACGTTCGTGGTGAAAGTTATGATGTACGGAAGTGTAGGGGCATTTTCGTAATTTGAACGTAATAAGGGGGAAATGTTGACTTTTTGATCGAGAGGTCTGATGGTCGAGGACCGAGGACCGTTAGGAAGGTCTCGATGCCCTGAGTTCGTAGACAGGCGGCACGCATCAATCGGGGTCCGTATGACCGAGTTACGGGTCAGGATGCGTGAGGGGCATTTTGGTAATTTTCTGCACAAGGGCAGAATTGTAATTTCACGGGGTACTGTTTCATTGAACAGCCGTGAAGGTGGGATGTTTGTGCGATCGATCCCGTGATTGTTTATCAATTTAATTGAGTTAATTGGGTCAGTTTGAGGTGGAATCGCACATATGATGGTGTTGGCAATCAATCACATGAACATGGGCACTGTTTTATCATGTTTTCGGGTCAGTGCAGGGAATTTACACAGTGGACTGAGGGGCACTTTAGGATGCTTTTAATGGTTGATTTAGATCGATAGAATGGAGAGTGAGTCGAGAGGATGACTCTGAGATTGAGAATGAGAGGATTGGAGTGAGAATGGTGGAGGAATGCTCAAAAACCCGAAACTGGTTTCTGGGAAAATCAAATTCAAACTTCCAGTTTTAGGCCAGCCCAAGCCTAATTGATGATGGATTGAGCTTCCTGGAACTTCACCGAGTCGAACCAGATCAAATGGGGCAAGCTTTGGGGCTCCTAGGGCCGTGAACGGACGAGGTGGACGGCCGGAAAACTCGAGCTTAAGTTGTGGTGATTGAGGTAATGTCGTGTTCAATTAATCATGCTAATTGGTTCGTGTTAGTCCTTATATGCTTCATATGAAGTTAATTTGACAATGGTTGAGGATTGATGGAGTTTTGGTGATTGACCCGTTTTGGGTGATCACGGGTTGATGGCTTGATTAGGGAATGGTTGATGTTGATCGATGTCACAGAACTGAAATTCATTTGTTAATGATTGTTTTAGGATCAAGAACGGATTGAATTGATGTCGAATTGGGTGTGATTGAACCGGATCCTATCGCGGGTAATCAGACCCGTTTACCAGACAAACGGGTGAAGATGGTGACTATAGCAGTCACTGTAGCAGGCGCGTGGCTTTCACACGCAGCCACTCACGGCGGCGCGTGACGGCGCGTGGGCATGAATCTCGAGGTGAGGTCAACATGACTTTTATCCTATACAATGTAACGAACATTTTGGTGTTGGTTTCGTGTTGATCGGATCCCGTTTCGATATTGTTCGGGATGTCCGAAGGTTTTAAATCCAGTTTAAAAATACGTAAAAATTCGGGAAAATTACGGGACTTGAATAGGATGTTAATGATGAGGTTAGTGATCCTATAATGTGATTTGAACAGGATTGGGAGTCCCGGTGATTGTGGTGTGGCCCGAGAAGGCCTATGGCACGCGTATCGAGGCGCTCGGTTAAACGGTCTGTGAGTGGACATTGGTTTTATAAATTCGATGCATGCATAACTGTTTCATGATTGTTATAATTGGGATTATATGATTTATTTTGGATATTAGTGAATTTATATGTTTTCACGCATTTCGAGGCGATTTACGTGTTTGCACGTGAATCGAGGTTTTCTGGATTTGCACTGATTTCCATAAATATGGATGGATATGATTTCATGAAACGGTTACGGATTTGATAAAGTAAAATCGGGCCAGGGGCCCAGTTAACTTGTTAATCGGGCCAGGGGCCCAATTGAATTATGAAATCGGGCCAGGGGCCCAGTTGACTTATGAAATCGGGCCAGGGGCCCAGTTGACTTATATATGTGATTTCGGGTCGGGGACCCTAAAATGGAATTGAATAAACTATTTCGGATTTGATTCAACTATTTGGACTTATGACGGTTTTATGGAAATTCGGGGCAGGGCCCTTGTGATATTTTGGAAATGAATAATAAAATGTGTTCCATAAAACCATCTCGATATGAGGATATTTATATCCTGGTCTCCTCCAAGTGTCGGGGACACTGGAGAAGTCACGGTGCATTGCCTGCGAGGGCTCATTGTACGGAGCTACCGGACCGTATAGTGATCCAGGAGCAGGATTGCTGGACGTCATGGACGTCAGACATCGGGGATGTCAGAGATATGGACCCGGTGAGACCCCAGGCAGCACGCGTTGCTTAATACCGTGAGATATGACGTCTGGAACGTCAAGCGTCTAGGACGCCAGGCATCGGGGATGCCGGAGATGGAAAAAAAAAACAATAAATGAATATTACTGGATTGATGAAATAACTCTTGGATTGACTTTTGGAAATTGAAACTATGCTTTGGTTTCCGGGCTAAGGCCCTAATGATTATTTCTAAATAAATGTGTGATCATTGGTTTTTGGCGCATGCATATGGTTTTACTGAGGGGCATAAATGTCTTATAAATGTTTTAAACAGACTTGTTTATTTTCGTCCACTCACAGCTTTTGTTTTCAATGCCCTTCAGGTTGATTCCGGATGCGACTGCAGCAGAGACTTGAGCATCGCACACCTCCTCCATCGATCCTTACGCACTCTGGAAGCCCGTTTGGGCAGTGGCAATAGGTTATCCCTTGTCCGACACCTCTTGTCAGACGGGAGCATGGCACATCCCATGGTAATCCTAGGGGGATTGGGATGGGTCGTGTCACAAACTATGTCACGGTCATCGATCAAAGTCCATTTGACCGCCCAAATAAAAAGTCAACGTTTTACCCACGACTAGGGGCAAAACGGTCATTTTGCACCATTCGTCCGATTCCGCCCAACTAATCACCGATTAACCCCGTTAATCATGATTAGTTACTAATCCAATCCCGAATTCCGGGACGGGTCGTTACAAAAACTGTCCCAAAACGAGAGTCAATTGACTCAAACTTAATACCAACAAACTCATAATTAAAAGAGGAATAACTTTTGTCTTCATCAGACCACCAAAAACCACCGGACGAGCCCTCACCCGTGGTTCTCTGCACGTTGGGGCCATGCGTCTGTAAGGTCTCATTCAAGCTCTGGCGGTCGACCCGATTTCATATTTTTGGGTCGCCCGACCCGCGAGCATAACCCGTTATTTCTCTGCCGGTTTACGACCAAATTGGACGTTCTAATAGTCCATTGAATCGCCTTGATTCCAGGAAGAGTTCTACTAGGTGTAAAGGAGAAGAGACTTAACTAAAATCACAGTCCGAACGTTGGAGCAATCAACCATGGCTTCCCAGTCATGGCGGGCAGCCTCTGAGTCCTAACTCGCTTCCTTTAGTCTCAGGAGACGTATGACCTTCATAGACACCTCGACGGATTTGTGCATGGGGGTTCCACCCCCAAAACATGTCGCATTGGATAAAAGCGTTACTACACATATAAGATGCATCCCCCAAACCCCTCCGAGTGATGTGGGATCTTATAATCCACCCTCATTGGGGCCCAACATCCTCACTGGCATAATCAATTTCGACGGGAATTAGGCTCTGTTACCAAAACGCCATGATCCACCTCCTCTAATACGATATTGTCTGTTTTGGTCCGCGCTACACGTCGGTTCTACACGGTTTAACCAGCCTGCACGCACGTGGGCTCTTGCTTGCATGGAGTTGTTATGAGGGTCCCATCCCAAAACACGTCGCATTGGATAGAAGCGTGCCCGCACAATTTTTTAACAATTGCTAAATAACCTTCCTATATATGCTCGGCTTATCACGTAAAAACAAATTATTATTATTTTAGTCTAAGATGCATTGTGGATATCTTCAAAATAAGTGGGGAGAGATATTAAAAATCCTAATGCTATCGTGAATTAATATTAAGCGTGGATACGATTAAAATTTTAATAGTTCAACACAATTTAAAAAAAAAACAAAACAAAATTGAAATAATTCTTATTCAAACCGTTATTTATGGTTTAATTTAGACTAATTTGGACATTTTAGGCATACAATTTGTATTAATTTGTTAGTAAAAGGACTCCTCCAAAGCATTTTTATTTTCCAAAATTCTACTATGCTCATTAAGATTTCATTATTCAATTTCAAACCCTAATATTAATTAATCAATAAAAACATTAATGGTTTGGTTTAGATCGGATTCCAACCGTTTTCAAAATGAAAATTTATAATCAAATTATTACTAAAGGAATATTTAGATATTCAAACCGTTTAATTTCTTATCTAATCAAATCCAATAGGAGTGTCCTAAAAATTTGATTTAAAAATTTACACTTATCCCAAATTAACACAGATATGTGTTGACAGGATCCATCCCAATCCCCCCGGGATTAGTGCGGGATGACCCTGCTCCCTTCTGACACGAAGTGTCAGATAAGGGATATTTCCGACCTTTGCCCTCCCGGGCTATCAGAGTACGCCGGGATCCGGAGGAGGTATGTGATATCTCGATCTCTGCTACAGTCCACACCGTATCCAACCTGAAGGGTATTAAAAACAAAAAGACTGTGAGTGGACAAAAATAAAGAATTTATAAAAACATTTCATCAAAGACCTTTATACCCTCCACTAAAAAGCATGCATGCATAGTAAAACCATTTATTCAAACACATATGTTTAAACAACCAGAAATAGGGTCACAGCCCCAAATTTCGTAAATACAAGTCACACGAGCTCCTGCCCAAAACCATTTACAGAAAACCATAACACATTGAACATATGTGGGATCTCAGCCCAAATTCATTTATCATTATAAACACAATTTCCCAAAACCAATTGAAATCATGTTTATCCATTATATTTCATATCCAGAACCTGTCACGGCAAGATAAAGCTACACGTGTGCTAACCGGGGTCTCAAACCCAAGTCTCTCCAGGGTCCACTCAGGTCAATGTCCGTAGATCAATGACCCTCCCTGAAGGTAACGAACCATGCCCATCCTGAGAGTAAGGAACCCAACTGGGGGGCGACTCCACTCAGTCAGTGCTCCGTGACTACTCCGGGGTCCACCCAGGCCAACGACCCTCCCCGGAGGAGACAATCATATATAAAGGATGGAATATGAAAAACCGTTTGAAATCATTCTTTAAATCTTTCAAGGATTCATGCCCGGCCCCCATAAGCCGTCATGAACCATAAAATCCTTTTCAAGGGTTCATGCCGGTTCCCATAAACCGTCATGACCCGTAAATCCATTTCAAGGGTTCATGCCGGTCCCCATAAACCGTCATGAACCATAAAAACCATTTGTAACACATAGCTGGGCCCTAAGCCCGAAACCACATACAAACTGGACCTCAAGTCCGATTCGTAAACCAACAGGGCCTCATGCCCGATTTCGTAAATCAAATGGGTTTCAAACCCGAGTTTACCTTTTCAATTCCAAAACCATTTCATTAAATCATATCCAAAACCACAAGTACGGAAAATCAGAGTAAAACCGGAAAACCTCGATTTACGTGCAAGCACGTAAATCGCCTCGTAATGCGTGAAACAATATAATTCACAATCATCCAAATCAACATCATAAAATCATATTCATACTCCATTTGGAAATCCAAAACCATTTCATTTAGACCAATAAAGACATACAGCCCCGTATAGGCACCGTATAGGGCCGAAACCTCGAAATACGTGCCTATTAGTAACCACACATCCAAATGCACTCATGGCATCACAAACAAGTATTTAAAACATATAATAAACATTTATGCATGCACCAATTTAGAAAACAAGGTCCACTCACAGACCGTCCGAGCTGCCGCCTGTCTACGGATTCGTATCATCCTTATCTACGTAACGGTCTTTGTCCCTCGGCCATCGGACCTCTCGGTCAAAAAGTCAACCTTTGACTCCTCTTTAACCAAAATTACCAAAATGCCCATAGACTTCCGAACGTCATAACTTCCTCCTCGAACGTCGGAATTGAACGTGCCACATGTCTATGAATTCGTGACATCACGAACTACATGACGGTCATCGGTCAAAGTCCATTTGACTGCCCGATTGAAAAGTCAACGTTTTGCCACGCCCAGGGGCAAAACGGTCATTTCGTATCGTTCGTCCGATTTCGCTCTACTAATCACGGATTAGCCTCACTATTTGTGATTAGTCAATAATCTAATCATGGAATTTGGGACGGGTCGTTACAACCTTCCCTCCTTAATTAATTTCGTCCTCGAAATTCCAACCGACCTAATTCCAACCGTTCTTCCCTCCTTAATTTAGTTTCATTCTCGAAACTCCAACTATTTTGATTCCACATCCACCTCGTGGAAAGTAAAATTGACCTCGAAACACGTGTTCACTCGTACACCCACTAACCAGAACAGTACTCGTCTGCAACCAGACGTACCATTAACACTCACGTCACATCGACTACACTCGACCACGTCGAATGACCGTAATCATACGTTCCGAATTGACACTACTTGTCAAATCTACCAAGTCACTAACACAAACACTCGAAGGTTCCTTCCTCAATCACCAAACAATCCTGATGTCTACTCCCACCGGGAGTCATCAGACCTCACTCAACGATCCTCGTTGACACCTCCGACAAACCGTCACCACTTAATAGTCGCTAGTCGAAAACTAACACTATACCCATTTGTGGTTACACTAACCAGCAACTCACTCAACCTGAGTATACGTTTACCAACAAAATACTCGACCTGTGTGTAACTGGACCCATCAGAAACACCATGACCCAATGCACAGTATCCAATGTCCAGTCCACAACCTCAACTAATCCAATGGTATCAGAACTAATCTGACTACCAACACGCTCACCAACACACCACTGGTATAACCTATATACCGTCACCAGGAAAGACAAGTCTACCTGGTATTGTACCTCGAACTACGTACAAGGTACGTACATCTACCCATCAATCAGCCTACAACCACCTAGGTTGTAGCCAATCACGTTTCAATAATGGAGTCCATCTGTCCATTCCCGTACCAGACAGATCAAAACTCCGACCCATTATCAGTTTCCAAATCTGAATCCGAATCCGCAATTTCGTAAGAAATCCCGAATCCAAACCCAGAAATCACATCCATAGCCATATCCAAATCTGGATCCAAAATCATTATTCCGTAAGCTAGCATGAGGAATAACCATTCCGAACCCAAATCCAGAAATCCTCTTTCAAGTTCCAAAATCAAATCCTGAATCGTCATCCAGCAATCTGATTCCAAAACTCGAAATCTCGTTCTCGTCTACCGAGACGTGTCAAAACTGAACCTTTCAGTTACCTGCTTAAACAATTACCTCGACACACATTAGATTGACTTCATAGGGAAGCCAATCCCAACATCAACACTAGTACTATGTCTGTCAAAATCTGACCTCGTCAGACACTTACTCACCTGAGTAACATACCATATGGGATTTACCTCGAAAAGAAGTTCAGTCCCAACATCCTCAACTCAAACATCCAAGTAAGAGCGATATACTCTCCACCTATCTGGATCATCAAAATCACGATCCAGATCCTATCATTACATCACCCGACCATGAACGTCACGATCGAGAATCGTCACAATGTCCAAGGTCCACAACATCACAATCCCGATCCCCATCGGGATCCACATAAGCTCACTCAGCTAACCATCCACTTGATGACCCATGACAATTCACGGGTCCACCAACCAATACACGATCAGTGTACTAGTGTCAACCAACAACATCTACATCATAAACATTATCTACCATCATCAATCATGGTAGAACCTGAGAAGTCACCCAAAATGACTTCGAAATACCCAATACCAATGCGGAAAACCCGCATTCCTCTCGTCACCACAATTACAACCTCTCGATTCCGAAATTCCAATCATATCAGAACCGACACACTAGGACATCAACCATGCGACCATAACGAGTCAAACTCACTACCAAGTTCGACTGTCGGTTTACACCATTTATTTACATACACTCATTCCGAGTGGAATTCACGCAACTCAAGGTTGAACCTTGTATATTATTTACAAATGTGCCTAAACGGCATCCAACACACGCATCTCGTACCACGAGTCCCAACTACTGTTGGATCCAATCCAGTCCGTCACTATCTGTGATCCACTCCCGAACCACAGATACTGAACATATACGTATCTCGATGGAGTCACATCCCGATTCGTAACTCACGTCATCACAATCACCGGCACCAGCACTAGTACCAGCACCAACGCACTATCATCTGCACTAGCATCAGCACACAGGCATCCACCGGTGCTTTATTGAGGGCTTTTCTATTCTAGCAGCACCGTTGACGAGGTTGACTCGGAAGGGAATTCGATTTGAGTGGGACGAGAACTGTGAACAGAGTTTCCAGGAGCTTAAAAGACGGTTGACATCTGCTCCTGTGTTAGCCCTTCCAGACGATAGTGGGGAGTTTGAGGTGTACAGTGACGCTTCTTTGCAAGGCTTGGGTTGTGTCTTGATGCAGCATGGGAGAGTGATTGCTTATGCTTCCCGGCAATTGAAACCCCATGAGATGAACTACCCTACACATGATTTGGAACTGGCAGCGGTGGTTCATGCACTGAAGATTTGGCAGCATTACTTGTACGGCGAGAGGTGCAGGATCTTCACGAACCACAAGAGCTTGAAGTATTTGTTCACTCAAAAGGAATTGAATCTGAGACAGCGCCGATGGTTGGAGTTGCTTAAGGACTATGACTGCACGATTGAGTATCATCCCGGGAAGGCTAATGTGGTAGCCGATGCTTTGAGCAGGAAGTCAGCTAGTTCTTTGTCGCATCTGAGGACTGTACGATTACCATTGTTGGTTGAGCTCCGTAGGTTGGGAGTCGAGTTGACTGTGGATGATCAGGGAGCACTCCTAGCGAGTTTCCATGTGCGACCTGTTTTGATTGATCAGGTTATTGATGCTCAGTTTGAGGACCCTATTCTAGGCATTATTCGGATTGAGGTCGAGGCTGGAGAGAGACAGGACTTTGAGATTCGTGAGGATGGAGCCGTGGTTAAAGATGGACGGTTGTGCGTACCTGAGGATGAAGCATTGAAGAAAGTGATACTGGATGAGGCTCACTGTTCAGCTTATGCGATGCATCCTGGTGGGACCAAGATGTATCGTACACTTCGGGAGCATTACTGGTGGTCGGGAATGAAACGTGAGATTGTAGAATATGTCAATAGATGCTTGATTTGTCAGCAGGTAAAAGCCGAGCGGCAGAGACCTTATGGAGCAATGCAACCCTTGCCGATCCCCGAGTGGAAATGGGATCACCTGACGATGGATTTTGTGTTCAAGCTTCCGAGAACACCGAAGGGACACGATGGTGTGTGGGTTATTGTGGATCGACTTACGAAGTCTGCTCATTTCTTGCCAGTACGGGAGACCTTCAGGTTGGCGCAGTTTGCACAGTTGTTCATAGATGAGATTATTCGGTTGCATGGGACTCCAGAGTCGATAGTATCTGACAGAGATCCGAGATTCACTTCCCGATTTTGGCAGAGCTTACAGGAAGCTTTTGGGACTAAATTGCATTTCAGTACTGCATTTCATCCTCAGACCGATGGACAGTCGGAGCGGACTATTCAGATTCTCGAGGATATGATGCGAGCTTGTGTCTTACAGTTCCAGGGTACATGGGAGTCTCATTTACCTTTGATGGAGTTCGCCTACAACAACAGTTATCAGGAGAGCATTGGGATGGCTCCTTACGAGGCTTTGTATGGGCGACAGTGTCGGACTCCATTGTGTTGGACTGAGGTTGGTGAGAGGAGGTTGACTACTTCTGAATTGGTGGAGCTTACTCAGGGAAAGTGGCACTGATCAGGGATCGATTGAAGGCAGCTCAGGACCGACAGAAGAGTTACGCCGACCGTAGGATCAGGGATTTGGAGTTTGCCGTAGGAGACTGGGTTTTCCTGAAGTTGTCTCCTTGGAAAGGAATTATGCGGTTCGGCAGACGAGGGAAGTTGAGTCCTCGTTACATTGGACCTTATGAGATCATAGAACCATCCTCGGCAGACGAGGGAAGTTGAGTCCTCGTTACAACCATCCTCGGTAGTAGTGCCTGCCACAGACTCGTACAGACCTAAACACCAAACATCATGATCTAGACTCCGCATCCAACGGAATCAACCGCTCGTACCAACTACTCTGTATCCCCACTCCGGGATTCCATCAACAAGTACCAACCCTGATAACTTGTCCAACCAAACACTAACCAGTCGTAACTCGACTCAACCGATGTCATCTACCAGGTCATCCATGACCTTAGTTGCACCAACTATCCATCGCAATTACGGTAGTACGACGACCAACTAGGTCTAATCGACTAGTACAACCCGACTGCGAAGTGCAGTCCCATCACTAAGCTGGCATGACTCGACCGACTAACGGCCTCAAATCTGAATAGTCGTCAAAGTCAAACCACTCGTCAACTCACATTTCCGACTAACGGCCTGGAGGACATGATGAGGTCATGTGTACTACAGTTTCAGGACTCTTGGGATACTCATTTGCCATTGATGGAATTCGCTTACAACAACAGCTATCAGGCAAGCATCGGGATGGCACCTTATGAGGTACTGTATGGTCGACAGTGCAGGACACCTATCTGCTGGACGGAGATAGGAGAGCGAGCGGCTGTAGGGCCGGAATTGATGGACTTAACCATGGAAACTGTTCGTGTTATCAAGGAGAGACTGAAGGCGGCACAGGATCGCCAGAAGAGTTATGCCGATCGACGGATTCGAGACTTGGAATTTGAAGTGGGAGATTTTGTCTTCCTGAAGTTATCTCCGTGGAAAGGGATTATCCGATTTGGTCGACGGGGGAAACTGAGTCCGCGTTTTATCGGACCTTATGAGATCGTGGAGAGAATTGGCAGAGTTGCATACAGATTGGCGCTACCTCCAGAACTATCTAGAGTTCACGATGTTTTCCACATATCGATGCTACGGAAGTACGTACGTGATGCTTCTCATGTACTTGGGGAACAACCTGTCGAACTACGGGAGGATTTGAGCTTTGATGAATAACCAGTACAGATCTTGGATCGGAAGGACAAGGTACTACGTCGGAAGACGATCCCTCTCGTGAAGATTCTCTGGAGAAACCAGAATGTGGAAGAAGACACATGGGAGCTTGAGGCTCAGATGCGAGAACAATTTCCTCATTTGTTTCCTTGAAATTTCGGGACGAATTTTCTTAAGGGGGGAAGGTTGTAACACCCCGGACATTCGAGGATTTTAATATTGCAATTTAATGTGTGAATTGACGTTTTTACCCTTGTGATTGGTATGGCCAAATTGTTGACTTTTTGATTGATGAGTTAAATGGACTTTGACCTATGACCGTGACGTAGTACGGGACGTCACGAGTTCATAGACAGGTGGCACGTCCAATTCGGACGATCAGGGAAAAAGTTATGACTATCGGAAGTTCAGGGGCATTACCGTAAGTTGGACTTCACGGGCGAAAATGTTGACTTTTCGTTTGACAATTAATTTTCTTGTGACTCAAGGACCGATAGGTAGGTCTCGACGTCCTGAGTCCATAGACAGGCGGCACGCCAAAATCGGACTTCGTATGGCTGAGTTACGGGTCTAGGAAGTGAGGGGTATTTTGGTAATTATTGAACCAGGGGCATTTTGGTCTTTTTGCCCTGTTACTGTAGCAGACCGCGGGGGACATGGACGGCACCACCATGTGCGGTGGTTCTATCGTGCAATTGATTATGCTATCATGTGCTGGAATGTCTGGGTTGTCTTTTGCTTTTGAACGTGGCCTGAGCCGTCCAGCCTGCTCGATCAATTGATTAATTCAAGATCGAAGCTTTTCGGGGAACATTTTTCAGTGGACAATTGGACACCCACGAGCCTCTGGGATGGCTTGAAATTGTTTAAAACCAATTAGAACGTGCTTGAGCATCACTCTGATGCTGTTATAACTAAGAACGGGTGAGGAAAACCAGAGAAGCCATTTCTGGAAAAATTGGAGGGAAAATCAGTGTTTAATTTCTATGGTGTGTTCGGCCAATCTAATCGCAGAGTAAGCTTTCTGAAAGTATTTGGAACACAACCATATCAAAATCGAAGGCAACCAGCCACGGGTGAGCTGGGACGGTGACTGCCGTGTTCAGAAGAATTTCAGAGGTTTGGACGACTACTTCCAGGTGAGTGTTGATTCAATTGAGTGTGTTTTCCAGTTCGTTGTGATACGATGATGCTTCATGTAAGGTTAATTTGATTTCGGTTTAGAAACCAGTGAGTTGGGGTGATCAACCCGTTTGGATGATCACGGGTCGAAGGGCCGTTTGAGGATTCGATTTGGCAAATTAATAACCCAGAACTTAAATTGAATGTTTAATTAACATGCTAGGATCAAATTGGATTGAAATCGAGTAGGAATTGATGGGTAATTAACCGGGTCAAGCCGCGGGTGGCAGGCCCGAATTACAGACAAACGGGTGAAGGTGCTGACACTGTAGCTACAGTGTCAGGCGCGTGACTTTCACGCGCAGTCGCTTTGGGCGGCGCGTGAGGGCGCGTTGGGGCTTATCTCCGATCACGATCAACATGACTTTTATCCCTCTTATCATTCTGAACATTTTTTTTGTGAATTAACCATGTTGATCTGAGATAGTTTTTGATGGGTCAGTTTAGGGCCGGTTGCCTCGGGGAACGTGTCGACGGATTCCCCGAGCCGGTTTCTACTTCGGACTTTGTGGTTAAACATTTTAGACTTGTAGTGACCCTTACATGTGATTTGGACTGACATGAATTGTACGATAATCCCGGTACAAGTTCGTATGCGCAGGTTCACCGCGGGATCGTACAATGAGTGGGCCATTTTCTTAAACCCTTGCGTGCATAAATGTTTTCTGGTTTACTATACTTATTCACATGCTAAAAACAATAATGGTTTTGATGATATGGAAAAATGGTTATGGCACGTTTCACGGTATTTGGGCTTGAAACCCGTCTGATGTAACAACCCGTACCTTCGGGAAGGGTAAAATGTAATTTTATAAAGTTTTGTATATAAAGGACGATTTTGCCCTTATGAATAGTAAAGTTGACTTTTTGAATTACCGATTGGATGAGTGTTAACCCTTAACCGTGACGTAGTTTAGGACGTCACGAGTCCGTAGACAGGTGGCAGGTTCGATTCGGACAACCGGAGGAAAAGTTATGACGTTCGGAAGATTGGGGGCGTTACCGTAATTTTGAGTAAACGAGGAAAATGTTGACTTTTTGGAGGACTTGTGATTTTCACATAGACCGAGGACAGTTGGATAGGTCTCGACGTCCTGAGTACAACGACAGGTGGCACGCTGTCATCGGACGTCGGATGAAATAGTTACAGGTCTAGAACGTTCGAGGGCAAAACGGTAATTATTTATACAAGGGGTATTTTGGTCTTTTTCTTGCAGCCAATTGGATGAGGACAAGTGGCTGAGTGGGGTAGGATATTTATGCTTTGTCCATAGGATTGTGGACACGTGGGGGCACTGGATTGTTCTAAATGGTTCTAAAGTGTGCACGGCCACACCTTGCTTAATTTGAACGGAGAAACAGAGGGTGAGAAATTGAAGGAGATTGATCGATTTTGGTGCAAGGGTGAGTGAAGAGTGCTTGGTGAGAGTGACAGGGAGTAGTGTTTGTACTGGTGATCGGGTTTTGGTGGTGAAATCGTGCACGGCGGCACGGTGGTGGTGCGGCGAAGGTTTGAGGAAACAGGGAGGCCGTGAGTTCGTGGTAGTGGCTACGTCGTGTGGTGGCTCAAACCACGACCGTGGGAAGTCCAGGAGGCTGCAGGGAGTCCAACGAGAAACGGGAGACGCGGCGGTGCGCACGGCGGAGACAGAATCGAAGGGTAAGCCTCTTTACTCTGTTTTCCCGTGATTTTTCAATTCAAAAGTCGTGAGGGTAGGATGAGAATCGAGGGGATTGGTGAGTGCAGTGATGTTCAGGGAGGTTCTAGGAGTGGTGTAGGACGGTCGCCGTGACGGGGGCGTACACGGCGGAGCTCAGTCGACGGTGAGTACTCTGTACTCTGTTTGGCCGTGATTTTCAAACGGGAAATCGTGGGTTTAGAGAGTGAGTCGAGGGTTCCTGTGAGTTGTGTGTGACTCAGTGAGGTTGTGGGAGGAGTTTAGAATCGCCACCGTGAGGGGGGAAGCATAGGACGGCCGGGAAGGAAAACAGGGGCCGTCTGTGTTTTCTTTCGAGCTTCAGTCGTGAAGCTGAGGGGTGAATCGAACCAGGAGAGTGAGGGGGATGGATTCCTGGTATCTGGACAAAGCTGCAGGAGAAGAGAGGAGATGAAATCGTGGCCGGACGGCGGAGAATGGCTCTCGCTGGTCCGGGATTGCAGCTCTGGTGCGAACCGGGTTCGATCGAGGTTGGGGATGCACTGTAGCAGGCGCGTGAGGCCCACGCGCAGCCACTTTGGGCGGCGCGTGGAGGCGCGTGGAGAAGAATCCGGCCAAGCTTCCAACATGAGTTTGGTTCTAATTGTCCTAAGGAGTTTATTGGTGTGGTTTTCGGGTGAATCGGACGATGTTACAGAGTTGTTCGGGAATCCAGACGGTTGAGGGTTTAGGATTAAAATATTATTTAATTCCCGAAAAAAGGATTAGGATCCTTGATGTATTTGTGACCCTATTTAGTGCATTTTGACAGGACGGGAGGCACCCGAGACAGTCGAGGAGCGCACGGAGCGCGAGTGACTCGTTCTGGATTTGTGAGTGGACTTTTTCTTTTCTTTTGAGCATGCCTAACTGTTTTATTGATGTTTTATGATCCTAAATATTTTTTTTTCGCTTTTGAATGATGATTATATGTGATTGATGAGTTTGCATGTTTTTCGAGACATTTCCGAGATTTTGCACGTTTTTTCGAGAAAAAGCTGGTTTTCGGATTTTGATGCCATATTTGGGGATTTCAACCTATAAATGTTTTCTGATGATGATCAATGGGTTATGAAATATGATTTGTGATTATGTGTGATTTCTGGGTATAAGAATGGATTTCCGGATTTGGGTTCGGAATGTCGGTTCGGAACGCCGGAAGGGCTTCGAACCGGGGATTTCGAATTCGAATTTGGCGATGGATTTTGAATTGGTTTTACACTGGATATGGATTGGATTTGCTGGATCTGAATATTGGGTTTAAAGACCCGGATTGATATTGAAGGGGGACGGGCCCGGATTGAGTTTAAAGACTCGGGAGTTTAAAGACTTGGATATGTTGATATTACCCCCATAGGCCTATTGAGTTTAAAGACTCGGGAGTTTAAAGACTCGGATTTCATTTAAGGCCTGATTGAGTTTAACGACTCGGATAGGTCCAGCAGGTTTGATCGGAAATGATGATTTGATGTTGATGCTATGATTTCTATATCCGTTTTATAGTATTTCTGTTTCTTATGGTATTTTACAGTGTATCTGTTTCTTATGATGTTTTATAGTGTTTCTGTTTCTTATGATGTTTCTTGGTTTAGAATTAGTTAATCACTGAGTTAGACATGTGATTTCCAAAACGGAGGGAACAGAGTGTTCTAGTTTCTTAGCGTTGATTTGAAAATAAACGATTTTCAAACTTTCTGTTCTTTTTCTTTTAGTCCACTCACATCTTTTGATTTAATAATTTTTCCCTCCAGGTCGTGGTGATAGCGCTGGGGTGAACGTTGAGGCAGATATCGAGGCATAGAGCTTCCGACGTTCTTCCGTTGCGAGACTAGCATTGTAGGACTTTTGTGCCCATTTTGTAGAACTATGCTCTGACTGACTGTTGTGTATATTTTACTCCTTCGTCTGATAGTTATGCTTATAGTTGTAGGAAGGTTGTTTGTTGTTTTTGATACTGTAAGTGTGCTTGTCAAACGGGAGCAGGGTTCGTCCCGGGTATCGAGGTCATATTTGGGACGGGTCCTGACACCATTTTCTTAAACCCTTGCGTGCATAAATATTTTCTGGTTTACTATACTTATTCACATGCTAAAAACAATAATGGTTTTGATGATATGGAAAAATGGTTATGGCACGTTTCACGGTATTTGGGCTTGAGACCCGTCTGATGAAACTTAATGATTGGTTCGGATTTTATCTATGTATATATATGCTTTGCATGTGGATATCAATAAAATGTATTTGGTACTGCACTGTATAGATCCTTTCATATTATATTGTCTCCTCCGGATGAGGTACTCCGGAGAGGTCACAGACGTCTAGTACGTCCAGCGTCTATGACGCTAAGCATCGGGGATGCTGCACCCGAGCGGGGTTCGGGGATTGAACTCGGAATTGAGACCCGAGTGGCACGCGTAGCCTTGTGATTGTGACCTTATTGGACGTCAGGGACGTCAGACATCAGGGATGTCGGGATTGGAGTGTATAATGCAGCAACAAAAATTATACTTATGGTTTTATTATATGCCTTATGGTTCATATTATACGATTGATGGTTTTAAATACGGTTGCACGCATGTTTGGAAAACGGAGGGGTAAATTATATGTTTTACTTATCAAATGATTTTATAAACTTGAGTTTCGGCCCACTCACCCTTAATGTTTTGGTAAGCCCTCTAGGTCGTGATACTGAGGTAGAGGAGGAACCTGAGGCTGAGGCATAGATCTACTTCTGCGTACCTGAATCCCTGTTGGGTGGTGTACCCGCAGGTTTATGTTAGAGTCGTGCTCGCAACTTGTAATTTTGGATTTCATCCCTTGTCTGACATTTGTTTAATTCGGATTTGATGTATAACTTTAATTTGGTTATTTATGCATTTGATGTTTGAGGTTATTGGTATGAATTATTGGGTGTCAGACGGGAGCAGGGCACGTCCCCTTGTGGTCCCTGTGGGATCGGGGCGGGTCCTGTCACACCAGCTGGAAGACAGCGCCAGCTCAACCACGGCCTCGTCCGGGCGGCGACCGGTGCAACCCGGGAAGCCCAGAAGCGGCAGCGCAAATCATCCAATCGACGACCACCCGATTGGGGCGGATCGACCCGACCGATCAAACGAGGTGGTCCGGGAACTCCTCCAGCGCGTGCGGGAATTGGAGGCCGCCAGACCCAAGGCTGGGACACTACCCTGACCTCGGACCAACATTGGTCCCTTCACGGACCGCATCATGTGGTACCGCCATGAAACAGAGGTCAAACCCTTGAAGATTGCCCTGTATGACGGACAAGGCGACCCAGACACCCATATCAACAATTACAACTCAGCGCTCGCCTTCAGGAATCTCTCTGACGAAGCGCAGTGCTTGATTTTCAGCTCCACCCTCACTGGGGCCGCGCTCAATTGGTTCTATCGCCTGGAACCACAGTCTATCGACTCGTTCGACCACCTACACACGGTCTTCCTGAACCAGTTCATGATCCAGACGGATCGACTGCTCACAACCGAGGACCTGGGAACCCTCCGACAGGGAGATAGCGAGCCCCTACGCCAATACGCCGCTCGTTTCAGTTTGGAGTACTCCAAATGCCACGAGACGGATGACAAGGCCGCCTACCGAGCTTTCCGCAACGGGCTGCGGGAGTCCACCTTCAAGTACCATGCCTTCACCCAGGGTTGGGACGATTACAATGAGCTCATGCGGCAAGCGGCAATACATGCCAAGGCGGAGCACTTCAACTCTCCCCAGGTCGCGTCCCGACCTGACGTGAATGGCGCGCGCCCTCCGCCTCCCAGCAACCGGCAGGCACGGTCACCTCCGCCGACCAATAACGCGCATACGGATAACCGATCTGACTCACACTCTGGTAAGCGGAAGGGGACGTACAACAATGATCATCGCGGGAGGGACAAGTACCACAACAAGGGGCAGGGATCAGGCCACCACCAAGCAGGAAAAACCCCATACGGGGCCCACCTCAAAGTACGAAACCTATTCAATCCTGAACACCTCCCTCGAGAATGTCTTGATGAGCATCGAGGACACAATCCCCAAGCCACGGGCACGATCGCCCGGCCCCCGCCCGGGCATCCAATCTAACCTGTACTGCCAGTACCACAAGTTCAATGGCCATACCATCGACGAGTGCGTGGCCTTCCGCGACATCATGGAAGCACTCGTAAGGGAGGGGAAGATCAACCAGTTCCTCCAACACGCACGCCCCGGACAGGGACTGCCACAGATAAACACGATCAGCGGGGCCCTACCATCTCTTCCTCCTGCACCTCCAATCGGGCTAAGAAGAACTTCCTGCGCGCCACGACATCCTGTAATGATCCGTCCCGAATATCGGGATTGAATATTAATTAATTATGGTTTAGAATGACTAATCGGGGATTAGTTGAGTGAAATCGGACGAAACGTGCAAAATGACCGTTTTGCCCCTAGCGTGGGTAAAATGTTGACTTTAGTTCGGGCGGTCAAACGGACTTTGACCGATGACTGTGACGTAGTTTGGGACGTCACGAGTTCATAGACAGGTGGCACGTTCGATTCCGACATTCGAGGTGAAAGTTATGACGTTCGGAAGTTGAGGGGCATTTTGGTAATTTTGGTTAATTGAGGTCGAATGTTGACTTTTTGATCGGGAGGTCCGATGGATGAGGGCCAAGGACCGTTACGTAGGTCTTATTGATACGAATCCAACGACAGGCGGCATGTTGAAAACAGAGTTCGGGTGACCAAGTTACGGGTCACGGATGTCTAGGGGCGAAATGGTAATTTGTCGTACGAAGGGCAAAATGGTCTTTTGACCTTGATTCTTGCTACCAGATTGTGACATCTGTCACTTTGTCATCTTCCATGTCCCAGCTAACATAGAACGGGAATCATGGAAAAACACCATCATTTGGACATTAACCCCCAAATTATGGGTTGTCTTAATCATTATCAATTAGCAGCTAATTAACCCGTGTCTCAGCCTCATTGTGCAATTGGGAGACTGAGGAAGCCGAATTGAGAGAGAGATTCGAGTGACAGTGAGGTCTCTGGGAGAATTTTGGTTCGAAAATTCAGAGAATTTGAGGGACTTTCGAATTCGGGATTGTGAGCTGTGAGGATCGAAATTGAGGATTCAATTCGACTCCTGAGATCAAAACGGACCTTCCTGCATCAAAACCAAAGTGAAACCGTTTCGGATTGAGGAAGAACTGAGCTTCCATGGCAGCTCAAAATCGAGCTTGGGTTCAACGGGTTAGAGGTAAGAATTCTTCAAATTGATCTTGGAAAAACATTCAATACACTCTCACGATGCTTACTCTATGAATTAATTTGGAAATCAGGGACGAAATTGGTGAACCCGAATTGGAAACCCGTCAAGGATCAATCGAGAGTCGTGAGGATTTAGACCATGATTCGAGTAATTGAACTTACAGAACTCAATTAGAGTTGGATTAGAAGGGATCAGTGGAAAGAACGGATTAATTGGTGTCGAATTGGGTGAGTTTGAACCGGGTCTGTTCGCGGGTTTTTCAACTCGTTTACCAGACAAACGGGTGAAGGAGGAGCACTGTAGCAGCACTGTAGCTGGCGCGTGGATTTCACGCGCATCCACTCACGGCGGCGCATGGGGGCGCGTCCGGCCTAGTCTCAAGGTGAGGTCAACATGACTTTTGATCCTCTCAATGTAACGAACATTTTGACGTTGATTTCGGTGAAATCGGATATTGTTTCGATAATGTTCCGCGTATCCGAAGTTTTGTTTTACGTTTAAAATACGTATTTAAATCCCGGAAAAATTGGGGAAAATTATATGATGTATTTTGAGATGTTAGTAACCCTCTATAATGATTTTGGATAGGAGTTGTGATTTCCAGATTTTACGGAAAAACGTGTAGCCCGGAAACGAACCGTTTTGAACGGTGTGTGTGAGTGGACTTTGTTTTCTAACCGTGATGCATGCATATATGATTTAAATGCCTTATTATATGATTTTATATGCTTGGGCATGATTTATGTTTCAATCCGGTAATTTCTCGGTTTTATGAATATTATATTATTATTTTTGGGCAATTTTCGAGAAATTACGAAATTTGGTAAAAATGATGTTTGGACTTGGTTTGTGAGTCTGGGATTAAAATTGATTGAAAATAATGTTTGGACTCAGATTATTGAGTCATGGATTGAAAAATGATGTGGTGACTCGGGAATGAGTCGAGGGTCAATTTCGTGGATTTACGTGAAAATGGCAACGGAGGTTTCAACGTATGGATTTGCGTGATAATGTTATTTTGGGCATGAGAACCCAAGTGAATAGTGATTTTGACTCGGAATTGGAGTCATTTGTGAAATTAATGATTTATTGGGATTTTATGATTATTTTAATCAGTCTTTCGGGCACGTTTTACGAGGAATGTGCAGATGATGTTTTGGGCTAGGCCCGGAGTTTAAATGATTTCTAAAATGATGTTTTGACTTGGTTGGTGAGTCAATGATGATTTTCGGATTATGCTATTGATTTAAATGTGATTTTAACGGTTTATGTGTAAAAGGCATTTTGGGCTTGAGACCCAGTCGAGAATGATCTTGACTTGGTATGAAGTCAAGATTTGATTGAAATGTTTTGGGATGTAATTCCCGGGATGGTTTTTATTGTGATTGTGATATTCCCAGACGGTCGGTGCTTGGGGGGATTACCCAGACGACCGGAGCTTGGGGGATGTGATTGTAGGATCGGGAGTTGATCCTATGGTAGTCAGCTTCTCGGATGAGACTGAGCCTGGATGTACCACTCGTAGGTGTCTGAACCTGGGGATGTGTTCGCCCAGAGGTGACTGAGCAGAGGGGGTTGAGCCCAGAGGTGTCTGTTCCCGAGAGAGTGACTGGATATTGGCCTACGCGTAGTGCAGCACTTGTGAGTAGTGCAGTTTGATTGATGGTGCACTTGTGAGTAGTGCAGATGTTATTTGTGATATATTTATTGTGCACTGGTGATTAGTGCTGATTGATGTTGTTGTGATGATGTACTGGTATTGAGTACGGGTTTTTGGTCTTTGTGGCCAGTGATTATGTTTTCACATGTTTTGGCCTGAGAGCCGGGATTTGATGTTTTATAACATAAACTGATTTGGTAAACATGAGTTTTATGGACCATGGGAAAATATGTTTTGATTTTATCGGTCACTCATGTTTTACGATATGCATGCAAGTTTGTGAAAACTGGAGGGTAAGATTGTATTTTGATAAATGTTTTTATAAGAGGTCATTTTTGTCCACTCACCCCTTTTCTGTTTTGTGACCCTCCAGGTCGTGGTACGACGTTCGGGACTGATCGTGAGGCAGTGACAGCAACAGAAATCCGCACAAACATCCCTTGTCTAGCAAGCACTGAAGGGGAGTTTCGGACCTTTAGTTGACTTGTCAGACGGGAGCAGGTGTAACGACCCGTCCCGAATTCCGGGATTAGTTTAGTCATTAATCTTGATTAGTGAGGTTGAACAGTGCTTAGTAGGGCGGAATCGGACAAATTGTGCGAAATGACCGTTTTGCCCCTAGTCGTGGGCAAAATGTTGACTTTTTGTTCGGAACGGTCAAATGGACTTTGACCGATGACCGTGACGTAGTTCGGGACGTCACGAGTTCATAGACAGGTGGCACGTTCGATTCCGACATTCGTAGAGAAAGTTATGGTGTTCGAAAGTTGAGGGGTATTTTGGTAATTTGGCTTATTAGGGGCCAAATGTTGACTTTCTGACCGGGAGGTCCGATAGGCGAGGGCCAAGGACCGTTACGTAGGTATCGTCGATACGAATCCAACGACAGGCGGCATGCCGAAATCGGAGATTTGACGACAACGTTATGGTCAAGGAAACGAACTAACGAACCGAGGCTCGGATTAAAATAATAATATAATATTGAATAGTGGCCGTTGACTCAGCACACCTGGATGAGTGACAAGTGTCACTCATCCCTTGAAACCAGAATCCTTGTCTTAGGGGAAACATCATTATGATGTTTTATTATTAATTAAATTAATTAATATTTATTTGCTCCATATTTTCCTTACACCGTGAGCAAAACAGAGAGTGAGTGAGCTGGGAGAATTGGCTCCCTTCCTTGGCCGTTCTTGAGAGAAAATTGAAGGTTGAGAGAGACTGAATTGGCTGGGAAACACGAGAGGCAGAGAGGATGCTGGAAATCGGAAAATTGAATTTTAGGAAAATGGGGGGGGGGAATTCGAAATGGAAGAATTAGGCCGTGAGGGTCGCAATTGAGCTTACCTTCAGCTTTCTGGGAGTTCCACGATCAGAATTGTCGAAGGAACGAAGGGTTTTGGCCACCAATTGGCTCTGATCGAGCTTGGTGACAGAGGAAGAAATCGAGGCTGAGTCGTTGAGTTTGGGGCTGTGATGGACTCAATTGTTGTGGGGAAATGACTCCTCATGATCCCACGATGCTTCTGGGATCATCAATTGAAGGAAAACGGGTGTGATCGACAGACTTCCATGGTTGCACAGTGACGGCCATCGAGCTTGAGTCGTGACGATGGAACACTGGATTGAAGCAATTGGGTTGGGGGAAATGATTTACGGAGTCCATGGAAGCTTCTGGTTGAATCAATTTCAGGATATCGATCGAAATGGATGGGGTTCGAAGGATGAACAATGGACGGGTGTTCTTGGTGTTCATCATCGAATCGTGGAATTGTAGGTAATGATTTGTGTAATCAATGTTACAGAACTTAAATTAAACTTAAAACGAAGCTAATGGAATGATCAATTGATGTAATTAAGGCTGAATTGACAGGATTGGAACCGGGTCGTGTCGCGGGCAAACTGGACCCGTTTACCAGACATACGGGTTAGATGGTGACACTGTAGCAGGCGCGTGAGTTTCACGCGCAGCCACTCACGGCGGCGCGTGGCGACGCGTGGGCACGAATCTCGAGGTGAGGTCAACATGACTTCTGTCCTATTTAATGTAACGGACATTTTGGAATTGGTTTCGTGTCGATCGGACACCGTCTCGATATTGTTCGGGATATCCGAAGGTTTTAAATTAAGTTTAAAAATAAGTAAAAATTCGGGAAAATTACGGGACTTTGATAGGATGTTAATGATGAGGTTAGTAACCCTCTAATGTGATTTGGACAGGATTGGGAGTCCCGGTGATAGTGGTGTGGCCCGGGAGGGCCGGTGGCACGCGTATCGAGGCACACGGTTAAAACGGTCTGTGAGTGGACTTTGGTTTTATAAATCCTATGCATGCTTAAATGTGTTATATGGTTTATATACATGATTTCTATGATGGTATTTGTGAGTATTGATTTTGGGTATGTTGCACGTATTTCGAGGTGTTTTCCGTATTTCACGTGTATCGGGATTAACGGTTTATTTGTGGTTTTGCATGCTTGTGGTTAAATAAATATTATGATAAAATGTTTTTTATATTGGAAAGATGAACTCGGGCTTGAGGCCCACTTGTTTTGGAAATTTCGGACTTGGAGTCCATTTGAGAATCGGGCCAGGGGCCCAGTTGGTATAAAATCGGGCTGAGACCCATTTGAATTATGTTATCGGGCATGGGGCCCAGTTGGATTATAAATGATGATTTCGGGTCAGGGGCCCTATATTTAATAAATGTGGTTTTGGGTCAAGGACCCTAAATGGAATTATGTGGTTTTATGGAAATTTCGGGCAGGGCCCAATGGTAATAATGTGATAAAAGGATTAAATAAAATTGTTTTCCATATACCATCTGGATACAAGGATATATGATGGTCTCCTCCAGATGTATGGGACACTGGGGAAGTCACGGTGCATTGCCTGCGAGGGGTCATTATACGGAGCAGCCGGACCGTATGATGACTCAGGAGCAGGATTGCTATGATTGACGTCAGGGACGTCAGACATCAGGGATGTCAGATATATGGACCCGGAGAGACCCCGGGCAGCACGCGTAGCTTATGAAACCGTGAGATATGACGTCAGGGGCGTCTAGCGTCTGGGACGCTAAGCATCTGGGATGCTGGTGATGGTAATGGTAAAATATGGATTAATGAATAAAATGGCTTATTGGTTGGATACGTGTTATGTGGTAAAAATGGATTATTGGTTATGAAATGGTATGTCGGGTCAGGGACCCTAAATGGTTTTGGATTTTTGAATTGATGTTCATCTATGGTCGTGGGTGGTGACCCACATGGTTTTAATATGTATGGTGGTGGTATTCCACGGTTTTGGGCTGAGTTCCCACACTTGGTTTTTGGTTAACGGTTTTTGGGCTAAGGCCCTAAGGGCTCGGTTGAGCAAACGTTTTGGTTACTGGTTTTTGTGGCATGCATACGTTTTTATTGGAGGGCATAAATGTCTTATAAATGTATTTGATGAACTTACTGGTTTTTGTCCACTCACAGCTTTTGGTTTTAATGCCCTTCAGGTTGATCACGGATGCGATTGCAGCAGGGACTGGGACATTGCACACCTCCTCCATCGATCCTTGCGCACTCTGGATGCCCCGTTTGGGCAGTGGCTCTTGGTCATCCCTTGTCTGACACCCCTGGTTCGACGGGAGCAGGGCACATTCCATGGTAATCCCGGGGGGATTGGGATGGGTCCTGTCAGCAGGACCGGGCACGGTTTTTGACGTCCAGTTGGGACGGGTCCTGTCACATCCAACCACCAAATATTCAACATCACGGATGGACGCGCTGCCAAGGTTGCACGGGCGGGATGGACACCCATCACTTTCTCCGAGGAAGAAGAGCGGGGAGTTATTTTTCCCCACGATGACCCGCTAATCATCCGCGCTCAGATAGCCAATTTCGATGTTGGGCGGATCCTGGTGGACACTGGTAGCTCTGTGAACGTCCTCTTCATGGACACTTTCAACCAGTTGGGCATCAACTCCACAAGCCTCACCCACGCTGGTTCTCCTCTACTCAGCTTCTCAGGTGATTCTGTCATGCCCCTTGGCACCATCTCCCTGCCTATCTCCCTGGGGAGCGCGCCCAAGATCGCAACAGCCATCACCACCTTCCTGGTGGTCGATTGTCCCACCGCTTATAACATCATTTTGGGGAGGGGACTCCTCAACCAGCTCAGCGACGTCATCTCTACTAGGGCCCTTCTCATGATGTTTCCGACCATCATGGGCACCGGCCAAGTCCGCGGTAATCAACAATTCACCCGCTCCTGCTATCAGACCGCCTTGACAAAGCTCAACCCATGCGACAAGCGAGAAACCATGGCCGTCGCCGAGGTTGCTTACGAGCGGGTCCCCCCGAGGACCCGCGGGACCTCTCCGCCGTCTCGCAGCCGCAACCTGTGGAGGATACGGAGCTGATCACCCTTTGCCCTCGTAACCCCGAGCGGCAAGTGAAAATTGGGAGCACACTCGCCCCCGAAATCAGGACACAACTCATCCAATTCCTCCGGGACAACAACGAGGTCTTTGCTTGGTCCTACGCCGACATGCCTGGCATATCCACAGATGTCATCTGCCACAGGCTTAACATCAGCCCCTCCTTCAAACCAGTCACCCAGAAGCAGCGGACTTATGACGCAGAGCGACAGCTAGCCATGCAAGAAGAGATCATTCGGCTCAGCACCATCCACTTCGTACGCAAGGCCATTTACGCCACGTGGGTCGCCAACGTCGTACTCGTCAAGAAACCCACCGGATCCTGGCGGATGTGCATCGACTTCACGGATCTCAACAAAGCCTTCCGGAAGGATAGCTTCCCGCTTCCTAAGATCGATCTCTTGGTTGACGCCACAACTGGCCATGAACTCCTCAGCTTCATGGATGCGTACTCTGGCTATAACCAAATCAGGATGCACCCCGATGACCAGATCCACACCAGTTTCGGCACTAATTTGGGGGTCTACTGCTACAATGTTATGCCCTTCGGGCTCAAGAACGCCGGTGCCACCTACCAACGGCTTGTCAACTTCATGTTCGCGGATCAGATTGGAAAGACCATGGAGGTATATGTAGATGATATGCTTGTCAAGAGCCGGACGGCCGACAAGCACGTGCCTAACCTCCACAGGACGTTCCAGGTCCTGAAGCAATACAAGATGCGGCTCAACCCCGCTAAATGCGTTTTCGGAGTCCGTTCTGGTAAATTCCTCGGTTACATGATCAGCCAACGGGGAATCGAGGCTAACCCCGAGAAAATCAAGGCCATCCTGGACATGAAGCCCCCGCGCACACTCAAGGAAGTCCAAACCCTTACTAGCCGGATCGCCGCCCTCACCCGGTTCATCTCCCGGGCGACGGACAATTGTTTACCATTCTTCAAGGTCATGAAGACCCAGGGCAGGCACATCAACTGGGACGCGACGTGCGACGCTGCCTTTGAATCTCTCAAAACTTACATGAGCACCGCGCCCCTACTTACCCGACCTACCACTGGGGAACGGCTCACCGTCTATCTTTCTGTCTCCACATCTGCTGTCAGCTCCGTCCTCGTCACCAGTCGGGACGGCGCGGAGTTCCCAGTGTACTATGTCAGCAAGGCATTCCAGGACGCGGAGACCCGGTACAACGACCTGGAGAAGTTGGCCTTTGCCCTCATTGTGACGGCCCGGCGCCTCCGCCCATACTTTCAGGCACACCCCATGTTAGTCCTCACTAACAAACCCCTTCGCCAGGTGCTCCAAAAGCCAGACACTTCGGGGCGGCTTATCAGGTGGGCATTGGAGCTTAGTGAGTTCGATATCACATTCGCCCCAAGACTAGCTGTCAAAGGACAGGTCATCGCCGACTTCCTTTCCGAATTCACTTACAACACAACGCAGCACATGCCCGACACTCCGGATCCCAACATTGCGGCACCCTCCGCTCCTATCTGCAAATCGTCAACCCAGTCCACCTTGGACCCCGCCCGACCAATTTGGACTCTCTACGTGGACGGATCCTACTGCCATACTGGCTCTGGCGAAGGCCTCGTACTCAGCACACCTACCCAGGAACGGCTGGAGTACGCGTTGCGTTTTGGTTTCCAGGCTTCCAACAACGAAGCCGAGTACGAAGCCCTTCTTGCTGGCCTCCGGTTGGCCACCGACCTCCAAGCACAATAGCTGCAGGTTTACAACGACTCCCAGCTCATCGTCCGATAGATCAACAGCCTCTATGATGCCAAAGACGCTTCCATGACCCGATACCTGGCAAAAGTACGGTCCCTACTCCGCCACTTCCGCGGCTACGAGGTCATTCAAATTGACAGGACCCGTCCCAACTGGACCTCGATAATCGTGCCCGGTCCTGCTCCCGTCTGACAAGTCAACTGAAGTCCCGAAACTAGCCTTCAGCACCTGTCAGACAAGGGATAACTGCCGCTCATGCCTCCGCCTCGAGATCAGCCCCGAACGTTGTGCCACGGCCTGGAGGGTCAACAAAACAGAAAAGGTGTGAGTGGACAAAAAATATATTCGTTAAAACACATTTATAAAAGACATCATTTACCCTCCAGTTTATCAAACCATGCATGCATAGGGGAAAAACATATGAATGACAAGCACCGGCTTTCCAGCCAAACCACATAACAAGTCAACTCCCGGCTCGCAGGCCGTTCCGGCTCTCAGGCCAAACACATGAAAACATAACCACCTGGCCATACAGACCAGAACTCGTACTCAATACCAGTACGTAATCACAATCGACACCACATCGTACCATGCACAAAGTCAACAATCAATTACTCAATCAATCAATCAATCAATCAATCAATCAATCAATCCGCACTATTCATAAGTGCACAAACCATCACACTGTCATACCGGCACTATGCGGAGGCCATAACCCGTGCCTCAGTCGTCTGGGAAGTCACCCCGAGCTCCGACTGCCCCGGCACGCATCACCCCGAGTATTAGCCGTCTGGGAAATATCTCACCCCGAGTACCAGCCGTCTGGGAACACCCTGAGTTCCGGCTGCCTGGGAACAATCACAATCATATCCCCGAGCTCCGGTCGTCTGGGAACACCCCAAGCTTCGACCGTCTGGGTATCCATAGTCACAATCATAATCACAATGAAAACCATCCGGGATCTTATCCCAAAACATGTCAGTCAAATCCATGACCCAATCCACGTCAAATCATTACCAACCGGGATTCAAGCCCAAATATCCTTTACACGTAATTCCGTAAAATCATATAGAAAACATTATAATAATCCAGAAATCATTCTTAACTCATTCATTCATCAAAATACCCATTTTGAAATCATTTTGACTCCTGGCCTAGCCCAAAATATCATTTGCACCTTTCTCGTAAAACGTGCCTGAATTACCGATTAAAATAATCATTAAATCATAAATAATCATCCAAACAAATCATGACATCATTGCAAACCAAACCATGCAATCAATCATGTAAAACATTTAAATATGCATGCATATCAATTTATAAAACAAACGTCCACTCACACACCGTCCGACTGCTCGTTTCCCGCGCTGCACGCATTTCCGTAATGTCCGACATTTGCCAGGAATCCCGAATCCTGTCCAAAATCATTACTCAGGGTCACTAAGGACCTAATTATCATCATATTAATTTATCGTAATTTTCAGGAATTTAATATTAATTTAATACGTAATATAAACCTTCGGACCCTCGAAATATTATCGAGACGGCGTCCGATCGACTCGCAACCAACACCAAAAATGTTCGTTACATCAAATAGGACAAGTCTCATGTTGAACTCACCTCGGGATTTGCCCTAACGCGCCCCCATGCGCCGCCGTGAGTGGCTGCGCGTGAGTCCACACACCGTGAACAGTAACTATGAATAGTGACCTTCCTCACCCGTTTACCTGGTAAACGGGTCCGGCTAGCCCGCGATGCAACCCGACTGGAATCCTGTCCATTCCGAGTTAATTTCTTCAATTAATTATTCTAATTGCATCGTCATAAAGTCAATTGCAGTTCTGTACTTCGATTTACAACAATTCTTACCTTAATCCCGTCGACTTTAAGTTTGAACGATCAAAGAACCCGCCATGACTGTTCATCTTCGAATTACAACCATTTCCATCAAATTCGTGTAATTGATTCTTTGGGAAGCATCGTGGGACACTGGGAAACACGTTTACAATATCAATTTCATTGTTCTCGGCCTCCAATCCATTCGACTCAAGCTCGAATTTCCGAAACCTTCCCCGTCTCTGTTCTGAGCCAAAACAACCTCAATTTCTCTCATTTTTAATCTGGTCCCACTCGCCTTGAGTCCAAGAATCTGAATCCAAGATCAATTTGATCAATTGGTGACTGATTCGAAAAACCCGAAATCAGGATGGGAGATGGATTATGAATTCGGGTCCCAATTGCTCAGTTTTCAATCCTCTTTGTTTAGTTTCTTAATCCCTCCTGCGACCTCTCTCAAACACCCACGATTAATCAAGAAGGGAGAGCTGTTGCCTGCCTCAATTTCGAACGTTTTCCATTTTGAAGGTTTTAGTATATGAAGAAGGTGTACAGGCCGTATTTGCAAACATCCTCATCACCCCTTTTGCCACTAATTCCCCTCTAATGGTGACAGATGTCACTCAAAGACATAAGCTACTCATCAAAGTGGCTGAATCAGCCATCAACCGTACTAATCAATTAAACCCAGTCAAATTACCATTTTACCCTTACTAACATAAATTACCAAAATACCCCTCATAGTTCTAGACCCATAAGTTTTTCGTTCGGACTCCGATTGACACATGCCGCCTGTCTACGGATTCAGCGTCCCGAGACCTATCCAACGGTACTTCCGAAAAGTCCAAACAATATCCCGATCAAAAAGTCAACTTTTGGTCCCTTTTACCAACTTCCGCACATCACAACTTTCTCCTCGAATGTCGGAATTGGGTGTGCCACCTGTCTATGAACTCGTGACGTCCCGAACTACGTCACAGTCATCGGTCAAAGTCCATTTGACTGCTCAAATTAAAAGTCAACTTTTTGCCCAATTCCGGGGGCAAAATCGTCATTTTCCTCAATTTTTTTCCAAATTTTTGTGTTTCGAATTTCTGGGGCGTCACACAAATACCACGGTCGGAAAACAGCCACGCCGATGCCCTGGCCCGCCTGGCCTCCTCCATCGATGACAAGATGGGCCGCCATGTTCCCGTTGAATTTTTGGCATCCCCGAGCACAAACGAGCAACCAGTCCTGGTCGCAACACAGGAGGCATCTTGGATGGACCCCATCGTACGATACCTCACCATGGCCGAACTCCCGCCCGACCGCAACGAGGCCCAGCGCATCCAACGCCAGTCTGCACGATACACCATGGCACATGGCCACTTATACCGACGGGGATTCGACACCCCCTCTCCTCAAGTGCCTCCCTACGGATCGGGGCATTGCGGTGCTCCGAGAAATTCACCAGGGAATCTGCGGTAACCACTCCGGACCCAGGTCCCTAGCACATAAAGCCTTTCAGCAAGGATACTATTGTCCCACAATGCGCGCCGACTCTATGGCCATCACTCAACGGTGCGTCTCATGCCAACGGTGCGCCCTCGTACCTCATTCTCCTGCTGAGCGCCTTACTCCCATGCTCAGCCCCTGGCCCTTCTCTCAATGGGGTCTGGACCTCATCGGCCCCATGCCACGAGGAAAGGGCGGCGTCGAACACGCAGTCGTTGCAGTGGACTATTTCACTAAGTGGACCGAAGCAAAGCCCCTCAAAACAATCACGGCCGCCCAAGTTGAGAGCTTTGTCTACCAGAACATCATCTGTCGCTTTGGTATCCCCCACACTGTCAGGACCCGACCCTCTTCTGTCAGGTCCCGATTCATCTAGCACGATATTGTCCGCTTTGGGCCTCCTTGCCCTTGCCCTCACGGTTTTGTTTTCGGGAGCTCACGGTGCAACTTCCCAGGGGGTCACCCATCTGGAATTGCACCAGCCTCAACTCGCTTAACTTTGGGGTTCCAATCCCCCCAAAGCCACTGAGCTCCCAAAAGGCCTCATCTAAATCAGAGACGTGCACCTGCACGCTCTATCTAGCATGATATTGTCCTCTTTAGGCGCACATGCGCCCGCAAGGTTTTGACCCCAAGACCTCACGCCTGGAAGGTAACCACCTTAACCAGCGCAGCCAAGGGAGGCCTCATGCTAGATAGGTGTGTGCCTACACCTTTAAGGCACACCACCATTCCCTTCCCAGACCATTCCCCCCTCGCAGGAATGTGGGATTGTTCACCGTTCCCTCCAGGACACGGGTCTTACAATCCACCCCCCTTAGGGCCCAGCGTCCTCACTGGCACACTTCCCGGTCGGGGTCTGTCTCTGATACCAAATTATCAGGACCCGACCCTCTTCTGTCAAGTCCCGATTCATCTAGCATGATATTGTCCGCTTTGGGCCTCCTTGCCCTTGCCCTTGCCCTTGCCCTCACGGTTTTGTTTTCGGGAGCTCACGGTGCAACTTCCTAGGGGGTCACCCATCTGGAATTGCACCAGCCTCAACTCGCTTAACTTTGGGGTTCCAATCCCCCCCAAAGCCACTGAGCTCCCAAAAGGCCTCATCTAAATTAGAGACGTGCACCTGCACGCTCTATCTAGCATGATACTGTCCTCTTTAGGCGCACCTGCGCCCGCAAGGTTTTGACCCCAAGACCTCACGCCTGGAAGGTAACCACCTTAACCAGCGCAGCCAAGGGAGGCCTCATGCTAGATAGGTGTGTGCCTACACCTTTAAGGCACACCACCATTCCCTTCCCAGACCATTCCCCCCTCGCAGGAATGTGGGATTGTTCACCGTTCCCTCCAGGACACGGGTCTTACACACACGATCGTCACTGACAATGGAACTCAGTTCGATTCGGTCCGTTTCCGACACTTTTGCGACATCTATGGCATCCAGCTCTGCTTCGCCTCGGTGGCACATCCACAGGCTAACGGACAGGTCGAAGCGGTAAACAAGCTCATCAAACACAATCTCAAGGCTCGGCTACACGACACCCCGAAAGGCCAATGGTCCGACCTCCTATCCGATGTTCTCTGGTCCTATCGGACGTCCTACCGGACATCGACACAGGAGACACCCTCCTTGAATTTTGGGACTGAAGCTGTCGTTCCCGTGGAAATTGGGGAGACCTCATATCGGGTACTCTCCTATGATCCACAAGAGAATGCGGAACTCCTCACACAAAATCTCAACTTCATCGAGGAAAACCGTGAACAAACCAATCTCCGCAATATGACACACAAACAGCGAATTGTTCACTACTACAACTCTCGCGTGCACAGACGCAGTTTCCAGGTCGGTGACTGGGTCCTTCACAAGGTTAGCCTGGCCACTAAGGAGCGTGCTGATGGGACCCTCGGGCCCACGTGGGAGGGTCCCTACCTGGTCACTCGAATTTGTCGTCCGCGCACTTATGAGCTCCAGACTACGGATGGACGTTCGCTTACACACCCGTGGCATGCGGATCATCTCAAGTTATTTTATAATTAAAAACACACCCCATGTACATTGCTTTACGCTTTGCTGTAATTCGACTTGGCTATCTCCAGTCGAACTTGCCTCTCCGGAAAAATGTTCTTTCATTTATCTAAGTGTTAGTCTAGTCCTCAACTACAAAGTAGCCTATTCACTATTGCCGATCGGCACTCCCGGTGACGCACACGACACCTACTTTACCTACCAAGCAAGTTTACTTGGTCCACACAGTCAAGTTCAAATAGCTTTCGCTATTACGATTTGATTTCGGTGGTTATGTCCATTACGGTTTGGGTTTGTGATCATGACTGTTCGGTCCTTATCTAATCTACAACCCCGTGGATCGGCATGCCTACACATATGCCCAAATTTGCCAAGTACTCGCCCATCGGCAGTTCTCATTCAAAAAAAAAAACAAAAAAGCGAAGTGCCTTCGCGCGGTATAGAGTAGTACATATAACCCCAACTTCATTGATTTCGTTGCCGAACTACAAATTACACGAGGCATTCCCCGGATTACAAAAACAACATAATAATACAAAACCAAAGTACAAGGGCACGGTCTGCTAAACGGCACCTCCATCCCTCAAACGACCACCACATCCACCTCCTCCTCCCCAGCTCGGTCCTTCCCCGAAGACGACGCAACGGCATCCTCCCCACCGGCGCTCGTCACCTCCACTTCACCCACCGCCGGAACGACATCAGGGTCCTGCCCCTCCAGGGTGAAGGTCTTGGTCAGCGCCGGGGGCTCGTCCAGCCATGGAAAGTTAAGGGTGACGCCTGGATTAAAGTACAGCACCCGCTGCACGCAATCATCCTCCACTTCAGCCAAGGCCAAGTCGAGATGATTGGCATACACCGGGTCTGCCATAAAATCCTCCAGCGTCTTCTGCTGGTCGGCAGCGAGCAGGCCCCTCAACCTCTCCACTTCTCCCTGCAACTCCACCAGGACCTTTTCTTGCTCATTTAGCTGCAGGGAGAACGCATGTAACGACCCGTCCCAAATTCCATGATTAGATTAGTGACTAATCACGATTATTGAGGCTCATCCGTGATTAGTAGAGCGAAATCGGACGAACGATGCGAAATGACCGTTTTGCCCCTGATGGTGGCAAAACGTTGACTTTTCATTCGGGCGGTCAAATGGACTTTGACCAATGACCGTGACGTAGTTCGTGACGTCACGAGTTCGTAGACAGGTGGCACGTTCAATTCCGACGTTCGTAGAAGAAGTTATGACGTTCGGAAGTTTAGGGGCATTTTGGTAATTTGGGTGAATAGGAGGTCAAAAGTTGACTTTTTGACCGGGAGGTCCGATGGCCGAGGGCCGAAGACCGTTACGTAGATGAGGACGATACGAATCCATAGGCAGGCGGCACGTCGAATTCGGACGTTCGACGGCGAAGTTACGGTTCACGGAAGTTCCCAGTTACTATTCACGATGGCACGTTTTACGAGGTACTTTTGGACTTTAGTGGGCCCAGTTGCTTTTCAGCAACCAATGGATGAGTGACACTTGTCACCCATCCACTGGTTACCATCCCACATACATGCATCTCCCATTCCTTCATCATCGATCATTTTCCATTTTTCCTCCAACCGAACCCGATCCCATTTCTCACCCAAACCCATTCAACCCTTTCCAATGATCATACAGGAGAGACCAGAGAGTGAGGATGGACCGGTGGACGCTGGTGGCCGGCCCAGGACGCACCGCCGTGGACGGCGGAGGAGGAGGAGATCGAGGTAATCGGTTTTACCCGATTTTGTCCATTTTCAATATTAATTGTTATGGGCCGATTTGGATGTTTCCACTGAACTAAATAGGTTGCTAGGATAGTTTTAGGAAGGTTTGAAGGCTGGTTCACGACGGAGGAGGCCGTGGGAACGGCGGGGAAAAACTGGGTCGTGAGGTCCATTTCGAACGAGGGGTTTCGGGTGGGTTTTTCTTAGATTTAGGGATTGGGTTAGATAGTAAATGAAGAAATAGGAATTTAGGAATTGAAATGGAAGAAAACGGATGAAAAATGAGGGAGAAGGAGGCCTGGACCGGTTACGCCGGTCCAGTTGCAGGGGATGGACCGGACCGGCCGGCCCGGACCGGTTCGATCGAAGGAAGAAGATGCACTGTAGCGGCGCGTGGCTCCCACGCGCAGCCACTTCAGGCGGCGCGTGTGGGCGCGTGGGGAGGAATTTGAGGAAGGTTCCAACATACGAAATCATCTATTCGATGTAACGAACATTTTGGGACTGGTTTCGAGTCGATCGGACACCGTCTCGATATGTTTCGGGGCATCGGAAGATTTAGGTTCGGGATTAAAAATAGTTAAAAATACGGGAAAATTACGGGGCTTCAGTGAGGGGTTATATAAGTAGTTAGTAACCCTATAAATTAATTTGTACAGGTTTGGAAGTCCCGGTGATGGTGATCGGCTCGGGGAGCCGTATGGCATGCGTATCGAGACGCGGCTTCGGACGGTCTGTGAGTGGACCTTGTTTTCTAAATTGGTGCATGCATAAATGTTTATTATATGTTTTAAATACTTGTTTGTGATGCCATTAGTGCATTTGGATGTGTGGTTAGGTATAGGCACGTATTTCGAGGTTTCGGCCCTATACGGTGCCTATACGGGGCTGTAGGTCTTATTTGGTCTAAATGAAATGGTTTTGGATTTCCCAAAAGGATAATGAATTTGATTTGATAATGTTGATTTGGATATTTGTGAATTATATGGTTTCACGTATTTCGAGGCGATTTACGTGCTTGCACGTAAATCGAGATTTTTCGGTTTTACACTGATTTTCCATACCTGGGGTTTTGGATATGATTTCATGAAATGGTTTTGGATTCGAAAAGGTAAACTCAGGTTCGAAACCCATTTGATTTACGGAGTCGGGCCGGAGGCCCAGTTGGTTTACGAATCGGACTTGAGGTCCAGTTTGTATGTGGATTCGGGCCTAGGGCCCAGTTATGTATTACAAATGGTTTTTACGGGTCATGACGGTTTATGGGAACCGGCATGAACCCATGAAAGGATTTTATGGTTCATGACGGCTTATGGGGGCCGGGCATGAATCCTTGAAAGGTTTCAAGAATGGTTTCAAAAGGTTTTTCATATTCCATCCTTTATATATGATTGTCTCCTCCGGGGAGGGTCGTTGGCCTGGGTGGACCCCGGAGTAGTCACGGAGCACTGACTGAGTGGAGTCGCCCCCCAGTTGGGTTCCTTACTCTCAGGATGGGCATGGTTCGTTACCTCCAGGGAGGGTCCTTGATCTACGGACATTGACCTGGGTGGACCCTAGAGAGACTTGGGTTTGAGACCCCGGTTAGCACACGTGTAGCTTTATTTTACCGTGATAGGTTCTGGATATGAATATATTGGATAAACATGATTTCAATCTGGTTGGAAAACTGTGTTTTATGATGATAAATGGATTTGGGCTGAGATCCCTTGTATGTTTACTGTACTATGGTTTTCTATAAATGGTTTTGGGCAGGAGCCCGGGTGACTCGTATTTACAGAATATTATGGATGTTTTAACATATATTATTGGACAAATGGTTTTACTATGCATGCATGCTTTTTAGTGGAGGGTATAAATGTCTTTTATGGAAATGTTTTATAAAATCTTTATTTTTGTCCACTCACAGTCTTTCTGTTTTTAATACCCTTCAGGTTGACAGCGGATGTGGACTGTAGCAGAGATCAAGATATCACATGCCTCCTCCGGATCCTGGCGTACTCTGATAGCCCGGGAGGGCAAAGGTCGGAAATATCCCTTGTCTGACACTTCGTGTCAGACGGGAGCAGGGTCATCCCGCACTAATCCCGGGGGGATTGGGATGGGTCCTGTCAACGTGGTATCAGAGCGGGGTTGTCTCTATTCGAGCAACCGTGCAGCTTTTGGAGTATGTACGCAAGTCGAGGATGTGATATCTCAAGGGGCTGCAGTCCGTTGTCAACCTGATCGTTGGGGTGTCGGTACGATAGTTAGTAGGATTGGCATGCCTTGGTTCGGCATTTGAGGCCGGGGTTGCCATAGTTCTGTCAAGGTTGACAGTGTGGGACCCTACGGAAGGATTAACGTGTTCGTATTCTGGAGTGTGATCGTGAGACGGTTAGTTGGGATCGTCTTCACGATGTCGTAGGATCGGTTCCGACGACTGATTCGACGTTGTGACCATTAGATGGTCAGAATATGTTGAGTTAAATGGATTTACTGCAGTCGGCAGTTGGCAGCCGGATTCGGGGAATCCTTGTTGGCTTGATGGTAGGATTGGATTGACGTCTTTACGATGTCAAGACTGCGGGGTCGGTCAGATCGTGGATTTTCCTGCCTTATGCAGTTGGGTTCTGGGGAACTCTGGGTGTGATCGTGGAATTCCAAGGTAGGATGTGTATGGTTCAGAAATGTGAGTTGACGAGTGGTGTGACTTTGACGACTATTCGGATTTGGGGTTCGTTAGTCGGTCTAGTCATGTCAGCTTGTGTTGGGACTGCACATCGCAGTCGGAGTTGTACTTATCGGTTAGACCTAGCAGGTTGTCGTACTACCATAGTTGTGATGGATTGTTGGTACAACTAAGGTCATGGACGACCTGGTAGACGACATTGGTTTAGTCAAATTACGACTGGTTAGAGATGGTTTGGACAATTTATCAGGGTTGGTACTTGTCGATGGAATCTCGGAGCGGGGATACCGAGTAGTTGGTACAGGCAGTTGATTCCGTTGGATACGGAGTCTGGATATAGCGATGTCTGGTAGTTAGGTCTGCACGAGTGTGGGGCAGGCGCTACTACCGAGAGTGGTTATAGTTACGATTTTTGGGGATCGGGGACGTTCAGGGGGCGTTTCCTCTTCTCGTATGAGTTGTCAGGGTAACTGTACCCAGAGGTGTTGGGTACGAAGGAGGCAGAGTTTCTCCTATTCGAGCAAAGGTACGGGATCATCGTTCGGTATGAGCGGAGATCCAGAGTTGTCTGAGTGGCACACTTTGTACTGATACTGGTGATAGTGCGTTGGTGATGATACTAGTACTAGTGCTGGTACTGGTGCCGGTGATCGTGATGACGATGAGGTACGAGTCGGGATGCGACTCCGTCGTAATGGGCATATGTTCGGTATCTTTGGTTCAGGAGTGGAACTCAGATAGAGTTAAACTGGTTAGGGGACACGTGGTTGATGTCCGGGTATGTTGTTTCCAATCTGGTTGGAACTTCGAAATCGCGAGAAGTTGCGATTGAGGTGACGAGAGGAATGCGGGCTTTCCGCATTGGTAACGGGTATGTCGAAGTCATTTTGGGTGACTTCTCAGATTTTACCATGATTGATGATGGTAGATGATGTAGATGTTATTGATGTTGTTGGTTGCCACTAGTACACTGATCATGTATTGGTTGGTGGACCTGTGATTTGTCTTGGGTCATCAGGTGAAATGAGTATATCGAAGTTAGGTGACTGAGATTTCTCATTTCCTGCTTGGTGGCAGACGAGGTTGGTTTACGTGACGTGGTGAATGCAGCGAGTTTGGTTGTATTCACATAGGATGAATTTTGATGTCATAGTCTTGTATCATCTTTGATTTTCCTCGGTGGAATGACAAGGATCGATACGAGAAAATCAGTGAGAACCCACGGTCTCGGCGTGTCTCGTCGTTGACTGATCTATTTAAGATGTGGGAAACGGTTGAGGACTTTGGACGTCGTGACGATCGGGGATCGTGACGTCTATGGTCGGTTGACGTAGTGTTGGATCTGAATTGTGATTTGGATGATCCAGATAGATGGAGAGTTTATCACTCTTACTTGGATGTTGAGTGGAGCATGATGGGACTGAACTTCTTTTTGAGGTAAATCCCATATGACTTATTACTCACCTGAGTAGTTGTCTGATGAGTAGTTTTCCGATGTGGTCGGATATTGTCAGACCTAGTGTTGTGTTGATGTTGGGATTGGCTTCCCTATGAAGTCAATCGATGGTATTGTGGTAATCGATGGAGCAGGTATCCGATAAGTTCGGATATGGTGCGTCTCGGTAGACGAGAACGAGATTTCAGGTTTTGGAATCAGATTTCTGGATGACGATTCAGGATTTGATTTTGGAACTTGAAAGAGGATTTCTGTATTTGGGTTTTGGAATCGGATTCTGGGTGACGATTCAGGATTTGATTCTAGAGCCTGACTGTGGATTTTCTTTTTACGGATTTGGGTTCGAAATGGTTATTCCAAATGCCGGTTTACGGAATGATGATTTCGGATTCGAATTTAGACATGTTTATGGATATGATTTCTGGTTTTGGATTCGGGATTTCTTACGAAATTGCGGATTCGGATTTGGAAAGAAATAATGGGTCGGAGTTTCAATTTGTCTAGTACTGGATTGGACAAATGGACTCCTCCATAGTAGAAACGTGATTGGCTACAACCTAGGTGGTTGTAGGCGAATTGATGGGTAGTTGTACGTACCTTGTATGTTGTTCGAGGTACAATACTGGGCATACTTGTGGTGCCTAGTGACGGTATATAGGTTATACCGGTAGTACGTTGGTGAGCGTGTTGGTAGTCGGATCGGTTCTGATACCATTGGATTAGTTGCGGTCGTGAACTAGACATTGGATACTGTGCATTGGGTCATAGTACTTCTGATGGGTAGTTACACACAGGTCGAGTGAATTGTTTGGTGGTGTATACTCATGGTTGAGTAAGTTGGTGGTTAGTGTAACCACAAGTGTATCGTGTTAGTCTTGACTGATGACTGCCAAGTGGTGACAGTTTGTCGAAGGTGTCAGCGTGGATCATTGAGTGAGGTCTGATGACTCCCAATGGGAGTAGACGACAGGATAGTTAGTGGTTGAGAAAGGAACCGTCGAGTTGTCGTGTCAACGAAAACGGTATATTTGACAAGTGATGTCAATTCGGAGCAGATGGCTATTGTCATTCGACGTGGTCGAGTGTAGTCGATACGATGTGAGTGTTAGGGGTACGTCTGGGTGCGGACGAGTACGTATTACTCTGGTTAGTTGGTGCACGAGTGTACACATGTCGCGAGGTTGATTCTACTTTCCACGAGCTGGATGTGGAATCAGGATAGTTGGAGTTTCGAGAATGAAACTAAATTAAGGAGGGAAGCACGGTTAGATTAGGTCGGTTGGAATTTCGAGGACGAAATTAATTAAGGAGGGAAGGTTGTAACGACCCGTCCCAAATTCCATGATTAGATTAGTGACTAATCACGATTATTGAGGCTCATCCGTGATTAGTAGAGCGAAATCGGACAAACGATGTGAAATGACCGTTTTGCCCCTGATGGTGGCAAAACGTTGACTTTTCATTCGGGCGGTCAAATGGACTTTGACCGATGACCGTGACGTAGTTTGTGACGTCACGAGTTCGTAGATAGGTGGCACGTTCAATTCCGACGTTCGTAGAAGAAGTTATGACGTTCGGAAGTTTAGGGGCATTTTGGTAATTTGGGTGAATAGGAGGTCAAAAGTTGACTTTTTGACCGGGAGGTCCGATGGCCGAGGGCCGAAGACCGTTACGTAGATGAGGACGATACGAATCCATAGGCAGGCGGCACGTCGAATTCGGACGTTCGACGGCGAAGTTACGGTTCACGGAAGTTCCCAGTTACTATTCACGATGGCACGTTTTACGAGGCACTTTTGGACTTTAGTGGGCCCAGTTGCTTTTCAGCAACCAATGGATGAGTGACACTTGTCACCCATCCACTGGTTACCATCCCACATACATGCATCTCCCATTCCTTCATCATCGATCATTTTCCATTTTTCCTCCAACCGAACCCGATCCCATTTCTCACCCAAACCCATTCAACCCTTTCCAATGATCATACAGGAGAGACCAGAGAGTGAGGATGGACCGGTGGACGCTGGTGGCCGGCCCAGGACGCACCGCCGTGGACGGCGGAGGAGGAGGAGATCGAGGTAATCGGTTTTACCCGATTTTGTCCATTTTCAATATTAATTGTTATGGGCCGATTTGGATGTTTCCACTGAACTAAATAGGTTGCTAGGATAGTTTTAGGAAGGTTTGAAGGCTGGTTCACGACGGAGGAGGCCGTGGGAACGGCGGGGAAAAACTGGGCCGTGAGGTCCATTTCGAACGAGGGGTTTCGGGTGGGTTTTTCTTAGATTTAGGGATTGGGTTAGATAGTAAATGAAGAAATAGGAATTTAGGAATTGAAATGGAAGAAAACGGATGAAAAATGAGGGAGAAGGAGGCCTGGACCGGTTACACCGGTCCAGTTGCAGGGGATGGACCGGACCGGCCGGCCCGGACCGGTTCGATCGAAGGAAGAAGATGCACTGTAGCGGCGCGTGGCTCCCACGCGCAGCCACTTCAGGCGGCGCGTGTGGGCACGTGGGGAGGAATTTGAGGAAGGTTCCAACATACGAAATCATCTATTCGATGTAACGAACATTTTGGGACTGGTTTCGAGTCGATCGGACACCGTCTCGATATGTTTCGGGGCATCGGAAGGTTTAGGTTCGGGATTAAAAATAGTTAAAAATACGGGAAAATTACGGGGCTTCAGTGAGGGGTTATATAAGTAGTTAGTAACCCTATAAATTAATTTGGACAGGTTTGGAAGTCCCGGTGATGGTGATCGGCTCGGGGAGCCGTATGGCATGCGTATCGAGATGCGGCTTCGGACGGTCTGTGAGTGGACCTTGTTTTCTAAATTGGTGCATGCATAAATTTTTATTATATGTTTTAAATACTTGTTTTTGATGCCATGAGTGCATTTGGATGTGCGGTTACGTATAGGCACGTATTTCGAGGTTTCGGCCCTATACGGTGCCTATACGGGGCTGTAGGTCTTATTTGGTCTAAATGAAATGGTTTTGGATTTCCCAAAAGGATAATGAATTTGATTTGATAATGTTGATTTGGATATTTGTGAATTATATGGTTTCACGTATTTCGAGGCGATTTACGTGCTTGCACGTAAATCGAGATTTTTCGGTTTTACACTGATTTTCCATACCTGGGGTTTTGGATATGATTTCATGAAATGGTTTTGGATTCGAAAAGGTAAACTCAGGTTCGAAACCCATTTGATTTACGGAGTCGGGCCGGAGGCCCAGTTGGTTTACGAATCGGACTTGAGGTCCAGTTTGTATGTGGATTCGGGCCTAGGGCCCAGTTATGTATTACAATTGGTTTTTACGGGTCATGACGGTTTATGGGAACCGGCATGAACCCCTGAAATGGATTTACGGGTCATGACGGTTTATGGGAACCGGCATGAACCCATGAAAGGATTTTATGGTTCATGACAGCTTATGGGGGCCGGGCATGAATCCTTGAAAGGTTTCAAGAATGGTTTCAAAAGGTTTTTCATATTCCATCCTTTATATATGATTGTCTCCTCCGGGGAGGGTCGTTGGCCTGGGTGGACCCCGGAGTAGTCACGGAGCACTGACTGAGTGGAGTCGCCCCCCAGTTGGGTTCCTTACTCTCAGGATGGGCATGGTTCGTTACCTCCAGGGAGGGTCCTTGATCTACGGACATTGACCTGGGTGGACCCTGGAGAGACTTGGGTTTGAGACCCCGGTTAGCACACGTGTAGCTTTATTTTACCGTGACAGGTTCTGGATATGAATATATTGGATAAACATGATTTCAATCTGGTTGGAAAACTGTGTTTTATGATGATAAATGGATTTGGGCTGAGATCCCTCGTATGTTTACTGTACTATGGTTTTCTATAAATGGTTTTGGGCAGGAGCCCAGGTGACTCGTATTTACAGAATATTATGGATGTTTTAACATATATTATTGGATAAATAGTTTTACTATGCATGCATGCTTTTTAGTGGAGGGTATAAATGTCTTTTATGGACATGTTTTATAAAATCTTTATTTTTGTCCACTCACAGTCTTTCTGTTTTTAATACCCTTCAGGTTGACAGCGGATGTGGACTGTAGCAGAGATCGAGATATCACATGCCTCCTCCGGATCCTGGCGTACTCTGATAGCCCGGGAGGGCAAAGGTCGGAAATATCCCTTGTCTGACACTTCGTGTCAGACGGGAGCAGGGTCATCCCGCACTAATCCCGGGGGGATTGGGATGGGTCCTGTCAACGCATGCGCCGTCTCCTCCCGTTCGGCGATGCCCCGTTCGGCCACCTCCACTCGGGCCTTCTCCCGTTGGAGCTCCGCCTCCAGCTCCGCCACCCGGCGCCGAGCGGCATGACCCTCCTTCTACCGAGCACGCAGCCTCTTCTCCCTCTGCCGCGCGGCCGCCTGCTCTGCCTCGAGCCTCTGCATATGCCGAGAAGCCTTCTGCAGGGCCACGTAGGTCTGCCCAAAGTACTGCCGAACCGTGCACACTTGTCAGCAAAATATATAAAAAAAACAAACAAACAACAAAAACCCACTCACAAGAATACTTACATGGGCTTGCTCGGCGAGCAGGGTCGCGAACCGACCCGGGTGGGAACCAGTGCCGATCTGCTCAATCTCTGCAGGTGTCACCTGCGAGCCGAGCACAAAGGCATTGGCCACCGGCGCCAAGGACCTATGCATCTGCTGCGTGACCGGCACCCACGCCTCCCCGGGCCTCGCCGACTGGACCAACTCCCCCGTCTCCACGGGATCCATGAAGACGGAAGCAATGCCAGGTACGCTGATCGGCACCCTTTCCTTGGCATGCGGCGGAATCTCCACCCTAGCCTCCTTGGGCCTCTCCTTCGGCACCTCGGGAGCCTTGAGGGCCGCCTCCCTCTTGTGTCGGCGGTCTGAACCCTCTCCCTCCGACACCCCTACGGCCGGGGGAGACTGCCTAAGCCTCGCCTCCTTGAGCTTCCTCTGACGCTCCCGGGCTTGGTCCAGCCCGCCGATGAGGGCCGCTTCAGTCCCCGAATGGGACTCTTCGCCTGCTCGGCACCCTGCCGCTGTTCAGGCCGCGTCGGCTTCGGTGGCCCGTCTGGTCGGGCACCCAAACTGGACCCCGGAGAGGGCTCTTCTCGGCCAGTCCCCCTGGGCTTCAACGCCACGGTATTTTGCCTCCGCGGCTGTTGGAGGGTCACCTCCGGCTCCTTGCCCTTTCCCTCGGTAGCCGAGCCGTGCTTTGTCATCGCCTCACTCATCTTCTTCTGAGCGGCTTGTTCGACGAGGGGATGAACTGCAAAAATCCAATAGTTAGTGTCTCGGCATACCTACCCATCATCCCTTTATTCACGCAGCAGCTACTTACCAGGTAGCGAGATAAGACCCACGGCAAGCAGGTTGGCTGGTAGCTTCAGAACGCAACGGCTGCGCTCTAGGTCGGACAGCTTCTCCTGAACAAGATTGCACGCCTCCCAATCCTCCGATGTCACGGTTTCCTTGGATGGACCTGCACATACACAACACACCATCAGACTCCGTCTCGGCAGCCCAAGCACCACACTATGGCCACCGGCCAATTAGAAGGCAGACAACCTCCAGACTGGAAGTGGTGGGGAATCCTCGATCGGACCCTACTGACGTCCCCCTCTCACGGCCCGGATACCCAACAGAACCGGTGCCTCCAGCTCTTCTGCGACGTCGGCACATCGGTGATGAATGCACCACGGGCACTCTTGTGTAGGCACTCCATCTGGTTCCACCCCGGCCCGTAGGTCTGCCTCTTGAAGCGATACAGGGCACACAACTGCCCCCAAGTCGGCTCCGGCAGTCCCGCCAGTCGGAAAGCTGTGTATAGGCTGATCAGGATGATCCAGCCGTTAGCGTTCAGCTGCCCCAGGGCTAGGTTCGCCCTCGCCATCATCTCCTAGAGCCACAGGTGCAGAGGCAGTCTCACTCCGTGCTCGAAGCAGTCGACATAGAATAACGTCGACCCCTCTGGCGGATCACTCGCCTTCTCGCTGTGCCGCGGCACGCTCATCCGGATCTCCGCCGGCACATTGTACAGCTCCCAGAAACGGTCCAGGTCGAACTGCCGAATGGTGTTCATCTCGTAATCCACGGCATACTCCACCTTCACCACGCCATCGGCATCCAGCTCCCTCGGCGAGCTGGTATCCGTCTCGCTGTCTACAGCTTCGGAGTCGACGACGACGACGGAAGGAGTGCAAGGTGACGTCTCCCTTTCACTCGGCCGATCGGTACCCGAGGTGCTGCATCCACCCTGCTGCCTCACCTCTTTCCTCGGCAACCTGAGAGCCTCATCCAGGCTGTCACCGCTGCTGGACGACGAAGCGCTGCTAGTGGACCCACTAGTGGACGTTGACCCACTGCGCCCGCTCGGCACGTCGTTTGCCGAACTGGACGGTGTTTCCCCGCCAAAAGCTTGAGGGGACCTAACCCCAGATCCACTGTTTGACTCTGACTCTGACATCTACAAATTACCAAAAGCAAAGAAGCTACAACTAAGCACCTACGCTACGGAACACATGCTGAGCAGAGATGCCGAACGGCAGAAATTATACCTTTCAAAATTTTGCTCGGTCGAATTGGTTTCACGTGTGTCTTCTTTTTGCTCGGCAGTCTCCAATTCAGTCGGCACTTGCAATTACTCCACAGATGCTCTGAGTAAAAAGTCAAAAAGTCAAAAAGCTTTCGCCCCTTTTTATAGGCCCCTGGCCCGCCTCGAGATGCGCTTTTCCGATCTGACGGTCGCCAGGCCGATACGGCCACCTTTCGGCTACGAATACCTTGTACTGTATACCCATCAGTATCATACATTCTCACCTACATACATACATACATACATCGCTACCAGTATGCATCCATACCGCATGCCAACCGGAGCCTCTCGGCATCTTCCCCGACGGCATGCTTCCTCTCCTCGTCGGCAAGCACACTGCTACCGACATCTCCCCGCCATTCCCCACGGCCGCCTCTCCACGATCTTTCGGTCTTTACGATGGGCCGCTTGCGGAACTCGGCAACGGGGACTCCTTTCACAATCGGACATAAGGTGCACTTCCTCGCTCCATGACTTAGGGGGCTGCTAGGGATACAGGGCGCAGCGCCCTGGTCGGTCGACAGGTACCGGCCGTCATCTCAAGTCCTCGACTGAGGAACTCCACCTCAGTCAAAGACTTAGGGGACTTATGTTGATACCATATCGACCGACCACCCTAGAACAGGGCCCTCCAGGACAGGAAGGCCGCCGACCGATCGCCTGATCGGCACCCTCACAGCCTACGGTCCGCCGATCGGCACCATACTGCAGACCCGCCATTCTGCATCTGATAATGAACAGACGACAGCTGGCTGCGACAGTCACCTAACCAACTCTGCCATACCAACTCCCTGACGGAGGCAGGTTGGGACTCCAGCTGGCGCCTCCACCGGATGTCCAGGGCTTGTCAGACGGCTCTCAGCCACAAAGCACCACCTGCTCCCGTAACAGTAGCCCACCTACCGCAGTTATGACTACTATAAATACCTCGAAACCCTTCACAAAGGTAAGACACTCAGAACCGATCCAGAGCACTGTATTTACTTGCCCCTCGGCATTCAGATACTAACTTAGGCATCGGAGCCCCTTTGGCCGGCACCACACCGGTGTCTAGTTTTTCAGGATCCCTGCCGAACTGCAACGCCCCCAGCGGGCCCGAGACACCACGCGGCTGGTCCTAGAACCCCCGGCGAGTCTCATCGAGTTGGTCATTTCAGGATCAAACAGTTTCAAATCCCAAAAGTTAATCCAAGAGTTATTTCATAAATCCAGTAATATTCATTTATTATTTTTCCATCTCCGGCATCCCCGATGCCTAGCGTCCCTGACGCTTGACGTCCCCGACGTCATATCTCACGGTATTAAGCAACGCGTGCTGCCCGGGGTCTCACCGGGTCCCTATCTCTGACATCCCCGATGTCTGACGTCCTTGACATCTACTCATAGCAATCCTGCTCCTGGATCACTATACGGTCCGGTAGCTCCGTACAATGACCCCTTGCAGGCAATGCACCATGACTTCTCCAGTGTCCCCGACACTTGGAGGAGACCAATATATATATTCTCATATCGAGATGGTTTTATGGAACACATTTTATTATTCATTTCCAAAATATCACAAGGGCCCTGCCCCAAATTTCCATAAAACTGTCATAAGTCCAAATAGTTGATTATCAAATCCGAAATCATTTATTCAATTCCATTTTAGGGTCCCCGACCTGAAATTGCATATATAAATCAACTGGGCCCCTGGCCCGATTTCATAAGTCAACTGGGCCCTTGGCCCGATTTCTCAAATCAACTAGGCCCCTGGCCCGATTTCTTAAATCAATTGGGCCCCTGGCCCGAATTCACTTTATCAAATCCGTAACCGTTTCATGAAATCATATCCGAACCACAATTATGGAAATCAGTGCAAATTCAGAAATCCTCGATTTACGTGCAAACACGTAACTCGCCTCGAAATGCGTGAAATCATATAAATTCACCGATATCTAAAATAAATCATAAAATCACAATTATAACATTCATGAAACAGTTATGCATGCATCGAATTTATAAAACCAATGTCCACTCACAGACCGTATAACTGAGCGCCTCGATACGCGTGACATAGGCCTTCCCTGGCCACACCACTATCACCGGGACTCCCAATCCTGTTCAAATCACATTAGAGGGTCACTAACCTCTTCATTAACATCCTATTAAAGTCCCATAATTTTCCCGAATTTTTAAGTATTTTTAAACTGGATTTAAAACCATCGGACATCCCGAACAATATCGAAACGGGGTCCGATTGACACGAAACCAACGCTAAAATGTTCGTTACATTGCATAGGACAAAAGTCATGTTGACCTCACCTCGAGATTCGTGCCCACGCGCCGTCACGCGCCACCGTGAGTGGCTGCGCGTGAAAGCCATGCACCTACTACAGTGACTGCTACAGTCATCGTCCTCACCCGTATGACTGGTAAACGGGTCTGATTACCCGCGATCTAACCCGATCAGATAACCATCAATTCATGCTCGATTCCTTCCGTTTTTTATCCTAAAACAATCATTAACCAATCAATTTCAATTCTGAGTCAATGATCAACACCAACCATTCCTTAATCGTGCCATCAACCTGTGATCACCAAAACAGGTCAATCACCGTAACTCCACAATTCCTCAACCATTGTCAAATTAACATTCCAGTAAGCTCATTAGGATTAATACGAACTAATTCGCATGATTAATTGGACATGAAGTTACCTCAATCACCACGACTCAAGTTTGGATATTCCGGCCGTCCACCTCGTCCGTCCACGGCTCTAGGAGCTTCAAAACTTGCCCCATTTGATCTGGATCGACTCAGTAAAGTTCCAGGAAGCGATTTCAGATCACAATTAGGCTTGGGCTGGCCTAAAAACCGAAATTCGAATTTGAACTCTCCAAAAACCAGTTTCGGGTTTTTGAACAATCCCACACCAATTTCACTCCTTTCCTTCCTTTCTCAATCTCAGAACACTTCACTGAGTCCCTTAAACACATTCCCCATCACAACTCCGCTCAATTGGGACTTGGAAAGGCTGGTCACATGTGGGAAGCACTCTGCTTTTCTTTCCGTTTCAGAAACATCACAGAACCCACTCAATTCTCAAAGTTAAACAATTTCCTCCCCCATGTTACTAACATTAATAAACAATTCGTGGGCAGATCGCACAAGTCCTCCACCCAGTTCAATCATGGCTCCAACTCACAGCTGTTCAAAATAAACAGCCCAAATTACCATTTTGCCCTTGCTTGGCAAATTACCGAAATGCCCCTCACGCATCAAGACCCATAACTCGGTCATTCGGACTCTGATTGATGCGTGCCGCCTGTCTACGAACTCAGGTCATCGAGACCATCCTAACAGTCCTTGGCCTCGACCATCGGACCTCCCGATCAAAAAGTCAACATTCTCCCTTATTTCGTCCAAATTACGAAAATGCCCTTGGGCTTCCGAACGTCATAACTTTCACCACGAATGTCAGAATCGAACGTGCCACCTGTCTATGAACTCGTGACGTCCCAAACTACGTTACGGTCATTGGTCAAAGTCCATTTGACCGTCCGAATTAAAAGTCAACATTTTGCCCACGCCTAGGGGCAAAACGGTCATTTTGCACAATTCGTCCGAATTCACTCAACTAATCCCAGATTAGTCATTCTAAATCATAATTAAATAATATTAAATTCCGATACTCGGGACGGGTCGTTACAGTTTTCACCCAATTAAATCAAACATTCAATATCAACAAGTAGCAAAACATTTATTAACCTTGGTTTCCACAATACCAACTAGCATGTGAATGCAACTCTCATAGACAAAGCCTTATGTCTCAATTACTCATACAAAAACCTCAATGCCAACTTCAAAATTTCAAATTGTCATAACTAAAAAAAAAACACTAATACTCAAATTTCCAAAGCCAAAATTCTTTATTCAATTTTTATTTAAAACTAATATTAGAAAGTCATACTTTATGCTTCGAAAATTTGATAATAGGTAAACATAATATAATTTTGAAGAAAAAAAAAGGAGAAAAATTGTGAGATGAATTTGAAAAGGAAAAAATGTTGAAATGGGGTGCATGGTTTGCTAATGCATATTTTTCACTTTGGTTTTGAGTTTTTGCGGTTGATATGATATTATTTAATTGTGTATTATTAGTTTTTTAAAATTTTTTTTTTCTAAAGCCTTAATTGGAGTAAATATTTATTATTGGATGGGCTAATCCAATAATTACCAAGTGAGGCATCTTAGGTGTCACGACCCGACCCATCTAGTGCAATATTATCCGCTTTAGGCCCAGCCCTCAAGATTTTGTTCCTGGGAACTCACATCCAACTTTCCAGTAGGTCACCCATCTTAGGATTGTACTAGCCCAATCTCGTTTAACTTTGGAGTTCCAACCAAACTCAAAACTAGTGAGCTCCCAAAAGGCCTCGCTCTAAATAGATACTTGTCCACACATATGTGACACTTCACATTTCCCTCTCCGAGCGATGTGAGATTGTTCACCATTCTTCTTAAGACACGGGTCATACAATCCACCCCTTTGGGGGCCCAGCGTCCTCGCTGGTACACTTCTGGTCGGGGTCCAGCTCTAATACCAAATTGTCACGACCCGACCCATCTAGCACGATATTGTCCGCTTTGGGCCCAGCCCTCACGGTTTTGTTTCTGGGAACTCACGTGCAACTTCCCAGTAGGTCACCCATCTTGAGATTGCACCAGCCCAATCTCGCTTAATTTTGGTGTTCCAACCAAACTTAAAGCTAGTGAGTTCTCAAAAGGCCTAGTGCTAGATAGATACGTGCCCACACATATAAGACACTTCACCTTTCCCTTTCCAAGCGATGTGGGATTGTTCACCGTTCTGCTGAAGACACGGGTCTTACATTAGGTGGGAAGAGCTATAGCCCTTCCAGCCCAAAGCCACCCCCCGTCCTTATGTGGGACCTCGTTAAAACCCTCATCATAAAACCCAGATAGCCGGGGAGAAATTCGATGAGGGAAAAAAAGTACTCCCCTCCCCCCAAACAAAACAAAGAGAAATAATAACTATTCATCAATATACTTAGCTAACAATGGTGCTAACCAAGGGGGAAACACAGGACCCCAACTTGTCAGCTCCTAAGTTGTCAGGACCCGACCCTCCTCGGTCAGGACCCGACTCATCTAGTATGATATTGTCCGCTTTGGGCATCCTCGCCCTCAAGATTTTGTTTTCGGGAGCTCACGATGCAAATTCCCAGGGGGTCACCCATCATAGAATCGCACCAACCTCAACGCGCTTAACTTTAGAGTTCCAACCGAACCCAAAGCCACTGAGCTCACAAAAGGTCCCGTGCTAGATAGGTGTGTGCTTACACCTTTAAGGCACACCATCATTCCCCTCCTAGACCATTCCCCTCTCGCAGGAATGTGAGATCGTTCACCGTTCCCTCCAGGACATAGGTTGTATCGTCGCCCCTCTTGCGCAAGATGGTGAGCAACAAGGTTTATCGTCTGATGCACACAAGTAAAAGACTTTAGAGGAATCCGAAGCACCTGCAATAAGGAACGTACCTCCTTCGTTATCAGTCCCATTGGTGTCCAGAGATACTGAGCTGATTTGGCGATGCTCACTGCCTCCAAACAGTCAGTCTCCACTACTAGATTCTGCAACCCCAACCATTGAACCTGTAAAAGGCCCCGCAGAATTGCCTCAACCTTCGTGGCAACTAGAGATCCATCCAAAGGACCTGGCTAGAAGAAGCCAGCCACCAACACGTCAGCCGAATCTCTAAAAACCCTGCCCATAAATTTTCCATTATATGGATGGTTATTTATCATTTATATTATAATCAAGATATTTTTTTTTTGTAAAACTCAATTATGCTAGAGCCTAGAGATTATTTAACTATTTATATATATCAACTAAATAGACGGTTCGCCGTGAAAATCTTAATTATTATCAAAATTACTAATTTATCTAATTATATGTGTTGATGCACAAAATGTGCCAACTTAGAGAGCGAGTGTTGTCCAGCCACGTGCCCTTGAACAGACCTGCAAAATAAGGAAGATGGTTGGTCGGTTAGAGTATAGGCACCAATGTGCTACCAGCTCAAAGGTACTCTGACGCTCAATGTAAGACTCGTGTCCTGGAGGGAACGGTGAACGATCCCATATTCCTGTGAGGGGGGAATGGTCTGGGAAGAGAATGGTGGTGTGCCTTAAAGGTGTAGGCACACACTTATCTAGCATAAGGCCTTTTGGGAGCTCAGTGGCTTTGGGTTCGGTTGGAACCCCAAAGTTAAGCGAGTTGAGGCTGGTGCAATTCCATGATGGGTGACCTCCTGTGAAGTTGCACTGTGAGCTCCCGAAAACAAAACCGTGAGGGTAAGGGCAAGGAGGCCCAAAGCGGATAATATCGTGTTAGATGATTCGGATCCTGACTCAGGAGGGTCGGGTCCTAACTGAATGGTATCAGAGCTAGACCCTGACCGGGAAGTGTGCTAGCGAGGACGCTGGGCCCTATGGGGGGTGGATTGTAAGACCCGTGTCCTGGAGGTAACGGTGAACGATCCCACATTCCTGTGAATGGGGAATGGTTTGGGAAGAGAATGGTGATGTGCTTTAAAGGTGTAGGCACACACCTATCTAGCATGAGGCATTTTGGGAGCTCAGTGGCTTTGGGTTCGGTTGGAACCCCAAAGTTAAGCGAGTTGAGGCTGGTGCAATTTCATGATGGGTGACCTCCTGGGAAGTTGCACTGTGAGCTCTCGAAAACAAAACCGTGAGGGCAAAGGTAAGGAGACCCAAAGCGGACAATATCGTGTTAGATAAGTCGGGTCCTGACCAAGGAGGGTCGGCTCCTGACACTCAAGTTAGTGGGTTGTCTGGTGTATAAAGGGAACGGTGAATAGTATAATGTAGAATAATAGCGAATAGTCAAAAGTGCATTACCTTTACAAAACAGATGGATATCTTTTGTATGTGTGTGATGTGTGTAATAAATATATTTTTCCGATATGGAACAAATGTGAGTCATTGTGGGACCAACACGTGAAAGGTGGGGTATATCCACGTGTAGGCGTTGAACAGACCCTGCTAGGGTTTGTTTGTTTGAGTGAGCCTAGACCTTTGGGCTTGTGGAGGTGTGTTGGGGTAGAGGTGCGGGCCCTCCTGGTCGGTATGAGTCATCGTGGTATTTGACAGAGGGGCTGGGTCGACTTGGTATTGACAGAGGGCAGGGCCTTCTGGTTGGTCTGGGCCGACGTGGTATTGACAGAGGACTGGGCCTCCTAGTCTGTCTGGGCCGACTTGGTATTGATAGAGGGCTGGGCCTTCTAGTCGATCTGGGTCTAGGGTCAGTCTGGGTCGATATAGTATCTACAATTTGAATGGTAATATATAGTATTAAAAAAATAATTTTAAAAATAGATGATTTTAATTATAATATATATGTATAAAATTCTATAAGTAAAAAAAGTGGTACGAAGAATTACCACTAGTGAAATATAGTATTGCCCTATTTATTTTAACACGGTGATTTATAATTGGTTAAGCAATTTTCACTTCAAAATTTAGAAACTGTGATAATTTCAGCAATTAATTTATTAAAATATCACCTAAACAATATGTGAAACATCAGACTTTTTAAAATCTATTTAGTTATCACAATTAAAATGACGGTTAATCATTATTGCAATCCACAATATTTTTTAAAACAAAATAATTACCTGATAATTTCTAACTCGATTGATTTATTATAAATATAATCTTCATATCTGTGTTCAAAAAATCAATAATATAAAAATACTACATTTGTATAAGAAAAGTGATCGTAATTACCAATAGAAAAAAGATTAGTAAATTCATTATAAAATAAAAACAATCATATCTCAAGAAAAATAGTCGTAATTCAAACTAGTTACTTTTACCGTGGGCATGGCAGCAGCATGATTCTGGAGGCATGTGTGGGGCTCAATAATGCCCCATCTGTCATATCAATGGAAGCGAAGTCGTGTCAGAATCGTCAGTGGCGCAACGAGCGGACCTGATGAACCCACGTGAGCACAAGCGAGACCCACCAAACAAGTTCATGTGATGATCCAACCCAACAGTGGACCGTACTGGAACTTTCCTCTGACACTGAATGATTTGGGAACCTCTCTTTGCGTCCGCCAATTACAGCCAAACCATTCTTAAGAATGGAATCGTAATCGTTATTAAAACAGGGCAACAATTGCAATTCTAACGAAAACAAGAAAAGTAATCACCGTCACCGGCAAAGTCCAATTTCGTTCCGGTATTCTGTCTATATATACTCGCAGGTCGCAGCCTCTAAACTTCGAAACACGCTCCGTTACATTTCGGTCAATATTTTGTACCTAGTCAAGTTACACAGTAACACAGACAAAAACAAAAACAAAGACTCCAAGTTCCAACCAGGTTCCAACCACCTTCATTTTTATTTAACATTCAATTATCAATGTAGGATTCTTTGTTTTTTTAATAGAAATTATGTTTTTGTTTTCTGTAATTACTTGTAGGCTGTTTATGAATATAGCTTGTAATTATATCATTAAATTTCAACAGTATTTTATTTATTTTATACGAAAATAATTACATTTTTTATGTCTAACTTTTACTAATAAATTATTACGAATGCCATTTTTAATATTTGATTTGATTTAGACGATGAGTTTACATTTTTCATGTTTAACTTTTACTTATAAGTTGTTACGAAAGCAATTTTTAACATTTAATTTGATTCAGGCGATGAATTTACGTTTTTCATGTCTAACTTCTACTTCTAAGTTATTACAAATGCGATTTTTAACACTTGATTTAATTCAGACGACGAGCTTCTTTCTGACTCCTTCCCATACAAGGAGATTCAGAATGGAATTCTTTGGGAGGTGGAAGGAAAGGTAATTGAGATTCATTCATCATATCTGAAGTGCTTGGTGGTTAAATATTTATGTGATTGATTATGATTTGGTTTTCTTTTGCGTAGTGGGTGGTTCAAGGAGCAGTTGACGTATACATCGGGGCCAACCCGTCCGCGGAAGGCAGCGGTGAAGATGGTGTTGAAGATCAGGCTGTCAAGATTGTTGCCATCGTTGACACCTTCAGGCTTCAAGTGAGTCAATTAAAACCCTTTATCCTAAAGTCAATTACTTACTAATCCCCAATTATTAAATCTACAAACAAGTTGTTAACTTAATCATGTTGTGTCACATTTTGATGATGAACAGGAACAACCAGCAATGGACAAAAAACTATTTGTGACATTCATGAAGAGGCACATCAAATTGTTGACACCAAAATTGGAAGGCAAGCAGCAAGATTCTTCAAGAAACCCATTGAGGCAGCCACTAAGTACTTGATTTCTAAGCTCAGCGACCTTCAATTGTAAGCACTATTTACTTCGCCGCGTGCTAATTATACTAATATTGTTGATTTTTTTGGTTATTTAGTCTTAATTTGAGATTAATAAAGTGATTTTGGTGTTGCAGTTTTGTTGGGGAGAGAGCATGCATGATGATGGTAGCATTGTTTTTGCATACTACAAGGATGGTGCTGCTGACCCCACGTTTATCTACATTGCTTACGGCTTGAAGGAAATCAAGTGCGGAAAAGAGAGACGACATTGCACAAACTCAAAGCTATAGCTTTTGGTTTTTGGATTTAGCTTTGAGAAACATGCAGCCTTCTTTTTTCACTCCTTTCTTTTGGATTATGAGACTTAGTTTTTGATGTTGTCTTCAACCAACTGATTTATAATTTGAATTTGGATGATGTTTTTATACAATTACGATTTACAGTACAAGTAAAATGTGTTATACCAAATTCTTTTGCTAGATAGTGTAGTTAAGGGTATGAGGAAGGTTGTTGGGTGAGACGGTGGCATGAGCAATACCTACAATGCCTCTTGTTTTGTGAGTGACTACACAAGTAATGTGATCAGATCAAATCTAAGAGGCATTGTGAGTAGGCCAAAGCATATGATGCATGCATTAGTCACTCCGATGAAGATAGATGCACCGTATGTCGAGACTCACAAAACTGAAAATAAATAACATTTGAAGATATTGTGGTTGGTTCGGTAGATAAAATTTAAATAGGTAATGTTACAAAACAAAAGACAAAATTACATGAAGGTTTAGTACCTGTCCTGAACAAAGCCACACTCAGACTAGAGTCTAGGCATAATAATTGAGGCTAGCCTTCTTCTTGGCTTGAACTTGAATAATGCCTTCATTGAAGTCCTCATGGTTCACCTGCAGTAGAACCAACCATGATAATTAGTACACTTCTTATAGTTAGCAGCTTTTGCATATACACAAAGGCCGAGGCATCATTTAGAGAATGCAATCTCCAAGAAAAGAAAAGGCCATCAAGTAATTAGACGCCCAAACAATGATACAAATTTGGAAAACCAATGCTGTGTAATGATTTCATGAGCAAAGATGAGCAACATTTTTATACAACAGAGATGAGTTAATGCTATCTAATTCTGTTAAGTGAGAGAGAGAGAAGCACCTCAGTTGCATCACGGCGAAGGGCGAGCATGCCTGCCTCGACACAGACTGCTTTTAGTTGTGCCCCATTGAAGTCATCAGTAGACCGAGCTAATTCTTCAAAATTCACATCTGGGTGAACATTCATCTTCCTCGAGTGAATCTACAATGTTAATGCATAGTTTTAATGAGAATGCTGCCAAGCAAAAAAGTAATCATGGAAAACAAGCAATTGAATATGCCAAACCTGTAATATTCGAGCTCTTGCATCTTCGGTAGGATGTGGAAACTCAATTTTACGATCCAACCTACCAGAACGCATAAGAGCAGGGTCAAGGATGTCAGCACGATTTGTTGCTGCTATCACCTGCAATTAAGACAACAAACTTCATACTATAACAAAATGTATTGGACACTTTTTAAGTATTGAATTCCCATTGGTCATTACTCATAAGTATACTTTAGTAAGCAACTCGGACAAAGCTGAAATGAACCAGGGATCATCTGTGCGCACGTATGTGTATCAAAAAAAATTTGTGACCACCATATCATCCCTTATTTCATGTATTGTAGATATTGTTCTCAAGGAAAATTAATTATCTCATGATGAAATTTTGATATAATCCACCTAGATTATAACTTTATTGTAATCTACCCACGTGCCAATGCACTAAAGTTGTAGAAATTCAGAACTACAAACATCACAGCAGGTGAAAAGACTGGAACCCCACTATGTGTTCTCACGTGAATCATAGTTGCAAAAAAAGGGAAAACCCTACAAACAAGGATAAACTAACCTTGATACGGTCGTCGCTACTGAAGCCATCAAGTTGATTCAGCAACTCAAGCATTGTTCGCTGGACCTCTCTATCCCCACTCACTTCACTGTAATCAATAACGAGAGAATCAATATCTCAGAAAAAAAATTCAGTGATCAAATTGGTTGATATCCAAGTACACAGTATATCGAATACCAACCTGTCAAAACGCTTTGTACCAATTGCATCAATTTCATCTATGAAAATGATGCAGGGAGATTTCTCTTTTGCAAGCTGAAAGGCATCGCGAACAAGTTTTGCTCCATCACCAATAAACATCTACATAAACCCAAACTATGATTACTTCATCGAGGACCCAATTAGAAACCCTAGAGTATACTGGCATCGAACAAAGTGATTGCTACATCCATACTTGAAATAAATAGTGCATGCCCAACATGTACATATAATGTAACATGCATACTCGAAATAAATGAAGAGAAATAAATAGTAGCAAAAATCAAATCAAATTATGTTATACCTGAACCAGTTGTGGGCCTGCCAACTTCAGAAAAGTGGCATTTGTTTGTGCAGCACAAGCCCGGGCCATTAAAGTTTTACCAGTTCCAGGAGGTCCATACAATAGCACTCCCTTTGGTGGACGAACCCCTAATTTCTGAAAACGTTCCTTGTGCGTCATTGGTAAAACAATGGCCTCAACTAGTTCTTGAATCTGTAGCAGTAAAAAAAAATTATAATAAAATATTCAAATGTCTGAATCTACAGAGAAAGTATCTCAACAGAGCATGTCCAAAGTAGGAAACTTGCCTGTTTCTCTAGTCCTCCAATATCATTGTAATCTTCGGTTGGCTTTTCGTCAACCTCCATTGCTTTTACCCGTGAATCATACTCAGATGGCAGAGTATCCAAAATCAGGTAACTATCTTTGTTCACACCAACAAGATCCCCGGGTTTCAGTTGGTCAGGATCAACAAGCCCGACAACTGGAAGAAAGATTGTCTGCAGTAAAGCAAAAACACATAATTTGGCTTGTGAATAATGCATCTACTCTGATATTTAACAGCTTTTAAAACACATTATAAAAGTAAAATGCTGGAATAATGTACAAAAAAGAATGATACAAATAACCACTCATTGGATTTACTGGTGAATAAAAGAAAATACACAAAACATTAGTTTGCTGGCTTACTTGGCGGGTAGATGTTTTCAAGACAACACACTTTCCCTTTCTTTGAGAGTCTAGATCAATATTTGCACCATCCTCTTCAGCCTCATCTTCTGGGTTCATTTCCAGAATCTGCAAAAGACATATAAACAAATACAATAAGACTGGTAACAAAACAACCAAGTCCACTCGCCATCAACTCAAGGAGCTAAGAGTCCAACATAGTGTCTATTGACATCTTTAAATAACATCAGACAAATAGTAGATTGACCAGAATAATTCTGGTCACAGTAAACATCAAAAACTTTAAATCGCATCTTCCTAGACTTATTATATGGCTAAAATTAGGATAGCAGGGTTGTCCATGGTTAGATGTGCCGACGATGACAAATTGAGGCACCCAAGTCCTTTTGTTTAACACACTTGACCTCAATACACAGTCATCACCGTACTTCAGGGTCACTCCCTTATGAACTTTGCTTGCATAGGAAATATATATATACAGAGATAAAAAAGGCTATATCCTAGTCTAAAGATTTTCTTCAATGTCTTTCAACCGGGTAGTTTCTTCAAATGATACTATCACAAGTTGCACTGGATCTTATGCTAACTATAGCACAAGCTTTCATGCCAGATATAGTGTTCTTTGCATACATGGGCACACAAAATAGGAACTTCCAACTGTCATTATCATAATCAATTTTATCTAATGTCTAGTAAAGATAGAAATTTTATCACTTTGACTGCCAAAGTTAAACAGTTTCCCCCCCAATTTTGTTCACAAACTTTCTGCCAAAACTAATTCAGAAAATACTAAAAGGACACTCATACCTCAACTATGTTGCCCACCAAGTACGGCAACTGCTTATTAAGCTTGATTTTTTCCTGATTCTCCTTTATCTTGTCCTTGTATGAATCCAGCTCCAAATTTGATCTTGACAAATCTTCCTTCAATCCCACAACAAAAAAAAGTATCAGAAAGTCGGGCAAACAGAGACATATTAAAATTCAAAAAACCCAACAATTCAGACCAATGAGTCAAAAACTATCAAATAACGTAGAAAACATTAAAAATGCATCATTTCCCTGGCAAAATAACTCAGAATTGGACAGAAACGCCTAAACCCAAATATCTGAACAAAATCAAAGTCGATTCTTTCACCTTAACTCTACAAATACACAATATTTCAGAGAATTAAATAAATCATACCCACAGGGCAACGATTGAAGGCAACCCCAAGTCGCCCATAAGGTAGTACCCTAGCGTTTTAGCAGAGCAAGAACAAACTGTGATGGGGGGGAGAGATAGAGAGAAAGAAAGGACCTTGAGTATTCGGATCTCGTTGTCGAGAAGGCGAGTAGCTCTAATAATGTCATCAGTGGTCATGGCGGCCAATTGGTCGTCCTCAAAGCTAGTGTCTTCTACCATGCCGGTCGCCATCTGATTCAAATTATTACTTTATTCTTCGAAGGCGAGAGAGTTTTCAGTTCAGTGTCTCGCAGAGAGAGGTGGTGAGCCGGTGAGGGAAGATGGGGGAAGGGAAGAGAACGCCTTGTTCTTAAAGAAAAGAAAGACGTCGTATCAAAACTTGAATTTTTTTATTTTTGTTTTATTTGCATACTTGGGCCCAAAAGGGTGACCAACGGAAACTGTTGGGCTAAAAATGGAAAGATAGATATAGGCCCATGAGTTTAATAGCGAATGGATCGAAATCGTAATCCAATATATGGTTATTAAAGCCGTTTGATTACCATTTCAATTTTTTTAGGCGTAAATTGACGAAGCTCTTAACATTCGAAGGTGAGCCTAATTCATGTTAGGGATGTGACTTTCACATGATCTCAAAGTGCTCCCTCATTCTTAAGGCAGTTTAGTTATCATTTCGTTTTTTTATAGATATTATGAGGCGTCCCAACATTTAAATGGTGAACTTATCCCATTAGGGGTATGACTTACCCTTAACTACAAAGTGTTTCTAAATTTATAACTTTTGTTAGTTAAGTACTAGAAATGACCTAATCCTCGTTAGAGGTGTAACTTACCTTTAGCCACAAAGTGATCGCTAGATATGCGACTTACCTCTGACTACAAAGTGTTTGCAGCGAGTTTCGAACTACTGTTATTTAAGCATCAAGAAATTCAATAGATATTACAAGGCTCCTAACATCCAAATGGTGGACCTAATTCCCACTAGAATGGGACTTGCTCCTGATTACAAAGTGTTTCTAGCGAATTTCGAACTCTGATTAGTTAAGTACCATAAAATGACCTAATGCCCGCTAGTTTGCCAACTACATGATTCGTTTCCTTTTTAATTTTGATAACATATTTAAATTGTTCTTTTTAAAAGTGACTCAATTGAATTTCTTTTTTCATTTATTCCAAAAAAGAAGCGAGATGAGAAGTATAATTTGAAGTATCCAAAAAAAAAACGAAGAGTAATTTGATAGGTGGGTGGTAATATCAGACAATAAAAAGTAACAAACCACCATTTTGAATAAACGATCTTCATTGAAATGAAAGTAAGTACAATGAAGAAGAGCAGAACAAAGAAAAACGAATAAAAATATTTCTTTTATTACACATACACGTATTTAGCTCTCTACATTAGTAGAAAAAAATGGCTTTTTTTTTATCAGAATGGCTTCCTTTTTCTAGGCATAGTAATTGAGGCTCGCCTTCTTCTTGGCTTGAACTTGAATTATGCCTTCATTGAAGTCCTCGTGATTTACCTGGAGTACAACCAAACAAGACTCGACATTAGTACGCACACAGCTTTTAAGTATAGACACAAACTTCTCAAAACTTCTCAAGAAACTATGTCCTAGGGAAATGAAGCCTAAGACTAGAATCCGTGACTATGGTTGGATTGGATAACCTCGCAGGATGTTCTAGTAAGAAATGAATATCTAATTCGAAATTATGCTAAAATTGAAGGCATAAGATGGATTAGTCGTGAAGGAAACTCATACCCTTTATGACTAATCCATCTAATTTCTTCAGCATGAACGTAATGTGGAAGCTGATCCGTGATTTTGTTTTACTTCAATATAAGTTATCAAATCTAATCTAATCCAATCCAATGAATCGAAGGTGGCATAAGAGAAAGCTATCTTTGTATACAAACTTGAAAAACCAATGCCACTAATAACTTCAAGAGAAAATAACTTATGCATTGTGTTGTAAGCAGCTCTCACAGAGATGAGAGTAACGAATTCTATAAAGTTGGATAGAGATAGAGACGCACCTCAGTCGCATCACGCCGTAGGGCTAGCATGCCTGCCTCCACGCACACGGCTTTTAGCTGCGCACAATTAAAGTCATCGGTGGACCGTGCTAGTTCTTCAAAATTCACATCTGGGTGAACATTCATCTTCCTCGAGTGAATCTACATAAATTAATGGGAAGGTTTTAGTAAGAATGTTGTGAAGCACAAATGTAATAAACGCATTCCACAAACAATAGTAAAAGACAAACCTGCAACACTCGAGCTCTTCCTTCTTCAGTGGGATGTGGAAATTCAATTTTACGATCCAACCTGCCAGAACGCATAAGAGCAGGATCGAGGATGTCAGCACGATTTGTTGCTGCTATCACCTGCAATAAAGATAATGAAATTCCTAGTCTTATCAAACTGAAACCAGACATTCTTTCAATGTCCTAGAGTTGAAAAGACGAGAAAGTTTACTACAAAGTACAAACAAGGATAAACAAACCTTAATCCGATCATCTTTACTAAAACCATCAAGCTGATTAAGCAATTCAAGCATTGTACGCTGCACCTCCCTATCCCCGCTCCTTTCACTATAAAGAAAAAAAAAATCAAGCAAGAAATAATGCAGCGATCAATAATTTATTTTTATATTATAAAAAGAAAATTTGCTACTCAGGAAATATAATATACCTATCAAACCGCCTAGAGCCGATGGCATCAATTTCATCTATGAAAATAACGCAGGGGGCTTTCTCTTTGGCAAGCTGAAAGGCATCGCGAACAAGTTTTGCTCCATCCCCGATGAACATCTACATCATTTACAAGTATGATTACATCGTTGAGGATCCAATTCGAAAATCTAGAGCTCATTAACATGTACATGAATTCCAAGCATGAATTATAGACTATACCTGAACCAGTTGGGGTCCTGCCAGTTTCAGAAAAGTAGCATTTGTTTGTGCAGCACAAGCTCGAGCAATTAAAGTTTTACCAGTGCCAGGCGGTCCATACAATAGCACTCCCTTTGGCGGCCGAATCCCTAGTTTCTGAAAACGGTCCTTGTGGGTCATTGGTAGAACAATGGCTTCAACTAGTTCTTGAATCTGTTGCATCAAAATAAAGTAAGTTAAAAAATCCAATGTCTGATATATATATAACCATACACCCTCAGAAGACAATAACTAAAGTTAGAAACTTGCCTGTTTCTCCAGACCCCCAATATCATTGTAGTCTTCAGTTGGCTTTTCATCAACCTCCATCGCCTTTACCCGAGAATCATATTCAGATGGCAGAGTATCCAACATCAGATAACTGTCCTTGTTGACACCCACAAGATCCCCAGGCTTCAATTTGTCAGGATCAACAAGTCCAGGAACTGGGAGAAAGATTGTCTGGCGAGTAGATGTTTTCAAAACAACACACTTTCCCTTTCTTTGTGAGTCAAGATCAACATTTGCACCATCCTCCTCAGCCTCATCTTCTGAGTTCATTTCCAGAATCTGAAAATTACAAAAAATTCAACAAGAACCTGAGTGTAACAAAAAACCAATTCTGCCCGCCAAAGAACACCGAATATCCCTATGAAAAGAGTTTAAATTTCCCCCCCCCCAGCTAATTAGGATAAAAGAGAAAAAGGAAACCATACCTCAACAATGTTGCTAACCAAGTAAGGCAACTGCTTATAGAGCTTAATTTTTTCTTGATTCTCCTTTATGTTTTCGTTGTATGAATTGACTTCCAAATCAATTCGCCGCTTTTCTTCCTTCAATCCCACAAAAAAGAAAAATCAGAAAAAACATTCACATATAAATAAAATCCAAATTCCCCAAAACACAAACAAAATCACATACTAACGAACGCATCAAATACATTTCACAGAACTTTTATCCTAATTTTTCCAGTAAGAGAATCTTCTCCGAATAAGATAAGTTATAGGTCACAAACTCACAATATTAACGGAAAGTGCAAACCCAAATAGGTTGAGAGAGAAAGAAAGGACCTTGAGTATCCGGATCTCATTATCAAGAAGACGACTTGCTACGAGGATTTCATCCGTGGTCATGGAGGCCAACTCACCGCCCTCACAACTTGTGTCTTCAATCATGACGTCCGCCATCAACCTTCGATTTTTTATTCAGTGTTTCACAGTGAGATAGAAGTAGTAGGGGGAGAAGGAACACAAACAACAGGAGTAATATAATGCGGTTGAGATGTTAGAAGCATGAGCAGGGGTATGTATAGGCACAAATCTGAAAGTTTCTTACGCATTACACTATAGAATCAGGAATTTCTAAGTCCATGTAGAATTAGGAAAATCTAAATCCAACTTTATATCCAAGTCCATATAGAATTAGGAATTCGTAAAACCCAAGGAGACCAATATCAATCATGTGATAAAAATATAGATGGACAAATTAATAAACGGAGAAAGAAGAGAGAGATTAAAAGGACTAAACGGCTCCTTTTTTATGGATTGAAACTGCATATTCAATTGACATGCATCAATTCATCACGAATAGATGAACATCATCAACATACATATGAATATGATAGAACCATTGGGGAATTACAATCTTTTTTCGTTTCATCATAGATCCTAATACCTAAAGCTTATAAAACCACTCATCCACAATTATCAAACCAATCACTCACTCTTTCACTCGATGCAGAAACTAGAAATCAGGATGATAGTTCAGACGCTGTTCTGATGCCCCGAAGGTGAAGGGTGATCATGGTCGTGATGCGGATGCGGATGCGGATGCGGATGCGGATGCGGATGCGGATGCGGATGCTGATCGTCATCGTCGCTATCGTCTTCGTCGAAGGGCTTATCCTTGTGGAAGATGCAACACTTTTTGGAACTCTTCTTCTGCATCAACTCGTTGTCCACCGTCCCCTCCTTCCAGGACACTTGCTTCTTCTTCTTCCGATTCAGCCGCAAAACCAAAGCTTCCGGTTGCGATGTGGACACCGATGACGATGCCGATTCATCCGGGACCTGAAGGGTGATGGTGGTGGTAACGCTCCCGCTAGTTCCCGGTGCTGCTGTGTCTCTGCCTCTGCCTCTGTCTCTGCCGCCGCTCATGGTTCAAAACAGCCGACAATCGCAAAACAGAAAGGGTATCTGAAATCGCAATTAGCCGTCTGGCCCCCGTTCCCTCGCAAGCAGGTCTGTTTTATTTCCTAGAGAACCCTTTTTCCAAGGGCTAATTCAAAAATGTGCCCCGATTTTTTATTTATTTTTTGTTAGGTTTCATTCTTTAATTTGATGGTTGAAACTACCAGAGAAACGTGAACAAACCATTTTCATTACCCCAAAAAAAAAAAATTGTCCGTATTTTTGTAATTTCCTACGTGGCACTTTAATGCCCTTATTATTGACCAATTTCTACTAAAAGTCACGTGTCAAATACGTTGTTAAATTCACTTATTTCAAAAGAAAAAAATAAACTTTTAAGTCGTTAAATTTGTAACATGTTAAGAATATAAAAAATAAAATAGTAAATAACTTAGGAATAAAAATGATCATTAATAATAATTTAGGAATAAAATTGGATGGTTCTTTTTTATATTCAAAATCCATCCAAAGTCGAGCCCTTTGTACTTAACCTAACGGTAAACGGGATAAAATTAGATGAATTGCAAGTGAAAACTAGGAAACAATAAATTATGAAAAAAATTAACTTAAATATACAAATTTGGAGGCCACATTGATAAATTACTCTCTCTACATTTTTTTTTACTGTTATTTAAAAAGAAGAAGAATTTTACATATAATATGTCATTGAAATTTGAATATGAAATCACTAACTTGCAAGTTAAGCCTAGATAGTTGGGTGCTAATAAGGACCGATGCCGGTCAGAAAAAAAATCCATTTGATATAAAATCATTATCAACAGAAATTGGTTTTTTTATTGAATTTAATCAATAAACTGCCTGTAAAATCTAATAAATATTTTTTACAATTATAAAAGTTCCAGTTCAATGACAGCTACTAGTACAATCCAACAATGTCATATGTAGTTATGTACAACCACAACCAGAATATTAGAGAGGATAAGAAGATAGTTGAGGATTTAGAGCTTCCAATATATGCGCTGGCGATGCAAAATGCCAGCAACAATGCTCCAAAACAAGATCTCCGCAAACAGGACATACAGTAGAATTCCTACTCTCTTCGAATGCCAAACTTCGACGAAAATATGCTTTTGGATCCAATATACTAGTGTGTTATGGGGGTCTTTGTAATACCACCCGTTAATGAATCCTGCAAAAATGCCCTCAGCTGCCATGACATACACCAGCATCGCGTTCATGCCAATCCATTCCAATGGCAGCAGCACGCATTTTATACCCCAAATATCAACCTGTCATGGCAGCATATATATAAGTATTGATCGTTTAGTGGAGAACCTTTGAGAAATTTTGAATCTCTATAACTCAATAGTTGCAATGAAGCAACTTTTACCAGAATGTACAAGGCTGAAAACACGAAAGCTGCTGCTCCAGACGTTATGCATACGTAGCTAAATGTGTATAGCTGTTTGTTTGAAGGAATTGCTGCACTGACCATAAAGCCATTAGAAAGAACAATTGATTGATAACTGGTAAGCGCAAAAATATATAGCCTCAGTTCGTACCGTGAGTGAAATGAAGAACAATTCCTGTGAAGAGGAGAGCACTGCCCATCAGACTCCAATGCTGAAGTCTGGCTTGGTGACTCTGTATACGTAAAGATCGACGAAACAAGTGAGGAAGATGAATGTTACATTTGCTATGCAGTAAGCATTATCAGAGTATACGAAATCAGAAACACTTAACCTTGATATGTATAAGCACATGACCAAAATGTACTCCAACAATTGTGGAGAGAATTGCAGACAAAGAGCTACACAAGGAAATAATTCCACATGAATTAGAAGTTCGGAAAGGTCTCAAAAGGTTATATTTGTTTACCTTATGAGTCCTTCAGGTTCAAAAGGAGCACGGCACCATGATGGAGCATCATCTCGAAATGGTCCTGCATATGGGGATTTCTCAGTGCAGGCCTGCAGCAGTTCAATATGGTTAAGAAATGTTAAAAATTTATAACTGTCGAACGATTAAGAAAAATAATGCATACTTTAGATCTCTTCCAAGCTGGACGCTGATACATGTGATTGATTCCCAGCACTTCTCTATCAATATACCCTACTGCATTACAAGGAGGATCTAGTTTTCCTCTCACCCCACAAGTGACCTACAATTGAGGCAAATGTTTGCAGGTAGATATCTGACATTTGTTTTCTTCTTAACTCAAAAATCCCTCAATGATTTTAAGGCTTGAGATTGGAGGCTTACGGTGAAACTTTTCCCATAATCGATACTCTCTCTGTCATGGACAGTAAATTGCCAATCAGGAACATAAGTCCCATAAATTACAGCAAAGTAAATAATGAGAACACATGCTGCTGCCACCCTGGAAATTTTCAAACGGAAAATTCATTTAGAATTGTTTAATAAATTTAAAAATCAGAGACTCATTGGAACGCAAAATTACCAATGCCAGCAGTACAACTTGAACATGGAGAACCTGCCTGTGCTGGATGGCATATCTTCGGATGGTACACCTCTCGAGAAAATTTCAAGCAGTGACACAACCAGATATGCAAGAGCAATTCTCTACAAAAGGTAACAGGAATTACCAGATTTTGACTGGTTTCATGAAACAAATTATACCAGGCAATCAACAACATCATGAACTATCAACTGTACCTGGAGAATCCCACACCACCTTATTTTTTTCATGTCGACACCATATGTAAGTTTGTCAGGAGCATGTGAGAACCCCCCTTCACAGCATATAGAAGGCATGTTAGTATCTAAGTGAGCTCTTGCCCCCTAATATAATCTGACATCAAATAGTAAAACATTACCTGTCAAATGAACTTTGAGGACCAACCATGCAAATATAAACAAAATAAGTAATCAAATGCAAGACTTCCCTAAAGTACTTGTGCTAATTTCAAAATTTGACATAAATCGATGCATCACACTAAGATTTTGATGAGAAGTGTTTTTCCTATTTGATAATTGGGTCAGATTTTGAAGGAAGGCAACAAATTTACAAATTGGACTCGAACTGGACTAAAATTATAAATTTTCTAAAAAAGGACACTGACCTTGCAATAAGAGACCCCAAAACAAGAGCTTCAGGGTTCTCAGAATCACCTTCTTAACAGCATCAAGCCTGTCGGGTATTCTCTACAAGAAAAACACAGAATAGAAATGAATGGAAATATATAGTTTACTACTATTTTGTTGAATGAGAGGAAATAATTGACCGGTAAACAAATTATTAAGGAATGAAACGGACCTTGAGGGAAAGAGAAATGGCAATTCCCACGATGAAGAGGAAGAAGGGCATTACAAAGTCAGCAAGGTTGCAGCCATTCCATGGGGCATGGCCAATCACTGGCCACTCTCCACCCGCATCGTCAACCAAAATCATCAGCTAAAACAAACATTTTCCGACAGACGGAGATTATTTTTTCAAACTGGAAACCAGGATTGAAGTAGGAAACAAAAAGATAATGAATTTAAAGTACCGCGACTGTGAGTCCGCGAAAGATGTCGAGGGAAGCGACACGTTCCCGTTTGGGAGGCTTCTGGTCGGAAATTTCGGGTTCCGGCACGAGGAGACGGTAGTGGTGAGTGGTGTCGGGTCTAATTTCGGCCATTGGTTTTCTGTTTTGAGTTGTACGGTCCTTGATGATGAGGATGAGCTAAAACTCTAGTCCACTCTGAGACACTGAGGGCTGGTTGCTTGGAAGTGATTTGGATATTCGAATTTGCAATCTGCACCCTCTGGAGCTTGATTGAATTATTGAAATTTGAAATTGCAGTTTTCGCACGGTATTTGAATGTGATCACCTTCACAGCTTCACTCGTAAATAAATGACAAATCTTTTAGGGCCCTGTCTTTTATTACAGTGATTTCAATTTCTGTTCGTCTAACAAATATTACTTTTTTTTGGTACTTGTGTGAAACTGAAACTTGTTGGGAGCAATAACAGAATTCATGGTACAATGTTTTTTCTTTTCTTTTTTTGAGAATTAGAATTCATGGTACAATGTCGGCGCAAGTGTTACAAGTGACCATACATGCCTTGTTTTCTGAAGACATTCAAAGGGGAAGAACAGTGAAAAATCTTACAATTGGGATTTGGAACAAATTTTACATAACTGAACCACTTCCTTCGATAGAGGTTACAACAATAATTCCGGCCGGCTCACTTCGTCAGCAAGTTATAAGATTTGATTTTCCGGCACCTGTGTATCAGAAGGTGAAAAGGTCACATATATGTAGTGGTAATCTGATAAAAGCAGCTAATGATATGAAACATTCCCTTAGATCAACATCCAGTATTCAATTATGGAACTTGTCAAGCATTTCATAAGAACATAAAAGAGGATTTTTTTTTGGTCTATATCATTAGTATAAGAAATCTACACAGATGTGAATTGAAATCTACAGAAAGTAGGAAATTCTGGTCAGCCAGGAACCCATTCTCTAATTTTATCATCAGCTGGATATACTTCTACACAAGGCAAAATCCTAAAGCCTTGTCAAGTTCATAGAAGAGACTGGCAAAATGCCTCTCTAACATGAACCGGTACAAGCTTAGGAAAAACTGCCTCATGGAGCACATCCACATATGATTTGGCTAATTTGCATCATCCCAGAGAAACAAAAACATACACAAAGACACAAATCCAAAACCCAATAAACACATACAGGGAGGTTCGAAAATGGATAAAAAAATATAGGCATTCAAGGATGACGCAAAAGGGAAAAGTTCACCGATGAAGAACAAACCTACATTATCCACCTACGATCTCTGACGACTATCTCCAATCTACATTACCATCCACCCTATTGTAAAAGACCAGCAACCAACAACCAACTATCTTGTCCTTCCCCAATCAACATGTAACCTACCTTAATTTTAGCTTCTCGAGGAGAATAGAGAACCCGAAAAAATTTACACAAGCAATCATGAAGCACCTTTAGTTGATGGTAAAATTGAATGCTAAATTAACAATACACACTTGCACAATTTCAAATTCAAGTAACTAGTTCTGCAATTTCTAAAAAGTATAACTCCAACCCCAGTTAAATCAATCAGCCATCAAGTACTAAGTAATGAAATGCACCTTATTCTCACTTCCCCTACATTTTCTCAGCAACCAAACAGAAAAAATTGAGAGAAAGCTCTTGACTTTACCTACCAAAGAATGTTCTTGTACTGTGAGCATAGAAAGTGGAAACTGAAACAAACCAACAGCAACTACAGCAGCAACAAACATACAATGCATAAACTCACATTCCAAATTTCAGTCAGAAGTGAATCAAATTCAAAACCCTAACCCAAAGATTGGTACCAAATACTCGCATACCATACTCAGAGCCCATATGAAAAAGGAGGCTAGCAAATGCTAATTGCCCTGCAATCCAGCCATCACCCATCTCCATTCGTCGGAGAACAAACAGAACATGTGAGAGTTCCCCGCTTGGCTACCAAAAAACAAGCAGTTCAGTTAGCAATGATTTTATAGAACTGGTTTACGCTGGCTTTGGACCTAAGCCCAGTTACAGGTTTTTATCATTTTAAGACTATTTATTTTTTTCCGAGTGATATTCTGTTTAAAATAACTAAATTAGGAAGAAGGCTAACATACCCATTTGACATGCTTCAACTTTCATCTTCAATATTCATGTAACAATTGATAATTTCATATCATAACCTTAAAACTCATCATTTTCGTCTGCTAAAAATTCAAATTCGAGTTTGTAAAAAAGAAAACGGCACAAATAAAGCCACTCCTCAGAATACATACAATTACAAACTCCTCAACATCAGCCACAAGCTTATAACACAATGAGAATAAGCCACAACCCCTTACTGTACACAAGATAGAAACAATTATATTACAGTGGCACCAAAACTGAGGGAGAGAAGCTCCAATGGCGGATGCCATAACTCGGAATGGAAACGAGAAGAAGAGAATGATAGTCAATCTTAAGTCTGGCTGGCCTGTCGTTCTCTCAGCGAACACCTTCAGTTGAATGGATGAATTTACTTTCCAATGCCAAGTTCTTTTGTAATGTCTCTCGTCAAGCTGAACTGCAAAGTATTTTGCCATGGAAATAGCGTTCGGGTGACTGGAAGCTTTCTTCGAAGATCCTGCACCATGTTCATTAGGCTTTGAAGGTTAACACAGGAACCAACGTAGACAGATGTATGTTATGTCCGAACATGTTCAACTGTACAAATATCCAAACGTTCAAATGAAGTCAAATGTACCTTGAAAGTGGTATCAGGCAAACTTGAATAGGATGCCTGTAGAAGTAAATCTGTTAGTAAAAAGGTCAACAGGTAAAACAATGTCAGCTATGTTAGGAATTAGCATAATCCAAACCTCAAGAGATGTCAAGTACTCTTCCTCATGTTGGTGAATAATGTTGCTAATGGCAATCGCACTATCATCAGAGGACTGCAACGAATATGAGGCACATGAAATGTAAAGGTCAGAAGGAATTAAAAAAAAAAATTACACCAACAGGAAATATAATATTGATAATGCAAGCAAAACTCATGACAATATCGCTTAAAATGATTCTGAACTAATTGGACACGATTTTCAGCAGTGAGCTGAACAGGACAAGCAACTGTTCGAAATTTTCCTACGAGGGCCTATATAATCAGAATAGAAGAACTCAGCTAATGCAATATATATACTCTTTACGACCTACCGACTTTAGCAACACCTACCAGCAACGGTAACACTAACTAATATAAGTTTCCAAATAAGGACAGATAGAATAGATTTTGCATGATAGATTGATAGGCCATCTCACGCAATACCAAACTAAAAAGGATAAAAACCGAAATTCAAATCTTAACCTCAACTAACCTGAAAAATTGTTGTATCTTTGCATTCATGTTTTGCATCTAACTGCACATTGCCCTCCTCAAAGTAGTGAGCACCCACCTGAAAGGAGAAGAACAAGGATGAGAAATAGTTACTTTTTGGTTAGGTTCTTATGCTATGAAATACTAATGCCGTCAGAATTGCAAGGAGGCAAAGAAACCAGTCTGTATACCCGACATGCACCAAGTACATAACAAGACATACCTGCAGTTTGCCTTGTAACTCCAGCATTTGTAATTCATCTTTAAACTCAATATTCCATACTGATCGCCAACTACCATTGCTACGAGACATGCCATATAAACTTTATCAGAAGATGACCACATAAAATGAGGCAAGAAAGGAGTATCGATATTTTCTTTTTGTTTGAAAGGAAGTATAACAGGACAGATTTGATGTACATGCATGATATGATCTGCTCATATAGAATGCGAAAGAACAATAAACAAGCCCATGGGTGAGCATACGACAAAGTTCACGCACCAAAAATTTTGTGGGCTATGTCTAGCAGCTGAAATCACCACCACAAGCTCAAAGTCATCTCCTGGGCCCTCGACATCTTTACCATTGCAACAGTACACTGAGCAGACTCCTTTTGGATAAGATTCACTAACATATCTAAGTATTTCCGAATCCAGAGAACAACTGACAGACAAGAATGTGGGATTATACACAAGCCTTCCAATTCCCCACATAGCCACAAATGCAACACCCAAAATACACAGATGAATGAAGTAAAATCAATTGTAGTTCTTATGCATGTTTCCACAATTTTCATTTTTGTATAGTTCTATAAAAAGCATGCGCAAGAGGCAAATTTGTGAGAGTTACAGGTTTATTGCATATTTAACTCTCGGCCATTAGGTAAAGTGCATTAGTCTAAATGTCAACTTGCTGTAGTAAAAGTTAAGACTTATTCGGTTTATCAGAATCAACAAAGAAAGTAGCTCCTACAGGGTTAGATATTAGACCGATGAGAAGCTCATTTGAAAGCACACCAACAATATTGAGTCAAATTTCTTGGAGCACTCATTTCAGTTTAAAGAATATTAAAAAAGATATACAGAGTTTCTTGACATGAAAACAATAAAGCGTACCGAAATTCCTCTACATATGCTGATGGAAGTTCCTCGTCCAGTGCAGGTCTCACCTCTGTACAAACCTGAACCAATTTTAGCACTTTTAATGAAATAATTGGTTACAAATTTAAATGACAAAAGAAACTAAAGGGTAACAAACAAAGACAATAAGAGGCAGGAATATAATGTGATATATGCATGAAAAAAGTCCAGAAGGAAAATGATTGCTAGAAATAGGATGAAAGTTTAAACAAGAGTATGAAGGATACATGGAAAGCTTTTAATTTTAGTTGAGTGGAAACATGTATCTCCAATCAGAGGTATCCACATCACGAATTTGTAAAACATACTCAAGAAATTAGTTGGATGCAAGGCTAAAGAATCAATAAGGGTCCAATTGTTTAGGTAGATAATGGATTCGGATTTGATAACAAGTCTAAAGTTGCCACAAAAACTAGAAACACTAGATTGAATGCATGTGGACTAACTAGAATTAGCGCTTTTGAAAGGGATTTGGAATGAATATATTGTATTCATTTCAAATCCATTTACTTTCTTCATTTTCCCATTCAAATTTAGCATACAAGAATTGTAATATTCTAAACAACTAATTTTTTTCTAGGATTATTCCTGTTTGTGGGTCAGTTTTGGCACAGGGAAGACTTGATATCGAAACCAAATCTCTACCTAAACAAACGAACTCCAAGCGACCATTTGGTTAATTAGTCTCAACTTATTCCGTGAATTTTTAGCCCTAAAGATAATAAAATATAGCACACCAAAATGTAGCCAGCTGCTAGAGAATCAGATTCAATTCATAATCAAAGAACAATTGAAGCATATGTTTGTGGCCATTATTTAAAAATCACATGAAAGAAACTCCTCTCAAGGTTTATGCTTTGTTTCAAGGAAATGAAAAGAATTTGATTACCTACCATTCTAAAACTCAAATGAAAAAACTCTTTATCCTTGACCACCTTTTCGGTATTTTTTATCATAGAAGAAAAAACGAAGACTTGCCTGTTTGATGTGGTCAACTACGGCAACTTGAGCAGTTCTGGGATCAATGAACTCAGTCTCATTGAGCTGTCCAAATGATGTAACCACAACCTGCTCAGACAAAAATTCAATCAGCTATGATCTACAATTCTACAAAACTCAATATACTTCGATTCTAAAAACACCAATCCATGACAAAAATAAATAGAAACCAACAATGTCCTCGCAATTTTACAAAATTGGAGCTCCAAAATTCATCCAAATGAAACAATAAAACAAAGAGGGACCCTTTAATATAAACATACGTCTCCGATTCCACCCGGCATCTCGATTGAAATCAAGTGGGATTTGTTGTAAAGTGGGAATGCTTCTGACGCAGCCTCATCATACAAAACGCCGTCGTTAAGTAGCGCCTTCACATCTGCCGCCAGACAATACATCAAATACAAAATGCGATGCGCATGATCGATCAAAAATAGAAATTCAACGATGACACAAAATTAAGAAGCCAAAAGTAAGTGTAAAAGTTGATGTTTTTGGGAGAAAGTGAGACCTTTAGCGACGAATTGGATTTCACCAGGAGGAGAGTTGAGGAGGAACCATTTTGCTATCTCTTTCTTCTGCTTCTCGCTAAGCTCTGCTTCTTCTTCGTCCGCCATTTCCCTATTTCTCAGTCTCTCTCGCTCTCTCTCCGAGATTTGAAATGGGGAATTGAATTGGTGTAAGATTTAGGGGGTAAAGACCGAGAGACGCGATTCCCTCCGAAACACGTAGAACTGTGCGGATCCTAGCCGTTGAGTATTCGGGCCTGCAGGAGCTGACGGACATGATTTGCTTTCAGGAAAACGAGCCGTAGGGGATACTTGCCTTTTCTTGGTGTGAATTGTGATCTGTAAAGCTCATTTGGGACTGTGAGCCGAAATGATTTTGAGTGGTGAGGATGATTTTGCAACTGCTGGGGTCAATGATTTCGATCATCTGGTCCGTCCAATTATTAGACTTTTTGTAAACAATGCCATATTTGTTGAATAAATAATGTCAACAGAATTTAATCAATTTCTAAAAAATAAATTATAGTATTTGTATTTTTTTTTATTGACCGCCTTGTTCCTTCCTTGCGTATGGAAGCAATGATAATGTCCACTCGTTCATTTTGAACCCTAAATCTTATTAGTCTACTGATGATACCTTTTAGCTTGGTGGGAAGACTTTCAAAGGTAACCTTTTATTGGTGCATTAAGGGGAATTCAACTTTCAATTTTTAAGGACAGAAGAACGTTGGGCCTAAATACAAAGGTGATGAGATAGGGTTTGTATATTGAATAGGATTTTTTGAAACTATAACATCATCATTAATGCAAAGGTGAGATAGAATCTGTATTCAAAACATTTGCATTAGTGTATATCTATTGACTGAAACGATACATGTAAACAACAGCTTGAAAACGTTCTAAAAACACGCCACGAATATGAAGGTTTCTGAGACACTTGCTATCAAAATTATAAGAAACCACATGTCCATATGTGTCAACAATAAGAAGCTCATCGCTATTCCAAAATGACAGCAATATCCCAAACCCTGCCACAGGATCAATGGTCAAGTGTTTCGTCCAACCTTTAACACCGCCGAACTCATCATCCATCACTCATATATCAATCGAATCAGAAATTCCGTTTTCAACATAATACGAAAAGAGAGTAATAGATTCATTTCATGTTGTAAGACTTCCAAAACATTCATACAATCTTGTAAACTATCCGGAACTGGTACGATGTAAAATGTCTCGTTGTCCATGTCAAAGGAAAGGAGGACTTTCTTTTCTTGCTCGATCTATGGTTTTTTGGTCTAGTTCCAATGCAAGCCAATAGTAAACACCTTTGAAGTACATTTGGGAAGAAGGGGACCAAACGACGGTTGTGCTAGGTATGCCAACCTTGATCTCTCTCCAAGAGTTGGATCTCAAAGTATAAACCTCTGCCATGTGAGGGCAAAACAAAGTCCAAAATCCTTCGAAATGCATTACGAGTCTAACAACCTTGTAATCTTTAGCCTTGCGATCAAATCCAAATCCTACAGCTACTCCTGTTGTTTGCAATGTTTCTATAGTTTTCGGGGGAGGTAGATGAAGGCTCGATTGGGGAAGATGCTTCAATTCTTTTAGAGACGGATTGCATAGAAAGACATTACTGGAGTAATCCGTTAGACATATAATTCCTTGACAATGTTCTGTAATGTCCAGAAACTCGTGACGTAGACGTATCGAAAAAGGAACAATATTGAGGTTGAGGTCTTGAATGTTGTAGATGTTGTCATTGCAAAGATCAGTACTTGACAACAAAATATGAACACCATTGTTGGCATTTTTGAAGACACAACGCTTGAAGAGGATGCATGTGGAGGAATATGATGAAAATGTGTTATCTTCTATGGATTTGGAGAGATGCACATCCACAAAACTAGGGTTGTTGATGAAATCGAACCAAGATTTTCGAACACATCGGAATCTCATCAGCGATTTCGGAGGCGGCCTTGACAGGATCTGCATCGTCATATCCTCCGGCAATTTGTAAAACTCTTGAGCCATTGGTTAATTTCTTCTCCTCTCTCTCTCTCTCTCTCTCTCTCTCTCTCTCTCTCTCTCTCTCTCTCTCTCTCTCTATATATATATATATATATATATGCGTTCTTTCATCACAAGCATTACAGACCAGAGCTATTTATGTATTATAACGAAATGTTAATGGTGATCATATTGATCGTCCAAACTGTAATGAAACGAAAGGTTACCTCTTTGTTTCATAGAGAACAGCTATTGAGAAAATCCGATGTCGATGCCCCATACAAAATCTCATTTCCAAAAGTAGATATAATTCGAATAAAAAATGAAAGAATTCGAGTTTTTTTTCTAGACAATGTGAAATTAATGACAGCAAATAAAACTATCAGTCAAGTAAATGTGATTTGTGTTTTGGGTTGAACGTGAAGAAAGGAACTGCATTCTTCTTTGTTGGTAATGTGAGTGATGTCAAATTGAAAATACTTATTCCCGGCTATTTCTTAGTTCTCTTCGATGATTATCAAATTTTTTTCGGTGTAGTTTTTAAAATTGTTTGTTCATTCATACATAATTATATATGCATTTAATTTTAGTAATCGATAATTTTGATAACTAATATCCTTAGATTGAAATAATAATATTGAGTTTTATCAATTTTATCGAGTTCAAATGAATGAGTATCCAGAAAAGGGAGGTGAAGTTATAGTATCATAACTTCAGTCTAGCTTGAAACAAAAAGAAAATATAACCAAATCTCAATTCATTTTTTATAAATATCAAAACTTTAATTTACATCACCTTTCATTTTTTATAAATATCAAAACTTTAATTTACATCACCATCCTCGAGTTATGTTAGAGCTAGTTCCATTGTGATATTACATTGGTCTCCAAATATTGTTTCCATGCTTTTAAGGGACCAATCCCTCCACCTCTTGGAGACGTTTCTCGAGCTCTGCGGCGGTTCATAAATATGCCTCTGGCTGCAAAACCCACCATCTCGGTGTGGTCCATTATACTGCGCATCCGGGACGCAATGCCACCTTCACGAGAGAACCCCAATCTGGAATGCCGGTCAGTAGATTGGAACTGTTGTGCATAGGGAGCACCTAGTTGAATCTGAGGTTCTTGCACTGGTGAACCATCATTTTCAGTAGAAGTGAAGTTTCCCATTCCGAATGAATCCCAATCAACCTGCTGCAAAATCACCGCAGCGCGCTCTGTGTTCTGCACAGGAGGAGTTTGCGACCGGGTGGCTTGAGCCAGTTTGTCAACTTGAACTTTCAGTTCGCGTAGTCTATGACCAATTCTTGTAGATACTGCATCGTACAGCTTTCCTCTTGATGCACGCTTCGCTCCTTCAGAATTTAACAAATCATCAAAGTAGATTGGATCACCAATAACCACTGTCACCTACATTTTACAAACAGATGGAAATATAGTGAGTTGAAGAATCATAAGGAAACTGAGGTTCTAGAAACTGAACATCCATTGACAACAGCAAGTATTAAACTACCTACCGTCTTGCCAATCCTTGGAATGCTGGCGCCAATAGGCATGATGTCCTGCATCCCGCTATGGACAAATGGAAGAACCATGGGAATATTGTCAGCATCAAGGACCAACCTGCCAGATAAAAAAATGAAATAGTTATCAGAAACTATCTCATATGAAAAGAAAACTGCACCCAAATGGATCTGTGGCACATTTGCACGATAGATCCTCACCTCCCAACACCTCTCTTGGAAGACCCCAAGGTTTTACCGCCATCTCGAGAACGACTACCTTCTGGGAAGATGTGAACCCAACCGCCTTGATTCAGTTTTGAAATAGCCATGTCCATACCCTGAAGCAATTAAAGAGTAAAGATGAGAAAATGAGTGTGGATATCACACTACAGCATTACTTAAAAGTACATAGACTGCTAAAATAAACAAACATCAATAACTCAAATCTATATAGGATACATATAGCTGTACCAAACATTCTGCAATAGGATCATTCAGTAGAGTGCCAGTGCCAATTGAACGAAACCAATTGATAGCTTTGAACCCTTAGTAGACCCAAGGTACAAAATAAACATTCAAAACAAGAAAACAAGCATCCAGTCTATACTTAAAAAAAAGGATTTCCCAAATGTATCACAAGGAAAATAAACGCCGGTCACACAGTTGGAGATATATGCCAGGGGCAAGAGGGAGTAATAATCTACGACCATATCCATTTACTACCATGAAGTAGTCATGTTATATTTAAAAAACTTCATTCACCAGACAACGGCAAAAAAAGAATTATTTCTAGAGGAAAAAAATAATAATATAATATAAACCTTAAAGAACTTCTTTTATGGTGGAGCTGATTTCCATTCTGACAGCATTTGTAACAACTATCAAAGTAGGGAAATACATAAATGACATATTTCAAAGTATACCTTTTGATAAATCCCATCACCCCGAGAAACAGGCAAGACTTTAACAGATCGGAAAAATGTTGAAGTTGCAGGATTTGAAAAACACCGATCAGATGCACAGAGTGTCCACCTCAAGTTCTGAGCATCCAGAAGAACATGTCGAGGAAGCAATGCAGAAATAACCAGCGGATCATCCATAGAAGCAACATGATTGCTCACCTGAAATGAGAATAGGGAAAAAGAACATTACAATTAACAATGGGAAAATCTGAACTAATGGAGGAGCAAATGATAATTAAGCCAATAGACTCATATGCATTAAGCTTTAGACTCGTAAAGAAGGATCATGGGACTGTACCGTTATAAGAGGCTTGCCCTTGGGTCTGCGAAGCACTGCATCATGCAATAAATCTACACCATACACCTATCACAACCGGAAACACAGATTATTCTTGCAGCCCCCAAATAGAAGTTAAAAAAGAAAAATATTGGGGAATTATCAACTCCACAAACCTGAATACTGTTTAATCCATTCATAAACACATGACAAACATTGCCAATGACCGGAACAGCCACAGCTTGAAGTATACGAAGAATGGTGGATTCGTCTTCAGCATTGAATTCCTTGCCCACTGCAGGCACCAAAAACAAAACAACTTTTTTATTATATTTTTTAAACTAAAACCCACAACGCATTCCAACCTTTATAGACAATAGTAGCACAAACTAAACAACCACTATAGAAAAACTTGAAAAATTCTTTAGAGTTCACTCGGCAATAGTTACTAACGAAATGCAAGCCAATAGCCTACCAAAATCATCCTCAAGTTGCAATTTTTAACTCCATACATTTGGTAAAAAAAATTAGCATTGCTTCCTCTGCTACTTGGTTAACTGATTTTGTACTCTATACCGCTAGCAGAGATTGCATTATATCAATGAACCATTCCTTCAATACCTAATCTAATCCACCGCCACGGATCATACAGATACAATTTCATTGATTTATATGTTCTGTCTATATATATATATATATATATATAACATAAATCAAGTTGCAATCAAGTTGCAATCGGGTCTCAAGATGAAAATAAAAAAACCAAATTCGAGGAAAGGAAGAAGGGAAGACCTCGTTTGCGATAGAAGGCTGGGGAAGAAGGGAGTGTGTCCCTGCGAAAGTCACGAAAGTGCTGCAGCCATCGCTGGAGTGTGGAGGAGAAGTAGCCATCGTCGGCAAAAATGGGGTAGTGCCTGAGCCGGCGGTCCACCTCCACCCTAAATCGCTCCCTGAGCAGGAGCTGAACGGCCAGGGCCCTGCTCTTCCATAGATCCCCACGCTCAACCCTCGCGACAGCCATTACAAAGACGCAGATTACAGAGCTAGAATCGGAGGAGATCACAAAATCAAAAGGAGACTGAGAGAAACGGAGGTTCGAAGAACGCGCGAGAGAGAGAGAGAGGGGAGAGTAGCTAAACGTAAGCGCGAGTATCGAGAACGAGAGAGGAAAGGAGGAGGTTTGCGGCAAAGCTTTTTTTGTGTTGGGCCTGGGGTGTATGACGTGTCCCCGTGCGCACGACGCACGACCCACTCCCAAACTGTTTCTCTTGTTGGGCTTTATCCAAAAAACATATTCGGGACAATATAACAAAATCAAGTTGGATAAGGGAACTGATTCATCACTCCATGTTGCTTGATTCCATTTTTTTTATTTTATAATAAATTAAAATTTCAAATTTACTATTTTTCCTTTAAAATTTATATATATTTTTTTTGTTTATATAAAATGTTAGGATGTCTACATTTTCTTTCTTAATAAACTTTACTCTCCCGTACATAAGATTAAACCAGAGCTCTTTAGTAATTTTCTAACAAAATTCTTTTAGTATTACTTTCATTAATACCAACTCTTTAATAGATAAAATCATCACTGGGTAGTACTCATCTCCCAAAATTTTACTAAACATTTTTAGCGCTCACACATAAGAGAGAATTTTTGTTAAATCGTACATGCAAAATGAGAGAGATATGAAACAGATCGAGGGAAAAAAAAGGTTCAAATTTTTTGCATAAATAAATAACAAAAAAAATATATATTAAATTCAAAAGAAAAATAGATTAATTTTGAAGCTTGATTCATAAAATAAAAAATAAAAAAATAAAATATAACAAGTAATTTTTGGAATGTCAAAATCAACCCTCTAAGATCCTGTTTGGTATTATTTTTTTCTTAAAAAAACTACTTTATTTAAAAGTGAAGTATTAGAAAAATGTCATGAGATAAAATTTGAAAAATAGTTTTTCAAAAAAGTACGGTTGAAGCGGGATTTCAACACCGAGTATAATTATGAGCTGACTCATCCTACAACTTAATCAAAATTTCTCTCATCGATATCATTGTATTGTAGAAAGAAAAAAAAATTAAGTGATCATACTTCATAATGAGAAGCTAAATCATAGTACAACTTAATCGAAATTTCACTCCTTGATATCATTATATTCTTAATAAAAAAAAAAGATTAAATAATCATGGTGTATATTTAGAAGTGGACTCATCGTATAACTTAATCGAAGCTTCACTCCTTGATATTATCGTCTTCCTTGAGAACTAAACGCCCTCCCTTGTTCTGAAATTCTAAAGATTTGTTGTTGAAACAGAACAGAAAAGGAACAACAATTTGTGCTCGTTACAGACATGCCAAGACCAAACATTGCCATAGAAATCAAATTCAGCCCAATGCCTAAGAACATTATGAAAAAGAAAAGAAGGCACCACATAAGAGATGGGTGAGACATCTGCTACGTCACAAGCAATTGCAACTCCACTTTATCTAGGCTTTATTTGTCAAACTCCCATAAGACGCCTCCATCCTCTGCAACACCAAAACAAGAACACATTAGCATAAGCTATTTTTGGAAGTGCACCTATTAGAGACCAAAATGAAACTTCAAACAACTAGAAATCCTACTGAACTTTCCAGCTATTAAGCCAAGTTCTGATTTCAAAGATAAACAAATCAGCATTTTGTTAAGAAAACCATCACTATTTGATATACAAGGGAAAATTCATGTACGCATGTTATTAAGCAATGTACTAAATAATGAAATTTGGCCATCAACAGTCTGATCATAGTTCCTTACTTTAGCTTCTGCATGTATAAGAAAACCATGGCCACTATTCAGCCAAATACTAGTCAAGAAAACCATCTCTTTTCATATTACAGAAAAGAATCACAATAGAACAAAGGCAGTGTAACCATCACTTTAATATCTCATTTCATAAATTATAATTCTGAATGTGCAAGGTAAACCATGAACCCCTAAGTGCACAATTCCCACAATGTAAATGGCTCAAAGACTCATTTTCTGATGTGAGCATTGTATCTACCAACCAAAACATAAAGAAACTTGAAAAGCTGGGAAATTGGAAATTATATCTTGAGCATCAGAATTACAGGGCATACCTCTAACTTTCTTGTTTATCCATTTCTCCACTAGCATCCCAGCACCAATTCCACCACCAATACATGCTCCAAAAAATATAATGTTATAGGGTAGGGATCTTCGAGGAAGAAAATAGCATTCTGGAATCTGCCTGATCTTTTTGGGAAGCCGCTTCTTTATGCCTGGTTTAACACCGGGGTCCTTCTGCATGTCAATACCAACGGCTTTCCAATCCACCCCTTTGAATGGGTCTTTTGTCTCTTCGTTGGCCATGACTATAAAGTTGTATGGTGGTTAATGGAAATCTTTAAAATCTAATTATAAGGAACGGTATAGGAGAAAATTGAATCAACTGCTGATCCCTTTATCATCAGTCAATACTGCAAAAAATGTAGATTTTATTTTTAATCTATGCAACATCCAGTGCTTAATCATAACCACACGAAAACATAAACCTAATAACTCACGTGAAAATAATAACCAAAAAACCAATAGTATAGCAGAAACTCAGATCCAAAACGGCCCTAAAACAGCAAGTTAGGCAACACCTTAGAATACGTTTGAATTAGAAACTTTAAAGTTTTAAGGAATTTATACTACAATGCTAAGAAAGGCACTAACAACCGAATATGGTGTTTGTAAGTAACTAGTGAAATAACTAGTAAGGAAGCACAATCATGAGCATAGCAAAACCATTAAACAAGGTATTTCCAAAGTAACGCCTCCATAGGTCTTACTTACAAATCCCATCGTACTTCCTCACATCTAATCATTTGAAGTCCCTTCGAACTTTGAAATTCTTCATTTTTAACAAACTTTGCCTCAATCCTTGTACTGGAGACCTGGAGACCTTTTAGAATCTTGTGCTTTATTATTTGACTAGCCGGAAAAAGAATCCCCATAACTAGAATGAAATGGTCAATCAATCAAAGTGAGTGGAATTTTTTAATGTACTAGAAGTTTAAAAGACTATAATGGCGTATGTGATTTGCTTTGAATTTCACTTAGACATTTCATCGAACACCATCTAGGCAACATTTTGGCCCGAATTTCACCATCAACTTCTGATCAAACCATCGAATAATCCCCACAAGTGAATGTACAATTCAACGGACGAAATCGACATCGTGGTTTCAGTTTGGTTGCCGATAAAATTTAGGTAAAGAGAAGAGAGAGTAAACATTTTACCTTGAAAATTGAGGTAAGTGCCAACGAAACAATGAACAGAGCTGCAATAGAAGATGACTGAAGATTGATTATTTGAGGTCTCAGGAAAGTGCAAAAGAAGGCAAGAAATGGTAGAGACAAAAATCAAATTGGGAACCCAATGACTGTCTTTTTATTATTATTATTATTATTATTATTATCAATAGACGGTGAATTTCATTAAGGATTCCCAATACAAAGAGAAAAGAAAGTCTAACTTTCAGGAAAAAAAAAAGTCTAACAAAAAAAACTACAAATAAAATATAAACATTTATTATTCAAAATATTTTTATAATTAAACATTAAATTTTACTTTATGATCCGTCGGGATTTAGGTTGAAGCTTCTGTTCCATTCGTTACTCTATTTTGTTAGTTAAGTTTGTAACACCGTTAATATTACTTACATATTATTATTTAATTAGTTATTTAATTATTTAGAAGAAATTATTAAAATTAAATATTTGAAAAATAAAAAATTGAAAAAGATGGACAATGATACTGAATTTGGGTTTCATCTTCTTTAAACCCAGAAAACCCCAAAAAAGCTCTAGAAATTGCTTCGCGTCCCTTTCTCCTTTCCGCAGCCAACATCGCACACCATCGCCCTAAAAAAAATGCAACAGCACACACAACTCAGCCTCGTGACTCATCTCTCTCAGTTCTTTATCCTCTTCTTCTCCTCCCTCAATGTAAGCCATCTAAATATCTCAATCCAAAGAATAATTGATAATAATACATGCATTAATTCATGTTATTAATTTCTGTTTATATTCACATCCAATATTTATGGGTTTCTGTAATCTGTTCTCACCCATTTCTCGTTGCTATTCCCAATGCAGGTAGCTCTCGCCGCCGTATGAGGCAGCTCCGGCCTAGCTGATAATCCATTTTCGCCCAAGGCCGCCTTGATTCTTTACTGGAACAACAAGGTCCGAAAATGACGCGGAAAAGTCGGCTTTTCTGCTCTCAAAGGCATCTCCAATGAGCGCACTAGAGTCGGCGGCCTTTGCAAGGCTGGCAGCTCAGAATGGTCTCTCCGCAAGGCTCCCAGATTTCTATGCTTCGGGGAACCTCCTCTGCTTCCCTGATTTGGGTCAGAGCCTCGAAAAGCATGACAAGGGCTCGAGTTTCACGAGCTACTCAAACAAAAATTTCACCAACTATGGTGCGGATAGGCTCACCGGAGTTGACTTGTTCAAGAACTACTCGATCAACGGGAATCTTCCAAGTTCCAATCGGCTCTTTCGGTCGCTACAGTCGTGGCTCTGTCAACCACAAGAACAAGTTCAACAACTACGTCTCTGATGGAAACATGGTGGACCAGAGCTTCAACACCTACGCCGCTGGAGCCACCACCGGAACCGGTGAGTTCAAAAATTACGCTGACTCAGTGAACGTTCCCAACCTCCAATTCAACTACAAAATTACGCCGACTCGGTTAACGTTCCCAACCTCCGATTCTACTACAAATTCGCCGCCATGGCCTCAGCCAAATCGGGCTGCTTTCGCTAGTTATTGAACTCCTCGATGACACTGAGCAGTTCTTCTCCAATCCAAGTACAATTAAAGCTAACCCAGTGCCTCAATTTTCCCTATGTCTCATAATTCCCGAGGACTCTTTATTAGGTGGTTGGGTACGAATTAAAACCGTTAATCGATATGTCAAACAGTTATTTATACAATAGTTTAAATTTAATCGGATAAAAGTTAAATGGTTTAAGAATCCTCCGTTAGTAACAGTTTGAATTTTCATTTTCATTTTAAAAATTCGTTAAATCTAAATCGGATCGTCAAGAAATATATTAATTTTTATTGATTTCTAAATCTATTATTAATATAAAATAAAAATAATAAAATAAAAATATATCGAGATAAATATATGTAAATTTAGATAAAAATATAATAAAATATTATCAAGTGGTAATATTTGTTTGTTAAATTATAATATAGTAGTAATGTTTGCATTCCGATTCTTCGTAAAATTAATATACAAAATATTGAGTGATTATTATTTTTTGTATCCTTACTTTAAAAAATATATATATTGCTGTTTTTTTAATATCCATATTGTTTTTTAATATAATTGTTTTTTTTTTAATATACTTACTTTTTTTTAATATATTTACTGTTTTTTAAATATATTTACTGTTTTTTTAATATATTTGCTGTTTTTTAATATATTTGCTGTTTTTTTTAATATTCTTACTGTTTTTTAATATATTTGCTGTTTTTTAATACCCTTTCTGTTTTTTTAATATACTTGTTGTTTTTTTATGTCTAAATGGTTTTAAACCGTTTCAATTCAAATCAAATCATTAGTAATGGTTTGTATCAAAACGGTTTCATTTCTAATTTTAGAAAATCCAAATTATATCAAATCGTTAAGATTTTAACAGTTTGGATTTAGATATTGTCAATATCTATATCGAATCACACCGTACGCACCCATACTCTTTACATTGAACAACTCATCTGAGTGTACACTTTTCTAGGTTATGACTGGAATTTTGTTTAATTCTTTACATTTCCATGGAGAAAGGAACGCGATGTTGGATGCGAGAAGCAGAAAGGGACGCGAAGCAATTTCTAGGGTTTTTTGGGGTTTAAAGAAGATGAAACTCATATTCAATATCATTGTTCATCTTCTTCTTCAATTTTTTATTTTTCAAATATTTAGTTTTAATAATTTTTTTATAAGTAATTAAACAATCAATCAGAAAATGACAAGTAACCAATATTAACGGTATTACTAATTTAACTAATGACAAACTACATAAAAATACCCAAACTATATGGTCGATTTAAAAAAACCTGAATTATAAAAAGTTATATTTCCATACTCAAACTATAATGTCAATTTCAAAATAGTATCTCCATTAAATTTTTCATCCAAAACTCAATTAAGTGTCTATGTGACAAATAATAAATTACACTCAACATCTAACGTGGCAAATTTTTAATAGGCATTTTAGGAACAATCTTAATTCATCTCCCTTCTTCCTCTTCTCCCATTCATCATCTTCATCTTTCCCAATTCATTACGTGCATCTATCATCAATCATCATCTCATTTTCCCCAATTCTTCATCAATCATCCATCGTCAATCATCATCCATAAATCCAAAATTAATCATCCTCAATTTTGCTCAGAATCTCCAACCTTCAAATCCAAAAACCCAAAACCCAGAATTTTCATCAACCATCAATCATCATCTGGGTATGAGTTTCTATGAATTGGAGACAACAAATCACTTGAATTAAAAACAATTAAAAAACAAACATACCGATATTTGGATATGGGTTCAATTTAGTTTGCCAATTTGTCAATTTATGGATCCAAATGGAAATTTGGTGTTTCCGATGGCCTTAATTATGTTTCTTTTGGGTGATTTCAGTGAAACATACCAATATTTTGATCTCCCATTCTGCTCGCCAGGTTTGTATCAATTGGATTTGATTTTTCCTTTTTTCTCCCTACAGAGATGCGTTCCATGTTCTGCGAGTTATTGATATGCCTAATTATCTGGATCTTAATTGTAGGTGAGGTTAAATGGAGATCATTTAGCCAGTGCCCCTTACAAACTTAAGTTCCTAAAGCATAAAGATTCGGAAGTAGTTTGCATACAATCACTCAAAAAGGAAGAAGTGGTTTAAGTTCTGGTTTGCTGTCAACAAAGACTTTTACTTTTAGATTTATTATGGACGAGCGAGTAATCTTAGTGGTAACTATCATGAAAATCATGAAGAAGGTGATTATTAACCTCAAAATGATGAAAAGGTGATTATTAGCTTCAAAATAATTAAAAATGTGATTATCAGTCTCAAAATGGTCGAGATTGGTTCACCCATCCTCACTAGTTGATTTTATTTTTCAATTTAAATGAATTATTATATATTTTATTAGACTTGCAAATTTTTGATGTAATTTAAATTTTCGTAAAATATAATTTCTTCATTATGATCGCATTTAATTTTTTTATATATATATTTATATAAGTTCTATCACTAAACATGCTCTAATAATGTTGCCTACCAATTACATATGTACACAATGGCATTAATATCTTCTCCACAACCACTGCCTCATGTATATAATAACATCAGTCTTGTAAAAACTGATGCTATATTGTTGTTCCAACTCCACCAGTCCATTGGTGGAATTTTTCCTTAATTTCACCAGTTCTTTTGCATCAGCCATCGATTGCAATTAAAAAGTCCAGAGCAAGAGCACGAATGTTATAAGCGTCATTCCATTCAATTTCATGATGTCAATTAGGCTTCACCATTTGGCCCAAAAGCTCATGGGCTTATGGGGCCCGATAAGCCCGATGGACAAAAGTCCGGTCCGACCCGCTATGGGCCGTGGGCCGGCCCGGTCCGAGAGTTAGTGGGCTGGGCTTGGGCTTATGGTGTTCAAACCCGATAGGCCCGAGCCCGATAAGCCCAACCCGACCCGCCCGTAATAAACCCGACTCATAAGCCCGAAAATATAAAATACTCATTATTTAAAAATTAATACTCAACCCATTCTTAATACTAATATTTCAATCCAAACTCAAATCTCAGCCCCAAGCCTACCTAATTTATTTTAAAAAATACTTAATAGGCCAAACGTTTTTGCATATTTGAGTATTTTATTTTAATGAGGCCACGTTTTTACACCCCTTGAGTATTTTTTTTCATTATTAATATTTTTTTAATGCATATATATTTTTTGTAATTTTAAAATTTGAGACATAGTTTATTACAAAAGCCCACTTAAGCCCGATCCAAGTGGGCTTAATAGGCCCGACCCGAAAAGCCCGATATAAACCCGGCCCAATAAAAGCCCGTGGGCTCTTTTTTATGTTATTAAGTCCTCCCGACCCGGCCCGCAAATTTAAAAATTATTTAATAAGCCCGACTCGGCCCGGTCCAAGCCCAAAAAATTTGGGCCGGGCGTGCCCGACCAATGCCGAACCCTAATGTCAATGAAGGCCATCGCGCTCATCTTTGTCAGAATGCAAAGCACTCACCAATTTCAACCTAATTGGAAGTTGTCCTGAAAAAAAAAACTATTTGGGGTTTAGGATTGGAAAGCTAATAAAGGAATCAATTAAAAGTTGAGAAATCCTAATTCAAAAATGGATGAAAAAAAAGACTTACATTTCAATGGATGAGGACAATTCGACAGGAGAGTGGCCGCTGAGAGGGAGAGATTGAGAAAAGAGATGTCGATTGAAGGTTGAGAATGAGAACATATAGGGTTGAAAATGAGAACCATATTTGAGCCAAAAAAAGGTTGAAATTTGATGCAGAAGATTCGAACTCGGGATGTTAGCCTCGACCTCCAATCCAACAGTATATAACATTTCCAAAATCTATTTTTCTCTTGCCGCTTTTCACATGTAAGAAAAAAAAGTTCAGATATATTGACTTTCTAGTAAAGAAATGGGTAAATTGTGTTTTTAACAATAGATGCCAAACTCAAAAAAGACTCGTTGATACAAACTTCATTTTATAAAGTCATTTGATGTTAAATAGACATAAAGACATCAATTTATATTTGCACCAAAGTCGTTTTACCTTTTACTTGTCAGTAAATATAAAACCAATGCTTATATTAGTCACATCATCAATTTTTTTTTTTTTGACATATATGGTATAGTGAGTATCTCGTGACTTGAGATGAAAAATTGCTCATAATATTAACATCCATTGGATGGAGTTAATGGAATTGATGTAAATTTTTTGTAAGAATAATACAAGTGGTTCATAACTCATAACTCGAGCAATAAGAACATTATACAAGTGAGGTTTCATGTTCAAATCTCTCACCTCAATTGTGATCATAATAAAACATAATTCTTATCCTGATCTCACAGTTAGTTCTCCCCATGGGAACTACTACTCCAAGCAAAATAAAACTTTATAAATCGCACCCCCATTAGATTGGTGGAAGAAAAAAAATGCTTTACCGACAATGAATTGATCAGTTACATCTCCAAATCAAGGAATATGAGCTGCCATACTTTGCACCAACAATGGATATTGAAAATTCTGTTTAAATGCCTTCTTCAATCTACCAGAAATAACCAAAGCGATCTCTTCTGTCCTCCCAGATCTGAATTTCTGTAATCATAGCAAAGCAATCATCCCGGCGAGCATGTTTCAGACTTTGTTTTTGGCTCGTCTCTCATCTGAGGTTGATCCATCATAAATAAACTGTAACTGGTTCCAAAACAAAATTAAGTTTAATTTACAGAACAAAACAAAGGTAGATAGGATACATGGTAACTTGGCATTGTTGAATAATAGAGTAGGAGATGAAGTACCAACCTTGAAAGAGGATCAGCACATGAAAAGATGATATTTGGACTTTGCATTTCCCACAGACAAATAGTTGACATCGACTGCAACCTCCCCAAGAGTCTCTGGCTCAAACCAATGAAAAAAGGAAATGTATTGCTTAACATTCTCAACTTATTCTAGAAATATAAAAAAATGGCATAATAAGTTCAAACTTTTGAAATCATAGATTGGAAATGATAAATGAAAGTTCGAACCTTCATAAATAGTCCTCGCAAAATTTACATATTCTGGTATGAGGTCTCTATATATGATTCCTTCTGGAAGGGCATCCAATGCCACAAGGACACCTGAAAATTGGCAAGCTGTATTACATAAACTTAATTACAACAAGAGACTGAGATAAACAATACTTCATTTCAGGTCATTGCCAGTATATCTTAGTCGTTTACTTTCAAATATTAAATACTGAACACACAAAAATAAAATCATTTGTAGATCTGCTTCAACCTTCAACTTAATTATCAGCCAACATAAGGGAATCTTATGATTCCGATGAAATGAAGGTAATGGATTCATTAAGCATAAAACACAAGCCAACTTCTTTGAATTGTTTAGGCACGGTACCTGGTGCTGTCCAAGATTTAGTTGAATCGCTTGGCAATGGAGCGAGCCAGAGGATATTTCGTAAGTTCATCGAATCATCATATGTCACATTAGACCCTAAAAGAGGTGATATTAGAACAACAGGGTGTAAGAAAAAAGCGTCACTACAAGGTTTTGACCAATAGTAATTGCTTGATTAAAAACCAAAGACAATGAGGAACCAATTACTTATGCCGAAAGGACGATTTCACTTTAGCTTCTTTCTTCATTAGTTTTTCTATTTTCAGATGAGCTAGTTTGGAAGAAAGAAAAGCTAGTATTGGAGTGCTAAAACAGATTTTAAGAATTAAACAAATTAGAGAAGTAATTGAGTGATCCTTACCTATTTGACAGTAGCCCATATTGTAAGGAAATACTTCTTTATCATACGCCGGATATTCTTTGGCGTGGAACCTGTCGAACATAAGAAGTACATTCTTAGAAGAATCACGGATAGGCAAAAATTGCTTGTTGTGCAACACAAGAAAGATACTGACTTACAATATACCAAGCCTTCCAGTGTCTATTGAAAGAAAAAGGTGGCCATGGAATAAATCATAGCGACTCAATGAGACATCCAACCCAATATTGGGACCCCGAGAAAGAATAAGTTCAAACAAAAATTCAATATATGAATTCAACTCCTGCATTGCAGCAGAACCATATTGCCATATGAGTAAGAAATAAAGATAATCAATTTCACAACTAGAATAACTAAACTTGGAGTCTCACCCTTTGATACAAACCTCACTTATGAACCGTCTCCCATATGGAGTTCTAGTCAGCTCACATCGATTCTCTTTTGATCCTTCAACATCAGGTACCTATTACTTTAGAAAATTAAACATCTTCCAGTAATACAATCCAGATAATACATTCAATTCATCATAATTCTCCGTTATGTACCGGTGAAAGGGTGATGGTAATGTGGATGAAATTGAATTGCTATCTCCCAAACAAGGGTAATCAAAGTGGATAACATCTTACACAATCAACACCAATTTCGGAAAAATATTCACGGGTTTGCAAGAAAAATAATTGTTAAGCACTCCACAACAATTTATCACAATGATACTACACAACAGTCACAAACTTACCCCAAGTTCAGGCACAAAAGGCAAACATAGACCTGAGACATAAGCAATTACTAACCGTGATCATAGTCGGATCCAAAGCTCGTTGAATAGCAGCTGGGTCACCACCAGAATCGACGGCGAGGCGAGCCAGCTCCAAAACCGGCTGAGGAGGCCACCAAACAAGTTCATCTTCCTCTCGCTGACGTAGATCAAAATTCTTCTTCAAGTTTAACACTTTTCTATTGGGATACTTTTGTGAGCACAATTTGTTCGCATTAGGCGCAAAGGGTACGAGAAATTTGAAGCAAGAAGTGAGTTCTTGGGCCACAACGGGATTTATGGACGAAGACTGGGATTTGGAGCCCAGCAGAGAGAGCAGGTCTGAAGGGGTGGCTTTGGGAGATGGTTTTGATGAAGGTCGTTTGAGAAAGAGTGGGGAAGATGAAGAGAACGATGAGACGGAGTAGGAGGCAGTGAGTGAGAAGGAGAGGAAGATTGTCAATCTGATTGGGAGAGAGAGCTTCCCCATTTGCGCTCTTCTCTCTCCTCTGTCATTTCCCGTCCTTCGTGTCTGAGCGACAACTAGAATTGAATCCTTGTTTTCAGTTATCCACCCAATTGTAAAAAAACATAAGAGTTTCTAATTATATGCTATTATGAATAACCTTAATTCGTGTCACCCTGTTGTTACTTTCACTTTTTTGTTTCTCAAATGTAATTCCAATTTATTTCTATCTCTTTTTTGTTTAATTTGATAGTAGAATGAGTAAAATGTACTTATTGTTAGGAAATTAATCCTCTACCACGCAAGTGCTAACAATAAAGATGAAAAAAGGAAATAAAGAAACCAATAACACAAAAGATTTAACGAGGTTCGGCCAATTAACTTGCCTACGTCCTCGAAGAGTTTTCTCCTTCACTATGAAAGAATACAAAATACAAGATTACACTACTCAAGTTTATACCCAACTTGAGCCCTTGTACCCAATAGGATACCCCTTGTACACCCTCTCTCAACCCAAGAAGATCACTCTACCCCAAGAGCTATACACAATCTTTCACCTTCTCTTAACCGAGAAGATCACTCTACTCCAAGAGCTATACACACTCTTGAAGTGCTCAAGAAGATCACTCTAGCCCAAGAGCTATACACACTCTTGAAGCACTCACTCACTTGTGAGGTGTTCTCCTTGATGTTGAAATGTGGCCAAGCTCTCCACCTTATATAGTGCTTAAGGCACAAGTTGTATTTGTGTTTTTCCAATGTGGGACATTTTCCTCACATTTCAACATCCTTCATTGACAGGACCCGTCCCAACTGGACGTCAAAAACCGTACCCGGTCCTGCTCCCGTCTAACAAGTCAACTGAAAGTCCGAAACTACCCTTCAGTACCTGCCAGACAAGGGAATTTTTGCGCCTGTGCCCGCACATACCTCCACCTCTGGAATAGCCTCGATCAACGCGCCACGACCTGAAGGGTTAACAAAACAGAAAAGGTGTGAGTGGACAAAATAAAGTTTGATAAATACATTTACCAAAACACATTTTTACCCTCCAGTTTTCACAAACTTGCATGCATATCGTAAAACATGAGTAATAGTATGAAATCATTCAAGTATGAACAGTAGATCGATAAAATCAAAACATATTTTCCCATGGTCCACAAAAACTCATGTTCACCAAATCAGTTTAACATCTCAAAAAGTTCACAGTTTCTTTAAATCATTTTAACCGCTAAACCACGGTTTCCTCAAAATCATTTTCCATAATCCACGGGACTTATTTCCATATCCTGTTGCTTTGAGTCACGTTTATCCCTGCAACGCGTGCATATCAATAGGCTCAAGGACCGCTCAAAATCCGAGCATCCGCTGCTGTGAACACATCATCAGTCAGCAATCCGTCGCTGGGAAAAACCTCACCAGCCGACGATCCGGATCTCGTGAACACATCACTTACCGATCCATGTAATCCAGCACATCTGATCTGAGTCAAGCCTCCCCTGGGCTGCAAGACAAAGATCGTGCTACGTGACCTCTTCGGGGTAAACACTTCCATCCCGAAGACGAGCGTTATCTCCAGGGTGCACTCCGGGGAAAAAAACATATTTTCACCCGAAAGCCCTAATTATCCGCAACATATCATCATCACAAAAACCAGTGAAAAACAGTTGCATTAAAAACCAAATCATATATCAACACAGGGTCTCAGCCCCAACATAACCAAAGTCCCGATTTACTTTATAAATCCGAAAATCATCAATATCATCATGTCATCACATGGAAATACAAATCCATTCAAAATCACAATTCCATTGGGTCTCAAGCCCAAAATATCAATTTCACGTAAATTCGTGCAACCGTAAACCCGAGTTGCCACGATCACTTAAATCCATGAAAACAACTCCTAACTCATAATCCGAGTCCAAATATCATTTTCAATCCCGGGCCGTAGCCCAAAACATCATTTGCACGTTCCTCGTAAAACGTGTTCGAAAGACTGATTAAAATAATCACAAAATCACGAGAATACAAAAAAACATCAAATTCACATGTAACTCCAAATCCGAGTCAAAATCATTATTTACTTGGGTTCTCACGCCCACAATATCATTTTTAACCAATTTCATAATCTCTCGAAAATCGTGCCAGAATATAATAATATAATAATCACAAAATCGAGAAATCACCGAATTGAAATACCAATCATGCCAAAGCATATCAAATCATATAATAAAGCATTTTAAATCATATATGCATGGATCACGGTTAGAAAACCAAAAGTCCACTCACAGTCCGTCCTAGCTGCCGCCTCGATATGCGTGCCATAAGCCTCCTCGGGCTAATCCGACCTCTTCGGGTCATCCTGACCTGTCCAAATCATATCCAAAGGTTACTACTAACCTATACAAGTCCATATTAAGAACCCTAAATTTTTCCGGAAAGGTCAACGTGTCTCGTACACGTTTTCCGAGGTGAAAACCCTTGATTTGACTAACTTAACGATCTCCGATCGACCCGAAACTACCGTCATTGGATCCAGATCGTCGAAACCCTTAAAATAGTCCTGGTCCCACCTAAAAATACGCTCCCACGCGCCCACACGCGCGAGTCAAAGTTTTAGTCAAATGGTGACCAAAAAGTCAACGATGATGTCATCAAAGTCAACACTGACATCATCATGAACAGTAAGTCAACGGTCAAAAGTCAACGGGTCAGAGTCAACGAGTCAACTCGCCGGTCAACGAGTCAACTCGCCGGAGACCGAGTCAACTCGACGGCAACTCGCCGGAATTTCTCGCCGGAAAACTCCATTGATGCCCCAAACTTCAAACTTCGATATCTCACTCGTTTCTCAACCAAATTCGACGTTCTACCTATGTAAATCCATCTACTCGAGCCAAGGATTCCAAATATTAACCCAGAAAATTCAGAAAGTACCTGGATTTTAAGTTATGGCCAATCAAAGTTTCGGCCAGATTTCCAATCATCATTCCGTTCACCTCCAACGTCCAAATTCGTCCCAAATTGCACCTACAAGCTCGTGAGAGCTCAAAGAACATCATCCTAAGCTTAGAATCGATTAACACCATCAAAATCAAAAACCCAAAATTTGAATCCTACGGTTTTACCTTCCAAAATTCCGGCCACCGTGCACAACGGTCCTTACCGTGGCCACCATTGGGTTCGTCTCAACATCCTCTCCAACTTTCGTTCACGGGTCATAAGCAATGGATGATGATTGAGAGGTGTTTGTGTAGGATTGAGGTATATGGTTTTGAAGAAAATAAATGAAGAAATGAAGATGACGGATGATGAAGAATGCATGATAAGGAATGATTAAAAAATATGGATTAATGGGAAACATGTTCCACAATTTAGGGCCTCAAAACAAGGGATGGGTGACACTTGTCACTCATCCAAGTGTTCACAAACTCTGATCACTATTCACTATTTAATAATATTTTAATCGAAATCCCGGTTCGTTCGGTTAATCGATTTCGCTCCCGTGACCACAACTTCGTCGTCGAATCTCCGATTTCGGCGTGCCGCCTGTCTATGAATTCGTATGGACTCGACCTACGTAACGATTCTTGGCCCTCGTCCATTGGACTTCCCGGGTCAAAAGTCAACATTTGGCCCTTTTTAGCCAAATTACGAAAATGCCCTCGAACTTCCGAACGTCATAACTTTTTCCTCGAATGTCGGAATCGAACGTGCCACCTGTCTATGAACTCGTGACGTCCCGAACTATGTCACAGTCATCGATCAAAGTCCGTTTGACCGCCCGAACTAAAAGTCAACATTTTGCCCACGCTAGGGGCAAAACGGTCATTTTGCACAATTCGTCCGATTTCACTCAACTAATCCCCGATTAGTCATTTTAAACCATAATTAATTAATATTCAATCCTGATATTCGGGACGGGTCATTACATTCATTGAAGTCCATTCATGCACCTTCCTCAATTAATGTTCTTCTTCATGAAGCTTCCACATCAATCTTTTCCTACAAGGTTGAATGAACAACACCATGTATTTATTCCCAATACATAATCAAATTCCAGTGCATTAATAATCCACTAAGAAGGCATTAACTCAACACTTATAAAGTAATTATAATTAAATTATTAAATTTTTGTAAAAATAATTTTCTAACGAAAAAATAAAATCATTAATTTGTGTAATTTATTTGTAAAACGGTACGAAAAGGGAGGGGCCCAGCGGGCCACAATTCTTAGAAGTATACAAAGAAGTGGTGGCAAGATGTCCATTGCTAGCCACCATTAGAAGCTCCTTACTCTTCCAAAAAACCAATGGAATCACCACCGGCTTCTTAATCTCAGGTATACATCCCACAGTCAAAACTCTCTTCCATGAGGAACCACTGGAAAGCAGCCACATTTCAAAGCAAGACATTACACTAATTTGTACTTATGTCTTTTTTTTTTTGTTGGAACTTATGTAGTTGTGTTGGTTGCCTAATTTCTTCAATTGATGATTGCCAGTCAGTCCAAACTCCCAAGGCTCAAAGTACCATAACAATCTTTCTGATGTGGAATCACCAGTAATACATACCGTTGAAGTACATATCTAAACATGGGTCCAGAAAGATGTTCCCGACGACAATGCATTTGATCGTTCGCTACCCCGAATATCATCACCTTATTTCTGCTTTGTAACATACCGGCGGCAGAAAAAAGATTACAATTCTAATAACCTTGTACGTTTTGGATTTGGATTCGTCCTCGAATCCCGAAGCATTGGTCCGTGTTTAACGTTTTGGTATTCGGGGACGAAGAAGACAGGACCTGGGGACAATCTTGAACTCCCTGATTGCTGGATTGCATAAAACCAGAGACTTTTCTGCATCAGTAGCAACCAGACATAGGATCCCGTCACACAACCCGACAATGCCGAATGAGCAACGTTCTCAACACAGAACCTGTTCTCAAGTTCAACAGCAGAATGAAACAAATTATTACCCTCGTTTTCATCGTCGTCGTCGATGATCTCGTGGAAAAATGTTAACTAGTGACATGTAATCAATGACATCGAGCACTTCCTCCGTGAGGTCGGCGAGGAGCGTGTGCTTCACGACGAAGCGAGTAGAGGAGGCCAAGTTATTTGAAGAAGAATTGGAACTGGAATTCGAAAGATGCTAGACCACAAACGTAGGGTTCTCGATGAGATCGTGCCACCACTTCCGGAGGCATTTGAATCGCATCAGGGACTTGGGAGGCAATCTTGACAGGATTTCCGACCACCATCTCGTCCGACAGATGGTAGCACAACATATCCATGTTTTCTGATGATGAATTAGAACAAATTCAATGAGGCGAAGGAAATTGTTACCTGTTTAGTCCCAGATGAGAGGAGAGATTGAAAAGACAGGCATATAAATTGAAGTCAAGTGCGTTGATCCTATCATTTTAGAGGCAATTGGGGGACCGGAGACGCGGTCACCTGCTGAATCAAATCCAATACAAATGTAATATTCCACTCTAAAAGAGGGGGGATTTCAGCAAGGGTACACAATATTCAGCCATCACCACCAGTTGTCGAAAATTATGAAAAAGCTATGCATGTTACTGAATTTGAAAAACTACTCAGAAGTATTGCTCTGTAATTAGCAATATGAGAAGACCCTTCGAGCATGAACATATTCCATAAACATAAAAACTTGATCAAAATAATATTATTGAAAATCTACAGCGCCTCAGCATATTAAATACATACGAGTCAGCTCTTTTAACTTTCAAACGTGTTTGTGCACCCTCTAGTTCGTTCCGAAGGCAATTCAATTTGGCATCAAGATTCAAATCCTTGAACCCAAACCTTACTCGCTTATAGTGTGACCCACCATGTATTTCTTCTATGTTAACCATGTAATAACTCCTACACCAAGTGAAGTCTTCCAATCAGAAATCTAATCAATACATAGATAGACAACACTACCCTTGACACCGAAAGAAATGGAGAAAATGTCTACAATAGGCTAAATCTTCCACTTAGTGTAAGCATGTTTGACCTGCCATAATCGTAAAAATATGATTTACCATCACCTTGTTCAAATCATGGTAATGTGATTATTGAGCCATGAAAGACAGTTCTTCCATAATGAGACAAAACGTTAACTTACCTATAATGACAACAACGGATCCATTAAAGACTAAGTTCATCTACAACTTTGACACCAGCTTTCTTGTCCCATTCCTCAGGGGAGGCTACATCTGCCATTATCTTTTCTTGACCACGCCAAAGGATCTGCATATGGTATGGTGAGTCCGATATTGATCAATCAACTTTCCACAAATATTGAAGTAACAGGGTACATAAGACGAATAAAAGGATTTACCTTGTCAATCACCCCGAATTCTTGAGCAGTTGTAGAGTCCATATAAAACGGTCTTCGCATCGCATTAGTTACAACCTCCACCGACTAATACAAAGATAAAAGATAAAATAAGTTCCTAATTTTTTTTTCAAGTGCTTATCACATCCTATAAAAAGAGCTTACATTTCCTGTGTGCTTGGCCAAAAGCTGTATGAGAACGTCCCTATTTGTTATGACCTGTAAAAGTAATTAATGAGCATTGAAATTTTCACATGATGCTAACAATAACTTGAACTCAAAAGATTGTGACCTTATAGATAATATTAAGCCGGCGCTCAGTCACTTTTATCATTATATCAGATATTACCGGGATAGGAGGGAGTAGGTCTTGCTTCATATTTTTTAATTAATTTCCGGTTTACACCACTAAATGAACAGATAAAATGATTTGAATAAAACCTTTTTATTTTGACTCCTTCAAATAAATGCAAGACCGAGCAATAAAGGGATGATGCGCAAATAGGTGTTTAGGACAATAACCAGGAATGGAGAAAACATTGAGTCGTTTAACTTGAAACAATCAGTTCTTTACCACACACTAAAATGTCGTAAGCAATGAAAGAGGGACTCACCTCTTTTGCACGAATAAGAACATCACTAGCAGGCATCAGTCCAGATGATGGGGCTCGAGGCTGCTGGATCATGGCTGAAACAATGATTGAAGGAAATTATGAAAATTATAAAGATCTGAGATTGCATGCAATCTTAAGGAGCCAAATGCATCATACCTTTAGCATGTGGCATCATAAATCGTTTTCCCTTAGTTCCAGCTGAAAGCAATAGACAAGCTTGACCTATGGCAGCCCCAACAGCCACTGTATGTATCTGAACAAGCAAGAACAAATACATAACAAGGTAAAAGGCAGAATATTCCTATTATAACCAAATGCATAACATCCCTAACTTTTCACTGCCCATGCGCTTAGCACAAGCACTTTGGGGTATAGGAAGTAGAACATCAGATAGTTCATGTATGTATAAGACTTAATAAACAGTACTACATAGAATTTATAAACCCACTGACCAATCACCAGAATTCCCACTATTGCCAAATCACCAAATATTTGCCACCATTAGCATTAAAGCAATACATCCACACCACTATCAATGCCATGGTGCCACCACTTATATATTACATTGCTAGTCTGGAAACATCCCATATAACAACAAACCCACCCCGTGCACGCAATTAAGGCAAATAACTATGTGAAGTGCAACAATACTTAAACTTTAATCACCTCATTTTTCAACTGCATCATTGCATCATATATAGCAAACCCCTCTGACTCCATGCCAACCTGAATAATAAGCATTTAGCAAGAAATAGATAATTGCTACACAGAGAGAAAGATATCATTTCATAGTAATCACATTTTGATTATAAACACCAGACTTACTGTTTCACCATCATCGCGAGTGGTTCCTGTAGAATTAATATAAATATATATTGGTTGTTTAGGATCCATCCACTGAAGATACATCAATTCCGCAACAATAAGCTCTGTTACTGCTGGCACTAACTGAAACATAGAAGCAATTTTTAACAGAGTTAACAAACTGACAATAAGACTGATTACAAACTACTCTGAATGAAATTCTCCATTATCCCCATATATATAGTCATATTTTCCCCTTTTGAAGGTCCGGGTATTGTGGGTAACCATTGTAAACTTGCCCAAAAAAAAAAAAGGTATTGTGGGTAACCACACAGCACCCGCAAGCCTCGAGGTGTACACTATCAACCAAAGTACCAAACTACTTTACCAAGACACTCTTTTTCCATTTTCTTTTCAGCTCTGCATTGAAGACATGTTCTTGGCTTCTCAGTTATCACACAAAAACATGATTCATAGGAAAAGATACCATAGTTTGATACTTTCAGAAAACGGCACAACCAATACAAATATTAGTTATTAAATACAAGGACTTACAGGCATGCCAATATAAACTATTCTGCCGTGGAGTAACAATGAAGGCAAGTCTGGAGGTGGCTTCTTTGGTCTATGCTCGTTGTAAGAAACTGACCTTTCCACCTAATTCAGGCAGAGAACGCCATCAGATAACCAAATAAACATTAACAAAAGCAAACAGAAAGAATACTGATTGATCTCATCAAATTACCAAATAAACAGTTAGAAAAGCAAACAAAAAGAATAAAAATGACTATCATAACCAGCAAAATAGTCGAACTTTGTTAACGAACGGTGAACATCACTGCCTATTGCGGTATAACATCTATCATATTATACATCAAATAAAGAGTCAACCGTTTGGGTCTTAGCTTCCGATTCAAAGAAGCCAGAATTCCAGCTAGACACTATCTATTCCCATTGAGAACTATGCCAGAAACTAATTCAAATTATAAATTTTTAACAAAATAAGATTACCCAATACAAAATTAAGATTCTTTCAACTGAAAAGAACTAGCAGGCACTAATATTCACTAGTAAACTTTAGATTAATGCACAAAAGTTTACTTCAATAATTTTTATAGCAAATAAAAACAGAAGCCCGTAAGTATCTAGAAAGAGTGAGAAAAATACTTGGGCAGGTGTAGCCATGAGCTTAGGTTCATCAAACAAATCCAAGTATGGAAGCGAGTCAGAATTTTGAACAGGCCGATTAAGTAACGTTTCTGGGGACTTGGCAGCTACCGAAGCGAGCCTTGAGAGGAACGGGTCCTTTGGGTTTATTGGAGGAACGGGGATTTTGAAGTTTGCTTTCGCGTTCACGGAACAAAAAGCTGTAAACTTCCGAGTATCTCTGGCTCTGAGTGACAACGAAGAAGTAGACGATATTGAAACTGGTAACTGAGAAATACTCGCCATTCAACAAAATTTGCGAGCCTCTTCTGTGGAATTATGAGTTTTTCTCTGCAGAAAGTCGGAAGAGAAACTGAAACGAAGCTTTGAGGCCACTCGCTTCGCTGAAGTTGAAAGAAGGCCGTGAACAAGATGAAGAAGCTTGGCTGGGAATTTGGATGCTGAAAGAAGTTTGGGGATGCTGTTGTGGACTTGTGGGTCCCTGCCGGGCCCAGATAAATTGGTGTCGACTGTTGAGCCCTTTTAGAGCCCACAAGTTATTGACCATTTCGGCCCAAAAAGAAAAAGACTTGGCATAAAAACCACCCCATATAATTTCGGATGTTTATTTATTTTTTTGGACAACATTTCTGAGGTTTATTAGGGGAGATTCAATGTTTTATTTTCAAATATTATATATAATTGTATTAATTTTTTTACCAAATATATAATTGTATTAATTGACTCAACTCATATCTCTACTATTACAAAATTAGGCTTCAGACAAAATTACTCTTTAAATGATTTAATAATTAAGAATATAGTAGTAAAATTAAGTATTAAATTTATAAATTAAAAAATAATAAAATTTAATGGAAGGAGTGGAGGAAAAAAATAGGGTAAAAAAGTAATTACTCGTCTTATTTTTATTTAAAAAATTATTTATTTATTTAAATTTTTCTCAAAAATAATAAACTTAATTAACACTCACATTAAAAATGCAAAGAGCTTAGTGATAACGGAAAGATGTCATATTAATAAATTAAATGAATATTATTTTTAAATATTTAAATAAAATGTCAGATTAAGAATAAAGAACAGTGGTTATACATATAAATCAAAATATTTTTTTTTGTTAGAAAATATATTTTATTTAAAAATATTTTACAATAATACATAAATAGACGTTACATTACAAGCGGGGTAACAATGGAAGTAGACATTCATCTTCTAAACCATATACAGAAAAAGAAATATAGAGATATACATGGAAAATAAGTATATAAAACTTTTGAGAAATGAATCAAATCCAATTCCTACATCTGGTTTGCATATTTTAACACCATATGCATTACAAACCCAAAGGTGAAACAAAAGACAACACTAAAGAAGTATCAATGAAGGGGAACATCAACTTCACCATGACTTGCACCCAAAGGCACTGCCTCCTCAGGAACCTTCTCTGCAAAAACCTTGGCAATTTTCTCAGTGGGAACCAAAGGAAGGTAAAAGGAGACCCTGTAGCCCTTCTCCGCGGTGTTCTGCACAGTCTGGTTGTACTTCTCAGAGCAATATGCTGCAGTTGGTACAACAACATCAGCCACCTTTGGGAGAACTTGGTTCACCTTTCGCCACGCAGAAACAGCGCATTGCTCAGCCTTAGGTTCATACTTAGCATACAGATCCTTAGCTGTTGGCTCACACTTTGTGTAGACAGATTTCGCATAGCTTGAGGCAGTGTCTACAACCCCGGCACGCTTAACCTCAGAGGCAACCCCACGGGCAGCTTCTGGGACTTTTTGAGCAGCTGTTAGGGCTTTGGATGAGGCCTGCTTAACCAGTGGTGGCACACCGCTGTCCAGCCTAGCCACTGATTGATCAACCTGAACAAGTTAACATACCAATTTTAGTATTTTACCACTTACAAAAATGAATGCCATAACGAAGCTTCACACCATCATGACATATAAACCAATTCAACAAAGCTAACAAATGCAAGCACTAATCCTATCAATCAACAAAACCCGGATACCAAATTAAATTTATACAATTTAAAATTAAAATTGGATTGATTCTATTTTAATTGACAAGTCAGGCAATTACACAAACATGAAACACCATTGAAGCATGAAAAAAAAAAAAAAGCCTTGAAACATGAACAAATTGAGGTACCTTGCGATCCACGAAGGTAAGGAGGTGAGAAGGGACGTCATGGTACTTCTGATAGACAGGTCCAACAACGTTCATCATGGTTCCTTCCATAGACTCAACACCAGGCTTCAAAGGCCCTGACTTTTCCTTGGCATATCCGTACAGGTTGGAGAAGCAAACCACCGCATGAACAGCAGCCACTTGAACAAATTCCAGGTACTTGAGCCTCTGCTCCTCCTCCTCAGCCTATAAAATCACAAAATAAATTTTAAATTAAAAACTCCCATAAAAGCCAATTCTTTGTCATAAGAACAAAGGGGGTGAGATTTTACAGAACTTGGGTTTTTCTTAAAATCCTAAAATACTATGAATTCCGAATTTTCTCAGATGCCAAACACCGTCAATCTCAAATTCTCGATTCAAATTGAACTAAGCAAGAAGAAAAGGACAAGTTTTTGGTTCATACCATATGTTGCTGAGCTTGCACGCTTGTATCTTCTTGGGCCATAATCGACTTTTCTTTCTTGTTTATTGGGGATTGAAAATTAGGATAATGATTTGTTTTCTGTAACTGTGATGAAGGATTGGGTTTTATACGAAGAAAATTTGCCAGTTGGGTCAGAATATATTCTTAGCGACTAAGAAATGGGCGCGTTCGGTTGGCGATGTTTCGGCGAGAGGCCAACCAATTACGGAGTCCGTCTTAAAGTTGTTTCCCTTGGCGAGGAAGAAGTCCGACAACGTTGCGACGTTGACTACTGGCGAATTGTTGGGGAAAAACTAACGCCGTGAACGCCGTACTTGCTTTCCGGCATATGATGGGAATGGAACGAGTGAGCCTGACGTTTTGGACCTTTTTGGGATTTTGTGGCGGTGGAGAGAGTTCGAGAAGGTTCTTGGGTCCTACTTAGGCCCAAGATGAGGAGGTTTCGGTGGTTTGGAAACTTTTTTAGGCCCAAACTGAAACGATCGAATTATACAACAAGTCCCGAGTATTGCCAATCCCGATACCTACGAGGCTACGACATCGTCGTGTGAGAGTTCTCGTAAGCGGCATTTTTTAAAATTATATAAGAAATAAACTGGCTTCTACTTCGTATGTCTTTACCCTTCAAATAATTGAACCAATAAATAGCAAAATTGGTTGATTGATTTTTGTATGTGGAGTGAAGTCTCTTCGTTTCTCCTTTCGCAGTCCAACGGTTTTCTCAGGGATCAGCATACATGGACATGAACATACCAGATGAATGGAAATCTGTGTTCCCGATCTCCTCAGTCTTCAACGCTCCCCTCCTCTCAAACCCTAAATTAAAGCCCATCTTGGGTCCTCTCATCTTCAACCCCAAACCCAATTCCACCACTCTCCTGTTCTCTTCGTATACTTTCCTTCCTCATCTCCCTCCTTTGTCTCGTCTCTCTCTCCGTCGTTTCCTTCTCACTTCCTGCCCTGACCCTCCCTCTCTTCCCTCTGGATCCCTAGCCTCCCATTTGGGCCCCCACGATCCCAAAGCCGGCGTCCACTCCTATTTCCACCACAACTGTCTTCAATTCCTTCAATGCCCACAAATGCACACCGTCATTATTTTCTTCCCCTCCGGTGAAAACGCAGACCAAGTTGGGTTTTTTCCGTTGCTGCTAAAAGGTTCTATCTTTGATGTCAAAGTGGACCAAAACGGTGATGTTTTTACTTCAAAGCGTCGGCTTAGTTACCGGATTTCGAGGATTTCTGTGAATCCGGTTTCTGGGAAGTTCAAAGATAATGGCTCTCCTGTTACAATTGGGTATGTATTTGCTTCTACCCTGTACTCTGTGGATTGGTTTATTGTAAAGGTTGATTGCGGTTCGAAATCAGATAATCGTGTTAGAGTAGTTCATGTGGGTACTAAAAATTTCAAGACTTGTAGTGTTGTGCATACTTGTTGGAGTCCACATGTATTGGAGGAGAGTGTAGTTTTGTTAGAGAATGGTGATTTGTTCTTGTTTGATCTGGAGTCTCGACCAGAAACCCATAACTCGAATGGGCGTCATAAATTTAGAGGGACCAGGTTGAAAGTCGTATGGGGCAGTGATGATGGTTCCGGAAGTTCACAAAATTGTAGGTGGTTGAGTTGTGAGTTCAGTTGGCATCCGAGAGTTTTGATTGTTGCTTGTTCTGATGCAGTTTTCTTAGTTGATTTGAGGTCCTCTGAATGTAATGTGAGTTGTTTGATGAAGATTGAGCTGTTGATGTATGCCAACATTGAAAAGGAGCAATTCCTTGTCCTTTCAAGGACCAGCTCTGATGATTTTCACTTTGTTTTGGCTTCTGACACTATGTTACTTCTTTGTGATGTGCGCAAGCCATTGATGCCGGTGTTGCAATGGGCTCATCAACTTGATAAACCAGGCTATATTGATGCTTTTAGACTGTCAGAATTGAGGTCGCACTCGAAGGATGACACATTTAAGTGGGCTTCTGACTCGGGTTTTTGCATTATAATGGGATCTTTTTGGAATTGTCAGTTTAATATCTTTTGCTATGGACCTTCCAACCCGGCTCCAATAGGAACAGTTGCTTCAAAAATAGCAATAGATCGGAAATCCTTTTATGCATGGGAGCTCCCTTCAGCTCTTTTACTTTCGGGCCGTGAGTGCCCTTGTGGAAGTTGCCTTGTAAGAGAAGAGTTTTCGAAAGAGTCTCTTCCTGAATGGGTTGATTGGCAGCAGAAGAAAGAAATAGTTTTGGGCTTTGGCATTGTTAACAAAGACCTATCTGCTCTGCTTTCTGAGCCAGATGAATTTGGTGGTTTTACAGTGATAAGGCTTATGTCTTCAGGGAAGCTTGAATTGCAGCGATATTGTGCATCATGGGATTTGATAAAAATGATAAAAGAATCTCATGGAGAAGTATTGCATTTTAAGGATTATTTTCTGTACGAGCTAGGAGATGAAGGCTACGGCTTTGCACGGAGATTTAAGTATCTTAAACTAAATTACCTTTGTGCTTACCTAAAAGGTAATCTTGACAAAGTCTTAGATGCAAAGATAAAAAAAATCACTAAGAATGCTCAAAGGGAGGAACTTTTTTGCCCAGATTCTCATGAGTTTTTATGCAAAAAGTTACATGATTGTGGTTTTGATCGGTTTACATCAAATCCTGCAGTTACTACTGTTTTGAAAGACATCAGCTTGCCGTTAAGTATACATGAGGTTGGTTTGAAGAGATTGTGGGCAAGCTTGCCCGTGGAGCTTTTGCAGCTAGCCTTTTCTAACTACTCCGAATTGCTTGAAGTGCATTTGGACAAAAAGAAGGTGTCTTTGGAATTCTCCGCTGTACCAGATCTGTCCCAGTTGCCTCCTTTCATTTTGAGGAAGCCTTCAAAACGCAGCAATAGGTGGACACAGAAAGTAAGACGTGGTGATCGCCTTGTAGGTCCGGTTCTCCCTCTTCCTGTTTTGCTTAAACTGAATGAATATCGCAGTGGGTGTCCAGATTCACATGAACAATCAGGTGAACCTTCAGTAGATGCAGAAATTAGCCGCAGTTGTGATGAGGTCATGAAGGTTGTTGGTGAGCAGATTGTTGATGATGCACCCATCTCCCTTGATACCGATGGAGACGGGGCATGGATGGGCTCTCAAAAATCAAAACCTTTCATTTTGTATCATCCAGAGGCTGGAAGAGTTCCAATGGATCATACATGGCGCAAGTATAAGGATGACAAATTTATCACCTTAATTTCTAAAGTGCCTGAGAAAAAGCATTCATCAAATGACAACGAGGAGGCCATCGGCCTGGAACTGTTTGATGATCTATGCCCTGTGGAGTTGAAATTTGATGGTGGTCCACAAATGAAGTTTGCAGGGAAGGAATTGAAGGCCTATAGTAAATTGAAGGGAGAATTCTCAAAATGGCAAAAGAGTTTTGACTTGTATGAAAATTTTTGCTCTGGGATTTAATCGAAAAGCTGATAAATGATATCTTTTTATTTTATAATTCCTCAAATTATTTAAGAAATTCCTGAGTTATATGATTTTCCTTTTTATTCTGTAGTAGGTAATTTCAAGTTCCATGCTTTTTACGTAGTAAGGTTAGTAAGGTTAATATCGTCGTATATAATCTCCCTCTCTTAATATTTTTCGTATATAAAATAGAAGTAATAACTTTCTGCAATGTACTTACAACCAAATTGAATTTAGCTATTTTGTCCAGTTTGAAGCCTAAAACAAAAGAAATATAGACTAGACCACCCCAAAGAGAGTAAAAGCCAGTTTTAATCCAGTCTGGTTCTTCTTTACCTACCAAGAATTAAAATTGTAATTGTTCCCAGTACAAATTCCACCAACTAAACTTTAAACAAAACCAAAATCTCAATCGCAACAACTGATATCAATTTTTGAATAATTTAAGACATTCCAAATCCGAGTAATCTAAAACCCCCTCTCATTGGTTTAGATAATAACCTTTAAGTCAATTGAACATTGGAGACTTTTGCAAAAGCATTCCATCTATTTGTCCTAAGAGAATAAACTTTTCCATGGTGAACAGGTGAAGTGTACCAAAAGTTTTATGTAAGGGATTCGAACCTTCAATAATGGAAGAAATAGATACAAGGAGGCTAAAGGAGAGTGATCTTAGAGAACAGAGGGCCCTTTTTGCACAAACTTATGCTTGTTAAATGGACCACACCAACTAAGCTTTAATTTTTATATATAGGTGATGATCTGAGTTCTGAGAAAATGGACCTAAAACATTTAACAAACACACCAACAAAATTTAAGAAGATAATTCAAATCATGGAGATCATCTTGGTATTATAGCTTACCTCATTTTCCCATTATGCAATTTTGAAGTTGCTTTCACACACTACACATGAAGACTTCAATATCTCCAGCTTCAAATTATAATGAAAGAGAGAGGTGCAATTCAATTGTGACCCTCCCCTACCTTACGAGCTATTACTACTATGACTATTGTGAAAACGATGGGAAATTTTTCAATCTAAGAGTCTCGTACTCAAGTCCTTATTACCAATATCCCAATTAGTATATAACAATGTTATTTATTTGAGTGCATTACTAAATATATCAGACGAACTAAATAATTTATTCTTCAACGGTTCAAATTTTAAAAAATATACAATAAAATAAATGTTTTTCTTTAATAAGGAAACAAAATTACAATCTAAAACATCTGGGAACACCAAAAAGAAGGAATATAACCTTATCTATTCCATTCCAATTTTGGCCAAAAAGTAAAGGAACAAACATATTTGTCCCTCTTGCATGAACAGCAATTTCTCTACTATACTTTAGAAGCAAACAACTTCAAAGAAAAGAAAACCCAATATGATAAAAAAATCAAGAAATTCAAACTTCGCAAAACCAAAATTTAAATCAAAAGGCCAATATAAAACGGAAAAATAGTGAAATCATCTTTAAATTGTCTCTTTTTTTCTGCCCTTTTGAAATCTACCATCTTTAACGTTATTACAACTCAACAATTCCTCTTTCTTTACTTTTCCCTTTGCTTTATTATTTATGTCTCAATATACCCCCTTTGCCTCCTTCCTATTCTTTGGTTGCCTTTGTTCTTCTTTGAGAACAAAGGGAAAAAAAGCCAGCAATCAAATTGGAAAGATGGTTTGTCCATAACTAACAACACATCACACCTAAATACAATTCCCCCAAAAGATTCTAACTTTTATGACCAAAATGATCCTCCATTTCCAATTCCAACAACAACATCAGGAACAAACCTCAATTGAAAACATAGTCTATATGATTTCAAGTTCATCATATACAACGTGAAGATTGCATTCAAATCTTACACAAACTTAGAAGTTAGGGCATGAATTATGAAAAATTGAAGAAATTATTGAAATGTGTAATGTTTTACTAAGAGATTCAAATATCAATATTTCCATAAATAATAATAACAATGACACACCACCTCCAAGCCCTCTTCATCTCCCTTTGTTCAAGTATAACAATCAAACCCATTTCCAAATTGAACAACACCAAAAAAAAAAAAAAAAAAGATCAACCCCTGCACCTTGTGATGGCACTGCAGCCGCGGCTGTAGGGGTTGGACTGAGCGCCAGGCTTGCAATTGTAGTAGGAGGCGCCACGTCTGGAGCAAGGCACAGTGTTCCTCTGCAGCGCACCGTAGCTGACGTACTTGGTGGTGGCCAAGATGCGCCGGCTGATCTCTGAGTCCAGGTCAAACTCCTCATCCCCTGCAGCTAAGCACTCTGCTATCGACCCCTTGCAGGCCGATTTCGCTGCGGCAGTGGTGGCCAGCCAGGTCAGGTGCTGGTGGTGGTCGCCACTTGATGAACCCATCACCAAGCTTGAAGCGCAGATCAGGAGGAGGAACGAGACATTGTATAATCTAGCCATTGTTTCCACAATCACTGTTTTCGTTTTGTTTCTATGGTAATTGCTTCTGTTGAAAGAGGGAAGCTCTCTTCAATTGCTTGAGGCTTTCTTCTTTGCTTGATTCTCTTGCTCTTTGTACTATAAGTTTAATTTTTGTTGCTCTGTGTTTGTTGTTTCTCTTCACCAGTGAGCCAAGAGAGAGAGCCAACAAGACAACAACTAAAGCCTCAGTTAAGGCACATCATATAAGCGCCCTGGTGTCAAGAAATGACCTTGGTCTTGATTCTTATTTACAATAGTACCCATTCACGGTTTCTTTTGTATTTGTTATTAAGTTGTTTTATGACTCATTAATTATTCATTTGAGCCAATGATTCACTACATATTAGTGGTAGGCAGGCTTATTGGATTTTAAAAAACCCTATAAAATTTATTTATTTTTTTCCAGACAAAAAAAATTAATTAAATTTTCATAAAACTAGGTTATTATATTCGTAAATGAAATTTTCTATTATATTCGTATATTTTTTTTTGAATATTATATTCGTATTTGAGCGTATTCATTATTTACAAGCTCTTTTAATAATAAAAGCAAAAATATATTGGCCACCACCTAAACGAGATATATTTTATTAGTCTTTCTTGTCCCATATTTTGTTAATAATAGTCTTGAATAAATTTGTCTTATAAAACAATGACTATTCAAATTTAATTGCATTGTTTTATTAATTTGGTCGAAAAAAAATTGTTAATTTGAGTTTGGTTATGATGGCTTTTGTATTATTTCTTTTGGGGATGGGGAGATACCACCGAATACCATACCTACAATGGCAAAGTTGGTCATTAGAAGTAAAATCACATGCACATTCATAAGCCAACCGACTAATAAGGAATACATATTTATATTTAACTGGTTGTGCTCAGTCTCGCTCAGTCTCAGATTAGAGAGAGAAACGAGTTGTATTAAAATAGAACGTTAGGGAGAGAGGGAAGACGGCATCTACCTAGGGTTTACACCCATCCCATCATCCCACCTGTCTGTTTCCCTTTTTTAATATTTGTCATTTGTTCTTAAATCGTAGGGAGTGAGAGGTGTTTGTTCTTCTTCATTCATTTTTTTTAAAAAACAAAAAGATATTATAAAATAGAAAGAGCAGACTCTAATAAGGATCAAGAGCCGAAATTCAATGAAGGCTGTCAAAGAGCACACCCGTCCAAGCAAAACCAAGGCAAACACAGCAGCCACAACCGGCCACTAACACACCCACTAAAGATTCATATTCCACTTTCGAGTCTCCAATACATTGATAGTGGAAGGCTTGAAACTAATAGAATATAAACGAATTCTAATCATATTACAAATGACAAAAAGAACAACTTCTGCAAACTTAGGAGGATGACTGAACCTCTTATTATTTCGTTCTTGCCAAACGGTGGCCATCACGTTGGAGTCGCTCAACGGCTCTCTGCACACTTGCTTCTCTTCGCGAGGGATTTTGACGAGGGCCACAAACAAAGGTAAATTTCAGCTATTATTTGGAGTTAATGCTTATGTGGAGGCCACTGATAGGGAGACAGCAAAGACGGCATATACCTAGGGTTTACACCCATCCCAATTCTCTCAAGTCGCCAAATCCATCCGAGAATCGTTAACCAAAACACGTCTTCTCCTTCCCGTCATCCTACCTGTCTGTTTCCCTTTTTTAATATTTGTCCCTTTTTCTTAAATCGCAGGGAGTGAGAGGTGTTTGTTCTTCTTCATCCATTTTCATTGGCGTCACCCTTCATTATTGCCGCCTTCTTATTTCTACTAGTTTTCAAACATAACCGTCGCATTTTACTCTTTTTGTTTTTCATCCATTACGAATGTACTAATAGACCAATCCAATTTACATAAATATTAAAGTAAAATAAAATAATCATATTTTAGTCGAGTTAATCTTTCCATCATAAAAATTAATAATAAAATTTTTAAAAAAAAAGAAAAAAGAGAAAAAAAAGGGGAGTTGGATCCACGTTGAAGGCTCGGAATGGCTTTCCTTGTTGCCTATCTCATTGGCATTCGCAAGTTGAAATTTGATCAAGGACAAAATCATCCCAATAGTTTATTGAGCAAAGAAAATACGAATTTAAAATCTAAAATTTATTTATACCAAAAAAAAAAAAATTGTACCAGAACAATTACCGCATGAATTTGTTCTCTAATTTAGTACGATTATTCTCTACAATATTTGCTTCCGGCGCCTTTTTTTTTCCTCAGGGTATGAGGTTATGAACGAACCCATGCCCTATATGGTATTTGAAAGGAATAACGGTTAAGAATCAATGTTTAAAAAAGCGGCGTTTTTAGCCGGGAAAATGAGCGGCCGCTGCGGCACGTAGCCGTTGAACAGAGACGGTGGACCCGCCACAGATCGCTAGGTCGGTGTTTGAGCGTTTCAACACCAACTCCTTCCTTAGTCATCCCCAAGCCAGCTGGCTTCTTAGCAAACTCCCCCCCGCCCCCGGGACAGATTTTTTTATTTTTTATTTTCCAAACAAACCATTTTAAAATTTTATTTTTATGGCATCTTTTATGAAAATTTCTCTCTGGAGAGATTCTAGCTTCCGTTGATCGGAGCACATGGCTGTGTTATCGCTCTTACAAAGCCAGACCTCAATAATCAAGCCTCAGCCGACTTCGTTAGTGTTCTTATTATTGTGTGAGAATTGAGATAATATATACAACAATCTTATACAAGAACTTGACAATGTCATTCGACATAAACCTAAATTATTAGTGGGATTTTCTAGTTACCATATTTAAAGTAGCTCCAGGTGTTGGACAAGCAAATAAGAAACAATCCATAACTCAAGCATGCCAAAAGATTTTTAAAAACAGGAGAAACAAAATAAAAATATTCAAATTATAGGATTAATTTTAAAAATCACCAAATTATAAGTATTTTTCATTCAAAATTCAATCAAATGTCCATGTATTAAATAATAAATGTCACAATTTTAATTCATCTTCTTTTCTTCTCTTCACCAATTCATCACCTTCCCCAACAACACCTTCATCAATTATCAATCATCTCATTTTCCCCAATTCTTCATCAATCATCATCCAAAAGTCCAAATCCAAATCCAAAATTCAAAATTAATCTTTCCCAATTTTGCCCAGAACCCACAACCCAGTTTCTCAAAACTCATAACCTGGTTTCTCTCTCTCTATCTCTCTCACTCTCTCTCATTAACCCAGAAGCTAGAATCCATTAACAAAAGCAATCCAAATCCAACTCATCGTCGTTCGCAACGACGTCATTCCCACAGTCAAAATCGGAGCGAACTTTAAGGACGAAAAGCCTTGAGACGAAGAAAGAGCGGCCTAGATGACTGGCGAGATTGCGGATCTGGCTTTTGTTAATGGGTTCTGGGTTAATGAGAGAGAGAGAGAGAGAGACTGGGTTCTGGGGTTTGGACGGAAGAAATTTGGCTTTTGAAGCTTATTATTGAGATTCCTAAATTGTAGAAGCTTGAAATAAGGGAAAGCCCATTTGGGGATTCAGCGTTACGCTCTGGTTTACATCACTATTATAATATGAGATTCCTTTGGATGTCTTCCTGCTCGTTAACTCGCCAAGGTTATCGTGAGGTTGCTCGAGGACTACCTCACTTAGTGGTTGAAGTGATAAAAAGTGATGACGAGGTTGATATGGGTGACAATGTTGATATACTATACATGTATCGTTCCCTTGAGGGAGCCAGGGAAGATACTCCGAAGTTTGTTGATATCCTGAATTAGAGAAGTTGTTTCAACTTTCATTTAGATGGCGTCTGAGCAAGTTAAAACACTATTTTTTTGGGGGTGGGGTGAGGGGCGTTGAGATCTGCTGGTGACTTTTATATAACCCGCAAAGTGGTTCTTGCAAGGCTGTTGAATAAGATGAATGGACAGACAAAAGGGTTGCCTTATTTCTTTTTTCCTTCGCAGGAGAAAACGATTGTTGATGCTGCTGGGGATTATTTGATTCAAAATTGTTAGTTTAGGTTTTGAAGGTGTAGTTGTTGGTGAGATGTACATGCCCTTTAGACTGAATATATCTCTATCAATCCTTACCTCTTTCAATGTGTTTGTTTCTTTCAGTTTCAGATGTGTTGTTGTAGCACCTGAGTTCTCGACTGTAGAATTTATTGTTATTGTTAGCAAATGTGATATTAAATATTGGGTAATGTTAAGGGGTTCCATGGAAACTGGGTTCTGTGTTAATGAGAGAGAAAGAAAGAGAGAAGGGGGGAGGGGGGTGTGGGGGAGGAGAGAGAGAGAAACTAAGTTATGACTTATGAAAAATGTGGGTTGTGGGTAAAATTTGGAAAGATTAATTTTGAATTTTGGATGTATGGATGATATTGATGGACAATTGGGGAAAATGAGATGATTGATAATTGATGAATAGGTGAAGAGGAAGATGAATTAAAATTGTTTCCAAAATGTCCCTTAAAAATTTGCTACATCAGATGTTGAGTAGCATTTACTAATTATCACATAGACATTTAACTGAATTTTGGATGGAAAACTTAATGTACTCTTTTACGGGTATATTTTGAAATGGATTCTATAGTTTTGATATTTTTATGTAATTTTTTTTTTCAAAAAAATGGAACTAAAAAAAAAAAGGAGTAAATAATACAAAAAAGACCATGACATCCTGGCATGTAAAGCTATGTTCAGGTATCATGCTGACAACAACGAGAAAACAACAAATTGCTCAATCTGCTCAAGTCTTAAGATCAGAAGGTGTGAATGGGTCCCACAATCAGATTTTTAAGATTTCAAAATCAACAAATTGACTTATCAAATTGAATAATCAGTCCAGAGAAAGGTCTTCAACTGGGTAGAACCCTACTGCATGATCCTTCATCTAAGGTATCGTGTGTGCAGCTGTTTATGTACTATGGTGATCACAGAATGTGTGTCCTCTACGGATTTCGATTGGCTATTTAAAACAAAATACTGCAATAGAGACATACGATTCAATGCAATTCAATTTTCCTACTGTTTTCGCTATCCGTCCTACAAAAAACCAGCCCAAGACAGACAGAGATTCAGTGAAATAGAGGCAATGTGAAATGTGAAAGTAAGATTGAGATGTGCTACACATTAATGGCAATGGAAGCATAAGGGGGGGGTCCTATATTACTGCTGCATGATATTGATGGATCACCGTCCATCAGTCCATGTCAATTGATCCAACCCCACCAATTAAAAGACCTAACTTCAAAACCACGAATCATTTCATAATTTGGTGCACATGAATTTAAAACCACATCAATGTGAACAGAATGACATAAAATCACAATTTCTGATCCAACTATGGACTACTTAATTCCATGTAAATACTTGCATAAAGATTCAAAGCATAAGACAAACAGGTCAACTCTCATATGTAAAGCCAAGAAGTACTTGACAGAAAGGAGATTGAAATAAAATTAGAGAAAAGAAAAGACCTACTACATGAGAAGGAGAATCACTATGGCCACGAATTCTACTGTTCTTCGTAGTATGGGGGTGTTGCCTGAATACAAAATTCATCCTCCTCTCCATCCTCATCATCGTCATCCTCGTCATCTACATCTATCCAGTTACTAGGATGACGTTGTGATACACCATCGCCACTAACTTTTGACCGATCTGAAAGCAACAAATGCACAAGCTTTAGTTACTGCAGTTGTATAAGATAAGCAAGATAACCTAACCAGCCTCTTACAAACCTTTAGGTCCTTCTGTAGGGTCCTTCTCCATGGGGTTCCCTCTAGCGTAACAAGTCAAGAGAATGCCTTAAAAAAAAATTTATTTCATAGTATCCAGTTTAAATTGAAAAAAATGCTGAAAAAATGACCACATTATTGCGTGCAAAAAAAAGATAGACAGAGACATTTCTGTAAGTTGTAATAAAACAGAGACACGCTTCCAGAATTAAAATATAAGCAAGAAATGAAAGAACAATGAAGTAAGACCAAGGATACGTATTAAGAACCACAGGATCATTTGCCCCAGAAAGTGCAGCATTTGAGACGTGCATTCTGCTAATCCTTTGAATTTCTCTCTGTTCATTTGCACTCAAATTTCCTTGCCCTTGAAATTGTCCTGCTTCGCCACCACTGCCACTTCTTGCACCACTTCCTACACAAAGTAACAAAGTTAATCAAAGAGAACCGCAAGAACTCGACACTATTAAAGCATTGAAGAGAATTGTTACCTGAAAGATCAGACCAAATTCTGGTGTAATCAGATGGATGCTCAGAAACATTTGCTCTACACCTTTCTCGCTGTGCTTCTGACCCTGTCTCATGCTCTTCCTGAACATGCACTGGCATAGCTACTTGTTGAGGTTCTAAGGGGTTGAGTTCACAGAGCTGTGACACCAGCATGGTTGCAAGTACAAGTGTAGCATCATAATTTGAATCAGACCCATCATCCAGACCAAACTTCGGGGCCAATAGAATAGGCCTGATTTCCCAACATATCATTAAACAATCTTTTGTAAAACTCACGTTAATATAGTGCTTGCATGACAGATTTATGACACCAGAAAATCAGCACATTTTTCTCTAGAGAGTTGAACAAACAGTGAACACAACTGATTAAACTTGTCCTAATATTCAGTTATATCTTCCTAGTGACAACCCTCACAATAATTTCAAATTGCCATCCACTAAAGCTTGAGAAATGGAATACTAGAAAGCAGCTTAAGTACTTGGTATGGTCAATCCAAATCCAATATATTGAGATGGTCAGTGTGATCACATGGGCGTCTGCAGTACCAACGAGTGATATTGGCAGTGCCCTAGCATGTATATTAGCTAGAAACTCATCATGGGATACAGAGAAAAAATAATACAAAAGAATGATAAACAAAGTAAGAAAAAAAGATATATCTTACTCGCCAGCTTTCTCAAAAAATAAGTGAATGTCAATTTCACAGCCCTCACAGAAAGAAAGGAATGCCTGAAATAATTTGAAGAAAAAAACAGCATGTAATGACAAATTGGAGAACTTACCAACTGGGACAATGTTTTTCAGAGTGCAATGAAATCAAATATAATCGAGTCCCAGGGATTTAACATACTAACCTTCAACTCCTTCACACCAAATGTCACATCTTTTGGGTCTCCAGTGTGTGTATACTGAACAAACTCTTCTGTAGGATCTATCCATAGTTGGGTATGCAGAGATGAGTCACTGTCTATCAATGGAAAGTTGAAGTAAACATCCCATTCGCGACAATTTGAGAAATAAGAAGTCAATACTTAGTACCTTTGGCAGGGTCAATATAACTTCGGAATTCAACAGCTTTTCCTCCAATTTCACTTGCTACGTCAGAAGGCAAGGAAGTGGGTTCTGTTGCTATGATAGTAATCTCATGGAGCGATGATTGAAAATTAGCTAGCAATCTATTTAGATCTCGAGGCCTCACTACCAAGCTGCTCGGGAATTTTCTCTTATCAAGAGACAAATGTTGTATGTCGGGTTCAACATTGCAAGCAACCCAATAGGTCTTTTTCATACCTGCAAATTACCAGTATGAAGTGGATGGCATTCAAACAGTATATAATAGAAGGAAGATTTTGTGAGAAGAAAAGCTGCACAATGCAGTGGCAGAGTATGACATGCATGAACTATCAAAAAGAAAATCAAGCCGTTCTCTACCCTCTTAAGACTGATCATGATTGTGAATAGTGGTGAACTCAGCGAACATAAAGCTAGATTCTAAGTAAGCCATTTTGAATATAGATTAAACAACATATAAGAGATGAAAAAGGATAATTTACCACTGTAGCATTCCAAAGTCCATTGCAATTTTGATGCATCAGAATCAGGCAATCGCACACTCAAATGATCAATACTTGCTACAGGTGTCCTGAGCACAGAACAAACAGCCTGAACATGCTAAGTTAGTAAGATTACCATCTTATGAAAATGAAAGTCAAGAGAAAGATGGCACATTACCTTTAAAAGCACACTACACTGCACCTGGTTACCGGATATAGCATAGACATCAAAGAAGTTAGGCTTAAATGTACTTGACTGATAGGCAGACCGTGATGAATTAAGAGTGTGCAAGGCAAGCTGCATATATAGGAACACAATCCTTAGAAAAGATGTGTTGCATTTCAACATCCAAATATGCCCAACCATTCATCTTGTAAATTCATACATTATAGCATAGCACAATACAGAGTACGCTATAAATTAGTTGATCAACTAACTTCTAACTACATAGAACCTCAAGGAGCTCTTTATTGCTGAAGAACAGAGAAAATAAATACCACCGGTCCCCAATTGAGGAAATAATGTCAAAAAGTAGCAATCCATTATTGCGTCAAAGCTTCATTCCCTACTCTCTCTGTTCTTTTTCCTTGATTTTGTTAATTTCATTTCCTAGCAAGGGCCACTTTACTTATCTGTGTTAACTAACCCACACAATTCGTCTAAAAACCGAAGTAAATTTGACTCATATATGTTCAAAATTTTACTTTAAAGGAACCAATTCATGCTCTTCCAAAACCCTAAAAATGCACAAACAAAACCCTAACCTGTAGTACCATTCAGGCAATTACAAACAGATAGCTTTTTTTTATTTCAAACCAAAAATTCATGAAAGCACAAAGTCAGTTGTGACATTAGACCTCGACCTAATCACACTCCAAGATACATAGAGTTAACATAAATTTGAATTGATTCCTCTACCACCATCCATCACAATCAGGAATCAAATTGATCATAATTAACTAAATAACTTTGACAAAAGAATAACTAATTACACAACTAAGTATGTCGGAGAAAAATCAAGCTCAGATTAACAAAAAGTACTGGACACATTATATATAAAAGCGGAGTTGTAAAATACTATATGCAATGGAAAAATTTAAAGGATATTAAGTGAACCTGAGAAGACGAAGCTTGGATGACGAGCTCATTTCCGATGCGTGCGAGGCACGTGATGGATCGAGCGAAGGTCTTCAGTGCGTTCCCGCTCAGTCTGAACTCCATCACTCTCGCGCTCTCTCGCAGATGAAGTGCCTCGAGCGCGCTCTAACTAGGCCTTGGCGGGAATACGACTCAGACAAAGAGGGTTGTTTGTTCAGAGAATCTCACAAGCGGATTGGGCTTGCACTCTTTGGATACCTCCAGGCCCAGGATTGGACAGACGTTCCAAAGGGCTGATCGAGCGTATTGGGCTGGGACCCAAAATAGGAAAGAATTTAAAAGACTAATCCGATTTTTTTTTGTCGAACACTATTCCGAATATGATAGCCTACTTCGGGGATCGTACGAGAATGTTTCTCATATTCGGCGCTTCACTGTTGAAGCCCTTTAACACTTTCGGTATCACTAATTAGTACTTTCAGAAAAATGATAAAACATAAGGTATCGTGCGGTCTTTTGCAATCACGTTTCGTAAAATGTCAATAACATTGATGTTTAATAATCCAAACATATAAAAAATATCAATAAAAGTTATGAAAATCGATTTTCCTAAAATATCAATAACATTAAAAATTGTTTAATAATTTAAACATATAAAAAATATCAATAAAAGTTATGAAAAATTAATATCTTTATCGTAAATCATCTATTTAGTTTATAGAAATAAAATAATATATGTGTGAAAAATTATATAAATCAAATAGGCATCTTTAAAGTAAGATGTAAGTAATATTCTTAATTAAACACTTGAAATTATGAATAAAATTTATTTTCTCACTACGACCCCGGTACTAGTTTATAGACCATATAATGAAAGATCTAGATTTATAGGAAAAATTGTTGTCAATATCTATGAATTTTACATTAATTTTGGCTATCGTTCATGACCTTTATTATTAATATTGGATGTCTTTAAACTATATTATCATATTTTTTTCTCACAAAAATTGTTGAAAAATTTAATAGAATGATTGTTATTGTACATTTGCACATAGCATGAATGCCTACTAAGAATAATCCAGAATTGAAATATTGATATCGATGGATATATCGCTAGCCAAATTTACGGATATCTTGCTCTAAATATCAATATCGTTTACAATCAACAAAAATAAAAAATAAAAAATTAGTTTAAAAGTTGGAAATTTTTTATGAAACTTTGGGAAAACACATAAATATCGATATCGACGAATATATCGCTAGCCAAATTTATGGATATCTTTCTTTAAATATCGATATCGTTTACAATGAACAAAAATAACAAAAATTTAGTCTAAAAATTGGAAATTTTTTATGAAACTTTGGGAAAATATTTAAGTACCTAATAATAGTTATAAATGAGTAATAAAATTATAAAATGACTTTGATATAATAAATATATGATGCAATATGATTCTAACGATGACTAATAATATAAAATCTTAAATATAAACATCAATTGAAATGAATTACTATGATTGAATGTTAATATAGTTAAAATATAACAAAGCCAACTCAGCTAGCCATCCTTATTGCAAGTTTAAGTAACGTATAATATATAACTATAAAAACTAATAGTCATTTTCTTCCTCAAGCCGGGTATGCAACTCGGGTTTTCCAACCCGACGGTATGACCCGACTCAAATTATTTCGTTTTACGTTCAATTTTCACAAATTAATAGTCCATCTTCATCATTTCCATCCTAGAAAAGGATCTGTGAGCTCAAATATGAACGTTTTTTTATATTTCGACCATTTTCATTCACCCCTTTTAGGTGTTGCAAGTCGGAATTACTGATATATCGACAATATATCGGCGGTTTCAGTTGATATTTTCATTCTTGAGAATAATATGGTTTATAAATAGTAGATAAACTTAGTGTAAAATTAATGTATATATTACTATCTACTAAAACCCGTGTCGGGGGTACTGTTGCATGAACAGCACATGCACAATGAAAGTCCCATAATGCCCTTCTCTTAATACGAAAAAGCTAGGGTTTGGATAATACTCCTTGCAGCAGCGAGAAAGAGTGAGAGTGCGAGAGAGACAGATTCTAGAAAAGAAAATTGTGGCGGTCGACAACGCCAAAATCAAATCATTCTTGGTTATCCCATTACACGGTCGTTTAATCTTGATCGCTATCGCACCTTCATCTTCTAGGATTTTGCGATTTTCTCAGATCTTCATAACCATTGTTTGTCGATTTGCAGGTAACACTCAATTCACCGTCGTTTGTATAAATGGTGTTTCAATATATTTCATCAATATATTTTTATAAATTTCCCAAGTTATTTTCTCTCCAAGTTTGGCTTTGACTTGAATGGTGTTTGCAACTGATAATAAAAATATTTTCATATTGTATTGATAATAGTTTATTTTATATGAGTTATGGGTTTATGAGTTGGCAATGAGCTGGCTTTCACGCTGGAGTTTCGATTTGAAATTCATGTCTTCTTTTTGGAGAGTTTTCGTGGTCAATATTTTTTTTGTTTTATGAATCCAGCAATGGGTTTTGTGAATTTGATTATGTGAAAGTAGTTATGCGTTTTTCAAATTTATAAGTATGTTATGACTTCATTAATTTCTTCAACCTTTCTGATCAATCATCTCCAAGAACAAAAAAGTTATGACATGCAGGACATCACAGGTAATTACTCTCTCTTATTCGCTTGCATCATTTTGAATATTTGCCCAAATGTTTTCTTAATGCGATTTTGTTATTCTTGATTTTGGAGTTTCGTTTTCAAAGAGGTAGTATCTTTCTTTATATATTTGTCATTGTGAAAATTAAGAATTTTTGTGGTTTTTAAACATATTTTTGCTCTTTCTTTTTTATTGTCTAATAACAAAGGTATTCAGATTTATATGCCTTATTATTTGTATTTTATTACAAAGCAGCAACATGATCGCATCAGTTTCCAACAATTGCAACTTTCAAATTCATATGAAAGCAGAACCAAAAGGCTCATGGGTATGCATTCCCTAAGATTTACACTTTCTTCAAGATTGTTTTGGAAGTTTTGTTTTGTTTGAGTAATTTCGTGCCGCCTATAATTGAACAATTGATGATATATGTAAATAATTAATCACCTTTTAAATATCTGTTAATATTCACAACTAATAAATTCTGCAGTAACATGTGAGTGTTCTTGCTAGTTAATTACTATTTTCCCTAATTTATATATCAACGACTCCATGTTTTCCCATTTTAAAGAAAAAAAAGCCCGATTACAAATAGCCATGCTTCTAATTAAAACTGTTTATGGATGGAAATAAAATCATATAAAATCACGTCAAATGAAGACTCGAGGTCGACAAACTAGCTTAGCTAGAGTAATAGCGTTGTGTTCTTGGTGCTGATACGGAGCAGCGTAAGATCCTGTCCAATCGACATCTCCACCGTCGATCAGTCTACCATTCATGGTGTATAAGGCGTCGCCATGACTGTACACTAACATCACACGTCTCCATAGCTCACACGCAAGTGTTGCCGATGGAGTTTGAGTGTAGTGACAAAACAGAATAACCAAAAGCGAGCGGTGTTCCAGCTCTGGAACCTGTTTTGTGTAAGTACCGTGGTTAAAATTGGAACTTTTGTTGCAGTAATTTCAGGTAGCAATGATTCACCGTACATTTGAATCGGATTTGGTGGTAACTGAAATCTGAGCGTTTGATTTTGTGGAATCTGGAGATTGACCGACCCTACCGTGTCCCGTGAGGAGCCGCGCTAGCTGCAGCTGTCAACTCTGCAGCGGTCCATAAACTCCTGTCTCCTCCATACCCTCTTGTACTCTAAAGCTCCGTCGCATCTCCGCGCAAAGTAATCTCAGAAAACGCATAACCGCCACTTGACCAGAGCAAGTAACCTTTTAGAATTGAATTATGCAACACAAACCCTACACATTAGTTGACCCAGTCGTTTGACTTTTGCTTATAACCAACTTCAAAAGATTATTATATGTTAATTGTAATATAATTATTTCGTGTATTAATATATTTTTACTTAAATTAAATTAAAAATCATTTTATTGGAAATCATTATTTTTTTAGCTACGAAAGGAAGTTTTGATTGAAAATTATTACTTCATTGGATTGAACATCTTTCAATCTTATGGCTATAAAAGTAAATGCGAGTTATATTGTAGCAATTTGATAATAAACATGAGTAAATATCGATCGTGATAAGGTTACAAAGGGAAAAAAACAAATATAGGCTACCTAATATATATATATATATATTGTACAAAACAAACTAAAAATAACAAAAAATTAATAGCCTGATATCGTATCATAGATATACTCAAATTCATTGTAATTGAAATTGTTTATATCTTTTTATTTTGTAATGAAAACATTGCAATTGGATTCTAAAAAAGAACTATATCTACGTATCCATGATATCACATCACTCCTTCAAATGTGAGCAAATAGAGAAAAAATAACTGGATTTTTTTATTAAAATTTTAAAAATATATTTTATAAAAAAAATTGGTTTAAAATCAGACAATCTCTATTTTCAATAATAGGTTCGTACCTGGTTATACGAAACCTTAAAGCATTGCAATTTCTTACGTTAAATTGAAACATAGTCGGGTTGTAAATGAGAAATATTTAATAAATAATTTAAATTAAATTTACACAATAATAATGTTTGATCTTTTTCATGAGATATAGAAACATGATAGACTATAGAACGAGTTGATCGTTTATAATCCTGTATTTTATTTCTAACTCAAGTCAAACTCTACACAAAGCTTTTTGATTTGGCTGAAAGTGGGCAATAATATTGGTGAGAGTTTTCGGAAAAAAGAAACTATATATAAAGAAGGGCACACCTTTCATGGTGCTATCATAACTCATTACTATAAGCATGTGGCTCAATTCCATGTTTCTAGGGTTTAATTTGGGCATACTTCCCAATTAGAGACTAGAGGGACAATCCATATTGAAAAAGAAAAAAATACTTCCCAATTAGGGAGACAACAATCCCAATTTGTTAATCTCAACCCTTTACTTTTGTCGATGAATCTGAACCCTTTACCTAAAGCTTTCTTTTAATCACAACACAAAAGTGTTCATCTAATAAAATAAGCTATGGATTAGGTAATTGGCAAATCTCAGATCTCAATTATCACCCACCAAATAACTTCAGGTGCTTTGCATCATTATATATGTCATGATTATGGTCATTAGACTGATTGCTAATACAATTAGCATCACCCCCAAATAATTCCCTCCCAATAAACTCAAACAGACGCGGTTGAAAAATAATAATAATAATAAGAATAAATTACACTCATCAAATTTAGAGTTAGATTTGAGTTATAAAATTTCACGTCAAAGTATAAACTCTTTAAAATATTTTTTTATGGCTAATCTGTTACCACTTCGATTATAATTCATATTAATTCATAATGTATCTCATAGAGTGACACCCAAAAATGAAGCTGAAACATAATTTGGGGGTAAGTAAAAGATTTTGCATCATTTTATTTGGACTGAAAAGTGACACTATGAATACTTAATTTGTCTCTATGTACATTCAGCTTATTCGGTGTTATTTTTGAGTGAGCTTCGCTTGAGATATGTATTCAATTAACAATATTTATGACAAATTATAACAGATCGATGAATCATGGTGAACATTTTAAAAGTATTTAAATACAAAATTTAAAAATTCACGTATAATTTTGAATTTAACAGGACAATTGATACTAAATCCTAATTTTCTTTAATGATAATTACTCAAACATACACAACCAAGGAGCCATACTCACTTTTCAATAATTACTCAAACAAAATTATACTTCAATTTATTTTTCACATTTAGTTCTCTGTTGAATACACAAAAGGGTGTGGTTTGTGATGCAAAGATTTTTTTGATAATTATGTGTGATATGGAAAGTTGTAAACCCTAGCATCTTGATTCCTGTGAGGTGGAATAAATTAAGATCTTCGAACTGTTTCTGAATAGAGATAAGAGGAAGATGTGTGTGCTTGGTGGTTTGGCCGTAGGCGGTAGGTTAACCTCTAGCTGTAGCTTTTATAAATTCTCACAAAGTAAAATTAGGGTTTAAGTCATTCATTTCCATATAACAACTAATTATATTATTTAATACTACAAAGAATTATTTAAAGAGTCACTGATCACGTTATATTTGAAACATACGTCCTTATATTAAAGTTTAATTAATTATTTTTATTATTTTAGAATAATTATATAGATAACACATTCGGAACGATGCACTAATGATTTCCGAAAATTAATTGAATGAAGTATTAAAAGAAATTGGCCGGGTTCTTTTATATAATATGCAAATAAGAATATATATATATATATATATTATGATTGTGTATGACTGTATGAGGAATTGAGGATGAAGTGTATGGTATTATGGATCAAGATTCTCTTATGTATATGAATCAAGTTAGTCATGTATCCAATGATTCGAAATATTTTTCATCCCAACTTTCTGCAGAACACAAAAGTCTGTCGAGCTTGCCTCACCCTTCTGAATTTAATTACTTTTGCCTTCTTGAAAGAAGTGGGCATCATATGCAGATAAAAATTTACAAACAGTAAACTAGTTAGTTTTGAACGAGCCTGGGTTTCCCCCCAGTAAGGACGGTTAAAATTAATCGTTCAAGACATTTTTGAACCCAGAAATAGTTCATTAAGTAATCCAAGCCCTTTCCACTCCGAACAATAGTTCTTCTGTTTTGATAGCACAGGCTAAACAAATCTCTACCATTCAACCAATAATCACGTCTACCAAGATTTCGTGAACCCATAATTAACTACCATTACTCCCTAGCTAGCTAGTTTCCACAAATAATCTTATATTAAGTTAATTCGTATTTCATTCATGTAAAAATAAAAAATTGATCGAGTTAAAGATTTTCAAGCACTATTTTTTGTGGTTTAGGATAAGTAGGGTAAGAATAATTTATCCTTCACAAATCATATTAGTTCATGCTCAGCCTAGTTTGAAAAATAAGAATAAAAACACAAAGAGCTAGGTACGTCAGATGACTTTCAAGTTTCAAGTGGCCAAGGAATAAAAACCCAAAAACAGCCAATTTCTTCCATGATTTTGAGATTATTAAAGAAAGGCACTGGTTGTTTTTGTGTTTTTGGCTGCGAAACGTCGAAACCCCATTATTGTGAAATCCAATTACAATCACGTAGAGCATCGGCTGGAAAACGATAAAACCCAGCTCAAACTACCACTACAAGTCTACAACCATACCCAACCCCATAATAGCATACATGCACTACCAAAATCTTCTACTAAGGATCTTGATCGACATGCCGAACAACCATAAAAAATCTCCAGGAAAAAGAGACATGCCCATTAACAGCAAGGCAGTGGCTGTATACTTGTATTAGAGTCTTTTTTATGTTTTTTTTTCTTTTTAACAATTCTGACCAAAAAAATTATATTTATATATATATATATATTTTTCATAGAGTTTATAATTTTATATAAAATTCGCAGAAAATTACGTCCACAATTATTATGCAACATTTGGAAACTGAGAATATAACATGTAGTAACGTAGGACCCTTCAAATGCAGGTACCTCTAAATAGAATCATTGAATGACCCTGAGAAACCCCACTTACAAATAAGAATAAGAATTTTATTTGCGATAATACTTACATCTCATTCTTATAATATTTCTCATACAATCATTTCAATTTATTAAATTGTATTTTATATATATATATATATCATAATCAAAATTATTTATTTTTTAAATCATCATATTAAAATTATCTCTTTAAAAAATCAATAAAATTAAATATTATTTAATTATTAATATATATCAACTAAATAAAATATTCATTATTATGATCTTAATTTTTACTAGAACCATTGATATATTTGATACATATGCATGATTAAATAATCCAAAATCTTATTGATTTTTACGGAAATAATGATAAAACGATGATTTAGAAAAAGAATTGTCTCATTTATAATTTATATACAAAAATTATTTAATAAAATAAAAAATGTACCAATTTATATAACTAGTATTTTTCTTTTATATATTTATTCTTCTACGATATGATCTTTACCAGTAAAATCTATGCATAGGTCGGCTGTATTAAACTTTTAATTATATATCCATGTAAATTCAACTTGCAGTTTTGCACAAAAAAATAAAAGAGAAATAATGATATTGACGAATGAAGAGGAGCTCATATATATAAAGGTCTGAAACAGTGGAAACTGAAGTCAAATCGAAGATAATGAGCAAGCATTCTGGTTCTGACTCTAGGAAGAACATGATTTGTTGTCTGAAGGGGCTGCTTTGCCCTAGAAGAAGACACGTAGAGTCTCTCAAAAGGAAGAACTAAAGAAAGGCCCAGAAGAGGCCGTACAACATCTGGTTTATTTTAATCTCCGAAAAGACTTGCTTTTTAATCGAAAGGTACAAGTTGATTTGATAAAACGAAGGCGCATAAAGCAAGAGCAGAACCGGCCAACGCAAACTCCAAAGACCAAAGGTTAATTGGAGTAAGAGATTGCTTTTTAAAGCAAATCTTCCAACACACGATCTATTTTTGGCTGGTTTTAAATCAACTTGTCCTTTCATTTTTTACAATTTTGTTCATTTTTTCCTTTAGTTTTTTTTTAAAAAATATAGATCAATATTTAAGGTTAATTTAATTTCTTTCAAATTGTTCTATTTCGATTATTTTTTTTATTAAATTTACTACAAGACTCATGCCATCTGTTAACGCAAATGTTAATTAAATTTTTTAAATATAAATAAAAGTAATAATTATTTTAGCCCACTACTGTTTTTCCCAATCTTTCAATAAATTTTATCAGTTTCTTTAGATTATAAATTTAATATTTAATTTTACTATTAAATTGTTAATTATTTACTAATTTAAGACTATTTTTAATTATTTTTATTTCTCCCCACTTTTTCAATTAACTAATTAATAATTATAAATATAAATATAATATTTAACTTTACTATTATATATTAACTATTAAATAGTTTAAAGAGATTTTTGGTCAATTTTTTTAATAAAGACTTTTAATCTCTTAGCTTTATAATAATAAATATATATTTATATATATGTATATATATATATATTAAATAACGATATTTAACAAATTATTCATTATTCTAAGGACTTATTTTAATATGCTTATAATGAAAACACATGGGAAAAAACTTTTTAGTTTGGTGGACTTAATATTATGTTTGTTCTTTCGCAGAAGAAGTAAAATTGCACCAGTTTCAGCGGACACAGGGGAAAGAAATGAGAACCAAAGCTAAGAAGGGAAAGAAGATCTATCGAAAATCCATACCCAATATTTTGGATACTTCAGGAATCTTGAAATGGGTTTCCACATCTCAGAAAGAGACAAACCAAAATAGGGTTTAAAAGTTTGAACATTATAAATTGTTCTTCGAAGTTCGCCTAGAATCATCCTCCTTTAAGTTTTAAGCACGTCTTTAATAAAAGTTTTGATAATCTTTCCACTTTGTCCATTCGTTTTGGTCTTCTTTACCGGCAAGCAAAAAGAGGATGTAAATATTTCCAATAGAGAGAAGGGTTGAGTGCAGCGATTCCTAGCTCATGACATGACTAATCTTACTGTAAGTATAACTTCGTAATTTTAATTCATAGTCCTCTTTGTGTTCGTGTCGGTATAATATTAATACACAAACCTATAAATGATTCAATTATATGACCAACGTAATGTAAAATTGAGTGATGTTTATTTATATCATTTTGATTGACCACCACGGAACCACTCAGGACTGCATACAAATCTCCGTGGGGAGTCAATTTGCTGCTTCCTAATAAGGATCAGTCGCCAACCGATCGAATGTGTGCCACTCAACCCAGTCTGTCGCACCACCTAATTAGGGAATGCCGACAGGGGCACCCATTCAACCTCTCTCTCAAGGGCTACCGACAAGCACCTCTGAGCATCACGGTCGACATAAGCAAATTATAATTACCTATCTTAGCGAAAAAAATACAACTGTATCCTCTAGCGAATAACTGTCATTCATCCAACATTTTGGTACACAAGACAACATCTAAACAATTGCTTGGGTCTTAATTCACTAGAGTTCCGGTCCATTTACTACCACTATAAATACGGGGCATTTTATCCATAAAAGTTACATTCACCATTTACTATTCGCTAAATTTTACGCCGGTTTGATCACCATCACCATCTGTTTTACTTTACTTAAACATAGAAGGAAAGATTTCATAGTCCAACAAGACCACTCCTCATTAAGTCTAGTTTCGGATCAAATAGGTCTGACGACATAATCTCTTAATAAACATGTCAAATTTTATATGTACCGATGAAATTTTTATACGTTCGAGCAGTATTTTTTAGTACAACATGGTCCCACTGCCTCAACTTAAAACTTCTACCTGAGAAGAAACCAAGGAATTTGAAACACAGACAGGGACCAAGTCTAAACCCCTAAAGCTTGTTTCCAATAAGAGTTGGATTAAAGTGTTAGCAGCTTGTTTTTTGCGACAATGGATGTTCAACAAAATGCAAAAGCCAAAATCCAAAGTCAACTTTAAGCATCACAAAAGAAGAGTCGAGATAGATAATTAGAAACCTACACAGTACAGAGTCAACTTCCTAATCCGAATATTACATAACCGCTAATCATACTTCACTCCTACAACAGATTAGAAGAGAAAAAAACAGCGATGCAGTTGACAAATCTAGACAGATAGGGACTAAACATTAATAACTACTCCAAGTCAACTAATTAAGAACCTAGAAACTGAGCTTAAAAAAACATAACATTCTTAACCCTAGACCGATATTAAACTTCATTAGATTAACTAGCTATTAACATTCCACAACTTTCTTTTCACAAAACAAAAGACACCTCTGACTCTCTGAGCCATCTCCAAGAAGCATGAGCCCATCAGCTACCTTCCCATCGTCACATGATAGTGCAACCGTTTGGATTCTCATCACTGAAAAAGTGGAAAGAATCCGACGGCCGATCATAGGGAGCAAGGGATGGGTAGAACTCCTGCGGCGCATAGTATTGGGGATCATTCCCAGCTTGCGGCCTTGAAGGCTCATAGGAGAACGACTGAGAGAAAGGTGGCGATGCATTATAATGGGAAGCACCATAACCGGTTGGGATGGCTGCGTTGTTGTAAGACCCTGGAAATGGTCCCACGGGAGGACCGAAGTAGGGCTGGCTTTGGCAGTACTGATACTCATGCAGGTTCTGACGTGGAAGGTTGATATTGGCTAGAGCTTGAGCAGGGATTGGGCCATGGGGACCATATGGGGCACGAAGACCTTGCCGGCCTACAAAGCATGGTGGCCCATGTCGACCTGGAGGCCCATTGAGCCCACGAAGCATACGAAATCCATTTGGCACAGTTGCTGTTTCAGTGTTTGGTGGAGCACCACCGTACATCTCATCTATACCATCATTTTCGTCAGCATTGCCATTCCCATTTGGCCCCTTGTTTTTATTGTTATTACCACCACTGCCATTGTCACGGCCAAATCGGCCGCGTTCTTCATCCTCCCAGTCACCGTCGTTATCAGTGTCTTTGTCCTCTGCGATAGTTGACTGGTTTTTCACCTGTCCACCACCTCCGCAGCTTTTACCCGGTGCACCACAACTTTCACCATTCTTACCCGGTCCACTACCGTCTCCGCCATTGTTTCCCGGTGCACCACCACCACCACCATTCTTCGCGGGTGCAGCACCCACACTACTATTTGCAGGTGCACCACCATGGCCACCATTGTTTGCAGGTGCACCACCATGGCCACCATTGTTTGCAGGTGCACCACTGCTGCCACCATTGTTTGCAGGTGCACCACTGCTGCCACCATTGTTTTCAGGTGCACGTCCGCGGCCGCCATTTTTTGCACGTGCACCACTACCGCCATCGTTGTTGGCAGGTGCAACGTTCTTAGCAGACTGACGACCGCCGCCCCCATTAGTAGCAGATGCAGTACCGCCACCGCTATTCTTACTAGTACCATTAACTTGACCATTGTTTTCCACACCAGATCCCACCACTTGGACGGCTTCATCGATGACCGTTTCTTTTTCAACGTCACAGAAACCATCAGGCCCGCCATGGTTGCTGTCCTCCGAACTTTCAGGGCTACCCTTTTGTTTTCCCTTGCCTTTGCTTTTCTTTTTGTCATTTGGAGGACTGCAATTAGCATTTTCGCCGGGCCACAGCTCTGCAGGTTTACCTTCCTTAGCGAGTTTCTTGATTAAAGCGTCCGAGTCCACATTCCCGATCACCGTGACTTTTTGCAGCCACACGTCCACTTCTATTAGGTAAACCCCTGAGAAAATAAACCTAGTAATATTACACTCAAATATAAAGTTCAGATTTTTCAAGCACCAGTGAGAACCCAAATAGCAAAGGAACAAAACCCAGGTCTTAAAAACACGAAAGGTTCAAAATTTCAGTTCATCTGCAAGTCCATAATTAAGGAAAAACGACTATAAACAAAGGAACTCAAGAACAAAGAGCTTAGAAATTCTTGAAACTGAGGGCTACCATCCATGCTTTTCAACGTTGTATGAATTTTCTTTCTGCAACCATCGCAGTGGATGTTGGTCTTCAGAACCCATATCTGCAAAGCAGGGAAAAAAAGTCTTAAAACATGTGAAGTTCAATCTTTCTTGTTGATCTCAGAAATTTTAAGACAAAGATTAGCTTCGAAATTTGAAATACCCTGTATTCAAGAGTAGTTTGGGCAATTTCTTCAACCTCGGTTGATTCTCCTTTGGCTTCAACCTTGGGCTGAGAGGGGGCCATGATTGTTGATTGACAGACTTTGAGAGAGAGCACGCAAACTAGAACCTCAAAAGCTTGGTTTCGAGAGACAAGTTTAAGTTTATTATATTTTTTCAGTGGATAGCAAGCTCTATTCTACAGAAAAAAAGATAGAAAAGCGAGTTTTGCTAACGAGAGTTGAAATGGCAAAACTGGGCGTGCTTCAGAGGGAAGGGAGGCCCTTTTATGGACGGGGGAAAGATACTAGCGACTGGGGAAATGGTGTTGCACAGTGGAAATTACAGTGGGGTTTTTCAATTTGGTGCTTGGTGGGTATCATTTCTTCTTTTAATTTGTTTTATTACAAGACATAGAGAATTTTTAAAAAGTTATTCATTTAATATATTATTTGAGTTTAAATTTAAAATTAATTATCTAAAAATCAATAATATAATTAATTGAATTAGGCCTATTTCACGAATTGAATTTAAATGAAATTGAAAGGATTTTAATATAAATAAAAATATCCGTAATATATTATAAATGTATTCAAGTTTTACAATATACGAATATTACGTATAATAAAGACCCAGGGCCGGCTCTAAAGTTTAGATAAGACGGGTGCTTTGGGCCCAACCTCGGAAGGGCACCAAAACTCTTTTTTCATGTGTAGCTATAATTATATAATTATGTGGCTAGTCAAAAGTGTAAAATGTGATACATTGGCGTGTTAAGTGGGGGCGTTGGTTGCCTTCAACGACGCCCCTGTTTCGAACTCCAACGGGTCCTCTGTTATGATTTTTATCCAGATGTTTCCCCTTTTTTTCTTTTCCTTCACTCCTTTTTTATCCTTTAGTGTTTTTTTTTTTGGGGTCAAAAGGTTTTTCTTTCTTCTCACACAATATTTTATTTTTCTTTTATTTACTTCTTCAATAATCAACCTTCAATAATCAACCTAAAAGCTTTTCCTATTATATTTTTTAAAACAATAAAGTTGTTTCCTTTTATTATATTTAAGTTTGTTTTAAAATCCTAATTACTCTCCCTTCTTCTTAATTTAAAAAAAATAGAAGAAATAAATTTAATTCAAATAAACTCTTTCTTCTGAATTTTTAAAGAAATTAAAAAAATAATAATTTAAATGGAGACGATACTTGAGTCATGAAGTTAATTTTAGGAGAAGCACATAAAATATATTGCAAAATTTATTACCAAATTTCCTACCCATCAATTAGATTCAATTTTTTCCTCCACTAGTTTCATTTTTAGTTGATTGTTGGTTATTGGAATGTTAGCTTGTTATAAGTGTTTGAAATATATATATATATATATATATATATGAACACTTTGAATATGTGGGCTACAATTAAAAAGTTCGTCTTGAACATTAAATATCTCAATGTCGACCTTACTTATAAATGTAGGATATGATGCTCATAATAGCTAAGATTGCTACTTGGAGTTTTTAAATAAAAACTTCATAAATAAGCAAATATTACAAAATAATGTAAGCCTACAAATAAAAGAACTTAAATAAATCATAAATATACACGCAAAAATCTCAAATTTATATGTAAAAAAATTCAATGACATAAAAATAAACATAACTCAAAGATAATTCTAAATTTAAAAAATAGAAAGCCCTCATCACCATTGCTACTTGGAGTTCTATGATACAAAATCATAGAACTTTTATTGAAGTCTCCTCACTGCTTCATTGCTTCCATCTAACTTCAAATCCCATTTCTTTTTCTCGCAATCAAATAATGAGATTCCATCATTCTAAACCTTCTTGGTTTTTGGGAAATTTTATCATATTATCTTGCAGATAACTGGCAAAATCATCAAACCTAAATGACAGTTGATGTTACAACTGATGTGTTTCTGTGTTTTATTTTTGCAGAATTAGTTAATGTGCATTTCAGTAAGTTCGGATTTGAAAACAAGTTGTTAGCTGAGTTCCAACATCTAAACAGTCGCTAAATATATTTTTGGAATATAATTGACTCTAAATCTTCAACAAATATGGTTATTTACGATACACCAAATTTTTTTTTCTTCTTCAAATCGGATCCCCTCTACAGTTTATTATTTGATTGGTAGAATAACTATAAAAAGATTTGTATTATGTACAAAAATCAGGATTAAAAATAAAAATGAGTTGAACTCGAGGTTGAAATAAGGTCAGACTAACTTAAAATCAAATTTTTTAGTAAAATAATATTTAATTAAAAATTCATTTGGTTTTTCCATATTTTTGTTCTCATTTGAGGTGTGTTAGACCTCATCCTAAAATGACCTAGGTCCATGTCTGATCCGTATACACAAATATCAGCAATCAAATTTTTTGGGTCAAATTTTTGATAACACACAAGCCTTTATTTATTCGTCAAATGAATTTTGAGTTAAGTTTACGTCAAGTTTTATTTTTATTTAAAAATATATATATATATATATATATATCAATTTTGAAATTGCTTGAGTAAGGTCCTCTTTGAGTTTTTTTGTTTTGAAAAGCGATAAATTTTATAGCACAACTTTTAAAAACAGTCTACATGTTAATTTTGAAAGAAGGTTTTTAAAAAGTATTTTCGTTTATAACAATTTATTATGAAAATAAAGCGGAAATAATTTTTTAAAACAGAGAATAACAGAAGCATTTTTTTTTCAAATAAACACAATAATTCCAAACGGACATTAATATTTAATAGAAGAAAAAAAATGCAAGCCTATATTTCTTTGATCGTTGGAAATTTTCCTAAAAATTGAAGGACAAATTGTTCATGCATCAAGATTATGAGTTCTCTTTTTGGTTAACCTATAAAGAAGGGTGCCATGGGCCATGGCACCTTGATTTTGAGTTTTTGACTCTTATGGGCGCTTGCTCTTGTTGCTAGGCTCGTGCTTGCTTGATGCCTTGCTCTTGAATTTTCTTGGTGTTAATATATTTCTTTAATTTATTCCCAAAAAAAAAAAAAAAAACTTGTAAAACAAGAAGCTTTTTGAACATCGATTACTTAATTCGGGCCCTATGGCTGTTGCCTATGGAGTAGGATGAACTTTCCAATTAAAAGGGCATTCAGAATAAAGCTCTCCTTACTTAACTAGTGCTTCAAATTATTATTTTCTGCCTTTTGATCTGCTCTTTATAACAATCTGTTTTCAGTTTTTCTGCCAAAGTCTGTCATAATAAAGCAAGAAATACCCTTTTGTTAAGTCACACATAGTATTTATCCGTTTATATCCGAAGTTCTGTATATTTAAAAATATATATGAGAATATTTGAAGTATCGATACAAATATCTGATATCATTACATTCATACTTACTCATTACATCTAATAATTAGAAAGATGAAGTTGAATAAGATAAGAGAAAGCAGATCAGAAGTTCTCTTTATGAAAATCAAACTTGGTTTCAGTTTTCCTGGAAAAGTCTTGAGCTAGTCTCTTCAACTCTCCGACTAATCCATGTGTACCGCAGTAGAATACTCCTGCAGCAAAAAGACAAACCAAAAAACATCTTCCTATAACATGACATTTAAAAGAACTTAATCAAAAGATTGTTCTTGTATGTTCATTTTCAATTAGCTTTAAAAATGTTAGAAAGTATAATAAGTTTCGAGTATTTTTAATATCATTGACAAAATAAAATAAAATCGGGTGTATGTAGGCCTTACCAACTCGTTGGTCCGTGTGTTTAACAGTTACATGTTTAAAAACGTTACGCCAATTAGGTCTAGCGAAATGAGTCTTAATCCTAGTGCCAGAAACGATGTCGACCCCATTTTTGGCATGGTTAAGGGATTGGAGCATTGTGATTAGGGCAGATCGAGCATCTCCTTCTTCGTACACACTTGTGCAATAGTTATGGAGCTCAATGATGCCATCTGTATCATTTTCTGCAACCTCGTTCATGACTCCTCCAAACCACTCAAACGATCCTTGCTCTCTTGTGATCCAATAGAAGTAAGCTCGCTTGGTGACAAAGGACTTTCTCTTGTTACTGTCTTGATTTGCTTTTGTTTCCTTTTGTAGTTTAATGTTGGTAAGAACATCTTTGAGTATGCTGATCAAAGGCGTTGCACCAATTCCAAGCCCTACAAGTAGGAGGACTTCGTATTGCTTGTAGTCTTGTGCTGGAGCACCGTATGGACCATCGACTAAAAGTTTCGGCATTCTGTTAATAATATAATTACGATTTTATATATGTTTCTTAACAATTGTTAACTGTTAATTAAGATATTTAACTGTGAATATTCAAAATCAAAATAGCACGAATTAATTACCTGGGTTTGATATTGCCTGGTGAAATATCAGCTCTAAGAAGGCCACTTTGTTCACTAGATGGAGGCTGACAAACCTACACACTCATAAATAACCTAAATTTAGGCTCATAAAAAAAAATCGGGGCGGACATAAATTCATTAAAATTATTAACTGATCCGTTTCAAACCGTTATTTATCCAACAGTTTAGATTTGACCGAATAAAAGTAAAACGTTTTGAAAATCTAAACCGCTTCATTAGTAACGGTTTAGATTTGAATTTTCATTTTGGAAATCCGTTAAATTCAAATCGAACCATTAATAAATATATTAATTTTTCAATATATTATTAATACAAAATTAAGCATAAGAAAATATACAATATGCAAAATAAACAAAAAACTAATAGCAATAATAAAAAAAGAGTCTTTATGATTTATATATCTCATTAGCATTAGCATCAAGTAATTTGAAGGATAAAACTATGTCCTACATATTGTTACAAATAGAGATTGTCTTACAACTTATCTTATATATACCAAAAAGACGGAGCCTTTAGATCTTAATTTGTTGTTGTGTTATATATATATTATAAAGATCCAACTTTGTATTCGTACCTTTTTTTTGTATGCCTAAACGGTTTCAAACCGTTATCAATGCATACCAAATTGTTAGTAACTGTTTGGATTGCAAGAGTTTCATTATAATTTAAAAAATTCAAATCTTATCGAACCGATAAGATTTTAACGGTTTAGATTTGAATATTGTCAATATCCGTATTCAACCGCACATTGCCCATCATTAAACATAAATGTGTAAAAACTTAGTCTCACAAAGTACTAATAACATATTCACAAATTCACCTTAGAAAAAATGTGTTTGAGTTGGGATGTCCAGTCTCCGAGTGTTCGAATATGAATGCTTAGGTAATCGTCACCAGGAGCCGAAGTAATCGAGAACGGATGCCTGTAGAACATGATTAATTCTAACATTCATGACAAGTGCATAATTTTATCGTGAAACATAGTGATTATAATATAATTTTTTCTAAAACTTTCGACGTGAAAAGAATTACCAAAAATATATTCACGAATTACCATTGAAACGGAGAAATAGCGGAGCAATTAACGTAAATATATTGGCCACTGGTGTACTTAAATCCTTGAGGCTTTGACATATGCAATGCCAGAACATTTCCAGGGTAAACGGCAACCTGCAAAATGAATCAAATTCAGGCCCAAGATGTAAATTAAATTTACCAAATTAAGCAGAACAAGTTTTAAAATGAAAGAATGGGACAAGTTCGATTGGTTTCTGGGTTTTTGATCTTTTACAGTCACAGACTTATCTATAAGGAATCATACGTTCGTCCATCAGTAGAAAAGGAGTCGTCATACTCAGGGGTAGAATCGTACCTTCAAAATCCTTACAGTTTTATAACCAGACCTAAATGCGCGAATTAGGCGTTCACATGTATATAGTAGCACAGATGCAACGAGGTACATCCACGTCTGTCGCCAAAATTACGAAAAAAACCCACCCATCATGATTAATTTCGTAAAAAAAAAGTAATAGTAAAAAGGCGTGCATGCTAAAATAAATTTTCATGTGAAGGGTTCGGTGGAGGAGGAGGTACTGCTACAGTGGTAATTTATGAGTGACTTACAGATTTTTTGTCCCACTTCTTAGAGAGGTAAATAAAGTAGCCGTGGACGATAAAGAGGACGTAGACTATCACAAATAGGTGGTGAGAGTACCAGAACGCGTTGAACCCGGTTAATTTCTTTAGGGTTTTAGGGAGGTCCAGCCGGTTCCGGCGGAACCAGGGTTGGGCTAGTGTGTAGGCCACAATCATTAGGACCAGCATCGCGACCCCGGTCCACCCCTCGGTTCCCTTCACGAACCACCAGTAGTCGTCTGGCCGTTTGTTCCCGAAAAACGGCTTCATTGGGTCGTACTCCTCGTCGGTCGTGTGTAGTAGCCTCGGGAAGTCGCATGTTAAATGTGCAACGGCATGTAGACCGATCCCGACCAGAATTCCACACGCAATCACCTACAACATTTCGGAGGAATCACATGAAATTTTTTTTATTTTCATGTTTAAAATTAAGAATTATTTACACGAACATTTTCTATTCTATTTTTTTGGTGTGTTTTCGTAAATACCTCCTCCCGTTTTGAACTTTATATAAACATTAGATTCCAAAAATATTCCATATAACTTATAAATAATAATAAATCTTTAACTAAATGTAATATAAATTATGTAAATATTAAAATGCTAGTGGTTATTTGAATATGTTATCCTTCTAATTCTTAATATATTATTGTAAAATATTAATTTTGTCAATTTTTAAATTAATGTAAATTTTTTTTTGTCAAAGTCAAATTTTAATTGATAATCATATTTTTTTTGGTTAAAAATTGATAATCATTTAAAAAATAAACTTAATTTGTAATATTTTTAGAACCTATGGGGGGGTTATAATTCTAATTCTGGATTACTCTAAAATATTAATTTTGTCCATTTTTAAATTAATGCCAAATTTTAATTGATAATCACTTAAAAAATAAAGTTATGTGTAATATTTAGAACCTAAGGGGTTATTTGTGTAAAGTCTTAAAATTTGAGTGATATATATATGAAAATATAGGAAACTTCAAGGGGAGTTCGTATAAATAACTCTAAAATTATCCAAACAGTTGCATGTAGAAAAGAACGAGGGATGGAATAACAACTTGCTTTATATATTAAGTTGATTCGTTTAATATTAAATGTAAAATACCTCATTATTATTATTATTATTATTATTATTATTATTATTATTATTATTATTATTATTATTATTATTATTATTATTATGTACTAATAAAGTAGATATTAGAGTAAGATTAGGGTATGCTGCAGGTAAAAATTAGGATTCTCATTGTAATTTTCTTCTTCGTAAAAAAAAAAAAGTTCCCATTTACTAATTTAACTTTTTTTTATCGTAGCATGCGTTACCTTATGGAAATTGATGTTATCATCAAAGGGGACAACAATCCCTAACTTGGTCTTGCTCCTCAGCCAAGTAATTGTATTCCTACAAACTGGTAGAAGAATTAGGGCCATATTGAATTTGAGGGTCTCTGCTCCACCCTTAGCTATGGACACACAATAGCCCATTACGTGGAAGACGGCCCGATTCTTATACTGGATAAATTTCCATGTGAACAGGCCCAAACAGATTGAAATCCACAGGGCAATGACCCAAATCCGCTTCCAATTGTCCTCCATGAAATAGGCCAGCCGCCTATACCACCGCCGTAGGGGGTTGAGCTCTTTGGTCGGGACTAGCTTCTGGCTGAGCAACCTGCTCTCAATATGGCTGTCTGTGACAAGGTTGGTTGATGGGTTTGGGCCTTGGAGAAGAAGCATTTCCAAGTTGTATAACTGGCAAATTCGGCCCAATGTTTTAAAGGCCCATTGTAGTTTGACAGAAGCAAGATGAAAATTGAAGAAGTGAAAAATGCAAACCTCAATATATCCGATGTTGTGTGGGTCCAGTTCTTCCATGATCAATGCTGCATATTCCTCAGCTTGCTCTTGAATTTTTGATAGCCGATTAGCGCCGGCACTTAACAAGATAATCTGTAAAAATTAAAATCAGTATAATAATCTTTAGAAATTTAAATTTCAAGGGTGAAAAATTATGCTGAAAAATAAAAAAATCGTTTAACCATTTCATTTTCAATCGTCATGAATTTCCCAAAAACCCACCTCTTTCACTTCTTCTTCTGTGATTCGACCATCTGCATTTTTGTCCACCCTTCAACCACCATGCATGTGTTAGTCAGACAATATAAAAATTACAGAAAAGAAAAATCCTACTTTGATTCGTAGTTATGAATAATAATTTTTTTTACCGTATGATATTATCTATAAAATCTTAAACATTTTCATCCAACCCAAAGACCAAATATGAATAATGTCACAAGATAATTTGTGAGCTTAGAAAATAAATAATAAAGAATGACGTAATATTTCTTATTTTTTTTTAAAAAAAAATTATTATAACAAGTTGATATCTCTAATGCGACGTCCTCTTAAATATTTTATACCTCCATATCGTTCATATCATAAACTTCCAAACGGTGTAGGTCGATCTGCCTATATTTTTTATGTTTGGGTCTTCCTCCTCCTCAGTCTTATCTATATGCAATCTATTTAATTAAATAATGTTTATGCAGCATCATTGACAAGACCATGTATCATCGCAAACGGGTTTTCCACATGATCAACTAGCAGCTGTAGCAATAATTGTGTTTATGATTGGTGTAGAAATCGGCCTATGCAAAATAAATCTCACATGTCAAAAAAGGTTTGCAGCCTGGCGTCAAAGCTCTGATCTGAAATCTGCTCCCAAAACTCCCTCAACTCATCCTTTGTCACACAACCTGAAGTTATGCGTCTCCGGCGAGCCAACGCCTCAAACATCTCGCCGGCAAACTCACTCGACTCATTCATCCCTAAACACAAATTAAAAACACCAACAATTTAAAAAATGTCGTAAATTTCCGGGGACTATAATAACAAATAAAAAAATGTGACAAAATTTCCTACCTATACATTGAGCAAACCGTAATTTAGGAAGCGTGCCATCAACCGCCAGTTCATCAAACCGGGTTTCGGTTTCCGACCACCCTTCACTGCCCACATTTTTGGTCATGAACTTGAGTCCCTTCAGGGCGCGGGCCGCCCCGGACTTGGTCCGATCGAGTCTATTGAAGTTATTAGAAGATGTCATGCGTTTCAGCTCCTGCGACACCTGTTTCAATTTGAAGGAGAGCTGGGAACCGAAGGAGAGCGATGAAGGCATTCTTTCTAGCTTGCTTGCTAGCATTGTTGTCTCGGAGTCGCCTCCTAGGATGTTATGCAGGAAAACGGTGTCGTCACGGACGTCTAGTGTGATCTCCACGTAAGATTCTTCTTGGCCATTACTGTCTTTGAACCTCTGCTTCTTGCTGCTGCTGCTCCTGCTGTTGTTGGTGCTCTTCTTGCTTGTCATCACAAGGGGCCCGCTTAACGGACCGCTGTATCCGACTCCCGACGCGCTTTCCGTCTCGGACAATGACAATGACGAATCGTATTGGCTTTCTTGGATCTCCATTTTTGTTGTCGGAGATCAGAATTAATGTTGTGCCCCAGATTCAGAAGGGGTTTGTCTTACTCTGCGCACACAAAATCAGCTTAGATATAGGAGTTGGTGACCATCAGAATGATTCAGATCTACAAAAAAGACAGAACTGCCCCAATGTATTATACGCTCTGGAAGGGCTTTTCTGGCTTTTAATCCTGACTCAACAAAATAAAATTTACTGATGGTATCGCGTGAGTTACATGTGGGTCAGACTTGTATGATTGGAGTTTGCTTTCTTTAATTGGTGTACGTACACCGACGTCGGGAAAATACATGTGCAGGAGAATTTGTATTTATTTTTGGGCGGCAACATAAGAAGAAGGAAGGGTTTATATAATGAAACTGACACTGTAGGTGGTCAAAAACAAGAGAACCCAAGGTTGCGCAGGTAGCTGGGTTCATTGTTTTGGGTGCTTTTAGTTGATGACTTGATCATAATGGAAATTTCAATGAGTGAACGCGAGCATGGAAGCTGTAGGAAACTTAACCAACTTGAAGAATAAACGAAGAACAAAAATCAGTGTAAAATTTTGAAAACATTGTGCAAGGTCAACATACATAGTCAGATAGTCTGTTAATATGAGACCATGAGTAGTAAAGGATCACGGAAGACAAAAGATGGGAGAATTAATTAATGTGTGTTAGGGTCAAAATCGTTGTCTTCAATTTTAATTACTAGTACATTAGGATAGCCACAGCGTCAGAGAAAGATTCGTGAATGGAACTATCCTCATCTTGATTGAGGTACTAATTAAAGCATTGTCACGTTTATGTTATAGAAATGGGAATAGTAGGTGAATGAGAAGTATGCAATGAGAGAGAAGTGGATGATAAGAGTAATGAATAATTATTCCCATTCGAGATACTTACTAACAAAAAATAATTAGATAATTAATAGAAATAATTTTCATCGTTATTGTTTACTAACCATTGTCAATCGAAATGAGAAATATTTTTTTTTTCAATCTTCCCGGCCTCCTGTTTTCTTGTCTGATCACCATCTCAAAAAACGTTTCCTGAAATATTTGATTCATTAAAAAATCAATGAAGGGTTCTTCTTTATTTTCTGAAAGATTCTATTTATTAGAAAATAAATATATATATTTTTATTTACATGCATAGAGATATATTTATAATTATTGTAAAAATGGAAAATAATTTTGGTAAATAAAAAATTAAAATAAGTAACGGGAATCATTAACAACTCATCCTAATCAATATCATCACCCCAAAAATGGGTAATGACAAAAATGATTTTACGTGAAGTCCACCTATTAAAAAAAATCTGATTTTTTCAAGTAAACACATGATTACTCTGTAATAATAATCATTCTTATTGATTTAATTTCCATTACCTCTAAATAAACACTCGCTCAAATATTTTGATCGCTTTAATTTACGCATTTGCATTCAAAGTTTATAATTAATTTAGAATCATTAATTGATACAGTCGTTTTCGTCAACAATATTATTGTGGTTTATTACATCATTACAGTGACTAAGAAATCTAAATTTCTCTATTATTATAAAACGAGGATGGTCAAAAGGCTTCATTTAATTTTGTTGATTAAAATATTCTTTAAAATATTTAATAGTTAAAGATATAATAATAAAATTAAATACTAATTTAAAAAATAAAAAAATAATAATTAATGAAAGGAGTGGGTGGTAAAAATAAATAAATTTAGATAATTACTCCTACTATATTTGTATTAAACAAAATCTAAAATTAAAATATGTTAAATTTTAATTTTTTTTAACAAAAATAAAATAATAAATTAATACACGTGTTAGTGGTTGCTAAGAACTTAGTATATATTATACAATTAAGGAGTCTGAAATCTGGAAAAGCAAAATATATTCTTCCATATTTTTTTTTATGGACACTATATATGTTCGTACCTAAACTGGTCGGCCTGGTCAAAATCCCGAACCAATCTGACCTGCTCCTGCTCCACCAGTCCCAGGCAAGTCTCAGATTACGCTAACAAAGCCAAGAACGACATAGGAAGACCGAACCTGGTCGGCAAGGCTTACTGACAAGTCATAAATGCTATCCGGGACCACCACAGGACACCTGTCAAACTCCTAGAGGCAGCAGCATTTATCCCACATTGACAAACACCAACAAACACATTCAATGCTACTATAAATACAAGGGCATCCCCCTCCAAAAGGTAATGACAATCTTGCCCTCATGTTGTCTAAATTACAACAGTACCCTTCTACCTAACTGACTTAGGCATCGGAGACTGTTCGGCCGGCATCACACCGGTGTCCCTTTGCATTTACCCTCTTCCTGTGCAGGCCACAATATTTCGAGGGGGATCGCGAAGGAAGCTCAGCGAGGCAGGAGTAGGTTGATCCATTTCTTGCATCAACAGATTGGCGCCGTCTGTGGGAACCTGAAACAACAGCCCACGCTCTCTCACCAGGTCAGTCGTCCCGAATCATACCAAGGGTCATGTCGGACGAACGAGACGAGGGAGAGCTCAATCACACCCCCTTCACCAGGGGAAACACAACCGGGAGCGTCCCAGATGCCTACCGGCAGACTCTGGACGACCTAATGCGCGAGGTGGCCGCGCTGAAGGCATACAATGCCAAAATCGACGCGAAGAACCAACTCCTAACGGAGCAGTACGCAAACACGGTTGCCCTCGTGAGGATGTCCCAGCGCGAGTGACAGGACCCATCCCAATCCCCCCGGGATTACCGTGGAATGTGCCCTGCTCCCGTCCAACAAGGGGTGTCAGACAAGGGATAACCAAGAGCTACTGCCCAAACGGGCCATCCAGAGTGCGCAAGGACCGATGGAGGAGGTGTGCAATGTCCCAGTCTCTGCTGCAATCGCATCCGTGATCAACCTGAAGGGCATTAAAACCAAAAGCTGTGAGTGGACAAAAACCAATAAATTTACCAAATACATTTATAAGACATTTATGCCCTCCAATTAAAACGTATGCATGCCACCAAAACCAGTAACCAAAACGTTTGCTCAAACGAGCCCTTAGGGCCTTAGCCCAAAAACCGTTAACCAAAAACCAAGTGTGGGAACTCAGCCCAAAACCGTGGAATACCACCACCATACATATTAAAACCATGTGGGTCACCACCCACGACCATAAATGAACATCAATCCATAAATCCAAACCATTTAGGGTCCCTGACCCGACATACCATTTCATAACCAATAATTCACTTTTACCACATAACACATATCCAACCAATAAGCCATTTTATTCATTAATCCATATTTTACCATTACCATCACCAGCATCCCAGATGCTTAGCGTCCCAGACGCTAGACGTCCCTGACGTCATATCTCACGGTTTCATAAGCTACGCGTGCTGCCCGGGGTCTCTCCGGGTCCATATATCTGACATCCCTGATGTCTGACGTCCCTGACGTCAATCATAGCAATCCTGCTCCTGAGTCATCATACGGTCCGGCTGCTCCGTATAATGACCCCTCGCAGGCAATGCACCGTGACTTCCCCAGTGTCCCAGACATCTGGAGGAGACCATCATATATCCTTGTATCCAGATGGTATATGGAAAACAGTTTTATTAAATCCTTTTATCACATTATTACCATTGGGCCCTGCCCGAAATTTCCATAAAACCACATAATTCCATTTAGGGTCCTTGACCCAAAATCACCATTATAAAATATAGGGTCCCTGACCCGAAATCACATTTATTATCCAACTGGGCCTCATGCCCGATTTTATGAACCACTGGGCCCACGGCCCGATTTGTAAACCAATTGGGCCCGCAGCCCGACTTATAAACCCACTGGGCCCACGGCCCGAATTCGTAAATCAACTGGGCCCCTGGCCCGATAACATAACTCAAATGGGTCTCAGCCCGATTTCATACCAACTGGGCCCCTGGCCCGATTTCATTAACCAACTGGGCCCCCGGCCCGATTCTCAAATGGACTCCAAGTCCGAAATTTCCAACATAATTGGGCCTCAAGCCCGAGTTAGTATTTCCAATTTCAAAACCATTTTATCATATTATATCCAAGTCATAAATATGGAAAATCCATGTAAAACCGGAAAACCTCGATTTACGTGCAAGCACGTAAATCGCCTCGAAATACGTGAAACCGTACAATTTACCAACAACCAAACCAACATCATACAATCACAATCATAATCCATGTAAAACATTTAAGCATGCATAGAATTTATAAAACCAAAGTCCACTCACAGACCGTTTTAACCGTGTGCCTCGATACGCGTGCCACCGGCCCTCCCGGGCCACACCACTATCACCGGGACTCCCAATCCTGTCCAAATCACATTAGAGGGTTACTAACCTCATTATTAACATCCTATCAAAGTCCCGTAATTTTCCCGAATTTTTACTTATTTTTAAACTTAATTTAAAACCTTCGGACATCCCGAACACTATCGAGACGGTGTCCGATCGACACGAAACCAATTCCAAAATGTCCGTTACATCGAATGGATTAAAAGTCATGTTGACCTCACCTCGAGATTCGTGCCCACGCGCCGCCACGCGCCGCCGTGAGTGGCTGCACGTGAAACTCACGCGCCTGCTACAGTGTCACCAGCCCAACCCGTTTGTCTGGTAAACGGGTCCAACTCACCCGCGACACAACCCGGTTCCAATCCTGTCAATTCGATCCTAATTCCTTCAATTGATCATTCCATTAGTTTCGTTTTAAGTTAAATTAAGGTTCTGTAATCTCAATTACACAAAACATTACCTACAATTCCACGATTCAACGATGAACACGAAGAACACTCCGGTCACTGTTCAATCATGGGATTCCTTCAATCTCGATTGATTTCCCCAAATTGGTTCAACCAGAAGCATCAGTGGACCACGAGGAACAATTCCCCCACATCAATTCCGTTGTTTGATCAGTAAATGATCACGACACAAGTACGAACACCGTCCACTGTGCAACCATGGAGTTTCATCGATCTCAGCCGGTTTCCTTCAATTGATGATCCCAGAAGCATCGTGGGATCATGAGAAATCATTTCCCCACAACAATTGAGTCAATCACAGCCCCAAACTCCACGACTCAGCCTCGATTTCTTCCTCTGTCACCAAGCTCGATCAGAGCCAAAACGGCACCAATCCTTCTCGTTTTTGATGTGGATCGACTCGTCACAACCTCAGGAAGATGTTTGTAACCTCCAATTCGATCATCACAGCCCAATTCCCAGTATTCGAATTTTCCCCCCAATTTTCCCGAAATCCAAAATCCAAAATTCGACACCCTCACAACCCCTCGTGTTTCCCCGTTAATTCAATCATCATAGTCTCCCATTTTCTCACAAGAACAGCAGAAGAAGGGAGCCAATTCTCCCAGTTCATACTCTCCCTAAATCATGCACGGTTTGAAAGAAAAACAAAGGAAAAGGAAGGATAATGGTGGATAAGGAATGATGATGTTGTAATGATGGTGTTGGGAGGGAAACATGGAGCTGGAAACAAGGGATGGGTGACACTTGTCACTCATCCGGATGTGCACAGTCAACGGTCACTATTCATTATTATATTATTATTTTAATCCCGGCCTCGGTTCGTTAGTTCGTTTCCTTGACCATAACGTCGTCGTCGGATCTTCCGATTTCGGCATGCCGCCTGTCGTTGGATTCGTATCGACGATACCTACGTAACGGTCCTTGGCCCTCGCCCATCGGACCTCCCGATCAAAAAGTCAACATTTGGCCCCTAATAAGCCAAATTACCAAAATACCCCTCAACTTCCGAACACCATAACTTTCTCTACGAATGTCGGAATCGAACGTGCCGCCTGTCTCTGAACTCGTGACGTCCCGAACTACGTCACGGTCATCGGTCAAAGTCCATTTGACCGCCCGAACAAAAAGTCAACATTTTGCCCACGACCAGGGGCAAAACGGTCATTTTGCACATTTTGTCCGATTCCGCCCTACTAACCACCGTTCAACCTCGCTAATCAAGATTAGTCACTAAACTAATCCCGGAATTCGGGACGGGTCGTTACAGCGAGGGGCAACCGGGAGGGGAACTGGCCGACCGCTTACGGGTTGAGGAGAGGCAGGCAGACAGGCCACATGCTGCGCACACTGTAGTTGAGAGGTCATCGGATCAGCCGCGGAGACAGCAGAGGCCGAACCCTGCTTCTTCTGGTCGCCTCCTCATCCAACCAATAGGGGCAGGACCTTCAGGAACCAAGATCTACCGCGATGCCCGACAGCTGCTGGAAGAACGCCAAGTCGTGCCAGCTAGGCTCTCCTACGAAACGTCGGATGAACGAACCTCGTCAGTACGGCATCACGGCTCAACCGACCGCCAGGTCGCCACGGAACACCCGGACCACGGGCCGAGGGACAGAGGTTGCCAGACAACCAAGAAGAGCGAAACCCACTCACGAGAGCGTCCGGACGAGACCGACTCAACGGCCGGTAGTTACTCCCAGGGCAGAGAAGCGAGGGTCCGCCAGGACAAAGGCCGACGGCCGAATGAGACTCCTACCCAACTGCCCAGTGGTCAGAGCGCAGAGATTGAGGCCCTCCTGAAAAGAGTACGTGCCTTGGAAGCAAAGGAAGATAGGAGCAAGGCGCCAGCCTTGAAGAAGGCCAACCCCGGTCCTTTCTCGGAAAGACTCCTCCGCTCCCGTCATAGAACTGGGGTCAAGCCCCTCAAGATTGCCCTATACACCGGGAAAGGGGACCCCAACACCCACTGGAACAACTACACTTCTGCCTTGGCATACCGCGATGCCTCGGAAGACGAACAGTGCCTCATTTTCAGCTCCACCCTCACCGACGCGGCCCTGAACTGGTTCTACCGTCTGCCGCCAGGCACAATCGATTCCCTTGAGGATCTACACTCTACATTCTTAAGTCAGTTCATGATCCAAACAGTCAGGCTCGTGTCCACGGACGATCTGTTCTCTATCAAGCAGAGGGAGGACGAGACCCTCCAAAAATATGCCGCAAGGTTTAGCTTAGAGTACTCCCGCTGCCAGGATACAGACGACAAGGCCGCATTCAATGCCTTTCGGAGCGGTCTCAAGGAGTCCCCTTTCAAATACGCGGCCCATACGGAAGAGTGGGGGAGCTATGCCGAACTTATGAGAAGGGCCAGCATCCATGCGAAGGCCGAGTTCTTCCACACTCCTCCGAAGGAGAGCAGAGTCACTCAGCCCAACCCCCCAACCACAAGCTCGGGAAGGGCTCAACAAAACTCCCATGGTCACGACGACAGTCGATCCGAGACCGGGAAGAGGAAGCTTCACTTTGATTCTCGCAATCAGGAGAAGCGGGGACGTTCAGGTCGCAACGACCGCGACTTTCACCGCGGGAACCCCCAGGAAGGCAGAGGATTGGTAGCAGAGGGCGCAGGCCCCAGACGCCGGTTCGAAACATACACGATCCTAAACACGACGCTCGACAATGTCTTATTAAGTGTGGAGGAGATGATCCCGAAGCCCAAACCAAGAAACCCAAACTACCGACCCGTCACCAACAAGGAGGCATTTTGCCAGTACCACAAGTACAATGGGCACACCATTGAGGAATGCATCGCCTTCAAGGACATAGTCGAACAGCTAGTCCGCGATGGCAGACTCGATCAATTCGTGACCCGAGCACAGGCCGCCCCGGCGCGCCTTCAGATCAACACCATCAGTGGAGGCCCGACCTTGTCTTCCCCCATCACCTCAAACCGGGCCAGGAAGGGTTTCAACAGGGCTTCGCAATCTAGCCAGGTACTCAGCATCGGCGCCAGCCGACCCGGCAAGATCGCAAAGACCGGATGGAAACCTATCAGCTTCTCGGAGGAGGAGGAGCGGGGCATCGTTTTTCCCCATGACGATCCCCTGATCGTCCGGGCGCTAATATCAAACTGCGACGTAGGTCGCATTCTCGTCGACACCGGCAGTTCGGTCAATGTACTTTTTTGGGATGCTTTTCAGAGAATGGGTTTGAACGAGAAAGAGTTAGACCGCAAGGTCACGCCTCTTCTTGGTTTTTCGGGAGATTCAGTCCTCCCCCGGGGGATTGTCACTTTACCAATCACCATGGGCTCCGAGCCCCTCACCACCACCACGCTGACTACTTTCCTTGTGGTCGATTGTCCAACAGCTTACAACGCGATCCTCGGTCGGGGCCTGCTCAACCAGATACGAGCCATCGTATCCACTCACCTCCTGCTTATGAAATTCCCAACACCTTTGGGATCGGGCCAGGTACAAGGAGACCAGCTCTCAGCCCGGACGTGTTATGCCACTTCTCTCACTAAAACAAGCCCGCGACTGCCCGAGGCAACGGAGACACTTTCAGTCACAGAATCGGCACTAGGAGACGACCCCGTGGAGCCGGAATACATGGAAGTACTCAGGGGCAGCCCTCCGGAAGACCCCCGCGATTTATCTCACACGCCCCATGCCGAACCAGTGGAGGAGACAGAGACAATTCCTCTTTCCGAGGAGCACAAGGACCGCCAGGTTCGAATAGGCTCGAAACTCAGTCCCACCATCCGCTCCGCCCTCATCAAGTTTCTTCAGGACAACGCTGAGGTGTTCGCATGGTCCTACGCGGATATGCCCGGCATTTCTACCGATGTAATCTGCCACCGGCTCACCATCGACCCCTCCTTCAGACCGGTCGCGCAGAAACAACGAAGCTATGATGCAGAGAGACAACTGGCCATGCAGGCTGAGATCACGAAACTCAGCACGATCCACTTTGTCCGGAAGGCCATATATGCTGCATGGGTCGCTAATGTCGTCCTGGTCAAGAAACCTACGGGGCTATGGCGAATGTGTATTGACTTCACGGATTTGAACAAGGCATGCCCAAAGGACAACTTTCCGCTTCCCAAAATCGACATGCTGGTGGACGCGACGGCGGGACACGAGCTGCTCAGTTTCATGGACGCCTATTCTGGCTATAATCAGATAATGATGAATCCAGAAGACCAGATCCTCACGAGCTTCCGGACCAATTTGGGGGTCTACTGTTACAATGTCATGCCCTTCGGTCTGAAGAATGCGGGGGCAACCTATCAACGATTGGTCAATTTCATGTTTGCCGACCAGATTGGCAAAACCATGGAGGTATATGTGGATGACATGCTTGTCAAAAGCAGGACGGCAGACGAGCACGTCCCTAACCTGGCCAGAATGTTCAAGGTCCTCAAACACTACAGGATGCGCCTCAACCCCGCCAAGTGTGTCTTTGGCGTGGGCTCGGGCAAGTTTCTAGGGTACATGATTAGCCAGCGCGGCATCGAGGTCAACCCGGAAAAAATCAAGGCTATCATGGACATGCAACCCCCTCAAACACACAAGGACATCCAGAGCCTCACGGGGCGAGTATGACAGGACCCGCCCCGATCCCACAGGGACCACAAGGGGACGTGCCCTGCTCCCGTCTGACACCCAATAATTCATACCAATTTTAACCTCAAAACATTTAAAAGCATAAATAACCAAATTAAAGTCATACATAAAATCCGAATTAAACGAATGTCAGACAAGGGATATAATCCAAAATTACAAATTTGCGAGCACGACTCTAAAGTAATCCTGCGGGTACACCGCCCAGCAGGGGTTCAGGTACGCAGAAGTAGATCTATGCCTCAGCCTCTGGTTCCTCCTCTACCTCAGTTTCCCGACCTGGAGGGGTTATCAAAACATTAAGGGTGAGTGGACCGAAACACAAGTTTATGAAATCGTTGATAATTAAAACATATAATTTACCCCTCCGTTTTCCAAACATGCGTGCAACATAATTCAAAATCAATAACCATATAATATGAACCATAAGGCATATAATAAAACCATAACCATAATTTTAGTTGCTGCACTATACACTCCAATCCCGACATCCCTGATGTCTGACGTCCCTGACGTCCAATAAGGTCACAATCACAAGGCTACGCGTGCCACTCGGGTCTCAATTCCGAGTTCAATCCCCGAACCCCGTTCGGGTACAGCATCCCCGATGCTTAGCGTCATAGACGCTGGACGTTCTAGACGTCCGTGACCTCTCCGGGGTACCTCATCCGGAGGAGACAATACAATATGGAAGGATCTATACAGTGCAGTAACAAATACATTTTATTGATATCCACATGCAAACATATATATACATAGATAGAATCCGAACCAAATCATTCAGTTTCATCGGACGGGTCTCAAGCCCAAATACCGTGAAACGTGCCATAACCATATTTTCCATATCATCAAAACCATCATTGTTTTAGCATGTGAATAAGTATAATAAAACCAGAAAACATTTATGCACACAAGGGTTTAAGAAAATGGCCCACTCACAGTACAATCCTGCTAGAAACCGAACGTATACCCTCGTCCTGGTACAAATGTACAATCCCTGTCAAGTCCAAGTATTCGTAAAGGTCCAATTAAACCCCCAACATTCAACCATGAAAGCCTAGGTCGAAACCGACCCGGGAAAGCCGCCTGAACGCGCTCTCCAAGGCAATAAACCTTATTTTGACCAACTTAATGATCTCCGATCGACCCGAAACCACCGTCATTGGATCCGGATCGTCGAAACCTAAAGAATGGTGGTGGTCCCACCAAAAACACTGTTCACACGCGCCGGTCAACGCGGCGGTCAACGCAGGAACAGTTCCTGCTGACGTCATCGCTGACGTCACTGCTGACGTCAGCATGACGTCATGCTGACGTCATCTGACAGCTGTCAGGTCTGACATGTCAGACTCTGACAGGTGCCACGTGTCACCATCTGATTGGTCCACCACACTGATCTGTCAGACCACGTGTCAGATCTGACATGTGCCACGTGTCAGCACGGCACTGGTCCACGTCACTGACATGTCAGTGACACGTGGTAGTCCCTGACTGGTCCACGTCACTGACATGTCAGTGCTGACTGTGCACTGACATGTGACACGTGTCGGCTCACGGTTGGTCCACGTCATCTGACAAACTGACAGGGTGCCACGTCAGCACCACTGTCATCAGACGGGTTGACCCGTTTTCCTGCAACTCGGGTCGATCAGACCCGCGATCACGACCCGGTTGCCATTTCTTCATTTCTTCATCAATTTCGTTCCTTTTAATTCCTAATTACTCGTCCTAGTCCCTAGATTGGTTCTATGTAATTAGAATTAGGTTTTAGGTCTAGGAGGTTACCTGAAACTCGACGGGAAGCTTGGTTGCCGGTTCTGGTAATCCTTTCCGGCGAGTCGACGGTTGTTCAGCCCTGGTCCTGGTTCCAAATTGGTCGTCCAGGTCACCTAGACGAGTCCTAACAACAACTCAATGATGTCAACGTCACAACCAGGTGTTTTGAAGCCGGGAAGGAAAATGGTTACCTACGGGTTTAACGTCCGAACGCCGCCGTGTCGCCGCCGTACACTGTCAGGGTCAGCTCCTTGCCGTCCAGTAGTCACGGTGATCACAACCGCACGTTGGTTCCAGGCCTAGATCAATGGTTTGGATGGTTTGGTGACTTGGGTTCCGCGGGTTTCCTTCACGGGTTTGAAAGGATGCCGCCGTGCAGGGTGGCCGTGGAGCGGTGGCCGGCGTCAGAGGTGTGGCTGCTGGTTGTCTGAGGTGTGGGGTTGAGTGGTAGTGGCTGATGGGCTGGTTCCAGGGAGAAATCGCACACACGGTTGAGAGAATGAACACATGGGTGCATGATCTCATGGAATTTTAATACTGAATAGGAAAATGAATCAAGGGCCAGGATTGAATCTCAGATTGAGATCAAAGGCTGAGATCAAATCAAGGGATTTCAGATCTAAGGGCTGTAATTTAAAGCAGATTTAAATGATAATTAATCCTATAGTGGATCTGATCCAATCTAGCCAATGGGTGAGTGACACTTGTCACTCACCAGATGTCCTCCAATCAGATTTCCTGAATTTAATATTCGACACGAAAACCGAGACACGAACTTCCCGAATTCACGTTTCTGACCATAACTTCCTCGTACGAAGTCCGATTTCGGCGTGCCGCCTGTCTACGGACTCAGGACGTCGAGGCCTACCCAACGGTCCTTGAGTCAACTGAAATTTAGTTGTCAAAAGAAAAGTCAACATTTTTCCCCCGAGAGTCCAAATTACGGTAATGCCCCTGAACTTCCGATAGTCATAACTTTTACCCTGATCGTCCGAAATGGACGTGCCACCTGTCTATGAACTCGTGACGTCCCGGACTACGTCACGGTCATAGGTCAAAGTCCGTTTAGTTCATCAATCAAAAAGTCAACAATTTGACCATATCATTCACAGGGGTAAAATCGTCAAATCACACAATAAATTACAGTATGGAAATCCTCGAATTTCCGGGGTGTTACAACCTTCCCCCCTTAAGAAATTTCGTCCCGAAATTTCAAAGAAACAAATGAGGAAATTGTTCTCGCATCTGAGCCTCAGGCTCCCATGTGGCTTTTTCCACGTTCTGGTTTCTCCAGAGAATTTTCACGAGAGGGATCGTCTTCCGTCGTAGTACCTTGTCCTTCCGATCCAAGATCTGTACTGGTTGTTCTTCGAAGCTCAAATCCTCCCGTAGTTCAACAGGTTGTTCCCCAAGTACATGAGAAGCATCACGTACGTACATCCGCAACATCGATACGTGGAAAACATCGTGAACTCTTGATAGTTCTGGAGGTAGTGCTAATCTGTATGCAACTCTGCCAATTCTCTCCACGATTTCATACGGTCCGATAAAACGCGGACTCAGTTTCCCCCGTCGGCCAAAACGGATAATCCCTTTCCACGGAGACAACTTCAGGAAGACAAAATCTCCCACTTCAAACTCCAAGTCTCGAATCCGTCGGTCGGCATAACTCTTCTGGCGATCCTGTGCCACCTTCAATCTCTCCTTGATCACGCGAACAGTTTCCATGGTTAAGTCCATCATCTCCGGCCCTACAGCCGCTCGCTCTCCTACCTCCGTCCAGCAGATAGGTGTCATGCACTGTCGGCCATACAGTGCCTCATAAGGTGCCATCCCGATGCTTGCCTGATAGCTGTTGTTGTAAGCGAATTCCATCAATGGCAAATGAGTATCCCAAGAGTCTTGAAACTGTAGTACACATGACCTCATCATGTCCTCCAGGGTTTGAATGGTTCTCTCAGACTGTCCATCGGTCTGTGGATGGAAAGCAGTACTGAAACGTAAGGTTGTTCCCAAAGTAGCTTGCAAACTTCGCCAGAACCTAGAAGTGAAACGCGGGTCACGATCAGACACGATCGATTCCGGCGTACCATGAAGTCGTATGATTTCTTTCACAAACAACTGAGCCAGTCGGTTAGGTTTATAGGTTTCCTGAACTGGCAGAAAATGGGCTGATTTGGTTAACCGATCCACGATCACCCATACTCCGTCCACTCCACTCTGAGTCCTCGGTAACTTAAAGACGAAGTCCATGGTGATGTGATCCCACTTCCACTCAGGAATCGGAAGTGGCTGCATAGCCCCATACGGTCTCTGCCGTTCCGCCTTAACCTGCTGACAGGTTAAGCATTTGCTCACGAACTCAGCAATATCCTTCTTCATTCCTGGCCACCAATAATGGTTCCGGAGGGTACGGTACATCTTTGTACCTCCCGGATGCATAGCATAGGCCGAACTGTGGGCCTCCTCAAGTATCTCGGCCCGTAACTCTGCCACTGCAGGTACGCACAAACGGCCCAATTTCACCAGTGCTCCATCGTCCCGGATGGTAAAATCATGTCTCCCATCCGCATCGACCTCAATTCTGTAAATACAGAGTATCGGATCCTGCAGTTGTGCTTCAATGATCCGATCAATCAGTACTGGTCGCACATGGAAGCTGGCCAACAAAGCTCCATGCTCGTCAGTACCCAAAATAACTCCCGCCTTCCGGAGTTCCACCAGCAAGGGAAGATACACCATCCCCAGGTGTGCAATAGTTCCTGCTGATTTCCTGCTGAGTGCATCCGCCACCACATTGGCCTTACCCGGATGGTACTCGATCGTACAGTCATAGTCCTTCAGCAGCTCCAACCATCTCCGTTGTCTCATGTTAAGCTCCTTCTGAGTGAATAAGTATTTAAGACTCTGGTGGTCGGTGTATATCCGACACGTTGCGCCGAACAGATAATGTCTCCAGATCTTGAGAGCATGAACCACCGCCGCCAACTCCAAATCATGGGTAGGGTAGTTCAACTCATGAGTCTTCAGCTACCGGGATGCATAGGCGATAACCTTGCCAGTTTGCATCAACACGCAGCCCAACCCTTGCAGTGAAGCATCACTGAAAACTACAAACTCTCCACTGTCGTCCGGCAATGCAAGGACAGGTGCAGTGGTCAATCGATCCTTCAACTCTTGAAAGCTCCGATCGCACTGCTCGTCCCAGATAAACTTTACTCCTTTCCGAGTCAGACGAGTCAATGGTGCAGCAATATTGGAGAAACCCTCCACGAATCTCCGGCAGTAGCCTGCTAATCCGACGAAACTCCGCACCTCGGTCACTGTTGTCGGTTTAGCCCAGTTGGTCACCGCTTCTGTTTTCTGGGGATCCACGCAAATCCCATCCGTCGATATCACGTGTCCCAGAAAACCAATACTGCTCAGCCAAAACTGACACTTGCTCAGCTTGGCATACAATTGTTCTTGTCTCAGTCTCTCCAAGACCAACCGTAGATGTTCTTCATGTGCACGGGCACTCCTCGAGTATACCAAAATATCATCGATGAACACAATCACGAACTTATCCAGGTAGGGTCGGAAGACCCGGTTCATCAGATCCATGAATGCTGCTGGAGCATTCGTCAAACCAAATGGCATAACAAGGAACTCGTAGTGCCCGTAACGGGTTCGAAAAGCAGTTTTCGGAATATCCTCCTCCGAAATCCTCAGTTGGTGATACCCAGACCGCAAATCAATTTTCGAGAAGCACTGAGCTCCCCGCAACTGGTCGAAAAGGTCATCGATCCTGGGTAGAGGATACTAGTTCCTCAGTGTCACCTTGTTGACTTGTCGATAATCAATACATAAACGGAGACTTCCTTCCTTCTTCTTCACGAACAACACCGGTGCTCCCCACGGTGAAGTACTCGGTCGGACATATCCCAAATCTACCAACTCCTGCAATTGATTCTTGAGTTCTCGTAACTCGGCCGGCGCCATCCGGTATGGTGCCTGGGATATAGGTCGGGTACCCGGGAGTAGTTCAATAGTAAACTCAATCTCCCGCGATGGTGGCAACCCAGGTAAGTCTTCCGGGAATACATCCGGAAACTCACAGACCACCGGTATTTCATCGATAACCGGAGTATCGACCCGTTCCGACACGACATGCGCCAGATAACCCTGGCATCCCTTCCGTAGAAGTTTGGTAGCAGTAAGTGACGAAATCACTTCAGGAGGCGAACCATCACGTTCCCCCTGAAAGATAACTTCCGGTAAACCCGGGCTCCGCAAAATCACTTGCTTGCTACAGCAGTCGATGAGCGATCCGTGCTCCGACAACCAATCCATCCCTAGGATTATATCGAAGTCGTGGATATCCAGAATAATTAAGTCTGCTGGTAAATCCACATCCTCAATTCTTACCGGGCACCTCCGAATCACCTGATTCACAAGGTACACGGTACCCATCGGGGTGCCAACACCCATTTCGCAATCTAAGGCTGATACCACACAATCAAGCAAACCAGCACAACTCTTCGAAATAAAAGAATGTGTAGCCCCCGCATCCATCAATACACGTACAAGAAAATTAAAGATATGTAGTGTACCTGTGACCACGCCTGGAGCAGTCCTCGCCTGCTGCTGGGTCATTGCAAACACTTGGGCCCTCGACCCTCCGTTCCGTCCGCGCCCGCGCGCGCCACGTCCAGCACCACGGTCACCTCCCTGACCGCGACCTCCATTAGTGTGGGACGCCGTGCTCTGCACCACACTCGAGCCCCCAGCATCGTTGTTTTTGGACAACTGCGGACAATCACAGGCATAGTGGCCTTCCTCTCCGCAAGCAAAACAAGTTACTGGCCTTGGCCTGCCCGAATGCCCACCAGACGCACCGCTCCAAGATGAGTGCTGCCCAGAGTTGTGTCCGGATCCTCTGCCCTGAGAGCCTCCACATCGACCCGACCAGCCACGACCCTTGAAGGATGAGGGTGCTCCTCTGTAGCTCCCTCCCCTGTTGTTCTTACGGCCCGATGGCCCATGATGTGGGCGATCCTGACGTCGTCCCTCCCCCGTAGGTTGCCGTGATTGGTGTGCCGCCAGACTGGCCTCGACACGCACCGCTGCGTCGACCATATCCCTCAGAGAAGCATGAGTGGTAGCAGTCACACTGGCCCGGATCTCCCCTCGGAGTCCAAGCTCAAACCGCTGGCATTTGTCCTCCTCCGTGCTTACGAATGAGGCAGCGAACCGGGAAAGTCTCCCGAATGTTTGCTCGTAGTCTGAAACAGACATGTCACCCTGCTCCAGCCGCAGGAATTCCGCCTCCCGCGCCGCGCGAAAGGATCGCGGGTAGTACTGGTCCAGAAACCTGGACAGACCACCCGGACATTTCGAGTCCGTGCCACCACTGGTAGGCTCCTCCCTCCAGTAAGAAGGCTGCCAGAGTCACTCGTTCGCCCGGAGGGCAGTGCATCACCGAGAAGATCCTCTCCCACTTGGTGATCCAGTCGTGAGCATCCTCGGGGTTTGATCCCCCGCAGAAAGGAGTGGCTCCCAAACGTTGAGCCCTTTCGATGCTCGCGCATTCCATCTCTCTTTCTAGATCCTCGTCCGTTCGAGTATGCGGAATTCTCCTAGGAGGCATAACCAACTGTCAAGAGGCATAGATCAGAAAACAATATTCTTAAAAGTCGAAAAGTAACTAGTACTAATCGCTAGTCTAGCATGCTGACCAATTCCCTAGTACTGACCACAACCTAGTGCTCTGATACCAAGCTGACAGGACCCGCCCCGATCCCACAGGGACCACAAGGGGACGTGCCCTGCTCCCGTCTGACACCCAATAATTCATACCAATTTTAACCTCAAAACATTTAAAAGCATAAATAACCAAATTAAAGTCATACATAAAATCCGAATTAAACGAATGTCAGACAAGGGATATAATCCAAAATTACAAATTTGCGAGCACGACTCTAAAGTAATCCTGCGGGTACACCGCCCAGCAGGGGTTCAGGTACGCAGAAGTAGATCTATGCCTCAGCCTCTGGTTCCTCCTCTACCTCAGTTTCCCGACCTGGAGGGGTTATCAAAACATTAAGGGTGAGTGGACCGAAACACAAGTTTATGAAATCGTTGATAATTAAAACATATAATTTACCCCTCCGTTTTCCAAACATGCGTGCAACATAATTCAAAATCAATAACCATATAATATGAACCATAAGGCATATAATAAAACCATAACCATAATTTTAGTTGCTGCACTATACACTCCAATCCCGACATCCCTGATGTCTGACGTCCCTGACGTCCAATAAGGTCACAATCACAAGGCTACGCGTGCCACTCGGGTCTCAATTCGAGTTCAATCCCCGAACCCCGTTCGGGTACAGCATCCCCGATGCTTAGCGTCATAGACGCTGAACGTTCTAGACGTCCGTGACCTCTCCGGGGTACCTCATCCGGAGGAGACAATACAATATGGAAGGATCTATACAGTGCAGTAACAAATACATTTTATTGATATCCACATGCAAACATATATATACATAGATAGAATCCGAACCAAATCATTCAGTTTCATCGGACGGGTCTCAAGCCCAAATACCGTGAAACGTGCCATAACCATATTTTCCATATCATCAAAACCATCATTGTTTTAGCATGTGAATAAGTATAATAAAACCAGAAAACATTTATGCACACAAGGGTTTAAGAAAATGGCCCACTCACAGTACAATCCTGCTAGAAACCGAACGTATACCCTCGTCCTGGTACAAATGTACAATCCCTGTCAAGTCCAAGTATTCGTAAAGGTCCAATTAAACCCCCAACATTCAACCATGAAAGCCTAGGTCGAAACCGACCCGGGAAAGCCGCCTGAACGCGCTCTCCAAGGCAATAAACCTTATTTTGACCAACTTAATGATCTCCGATCGACCCGAAACCACCGCCATTGGATCCGGATCGTCGAAACCTAAAGAATGGTGGTGGTCCCACCAAAAACACTGTTCACACGCGCCCCCACGCGCCGGTCAACGCAGGAACAGTTCCTGCTGACGTCATCGCTGACGTCACTGCTGACGTCATGCTGACGTCATCTGACAGCTGTCAGGTCTGACATGTCAGACTCTGACAGGTGCCACGTGTCACCATCTGATTGGTCCACCACACTGATCTGTCAGACCACGTGTCAGATCTGACATGTGCCACGTGTCAGCACGGCACTGGTCCACGTCACTGACATGTCAGTGACACGTGGCAGTCCCTGACTGGTCCACGTCACTGACATGTCAGTGCTGACTGTGCACTGACATGTGACACGTGTCGGCTCACGGTTGGTCCACGTCATCTGACAAACTGACAGGGTGCCACGTCAGCACCACTGTCATCAGACGGGTTGACCCGTTTTCCTGCAACTCGGGTCGATCAGACCCGCGATCACGACCCGGTTGCCATTTCTTCATTTCTTCATCAATTTCGTTCCTTTTAATTCCTAATTACTCGTCCTAGTCCCTAGATTGGTTCTATGTAATTAGAATTAGGTTTTAGGTCTAGGAGGTTACCTGAAACTCGACGGGAAGCTTGGTTGCCGGTTCTGGTAATCCTTTCCGGCGAGTCGACGGTTGTTCAGCCCTGGTCCTGGTTCCAAATTGGTCGTCCAGGTCACCTAGACGAGTCCTAACAACAACTCAATGATGTCAACGTCACAACCAGGTGTTTTGAAGCCGGGAAGGAAAATGGTTACCTACGGGTTTAACGTCCGAACGCCGCCGTGTCGCCGCCGTACACTGTCAGGGTCAGCTCCTTGCCGTCCAGTAGTCACGGTGATCACAACCGCACGTTGGTTCCAGGCCTAGATCAATGGTTTGGATGGTTTGGTGACTTGGGTTCCGCGGGTTTCCTTCACGGGTTTGAAAGGATGCCGCCGTGCAGGGTGGCCGTGGAGCGGTGGCCGGCGTCAGAGGTGTGGCTTCTGGTTGTCTGAGGTGTGGGGTTGAGTGGTGGTGGCTGATGGGCTGGTTCCAGGGAGAAATCGCACACACGGTTGAGAGAATGAACACATGGGTGCATGATCTAATGGAATTTTAATACTGAATAGGAAAATGAATCAAGGGCCAGGATTGAATCTCAGATTGAGATCAAAGGCTGAGATCAAATCAAGGGATTTCAGATCTAAGGGCTGTAATTTAAAGCAGATTTAAATGATAATTAATCCTATAGTGGATCTGATCCAATCTAGCCAATGGGTGAGTGACCAGATGTCCTCCAATCAGATTTCCTGAATTTAATATTCGACACGAAAACCGAGACACGAACTTCCCGAATTCACGTTTCTGACCATAACTTCCTCGTACGAAGTCCGATTTCGGCGTGCCGCCTGTCTACGGACTCAGGACGTCGAGGCCTACCCAACGGTCCTTGAGTCAACTGAAATTTAGTTGTCAAAAGAAAAGTCAACATTTTTCCCCCGAGAGTCCAAATTACGGTAATGCCCCTGAACTTCCGATAGTCATAACTTTTACCCTGATCGTCCGAAATGGACGTGCCACCTGTCTATGAACTCGTGACGTCCCGAACTACGTCACGGTCATAGGTCAAAGTCTGTTTAGTTCATCAATCAAAAAGTCAACAATTTGACCATACCATTCACAGGGGTAAAATCGTCAAATCACACAATAAATTACAGTATGGAAATCCTCGAATTTCCGGGGTGTTACAGAGTAGCAGCCCTCACCAGATTCATATCCAAGGCGACGGATCGGTGTACCCCCTTCTTCAAGGCGCTGAAAGGCAAGGGGAAGAAGGTCAACTGGACGGAGGAATGCGCCAAGGCATTCGCGGAGCTCAAGCAATACATGAGCAGCGCGCCACTCCTAACCAGGCCAGAGGCGGGGGAACACCTTTTCCTTTACCTGTCCGTGTCCACCTCAGCCGTTAGCTCGGTCCTGGTCACCCGGAGGGCTGGGGCCGAGAATCCTGTCTATTACGTCAGCAAGGCTTTGCAAGACGCAGAAACCCGATACCCCGACTTGGAGAAATTGGCACTTGCACTGGTGGTAACAGCACGGCGACTGCGCCCATACTTTCAAGCACACGAAATCAAAGTCGTCACTAATAAACCCCTCCGGCAGGTCCTCCAGAAACCTGACACCTCGGGTAGGCTAATTAAATGGGCAATCGAGCTCAGCGAGTTCGACATCAACTATGTGGCAAGGACCGCAGAGAAAGGACAAGCGGTGGCCGACTTCGTCGCTGACTACTCCTATCAACCCACCCAGTACATGCCACCCGGGGGTACTACTGAGCAGGATCTTCCCGCCAGGGAAGAAGCAGGGAAGTCTACCTCTACCATCGACCCCACTCGGCCGTGTTGGACACTGTACGTCGACGGTTCTGCCTGCCACAGCGGATCGGGGGCGGGCTTAGTCCTTACATCCCCCGACCAGGTCAAGCTAGAGTACGCTCTAAGATTTAGCTTCCGAGCATCCAACAATGAGGCAGAGTACGAGGCTCTGCTGGCTGGCCTACGCCTCGCCAGAGATATGGAGGCCCAACAACTACGCATTTTCAGCGACTCCCAACTGGTCGTCAGCCAGATCAACGACAATTTCGAGGCCAAGGACGCGTCCATGGCTCTATACTTGGCCCTTGCCAGACAACTCCTGACGTCGTTCACAAACTTTGAGGTTGCTAAGATACCGCGATCGGAAAACAGCCATGCCGACGCCCTGGCTCGCCTGGCATCCTCGCTGGATGACAAGGAAGGGAGACGAGTTTTCGTCGAGGTCCAACACCGACCTAGTACCAGACCAAACCCTGTGTACACCATCAACACTAGCCCGACATGGATGGACCCCATCAAGGCCTACCTACAAGATGGCTCTCTCCCGGACAACAAGTTGGAAGCCAAGAGAATCAGAAGGCAGGCAACTCGCTACACAATTCAGCGAGACCACCTGTATAAGCGCGGATTCACCACCCCACTCCTAAAGTGCCTCACACCCCAACTAGGAGACTACGTGTTGCGGGAAATGCACGAGGGCATATGCGGGGACCATTCGGGCGCAAGAACTTTGGCACACAAGGCATTCCGCCAGGGATACTTTTGGCCAACGATGCTCGCAGATGCCACTGCTCTCACACAGCAATGCGACAAGTGTCAGCGGCACGCCCAAACCCCTCACCTGCCAGCTGAACCCCTCACTTCCATGATGAGCCCCTGGCCCTTCTCACAGTGGGGACTCGATCTTATCGGGCCAATGCCTTTGGGCAAGGGCAAGGTAGCCTACGCGGTGGTGGCAGTAGACTATTTTACCAAATGGGCCGAGGCAAAGCCCCTTGCGTCCATCACGGCTCCTCAGATCGAATCGTTCGTATACCAGAGTATCATCTGCCGTTTTGGGATCCCGCACACCATCGTAACCGATAACGGGAAACAGTTCGACTGCAATCGCTTCAAAGCGTTCTGCCAGACATACGGCATACAGCTCCTCTTCGCCTCCCCTGCACACCCTCAGTCCAACGGCCAAGTGGAGGCCGTCAATAAAAATATCAAGTACAACCTGAAAAAGCGCCTGGATGAGGACAAGGGCAAATGGGCAGACATAATCAACGACGTCCTTTGGTCGCAGCGTACGTCGTACAAAACGGCCACCAACGAGACCCCCTTCGCTCTGGCATTTGGGACAGAGGCCGTGGTACCCGTGGAGGTCGGAGAAACATCATACCGTGTCCTCAACTATGACCTGGGCACCAACGATCAGCAGATTGCCCTCAACCTCGATCTCCTTGAGGAAAGACGGGATCAAGCCAACTTGAAAAACTTGGCTTACAAGCAGAGGGTGGCTAGATACTATGACTCGAGGGTTCGACACAGAAGCTTCCGAGTGGGGGACTTGGTTCTCCGCAAGGTCAACCTTGGCACCAAAGACAAGGCCGCGGGCACCTTTGCCCCAAACTGGGAAGGACCATACACCGTGGCCAGAGTCTGCCGAGAGGGGACTTACGAGCTTCAAAATTCCGAAGGGAAGACACTTCCACATCCCTGGAACGTGGACCATCTCAAGTATTATTACAGATAAGTTGTTGTAAAACGCCGCAAGGCGCACGGCCCACGGCCATCTTTTGTAAACATGTTCTGGCATACCCAGACTAACCTATGAATAACATTCATCCACCAATCCATTCAAGTTTTATTACAAACCTTCCCAAGTCGTACTTTCTCGGCCTATGTTCCAACACTGACGGATACCATCGGCCATCAGTGGCCGACTTACTAAGACTACAGTCTCCACTTATGGGTTAAATTTCGTTCGTTTACTTCCGTATGAAACCCAAACCATCCTTGACGGATACTTCCCAGTCTTGGTCCGACACACTTGGTGTTTTTTAGTTCACCTCCAACCACATATCCATTACCAAACTAAAGCAGTTTATTAAAACAATAGTCATATTACATAAGGCCTAGGCCGAATTACATTGCAAAAATGGAAGAAATCGACACTACTCGTCGTCGCCACCCTGCTCGGCCGTCTCTGCATCCTCGCCATGCGGCTCGTCCACCTTCTCGGCTTCGGAGTGGTCGGTTGGATCTTCCGACTCCAGGTCCTCCTCCTCATCATCAGGCAGAGGATTCCCATCGTCGTCCAGGTAGTCCTCAACCCTTGGCGGAGACTTGAGCCATGGGAAGGCAATCGAAACCCCCGGGTTGGATAACAGCAGCTTCTTGTAAAAGCCATCCTCCAGGGCAGCACCAAATTTCATGAACGACTTCTCACATTCCGGAGAAGCCTTGTACTCTTCCACCCCGACCTTCTTGGCCGCGATCAACTGCTCGGCCAGCCTCGCATTAGCCGACTCCTGCTCGGCCAACCTAACTTTCGCCTCAACCAGCTCGGCCTGAACCCGCTCTGTTTCCTCGGCCTTCGCCGCTGCTTCCACCTCGTTGGCTTTAACCTTCAGCTCTAACTCCGCCTTGGCCTCAAGCGCCTGGTTGAACAGTTTTTGGTTGGCCGCCAAGGCTTGCTCCCGTCCTTCAACCTCCCGCTTCATGTCCACGGCCTGTTGCCTAATGTTGCTAGCATGACGGAAGGTTGAGAACACTTCACCGAGAAACTGCGAAAGCCACAGGCCGAGTTAAAAAAAAAAAAAAAAAGATAGAGACAACACACGAAAGGAAACCAGAAACGAAGCTTACATGAGAGCCAAGCCTCATGGTCTTGTCACAACGGTCGGCAAAGTCCCTCGGCTGGACTTCGGCTATCTCACCCAACTCATATTGGGACCCCCGAACCACTGTGTTCATGAAATCCAGCTGCGAGGGGTGGAAGGCCGTGCTCAGATGCCGCCAGCTGTCATCCACCTCAGTCGTCCTGATCAGGTCAGGCTCCCCCTCCGCATTAACAAAGTACGACTTGATCGACGAATCAAGCGTCGGCCTTTTCAACTTCTTTGGCACCTGTCGGCCAGCCAACAGTGAGGTCTGCGAAGGCACGATCATATCCCTCACCAGTTCAAGGGTTTCTACCTCGGCCTGTCTTTTCTGCCTCCTTTTCTCGGTCGGCTCTTCATCTTCCCGGGCTTCCACCCTCTCAGCCAGTTTCTTTTTCTTCTTACGGCGAGCCTCGGCCACAAACTTTCTCCTCTGTTCGGCCGCATCGTCTATTTCGATGAAGACCGGCGAAGTACAGGATGGCCCCTTCCTCTTCTCACTGGCCGATGCAACAGGACTTGAGAACAGGGGCTCGATGGGCTCCCCTGTCGCTTCATCCACATCGGCTGCCGGCTGTGCCTCGGCTTGACTTGGCCCCTCAGCTATCCGCAATCTCGGCTTAACCCTGGCCGTCGACTTCGTCTTCAAGGGCTGCCTGAAGTCCACTTTGGACGAGGCCCCAGCTTTTTGTGCCTCGGCCTTAGCATCCTCGGCCTGCTTCATTATTTCTTGTATTTTCGCCATTCGGTTTGAACACTGGGTGGCTGCAGCAAGTACGTAGTCTGGGGGAGCTGCCAAAAAAAAAAAAACAAGCGGTCAATAAAACGTTGATAACCCCAACACATTTCACAAGGCATGGGGATTCGACACTTACGAAGTTCTGATATCAGGCCGACCTTGAGCAAATTCTGAGGCAATCTCAAGAAATCCCTACTTCTTTCTGTTCGGTCGAGCTTCTCGAACAGTTCACTGCAATCTGCTTTCTCCTGGTCGGTCACGCTTGGACACTTGAACACTTCTGCAAAACAAAGAAAACATTAGCCACTGCATACAAACAAACACACGCAAGCCCTAAACCGACCCGCCCGATCTAACACTCGCCACACCTTTTGACTGATAGTTTCTAGGAATTCTCCTATCATGGTCGGTTAGATACGCCCCTTCCCAGTCTCCGCATACCAATACGAACCGATGCTTCCATGCCTTTTGCGAGGTCGGCATGTCCCATATAAACGGCCCCCGGGTTTTCCTATCCCTCGCCTCCACGTAAATCCACCCTGTTTTATCCCTTCGAAACTGATACAGGTGGTTTATATGGCCCCAGGACGGCTCTCCTTTCCCGGCCAACTTGAAGGCCGTGTACACACCCGTCAGGGCAATCCAGGTGTTGGGGTTGATCTGACCGATGGCAACGCCCACCTGGGCAACCATCCGTTGCACCCAAGGATGGAGGGGCAGGACAACTCCGTGTGTGAAGACGTCTGGGTGGAAGGTCGTCCAGGGTTCCGGTGGATCACTCGGCATGTCCGTATCCCCGACTAGCCTCATCACCACCGAATCGGGCACGTGAAACGCCTCTCGGTAGGCCTGAATATCATCCCATCTGATCGTACTCAGCTGACGATCAATGTGATAGACGGATGTCGCAACGGTCACCTGCTTCATCGCATTATCCACATCAATCTCAATCAACATCGGCCTGGATGTCGCATCTTGATCGCTTGTCCCCACAGCTTCCTTTTCTCTCGACCGGCCTGATACGAGGGGAATGCCTTCAAAAACATCGGTCTGCCCCACCGAATCTACATCAACGATCAACCGTTCGGCCTCACCAATGGCCGAAACAGCCTCGTCTGGAATCTGGGCAAAAGCTTTTTCAAGCTCCTCCTCCAGATCCTTATCTTCCTCGGCCTGCGACCTCAGATTCACCTCTGGCCGAGATGTCCCTGAAGTTGAAGCCGACCCACTCGTCCTCAACCGTGTGTCAGAAGCGGCCGAAGCCGTTGAATCATCCTCGAAGGCATTTCCAGACCGGGCGTCCGTGCCTTGAGAATCTTCAGACACCATCTACAAATATATAAAAAAACCTTCCTAAGAATGGGAAACAACGCGACTCTCCTTACTGGCCGACCTATCGGATCTAGAAACCACGGGACAAACATGCATATGTGTTCATCCCATGTTCTTGCAAAAGACAAACTTTGAATCCAAAATCACAAGGTCAAAGGTTTACGTACCGTGTTTTGCTTGGAAGTCGCCGTGAGCACCGCCGTGACGCTTGTTCGGAAATCGCCTTGCCTCGCCGGAAATCGCCTTTGTAATTCTCTAACGCACACTCAAATTCACTTGGACGCACAAAGTAAAAAGTGAACTTGGCTCCACTCCTTTTATACTAGCCAATTCTAACCATGGTTAAAAAACTAGCCGTTATTACCATGGTCGGCCAGCCCAACCGTCACCTCGACCTCGATAAGCGGAAGGGTCACCTCGATTTGCACGCGCATTTAAACCGCACTACAGGGCGGTGCAAGGTCCTGCGCAAGCTGACCGACCAAGGTGACATCCTTCACCTTGGCACCAAGTGACATATGATCGGCCTTCAGGGTACCCCCTAGGCCGATCGGTCACCTCATCGTGCAAGGTCCTGCGCCAGCTGACCGACCAAGGTGACATCCTTCACCTTGGCACCAAGTGACATGTGATCGGCCTTCAGGGTACCCCCTAGGCCGATCGGTCACCTCATCGTGCAAGGTCCTGCGCCAGCTGACCGACCAAGGTGACATCCTTCACCTTGGCACCAAGTGACATGTGATCGGCCTTCAGGGTGCCCCCTAGGCCGATCGGTCACCTCATCGTGCAAGGTCCTGCGCAAGCTGACCGACCAAGGTGACATCCTTCACCTTGGCACCAAGTGACATATGATCGGCCTTCAGGGTACCCCCTAGGCCGATCGGTCACCTCATCGTGCAAGGTCCTGCGCCAGCTGACCGACCAAGGTGACATCCTTCACCTTGGCACCAAGTGACACATGATCGGCCTTCAGGGTACCCCCTAGGCCGATCGGTCACCTCGTCGTGCAAGGTCCTGCGCCAGCTGACCGACCAAGGTGACATCCTTCACCTTGGCACCAAGTGACATGTGATCGGCCTTCAGGGTACCCCCTAGGCCGATCGGTCACCTCATCGTGCAAGGTCCTGCGCAAGCTGACCGACCAAGGTGACACCCTTCACCTTGGCACCAAGTGACATGTGATCGGCCTTCAGGGTACCCCTAGGCCGATCGGTCGCCTCATCGTGCAGTGTCCTGCGCAGGCTGTCGATCAAGGTGGTCGGCCTGCAGGGCACCCCTAGGCCGATCGGCCACCCGCGTACACCCGTCCAACGCCAGTTTTAAACTCCCATCCTTCGTTTTTTCTCCTCTGTCAAGGGCTTGGGGGACTGGGGACTAGCATACTACGCACCAGAACAGGCCGACAAGCATAATACAAGCCCTCAACCGAGGCAATCCACCTCAGTCAACGACTTGGGGGACTTCTGTTCGTACCTAAACTGGTCGGCCTGGTCAAAATCCCGAACCAATCTGACCTGCTCCTGCTCCACCAGTCCCAGGCAAGTCTCAGATTACGCTAACAAAGCCAAGAATGACATAGGAAGACCGAACCTGGTCGGCAAGGCTTACTGACAAGTCATAAATGCTATCCGGGACCACCACAGGACACCTGTCAAACTCCTAGAGGCAGCAGCATTTATCCCACATTGACAAACACCAACAAACACATTCAATGCTACTATAAATACAAGGGCATCCCCCTCCAAAAGGTAATGACAATCTTGCCCTCATGCTGTCTAAATTACAACAGTACCCTTCTACCTAACTGACTTAGGCATCGGAGACTGTTCGGCCGGCATCACACCGGTGTCCCTTTGCATTTACCCTCTTCCTGTGCAGACCACAATATTTCGAGGGGGATCGCGAAGGAAGCTCAGCGAGGCAGGAGTAGGTTGATCCATTTCTTGCATCAACAATATATATAATTGTAATCATAGGACGGAACACAAAATGACAATAAAATGAACTAGCTCGTAATATTTATACTCGAATTAATTATTCGGAACCTTCACGTTACCGAACTATTTGGAGACTGATTTTTAGTTATTTTTCTTATCCAAAATATTTCCCAAATATATTTATGTGATTTTGAGATATATTCATAATTAATCAAAATTGGACTTGCAAATCCAATTCTTTTTTTTTTCTTTTTCCTTTGAAAAAATAAGAAGCTGTCGATCTCAAATATGAAGGCGGATGACTAACGTATTCCCCTTTCGGCCAGTCTAATACCAATGTGTTAAGTAAGTGAAAAGAAGTCAAAGCAAGAGTTATAAAAAATATATATTTTTTGGCCAGTTTAATACCAAGGTGTAAAAAGATAGTCAAAGTAAAATATAATTAAAAAAAGAAACTTTATTTCTCCTTTCATAATGTTGTCAAATCTATTTATAGAATATCACGTTCATATTGTTAGTCATCCTCTAATGTATAACGTTTTACCTTCAATTTAAATTTAAACTTGAAATTCAAAATAGATTTTAAATTCGATTTTGTCCTAGGATGTCTTCTTGAAACTCCATTTTCACTCCAAGTTATTCATTTTCTGTCAAATATTCTAAATGCACCGCTAGGTTCAAGGGTAAAATAATCAATTTGTGCAACTTTCCATTACGATCATCCTCACCCCTCAACTTTACATCCTTCACTATGTGTTCTTACCATGTTTCCTTTCTAATCCTCATTGGCCCCCCTTATTCCTATCCATTTCAAGATACCTTTCAAAATTCATTTTTGGAGTTCTCTTCGATCTCTTTCTCTCCTTCAACTGTCTTCTAGGGTTTATAATAATTTTGTTCTCGAGATTTTGATTTAGCTTCAACTTCCTCTTCCTCTTCCTCTTCCTTTGCTATATTAGATAGATACCTAGTCTTATTTCTCTCATAATTGGCATTGAATTTGATAGCTTCTATGTATTTCGCAGTGCAAGCCACAAGAATCTGTTGTTTTCTTATCACGTTTTTGAGATTTCTGCATGCTCGAAAAAACAAATTAAAATCTTCATGTGATCGTAATCTCACCAAATAAAAATCAACAAGTGCCAAATTTAATTTGAAACTATAAAACAAAGCAATAGAAATTGGCTCACCATAAAAACCATGATTTCGCTCCAAAAGATTAAGCAAGTCACGCTCTTTTGCTAAAATGTTGGTGATATGAAATACTTGCAATGGAGATTGGAAGTCCATTTTCCTCAACTCTCAACAAAACAAAACAAAATCTTTATATGTTGATAGAACATCATTAATCAAGTCTTCCAAGTGAGGTTTGATTCTTGCTACAGCTTTAGCCATAGGTCCAAAGTTCTTATTTATATCATCTGTAGCCCTTCCTTTCTTACGATTGTTATTTGGAGCACTTCTACATCTTGTGCATGCCTCTTACGATGGGTGCGTTGTTGAGCACTTGGGGGTTGTGGAATTGGCGGTGTGAAAGTCACATCATTATTTTCATTACTCCTAAGTAAACACCCCCTAATATCATTATCACAAAAAATGAATAGTGACATTAACAGTTTCATGTAGGGTCCATCTATTAGAAAAAAAAAAATAACAACCTGATTTTGTAGGACGTATGGGTACTCTGTAATGAGTATCATTCTCATTGATTTGATTTCCATTACCGCTAAGTAAACACTCTTTTAAATATTTCAATTTCTTTAATTTACACATTTGAATTCAAATTTTATAATTAATCTAAAATAATCGATACAGTCGTCTTCGTCAACAATATTATTATTATTTATTATATCATTACAATGACTAAGAAATCTAATTTTCTCCATTATTATAAAAAGAGGATGGTCAAAAGGCTTCATTCACTTTTGTTGATTAAAATAGATTTACATTATTTAATAGTAAAAAATATAATAGTAAAATTAAATATTAATTTAGAAATTAATAACCTACTATATTTGTATTAAACAAAATTTAAAATTAAAATATGTTTAATTTTAGTTTTTTCTAACAAAAATAAAATAATAAATTAATACACGCATTAGAGTGCTAAGAGCCTAGTATTATAAAATATATTCGTCAAAGTTTTCACCCTATTATATATATATATATATTATAGACAGTATATATAATTGTAATCATAGTACGGAACACAAAATGACAATAAAATGGACCCTGCATGATGCATGAAATTAATAGATATACCTTTCGATAATAAAACAGAATCTCACAGTTTTTTTTATTATATCACCGAAAATGCTTGCATCAATTTTATCTAAGGGTGAGTATATTTGTCTTTTTTTTTTATTTTTTTTATTATTGTTTAATGAATGTACTCTTTGTATGTGATATAAAAAAAAGAAAAAAAAAAAGAGTTTTATTCCACTTTTATAATCTTGGTCATTTCATTTACAGAATATCGCATTCATATAGTTAGTCATGCTCTAGTATATAACGTTTTACTTTCAACTTAAATTTTAATTTTAATTTTAAAATAGACTCTAAATTTAGTTTTATCCTAAAATGTCTCTGTGAAACTCCATTTTCACTTCAAGTTATCCATTTTTCTGTCAAATATTCTAAACTTACCGCTAAATTTAAAGGTAAAATAGTTAATTTGTGCAGCTTTCCATTACGATCATCCTCACCCTTCAATTTTACATCCTTCAGTACTGTGCGTTCTTACCAAGTTTCCTTTCTAATTCCAAATCCTAATTGCCCCCTCCTTATTCCTGTCCATTTCAAGATCCTATTCAAAATTCGTTTGTGGAGTTCTCTTCGATCTCTTTTCTCCTTCAACTGCCTTTCATGGCTTATGTCATTTAGTTCTCGAGATCTCGATGTAGCTTCAATTTCCTTTTCCTTTTCCTTTGCTATAGCAAATAGATATATAGTCTTATTTCCCTCAGAATTTGCATTGAATTCGATAGCTTCTATGTATTTCGCAGTCAAATCATAGGAATATGTTGTTTTCTTATCATCTTTTTGAGATTTCTGCACAAATTCATCTAAACTAAAAGGTTTCAAAGGAATAATCGAACTAAAAACCCACATATATATAACCTATCCAATCGGCTAATCCTGGCTTATTTTCACGAGAGATCTTCGAATTCAACATTCTAAAGTAATTTTTAATTCGCAAACTATTTTCTCTAAAGTTAAGTACCTTTATTTTCTGCTTTACAATTCCTTCTAATTATGGTTTAAAAAGAACTACATAATACTGTGAGAATGTGAAGATATAAATGTTATATATTAGAAAGTTACATAATCTGTCAAGAGTTTATAAGGAGTCCGGCATCTCTCCCTATTGTCAATTGGTTTTAGATTGGAACCTCAATTTCTATATAGTATCAGAGCGGGTTCTCCCACATGTAATACTTAACCGACACACGTATTCCACATCACCTAATATATATTATCTACGTGTTAAACTTAAAATTTTGGTATTGTTCAAGTATTAAACTTAAAAATTCACCTCACTTCGATTTTAGAAGAAATTTGACATCTTTTCCCATGTCAATTAATTTTGAGATTTGATTGAGTGGGAAAATACAAGTTCTATCTAAATATTAAAAAAAAAAAAGTGTGAAATTTGAACTGTTTTGGTCGCCACTTGCCACTTGCCACTTGCCACTTGCCACCTGCTCATAACCATAACAAACCAAATAGTAAAAGCAAAGCAGAATCAATACCAAGATACCAACCAAGACTGACGAGAAAAAAAAAGAATATTACATTAACAAAATATCAGGCTGTTGGTATGTAACGACATCGTGATCATTCCTATTGAAATTTAACCAACACATGCTCAAAATAATAAACTAATGTACATGTAAAGCATAACAATATAAGAGAGTCGAATTTAATCAAATGAGTCGACCTCAAACTATATTTGAATTGTCTCCATAAAAAGTTGTGAACAATTCATAAGTTCACAAGCTGAATATCAAACTTCGAGTCTTAATTTCTCATCTTTTTTTTTTTCTCTACTCCAACTATTTATAAGATCGCAGAATCCAATTTCATTGATCATTATCTCTTAATGCATTGTGTTCTGATTATCCGAACTTTGCAATCTTGAATGCTTAGATAAACGTTTATGTGCAGATTTTGGAGAAAATTTAGTTTCCTATGATAAATCACATTTGGCGTTTTGATTCCTACATATTACAATTTCAAGTTTTTATGTTTATGTTCGGGATTTTGAGATTTAAAATTTCCGTTGTTCTTTCCATACTTTACTCTAAATCTACAAAATCATTTTGCAAACCCACATCATCGCACGGACTACTTTGCTAGTATTCTTCGAAGTTTTCACACTGCATATAATAATTGTAATAATAGGGCAGAACACAAAATGACAATAAAATGGACCCTGCATGATGCACGAAATTAATATATATATATATATATATGCCTGTCAATAATAAATACAAAATCTCACAGCTTTTTATTATATCACCGAAAATACATGCATCAATTTTATCTGCAAAATGACAATGACCGGTAGCGGTTGAGTGCATTTGCATTTAGACTCCCACGGTCTTAGGTTCGATGACTGGCAGTGACGACAATGATTATGATATTCCTATTCCAAGCAACCAAATAACATCTGCAAAATCGAGGAGTTTTTCAATTTCCTAAAATGACAACTATGAATCAAATCGAGCATTAATGTTACAAAATCAAGGTTTTCTTTTTATTGAAATATATATTTTATTTAAAAACTTTGACGTAACTAGAATGTAATTTAATTTATTCTCTCTTCTAAATCCAATACTATTTCCAAATACTAAGGAGTTAAAAAGGCCAATTACATTCAGCAAAAATACTGAAAAACAACACAACTCCTAAACCCAAATTAAAGTTCCAATCAACTAAACGGGTTCCATAAGAAATCATATATTGTTGATTTGGTGGTCCTGGACCAGCAGAACATGGTAAAGAGCCCAGAGCACCAACCTCAACACAAAAACAGAGAAGTAATGAGCACAAATAACACAATGCTGAATTGAAATCTGCCAAAATACATATATTTCTTCCAACTTTACCCACCAAGTTTACTATAAAATCCAATTTCAAAAGCACCGAGATAGAAATGGGAGCAGCGGACGATACAATCCGAAATGGCATAACAAAATATGAAAGTAAACATCAACTTATTGCCCAACCAACATTTATTAAACATCAATTTCTTCACTAACATCACCAATTCCTTTGCTGGTATCATCGCCCGTTATTAACTCACTACATACAATACATACGTGTAATCAAATGGATCATCACTTACTTTAGATTTATAAAATAACTCACTAGGAGTATCCTATGAGTATCCGAAACGTCCCTTCCAAGTTTTGAAACGTTTCAGAACGGGGGCTGCAATCAGAACAATCATTCCAAAACCCGAAGTAACAGCTCCTGCTCATTCGATAGTTTGAAAGGAAATCTGCAAACCATAACGGTGAGGACTAGGCACCCCCCTACAAGTCATCGTGTTTCAAGCTCAACATCAAGTACGTCCTCGCATATAACATGGAACAAAAAATAAAAATAAGAGTTTGAAGAAAAGACAAATTACCTGCATAAGTTTGTCTGCAAAGGTCAGTCTTCAACCTTACAAATTTCGGTCTGGTCCTCTCCTGTCAAAACCAAACCTTTTTCTTCCTTTTCCAGGCGTACAATGACCATAGCTGTGAATTTACCACAACTACTCATGAAAGCCATCTTCTAGCTACTTGATGTGTATAATGAGTCGCACATTGTCACAATCAAATAATTTGAAAGGCCTAAACTGTCAGCTTTCCATTGATTTCACGCATCAACAACCTGGAGCCATCAACAATACGTTTGCTTTCATACACTAGATAGCCACACAATTCATGCCTGGGTGCTGGTTTAAGCCATCTTAATTCATTGACGGGATTTCTAATGAGAGACTTACAGCAGATCTCCCTAGCAGGTTGGACATGATTCCACCAAAAATCTGAGAGAACTATTTTCAAGACATCCCAATATTCTGCATCCCGGTATAGCCTGAATAAGCTACTCCCTTTAGGAGTCCAAACATAAAAATCCATCCAATCCCTATCAAGTATTTCCATTAATCCCTGAGCCTGTGGAACACAGTATAAAGGAATTCGCGACCAAGGGGTAGCCTTCTTCATATCTCCATCGAAAAATGGGCACTTAATCTCCAGTACTCCTCGTGAAGGCAATCCGTATAGCAGCCTATCAACCACCCCATCTGGTGAAGCTCCTAACCAATCATCTCCGGGGTTTCTATTACCATAGACTTGAAATTCAGGAAACAAGACAGAATTTCCCGTTATTAGCTTGTATCTTTCAAGTGCTTCCTCTTCTTTGATATTGCTCCAACAGGTTGCTAGGTTACCTGAAAATGGCTCAATTGTTCCAATCTTCTCTAGCCAAAGCTGGAGTCTTCTGCGATGAAAAAACCCAACAGCAGAAGCAAAAGTGCTTGCAGTCAGTTTATGTTTTCGAAGTCCTTGCCAGTTTTTGAACCAGTGCTGAAGCCCACCCGAACGAAGAACAGAATAACCTCCAGATGAAGCAAATCTCAGAGAGCAATAAGAACAGTTGAAAAATTTTCTGTGGTTAATAAGCATACTAGGAGCCAGTCCTAAAAAGAATTGACTGCTGCAACTTCTCCCAACAGTAACATCTGTAACAAGAAAAACCTTTTTATTGTTGGTCATCCCAAGAAAAGCTAAAATAATTGCAATTCTTGCCCTTGTGGAGTGACACAGTTGAACAATAAGGGGAAGTAAGAAGGAATTTTCACTTCCAAGAAAAACAATTGGCAGATAAGACCAAAGACATAACAATTGCTAAACAATGGAGCAGTGTGTCTCTACAAGCCAATGATAAAACTGTAATATTTATACTTATGTTCATGTCAAAGGATGCATGAGCACGGCAGCACCCCATTTTACAACGCCTTATTGCTGTAATATTTCAACCCTGTACTGTCAATCCACCAGTTTAAAATCATAACTAATCACACAACCATTGTAGTTTGTAATTGAAAATTTAGCACACCATCTAATTGCACAAGCATTTTCCCATTAATCTTTGCTCCACTGGCATGATAGATGGGTACTTCATGACCCGCCCCGAACCCCATCAAAATTAGTGTCTACTTTAATACAAATAAAATAAGCAATTTCTAAGAAAGGGATAGACTTTGCCACTGTTACTACGGTCTAGTGATTCCTCTCAACTATGAAGTTGGTGGTCTTAGGTTCAACTCCCGTAAAGGATAAGTTGATACACAATGTGTGTAATCCCCAATCCCCAATCCCCCACCCCAATCCCCCACCCCAATATCGTCGCACAAAAAAAATAACTTATTCTACTATGTTCAATGTTTCAATTTCAGAGCGTGAGATTTTCAAATTAGTCTATGACAACAGTGAAAATTGTTGCATATACCAGAGCTAAGTTAAAATATTCACTCATGTTGACAGGTACGATGATGCAGACTTGTAGGAGAAATTGAAGCCCATAAATAAATAATCAAAATAGAATCTGCTTAAGCAAATAGCAAAGAGCAATTTACCAATTACTTGAACAAGCAGCAATACGGAAAGAAAAAATGAGCTAAAGAAATAAAAAAAATGGGAGTAGGATGAAAAACCTGACAGCTGAGAAGAGAAATCGATCAGATGAACCGGAGAAACCGATGCCCTTCGCGGCTGCAGGTGAATTCGATGCCGGCGAATCGCGAGAACGATGATAAGAGAGGGAGAGAGGGAAGGGATGATGTCATGTGGAGGCTAGGGTTGCCGCTCTCAAACTTCAACAGTCGACTCGGTCATTGAAGGCTGGTTCGAGTCTAAGTTTGGGCTGTAACTTGTAAGCACGATTCTAGGCCCATTTTAACTTATAATAAATTAATAATTAACTACTGAAATGTAATTAAAAGGGCGGGACTATGTTTTTCCGGGCACTCGGACGCGCAGAGTGGGTTCTGTTTTCTGAACAGTCAATTATCATATCATCAGAAAAACTCCAGAACAATCACTATTGAATAGAAAAAGGGAGAGCAATGAGAATGTAGATAGGAAAAGACGTTACCTTGTCCAAAAGTCACAAAGAGCCCAGATGGTGCTCTGATTAAAACAACAATCAGGAAATTTCAAATTTAATCTTTGAACATTTGATCCTTCGTGAACCAATCAGAACACCAAGCGGATTTTCTTAATAAAATTAATTCAAATTAATTTTTATTTTTGTGCTTTTCTTTGTGGGTAATGGATACCCGCGGGTTACCCATGTCCTACCCATCGAGTGATGGGTAATTTTTTACCCATGAATATCTTTGCCCATGTAAGGCATACCCATGCTAATCCCTACCATTCGCAAACCATTTTACCTCAAACTCGACATCCACCAATGCCTAACCATGTGGCTGATTTTATCAATATTGATCAGAAGTGTTGGAGGGAGGAGCTGGTTAATTCTCTTTTCCATCAGGGTGAGGCCTTTTGTATCTTAGCTATTCCTTTTAACTTTCTGGGTTGCAAGGACAGGTGTATTTGGCATCATGTCAAGTCAGGAGAATATACAGTTAATCTGGGTATGCCTTCACTGTGGAGATGCTCAGGAATGGTGAATTCAAAAGTACATAGGGTACTGGGGAATCTAATTCTAGAGCACAAGGTGTAGAGTTTTGGGATTCTATTTGGACAATTTTAGCACTGTATTTGCTGAAATTGTTCATATGCAAGTGTTGTAAATAATATCTAGGTGTGCGGTCTAATTTGGTGAAAAGAAGAAATTTGGTGGATACTATCTGCCCCTAACATGGATTAGCTTAAATTCTACAAACAGTAAATTAATGAACAATTGAATACAAAACACCATGGGCGTGAGTGGGGGTAAAATGCTTGCAAACAAGAATTCATGGATTTAGTTTGAAAGTGCCGCCACCGGTGGAAAGAGAGTAGTATGTTGTATTGATTTTACTGAATATTGAAAACTAAACACAAATTAGCTAGCGGCCTCATCTCTATATTTTATTTGGTTTGGCAAAATTTGTTTCACACAAAACCAGCTTAAGTACATTTGAAGTGTAGTTTTTTTTTTTTTTTTTTATCGAAAGGGGGCAATGATATTAATAATAAAAGTATAACCAAATTACAATTCAATAAAGAAAAATAAAAAAATTCTACAACAACAGGCCCAACTCAAAACAACAAAAATTCAATCCACAAATCCAAATCCAGCCAAACCCTAGATCTAAGAAGGGAAGTCATCGGCCGCCACCACAAAAAATGTAAACCTCTGCTGCACAAAGGGGATCCAAACAACGAAAACAGGAAGAACAATATGTAGAGGATGGTCAGGAGACAAATAGCCACCAAAGAGCAACATTCTCAAGCGATCAAAACGGTCCAACTTGACCGATAAACACCACAACCAAAACGCCCTAATCAAAGGCCCAGATTTAAGGGCAAGAAGTGAAAATAGAAAAGCAGCAAGCACAAACAAATGCGTTTTAGCCAAGTGAAAAGCCGATGAGGAAGATGTAAAGGTATGTTATGTGGGTTTGAAGAGAAGATGAGCATGGATGGAGGAGGAGATCTAGATAAGGAGAATATGGAGGCTGGGATATGGAAAAGGATGCAGAAACAAAGAGAAAGACCGAAGAGAAGGAAAACGAAAAACAAAAGACAGCCATGGTGGCCGAACATACAGCGATGAAAGCCAGGCGAATTGTCACCAACCCTCAAACCGGCAGGTTAGAGGCCACGCAGGGGGAGTAGCAGAGAAAAGGTGAAAAAACTAGAGAGAAGGCGAATTGTGACTCCAAATATTTATCCTGATTTGAACCCTCATTTTCTCCTCACCCATCATCAATGTCATTAGTTGAGACTCATCTTAGATTCTTAGCCACCGGGTTCCGCCCCGCAACTCCTTCATTATGGATCTGCTCGTGGTGGTTTTGGGTTGCTGTTAAAGTGCATGATGCACTCTTTGAATGAATTATGAGAACACTTTATGTGCAGGTGGCTGGTACACCCCCATTTTTCGGGTGATTCTTCAATTTCACTCCTCTCCTAATTGGTGGTTGTGACTTTGTGGTTCTATAGTGGCTATGGTGGCTTGGTGGGAGGGCTACAAGAGATGTTAAGTTTTCCCTAATTTCATATTTGAAGTTCCTATTTGATTAATTTTTTAAAGTTTATTTCGGTTTTTGGGTTGTTCTTGTTTTTAGACTTTCATTTCTCTGTAATTATAGTAATGAAAATGCTTTTCTCATAAAAATAAGATTATCAAATAGTAAAGGTGAAGCATAATCAATACCAACCAATACTGAGGGAAAAAATGGAAAATTACATTAACCAGAATATCAAATTGTCGATATGTAATGACAGCGTGATCATTATTAAAGAAATTTAACCAACGCATGCTCAAAATGATAAACTAATGTACTATCTAATTATCTATATACATGTAAAACATAACAATATAGACGAGTCGAATTTAATCGAATTTAAACAAATGAGTCGAGCATAAACTATATTTGTGAAAAATTCATAAGTTGTATATCGTAGTTCCAGTTCTAGTCCAGTTGATTTCTTACACAAATAAAACTCAAACGAGTTTATTGACACCATATCGAACCAGGCTCGTTGGGTCATATACCTAAACCTCAAACATAATCCTCAGTTAAACCATTTTGTGCTTTAACATGGTCAAAACAAGCCGTATACGATATATATATAGAAGCTCAATTACAACCCTGATTTTTGGTTTGTTAATTTTCACACATTTTTCTCTCTATGGATGGAAAAACTTATATTTGCTCATCTCTTTTTTTGATACACGCAAATTTGAAACAAATATAAACATGACACTTCGAGTGCATTAACGGTCTTAATTGATTCTCTGAAACAAACTTACTGACTTAGTTGTTGGAGAGCCTTAGAGCGACACCACACCGGCGCTTATCCACAATGGATGACCGACTGCTTTTCCTAGTCTACGTGTTCGAAAGAAGGACACATAATAGTTGGCAATTGGACAAGACATAATCCTCAGTTAGAACATTTCGTGCTTCAGCATGGTCAAAACAAGCCGTTTACTATATATATAGATGCTCAATTATAACCCTAATTTTTGGTTTGTTAATTTTCACACATTTTTTCTCTGTATAGATGCAAAAACTTATATTTACTCATCTATTTTTTTGATACACACAAATTTGAAACAAATATAAACACAATACTTCGAGTGCATTCACGGTCTTAATTGATTGGCACTCGGCTAGATGCACTTACAAAGTTACAAACTCAAAATAATTCCATGTCAAGGACTAGTAGCTTGGCAACATGTTGTACCAAATAGAAATGGTAGATATATGATACTGCTTAGGAGTTAGGTCCCCCATAGGCTATAGCTTAGTCTCTGATTAAATTCCAAGTAACCACGAAGTTTAGCCAATGGAGGTACTCTCTTTGTTGTCAAATTGAGTCTCTTTGTCTCTGTGTGTGGTGGGGTTGGGTGAGAAAATATGAGAAAGACAACACATAAACTAATGAATCCATGAAATTAGGTCATGAAAAACCAAGATTCCACCAGAATTTGGATCCAAGACCAGAAAGAATAATACTGCCAAGTTCGATTTAGCCACTATAAGTATGATCAACTCTTTTAAAATTTAGAATCCCATAATTATTTGCATGACCAACATCTTTATTTTTCACTTTTGATGCTAAAGAGAGGTTTGGGTTTGTCTTGTGTGGGAAGGTCCACATGGGAAAGTAGATGGATCCCCTTTGTACATTCCGCCTCCTCCAATGCAATTATGAAGGTTGGAGAGAACTGGTACTATCAAATCTCTCTAGAGATCGGTAGGCAAAGGCCCCAACAACATGTGGGTGCCAATCAAGACTCGTTTTGATTTCATGACGTTTAGCTACTAAAACAGCCTTCTTCAACTACAAATCCCATGACTCATTTGACATGTGAAGGAAAAAAATATCGCATTTATAGGCCCTGTCACTTTGTTAATATTTCAAGTCAATTACATATTGATATACATTTTATGACTCATTTGACGTGTAGGTGTGTGTAAACGAGAGCAATCTTTGCATTGCAATTGGAATGGTATTGAGATGAGAATCGTTAAAATGTGTCCTAGTGATATTTCCATTGAACGTAAGTTTTTTTTTTTTTCCGTTTATGAACTGTAAAGTCATAATCTTTACTAAAATTGAGAGAGAAGAGAATGTTGAAGTGATCATGGGTGGTGATTGATGAAGAGCAGAGAACATATTCAACTTCTCCTGATCAAAAAGGAGTTTAAAGAAAGATAAAACAGAAGAAATGGTGCCAAATTAGGGTTTGTCACATGTAGAGAGGCAAGTATAAGATGCGTATTGATAGTGTTTTTGCAGAGGCATTAATGGAGGTAATAAGAAGAGATAAGAGTGTATGAACAAAGAAATAAAGAAGGACCAGTAAATCTCCACCTGCCATCTTCAGAGGTTCCTTGGAGTAGCATTAAAGTCTCTCTCTCTCTGGGCTACATCTCCATTGCACACCACCTATTTGATATACCCACCCAGAAACTAAAAAACTAAACACAGATTTATATACAGAAAGTTGGGATTGGTGCTTTGATGATTTTAAGTTCAGGGACAGTGAGAGAGACAAAAATAAAGAAGAGAAAATGGAAAACATTTCTCAGATTCTCCAAATGATTTTCATCATGTCTTTCCTCTTATTATCATTATTGCACAATTCCCACATTTTCACTGTTGATGCTTTTTCATCAGATGCAGCAAAAGGACACCTTTTTTTCATGGAGGACAATGGAGATGGAACTCAAAGTCTGCAGATGGAGAAAGTCTTAGGTGAAGATGATGAAAATGAAGAGAATCAAGTCTCTGTAGTGGAAAATTTCAGAGCTTTACTTGGTTTGAAGAGATCCCACAACAAAATTCCATCAAATGTGTCTCCTTCACCTTCCCCTTCTCCCTTCAGTGAAGCCGAGGCTCGGACTGCAGCTCCAGCTCCTGCTCCAAAGCCTCACATTCATCCACATTCCCACGGGCCCCATCGCCTGCGATCTGTTCCGAAGCCTAACAGAATTGACACAAAGCATGAGGGGAGAATCAGAAAGATACTTGTATATGTTCTTGTTTCTGCAGGGGCTGCCATTGTCATTTGTGTCTTTGCCGTCATTTGGGCTTGGAGGAAGTACAAAAACAAAAAGAAGCAGATCCCGGCGAGGGTAATTTCTTCGGTATACAGAAAAAAGGGCGGAGCCGGAGAAGGAGCAGCAAGGAAGGTGAGCTTAAATCTTGCCAATAAAACCGATCTCGTTTATCTCGATTCATTAGGCACGGATTTAGAGCAGCAACAAGAACAGCAGATTTCTTGCAACAAGGAAAGCTGTGAATCTGTAAACAACACATTGCACGAGGCAGATTCAAATCCAAAGCTGATCAAAACAGATTTTGATGATGATGAATATAATGCTAGTTGCAGTTCTTCTACTAGAGAAATTACCATTATGTCTGACTGTGACAAAATTATTCGTAGTCATGCTTATGCTTCTGATGAAGAATCTTTCCATTCTTTGGCGGATTCGAATTCCTTGAGCATTCGCCTTTCCGATGCCTCAGCCGGGAGCCTAGGGGACACATCGGATGCCCTCTCCACAAATATGTCATTTAAAGAAGATCAACCAGAAACACTAACCGAAAACCCGAACCAAGATGTGGATTTACAATCTCAGATAAATGCAGAACAGAATTGCTTGAACAATTTCGGAATCCCTCCAAGACCACCTCCTCTACCCCCACCCCCACCCCCAACACCAATCAAACTCTTTACGCATTTCCATTCTTCTTCAAGTTCTTGTTTGCTTGCATCCAAAGCTTCATGCTCTTCTTCTACATTGCCAATTCTATCCCCTCCAAGAAAATCAAATTCCTCTTCTGGATCAAACCAAGCCCCGGATGGTGGATTTTCTGCTTCTTCACCTCAGAAACCTCCTATTATTCCTCCTCCACCGTGCCCACCTCCATTTTCGAATCCAAATATCAGCCTTCCGAAAGGTCCACCTCCTCCTCCACTCCCTAGTGCTACAACTTTGGGGAAAGACGGAACTCCGTTGCCGAAACTGAAGCCGTTACACTGGGACAAAGTCAGATCTGCACCGGATCATTCTATGGTGTGGGACAAACTGAGAACAAGCTCATTCGAGTAAGTCAAACGAAATTATGAAATCCCCTGTTGCAGTTTGGTTTCTCTGTCTATTTAAACTTCTAATTGATTCTTGGAACAGATTGGACGAGGAAATGATTGAATCCCTTTTCGGATACAATCTACAAAAATCTATGAACAGTGACGAATCAAAAAGCAAGAACCCTTCTCCAAGCAAGCATGTCCTCGAGCCAAAAAGGCTCCAAAACATAACCATACTGTCAAAAGCCATTAATTCTACTGCTGATCAAGTATGTGAAGCACTTATACAAGGTATATATATATATGTAACAAAATCAAAATTCAAAATCATAGATGCCCTTTAGATTATGAATTGTATAACGACATGGGGAGATTATTAACAGGAAATGGGTTGGGTTTGCAACAACTGGAGGCACTTGTGAGGATGGAACCCACCAAGGAAGAAGAGGAGAAGCTCTCTGGCTACAAAGGAGACATCAATGAACTCGGATCCGCGGAGAGGTTTGTGAAAGATGTACTGAAAGTGCCTTCCGCATTTCTGAGAGTTGAAGCCATGCTTTACAAAGAAACATTTGAAGATGAGGTCGTTCATCTCAAAAACTCATTTTCAGTGCTTGAGGTAACCACCATAACACATTGCAACGCTCCTTTAAAATACGTAAATATATTTGGCTTTTAACTTAAGCAGCCCTGATCACGCCATATAATCTCATTTTCCCCTTTAAAATGAAATTTATTAGATTAAATTCCCAACAATATCAGCTCACTTAAACTCGCTCCATACCATTTGTTTTGTAAAAATTATCTATCAAAAATGAGAATGGTGTTGCTAGATTGAAGCGAGTCTGTCCTTTTGAAGTTTGAAGGAAAATTGATTACATGGCAACATTTCTTAGAGTGCATTTGAATGAGAAACTTCAAAGTTTCATGGAATTTGCAAATGATATAATGCAGACATATAGACGTATATGGATGAGATTTGTAAGTTATACGTATAGAGGTGTTAATTTGAAAAGTCAGTTTCATGAAATTTTTGAAGTTCCCCATCAAAATGCACTCTTATAGAACTTATGTTCATGCACGAATTTAAGTCGTTTGAGATAAGATATTTTAATTTAAGAAAATAAGAATGCACGGAAAATTTGAAAATGGGATTTTTAAAGAAAAACCCTATATTATTGGCACAAAGTGATTTTTTTTCATCTTTGTCAATTTACTTGTGTAGGAGGCCTGCAAGGAGCTGAGATCAAGCAGGCTTTTTTTGAAGCTACTCGAAGCCGTGTTGAAAACCGGAAATCGAATGAATGTGGGAACAATCAGAGGAGGAGCGAAAGCATTCAAGCTAGACACTCTTCTCAAGCTCTCCGATGTAAAAGGTACGGATGGCAAGACCACCTTGTTACATTTCGTTGTTCAAGAAATCATAAGATCAGAGGGAATCCGAGTTTCCGACAGCATAATGGGGAAGATCGGTCAGAGGAACAAAACCAAATCGCTTCAAGAGAAAGAAGACGATTACAGAAAAATGGGGCTTGACCTCGTTTCGGGTCTCAGCACCGAGCTTTACAATGTGAAGAAGACGGCCACGTTGGACTTAGATGCTCTTGCAACCAGCGTATCTAATCTCTCAGATGGAATGAAAAAAATCAAGGATTTGTGCGCGGCGGATGAGGAGGGTGGCAGTTTGGTGAATACGATGAGAACTTTCTTGAATTATGCAGAGAAGAGTTTGAAGGAGTTGCAGGGGGGTGAAAATGGGGTTCTGTCGCATGTGAAGGAGATTACAGAGTATTTTCATGGGAATGTGAGCAAAGAAGAAGGGAATCCGCTTAGGATTTTTGTGATTGTTAGGGACTTTTTGGGAATGTTGGATCATGTTTGTAAAGAGCTTAGAGGCTCGAAAGCTGCACGCACTCCAAATCCTCTGGCTCCATTTAGATAGATTGAGATTGTTTTGATGTGTTCATAAGACATGGTTTTTTTAATTCTTTAAACAGACGTTATAAGTTTTTGTATGTAGAGAGATTGGAACATTTTGATTGAATTAATTGCTTAACCTTCAGGATGTGGTGGGTCAAATTTAGTTTATATTGAATTCACCGTGTAATTATCGAATTTCGGAATCTAATCGTAGGTGAAAGTGAAACTAAGGGTAGTAATTTTTTACAAGACTTGATACACGATTCAAAATCTACACAAAATTTATGCTGATTAAAATTTCAGATCATTTTTTGGTCAACTCATCAATCAGTATCTAGTGATTCGATATGAGGATAGTGATTCAATATTACGCTCATACATAATACCGCCTTTAGGTCGCCCTTTTCATGGAGTTTGGGCTTAGTTACGTGGTGAAACCAAGTTTTGATACAAATTGTTAAGAACTCAGGGGTAAAACTTCCTTAAAAGCTAGCTCAAAAGGAATGGAGCTCAAGAGCTCTTATAAACCACTCTAGCATTGTCTATTTTCCCAATGTGGGACAATTGAGTCCTAACAATATAATGACATATTAATTCATTTAATAAACGCGTAAATTTTAGATCAACTTGATCCGTATAATTACTGATATATTAACTCGTTTAATAAATATATTAATTATTAACCTATATATCTACCCATGTATTTATATAAACACTTATTAAATATTATAATTTAAATAAATTAAATATATTAAACAAATTAAACGGATTAAACGAGTTATAAATTAACTAGATTTCAGGTATCATTATCGGAGCTGTTGAAACCCATTCAATTGAAACCAATCACAATTGAATTGGACAGAAATGGACTGGTGGGTTTGGGTTGATTGGACCGGTTGGTTATCCGTTTGGGTTGTTGGATGGATTTGGATCTCTATTGAGTTCATGGGCCCAAACAATGATAAAGAGACCGGGGCTAAGTTCAGCACACACTTGATCCCTTTGGGCCTTTTGACAGCTGTAACTAATAAAACACCCACGTTTCTTTTAGACAACTCCCAATTTATCCTTCGACCGCCGGCATTCCCTCGCGCGCCCTTTTTCCTTTCTTGACAATTCAAGAACCATCCAGACTCCAACAGAGCCCACGTGTCAAACTCTCATTGGTTATTTGACATGTCCCAACGGTGGCGAGGCAACAACGAGCACTGATGCAAATTTTCCGACGTGGCGCTTCGCCACTGGATTAAATACGCAGGAGTAGACATATAATCCAACAAAGAAAGTCTGTATATATATACACATATATATAAACCCCTGAAGCTCAGCTCAATCCAGTCACTTCAAAAATTCACGCAAACGAAAGCACCAAACCGAAAGAAAGCTCAAAAATTTCCAAGAGAAAGCAAAGCAATGGAGGTTAAGAAGATCCACGCATGGTCATTGACGTTTCTGCTTCTTTGTATTTCAGGTACGTTATCACATTATTAATCTCAAATTACCAAACATTAATGAGAGTCGAACTTCTGTAGGCTTCTTGGCATTGTTAATTTCGATATTTTTTAATTTGTCGATTTGCTGAAGATTTTTTTTTTCCGTATTTTTTGGGTGAACAGCATTAGCAGCTGATGATTCGTCTAAATTGGGGACTGTGATCGGAATCGATCTAGGAACCACATATTCGTGTGTGGGAGTATACAAGAACGGTCATGTGGAGATCATAGCGAACGACCAAGGAAATAGAATCACACCCTCCTGGGTGGCATTCACTGATACAGAGCGTTTGATTGGAGAGGCGGCAAAGAATCAAGCCCCTCTCAACACACAACGCACGATTTTCGATGTCAAGCGGCTCATTGGGAGAAAGTAAGCAAATTTGGGTTACTTGATCATTTGTGTTGTGAGAGGTTATGTATTATGTATTTATGTTTGTGTCTAATTTCGATTATAAACTTAAATGTTATGTAGGTTTGACGATCCAGAGGTTCAGAGGGATGTCAAGTTTTTACCTTATAAGGTTGTGAACAAGGAAGGGAAGCCTTACATTCAGGTGAAGGTTAAAGGTGAAACCAAGGTGTTTAGCCCTGAGGAAATCAGTGCTATGATATTGGGGAAGATGAAGGAGACCGCCGAGGCCTATTTGGGGAAGAAAATCAAAGACGCCGTTGTGACAGTTCCAGGTAATGCTCAGAATTTTCTCTCTGAATCTTCTCGGGCCCGTTTAGTGGTTTAGATTCCACTGAATTGGATAATTCATAAACTTTAACGTATTTTGAAGGTATAAGGAACAAAGGATTATGAAATCTTACGACCTCAAAATGGGAAGTTGCCTTATTGTTTGATCCCCTGGAAGTGAAAGTTCATCCACTTTTATTTAAAATAACTTGAATTATGAGTTATCCAATCCAATTGTAACCACGTGTTACATGATATAAATTTATTCTGTTCATTCAATTGACGGGTGGATTTTGATTGGATTTTGTAGCTTATTTTAATGATGCACAAAGGCAGGCTACCAAGGACGCTGGCATCATTGCCGGGCTCAATGTGGCACGGATCATCAATGAGCCCACGGCCGCGGCTATTGCCTACGGTCTAGACAAGAAGGGAGAGAAGAACATCCTGGTTTACGATCTTGGTGGCGGTACATTTGATGTGAGCATATTGACCATCGATAATGGAGTGTTTGAGGTGAGATCTACAAGTGGAGACACCCACTTGGGAGGAGAGGATTTCGACCACAGAGTGATGGACTATTTCATCAAGTTGATCAAGAAGAAGTATAACAAGGATATCAGCAAGGATCACAAGGCTCTCGGGAAGCTTCGCAAGGAATGCGAGAGAGCTAAGAGAGCATTGAGCAGCCAGCACCAAATCCGAGTGGAGATTGAGTCACTCTTTGACGGTATTGATTTCTCGGAGCCATTGACAAGGGCAAGGTTTGAGGAGTTGAACATGGACTTGTTTAAGAAGACAATGGGGCCAGTGAAAAAGGCTCTGGAAGATGCAGGCTTGAAGAAAAAAGATATTCATGAGATTATCTTGGTTGGAGGAAGCACTCGAATTCCTAAGGTGCAACAACTGTTGAAGGATTTCTTCGACGGGAAAGAACCAAACAAAGGAGTCAATCCTGATGAGGCTGTTGCATTTGGTGCTGCAGTTCAGGGTGGAGTTCTCAGCGGCGAAGGCGGGGATGAAACCAAAGGTAATTTATACTTGTTTGTTTGTTGTCTCATCACAATTTTGTAGAATTTATCCTTAAATTTCCCCTGTTTTCTTTGTAGACCTTCTTTTGCTTGACGTTGCACCATTGAGTCTTGGTATCGAAACAGCGGGTGGTGTCATGACGAAATTGATTCCAAGGAACACTGTGATTCCAACTAAGAAGTCTCAGATCTTTACCACTTATCAAGATCAACAAACCACAGTATCCATCAAGGTATGTATTTATAAAAGATAAAGGGAAGGTGTTTGTGTTTACTTAGTAATATGGCCAATGTTTTTTCTTTGAAAATGATCAGGTTTATGAAGGAGAAAGGAGCTTGACAAAGGATTGTCGTGAGCTCGGGAGGTTTGATCTCACTGGGATTCCACCTGCTCCAAGGTAATTAGGGTTTTGTCAAGGATTAATTCAGTCTCTAGCATGTGAAAAATGAACTACATATATATTGAAAGCTGGATGCTTTAATTTTCTCTTGCAGGGGAGTGCCCCAAATTGAGGTAACCTTTGAGCTTGACGCAAACGGAATCCTACATGTAAGGGCAGAGGACAAGGCGGCAAAGAAGTCTCAGTCCATAACGATTACTAATGACAAGGGGCGGCTGAGCCAGGAGGAGATAGAGAGGATGGTGAAGGAGGCTGAGGAGTTTGCCGAAGAGGATAACAGAGTGAGGGAAAAGATTGACGCCCGGAACAAGCTTGAGAGCTACTTGTACAACATGAAGAGCACCATCAATGACAAGGACAAACTGGCAGATAAGATCGATTCGGATGATAAAGAGAAGGTCGAAAGCGCAGTGAAGGAGGCTCTTGAGTGGATGGACGATAATCAGAACGCCGACAAGGATGATTATGATGAGAAGCTGAAGGAGCTGGAGGCAGTATGCAATCCCGTGATCAAGCAAGTGTATGAGAAGAGTGGTGGAAGTGGAACTTCTGATGATTCACAGGATGAGGAAGAACCAAATTATGAGTTATAGGAAGCAGGAAGATGATTCGAGGGTTTTATTGGTTTTTGTTCATTTCTTTTTTTAGTGGTTGTAACAAAAAATGTAGCATGTATATTTGATCGTTTCAGGTCTTAAAATTTGAATGGTACTCATTTCAATAATGCTTTGTCAAACAAACAATAAAGCTGACACAAAAACAATCATGCATTTGCAAATTGCAACAAAGGCAAAGTCAAACATCCATGGACGCCGGAAACTCGTCTGCATATCGTAAGTCGTCAAAAGCTTCAATCAATTCAACAAACACTTGAGGATGTGATCATTTATCATAGGCATGGATGAAAACCATCGAAGCATTTTCTTGTTTTGGTTTATATGTTATTTTTTGAGATCTAAAGATAGACTATTAATTTGTGAAAATAAGATGTAAAATAAAAGAGATTAAGTTGGATTATGTCATCAGTCTGAAAAATCTGATTTTGCAGATCATGCAGAAGATAGGAGATGATTGTTAGTTTTTATAGTTATATATTAGACGTTTGTTTAAATTTACAATTTGGCTGATTAGTTGAGTTGATTTTATGCGTTAAGATTTTATATTATTACTTATAATTAAAATTATATTATATTATATTATTTATTATATTAAAATTATTTTATAATTTTATTAATCTGATATAATTATTATTAAGTATTAATTTTTTTTTAAGTTATATTAAAAAAAGTTAAATTTTGGACTAAATTTTCATTATTTTTTGGAACGATACGTAAATTTCCGTAGATATTTTAATCCTCGAGGATAGCAGTGGGAAAGGAGACATCTTTCAGTACATTATATTCGTATCACCAGCAGAAATATCTGGGTTCGATCCTAAAATACCTTACGGACGAGCATCATACTCAGAATCCGTGATTCTTGTGGCCGTTACTTCTAATTAAGTTACTCAGCTCGATGAGTTTCAGAAGGCTTACAACCGATGATCAGCTTCTCTGAGCTCAGCCGGCGGCATCGGAGGGCTAATCACTGTAAAATCTCTAGTCGAGTGTTTAATTATTGTTCAATGCAGCGTCGTTGTGTTCATTAATTCCTTATTTCTCGTGAGACGGTGAGAGGCAGCATGCGAGTCTGTGACTAAGTACAAACGACTTGCCGTATCTAAGTTCGAGCTGATAGTGTCGTTTGCGCACCTTATGTAGTTATACAAACGACATGACGAGACCGGAGAAAATTATATATGAAATCCTCCTACTTCAAAATTTCCCTACTTCGGAGTTTGGCGGGTCGAGTTCCCAGAGAAAGAGCTCCTAGGCGGTCTCAAGGACTAAATAAAGTAAGCTTATGCTTTCTTTCTTTTGTCTTATGGGTTTTATTCTTCGTCATGTCATTGTTTTTCTTCCATTTTTTTTTTGTTTAATTGCTTACGGTAATTGAACGCCTGGAGTTTTTTTTTTGGTGTGGTTGTTTTCTTCACGGTTGCTTTCAAAATGTAAGAAATAAGAAATCAAAAGCTCCTCTTAAAGCTCTGAACCAGTCTTAGGCCGCTTGGCTTAAATCAATCTTCCGAAGAAATTGAATTAGAATTTTTTCTCATGTTCATTTGATTAGGGGCAAGGGAAAGGTCCCTTCTTTTAGAATTAAATTTTGGAAATTGCTGATCGGAAGTCTTAGCATAAGAAAATTGTTTCTAGAATAAAGTTCCAAATGCTGTCATAAAATTCTTTTGGGTTTAGAGTAGAATTTTCATGTGAGTTTCTGTTTTCCTGCTTGCATTTTGATGCAGATTTAATTTTGGGTTTCCAAATTTTTACCAGAGAGCATTTCCTACCATGAATGTCAATGGCGTCTCGTCTGATCAAGTCATTGCAAAACTGCTTGAAATGGGTTTTGAGAATTCCCGTGTCATAGAGGCTATAAAAGAAGTAGGCCCATCGTTTGATGGTGCATTGGAGTATATACTGAATGGTTCTAGTAGTAACAATCAGAGAGCGTCAAGTAGTTCTAGATGTTCAACCAAAAATTTACAGGCTTTGAGGAAAAGAGCTCTGCCTGGATCATACCCACAGGGTCATATTCGACAGTCCAGCATACTAGATCATTTTCAATCCAATGGAAGATGCAAAAGGAGTAAGACTGATGTGGTACCTGATGTATCAATTTCTGGGTCAGAAATAGTACGTGGTTCTGTAGAACAATGTGTGAAACCTCTTTCTGTTGTAGAGGATAGTGTTGAAGTTTTATCAAACTCATCTGATTGGGAGAAAAAAGCTAACAGTCTCTTGGAAAAGCATTTTGGTTATTCATCACTGAAATGTTTCCAGAAGGAAGTCTTGGCTGCTTGGATGGCTCACCAAGATTCTCTTGTTCTTGCTGCAACAGGGTCGGGTATTATTATCTAACTTATGTTTGCGTCTCTTTCCTTGATTTTTTGTTCGATGGGTCGCTAAATTTTAGGCATAATTACCTTTTGTGGCAGGGAAATCTCTGTGCTTCCAGATTCCAGCACTGTTGACAGGGGAGGTGGTGGTTGTGATTTCACCGTTGATAAGCTTGATGCATGATCAATGCTTAAAGCTGGCAAAGCATGGGGTTTCTGCTTGCTTTCTTGGATCTGGGCAGCCAGATAGTACTGTGGAAAGCAAAGCAATGAGAGGCATGTACGACATAATATATGTTTGCCCTGAAACTATCCTGAGGTAAGAAATTTCGTTAACATGTTGCAGTTTTTTAAGGTGTTTCAGAGGTTCTCAGAAATTAAAATTATTGTTCTACTTTACAGACTGATAAAGCCACTTCAAAAATTAGCAGAAAATCGTGGAATTGCACTTTTTGCGATTGATGAAGTCCATTGTGTTTCAAAGTGGGGCCATGATTTCCGGCCTGACTACAGGTTTGTCTGATATTTGTTTACAATTGCATTCTAATATATCACTACAAAAACTAGTGGTTGGATCTGGTTAATTATTAATGCATGTCCATCGCTGATTACAAATGGCTCAAATATTCTTGTGGTTAGATGACCACGACCTTGATCAGCCATTTTGGACCCATCCTCCAAAATTGCTGTCAATATGGCTTAATAAAGCAATGATAACTTGTTTCCTATTGGAAGACAAAAACCAATGACAAAATTGCACAATTTATTCATGCCATTCTTCTGCTCTAATTATGTCTCTATCTTGTCTTTTATGTACCTTGTGAGTTCTATACATGAGGAATCATTCTTGATAGATGAAAGTTATCATATTTCCTCAACATATGTGTTTCCAAATGTTTCAGGAAATTGTCTGAGTTGCGGAAAAACTTTAGTTCTTGCAACTTAAAATTCCTAGAATATGATATACCACTTATGGCATTGACTGCTACAGCCACAGTTCAGGTCCGTGAAGACATCCTTAGGTCATTGTCCATGTCAAAGGAAACAAAGGTTGTGCTTACTTCCTTTTTTCGACCAAACCTAAGGTTTACGGTGAGTTATTGCATTAAATTTTTAAACATATTTCGGTTTTCCATTTTTAGTGTATTTTTCTTTTGGTTTTTGAGATGAAATTGTCACCGGGGCTGGGTTTTGTTCTGCATGATTAAGTTTATTGATTTACAGGTACGACATAGTAGAACATCAGCATCATCTTATGAGAGTGATTTCCAAGAACTGATAGGCGTGTATACTGGAAAGAGAGGCGCAGGTGAAAAGAAACGTATGATCATGTCCCAAGAACTAAATAATGTCTTGGGTAGCTCTGCAGATACTATCATATCAGAGCCAGATAGCATTTCTCAGAATGATTCGGACAACAGTGAGGATGGTTGCTCTGACAGAAATTACGAAGTAAGTTCATCCCAGGAAAACGGTTCAAATACTTCGAAGGGAAAGGAGCTGTCAGTTGAGTACTTGGAAAATGACATTGACATCTTTCAGAGTGTGAATGATTGGGATGGTATGTAATTGGCAGTTCTGATTTTTTTTATCTTTTTATCCTTTCCTGTATTATTGTCTAGTACTATAGATGCTCCCATATCTGAAATAAATATACTTCATTTGCAGTTAGCTGTGGTGAATTCTGCGGGCAATCCCTTTGTGAGGACTGGAATACCAGAGAAGAAACAAGATCTGGTATTATTGATCTGCCAAATCAACCAGAAGAAAGACTAGGACTTATGCGGGAGCCTTTGGAGAAAGGATCAACCATCATATATGTTCCTACAAGAAAAGGAACGTTGAGCATTGCAAACTATCTTTGTAGGTGTGGTGTGAAGGCTGCTGCCTATAATGCAGCGGTATGTCAGGGATTATAATCATTGCAGATTTTAAAAAATGCTTCTTCTGCTTTTTCTTATAATCTACTATGGGGTTCTCTTAACATCCGTCATGAACATGTGTCTTTTTCATTTTTATTTCTTTTGTTGTTAACATATATGTTGGTTCGCTTTTTCTTCAGTTGGCAAAATCACATCTAAGGCAGGTTCATAAGATGTTTCATGAAAATACTTTAGAGGTATGAATCTTCAGGCTCATTGAAATTATTAGAAATGTAGTTTTCAAGAATGTTTATGCTTCCATGTGTTATCACCTTTGAAACTTAGCGGATTTTGTGTGCATATGCATACACATGTTAGACCTTTCGGATTTTTTGAGGCGTTTACACAATAAATTTCAATTGATGCAATTCAGCTATTTGAAGTTTTAATTTTTATTTCCTTCATTAATAATCTTAAGTTGTGAAAGTACATTAGACATCTTAGACTTAAAAATCTAAGTACTCTCTTGAAACTGAAAAGGAATCACCCTTCATATTTCATTGTTTTTTTTATCTCAGAACGTGTAACAGAAAAACAATTTGATATTAAGTGTATTTTCCTCAATGTAGGTGGTTGTTGCAACAATTGCTTTTGGAATGGGAATTGACAAATTAAATGTCCGAAGAATCATCCACTATGGCTGGCCGCAGGTGATCTTGTTAGCCGACTTTTCCTTCAATCTTAGCATTTCCTCTTTGTTCTGAATTGGCGAACTGGCAGTAGTTCGCTTCATGTAGTTAACATGAAATGCCTACTAGAACTATTGATTTCTCTTGATGTGTTACACCATTATCCGTTATAAATTTTTAACTTTTTGGCTTGTTAGAGTTTGGAAGCTTACTACCAAGAAGCAGGTCGAGCAGGCAGGGATGGAAAATTAGCAGACTGCAGTAAGTTCATTGTTGATTGGTACTTCTTTTGTTAAGTCCCATAATATGGATAGCACTTAATGAAACCTCTTCTGTTTTTCATGATCAGTTCTATTTGCAAATCTAACAAGAGCACCATCGCTTTTGCCAAGCCGAAGAAGTGAAGAGCAGACAAAGCAAGCATATAAGATGTTATCAGATTGTTTCAGGTCGATGTCAAATCCATCTCTTGCAGCGTTGTTCATTATGTGCCCACTGTAAAACAAAAACCTGCGCATTATATACATTCCCTTGCTTACTGGCAGGTATGGAATGAATTCGTCGTGCTGTCGGGCTAAAAAACTTGTGGAGTATTTTGGGGAGGATTTCAGTTATGAAAAGTGTCTACTGTATGTAACACTTTTCGAGGTTCTGTTTTGAAGATTCTTTTCACTAAATTCGTTTTACAGTGTTTAACTTGTAATTTTGTTAATGCAGGTGTGATGTATGTGTTAATGGACCTCCTGAACTGCAGAATCTGAGAAAGGAAGCAGATCTCCTAATGCAGATAATTGCATCTCATCATGCAAGTGAATACCGAAATGGTTCATATGATGACGATACAAGTAGCAATATTAGGCTTAAACATACGGGAAAACTAAATCTCAGGATGATTGTCAGCAAAATAAGGGAGCAGGTGATTCTTTCTCAATTCTCTATGCTCATGTGAGATTCCCGCGTTGATACTTAAAATGCAGCTCAAATTCTCACACATTGTTTGCTGACTTTTCATACGACCTGGGCAGTCTCAAGAATTTATGGCGACTGAACGGCTTTGGTGGCAAGGCCTTGTCCGAATCGTGGAAGCTAAAGGCTACGTCAAAGAAGGAGATAACAAGGTAACACTCCCTTGATTATGTTCAGTTCTCTCTCTGTTGCTCATTCTGATCTCACAGTTACGACTTAACCCCTACGCAGAATCATGTTCAGCCGAAGTTCCCAGAGCTAACACAACTTGGGTTGGAGTTTGTTGAATCTGGAAAGGAGCAAACTTTTTTTGTTCACCCTGAAGCAGATATGCTGCTTTCTGCAAGCAGACCTAAATCTTTCTCAAGTTTTTCGGAGTGGGGAAGAGGCTGGGCTGATCCTGAGATTCGACGTCAGAGGCTAGCAAGTATGCAATGCAACAGAAACCCATTTAACTCCAGAGGCACAGGAGAAGGAAGAAGAAAATCGCGAAAGCAACGAAGAAGCAGATCAAGTCATAATCACAGTCCAAATCTAAAAACTGCTAGGGGCAGAATAGAAGCCAAACTATCCAAAAAGTGTGTCCGGCCAAGGTCATTCAATCATTGATATGTTTGGAATTTACATTGTGTGATGGATTCTGAATTCAAAATTCAATTATACTTTTGAAGAAGCTCGTTGCTTCACATTGCAATGATGATTAAAGAAGGATTATGTTTACGATTCTATGAGAACCATTCGTGCTCCACCTGTCCTTTCACAATATTACCTGAATATATAATTAACGTCGAAAGGAGTAAACACCAAGCGCATCTGGTGTAGTGGTATCATAGTACCCTCCCACGGTACTGACCGGGGTTCGATTCCCTGGATGCGCAATGTCGTTGTTTTTTAAAAAGTTTCCACATTTTGGATCTGGCCTTCATCAAATGCAAAGGCAACAACAAAAGGAGAAGCAAGGGATATTCCCTTTTCTCTAGACAAACTCCATTTGCCTAACCACGACTCGATTGAATGCCATCCATTAAAGGAAAGAATCTTATTACACACTAAAATATGTTTTTTGCGTCTCATTTTTCTTATACATCTTCAAGACTCCAACATATCAACACCAACTCCATCTCCATGGATTTTGGGCGGGTAATTTTTGCAGTGATAGGTTTTTCTTCCTCTTTCTTATTTATCGTTCGGAATGTAAAGACTTGGCATAGACAACAGGTCACAACAGAAAAATTGAGGATCGTCAACGAAGCATTGGAGCAAGCTGAAGAAAGAGCAGCTAGATTTCAAGAAAGGCATGATCGAATTCTAAGTCAAATTTGCTCCTTTTACTTGACGAATAGGGAGCTGGAGGAGGCCTTGGGCGATGCTCGGGTGGCCATGAATGAGGCATTGGATTTTGCTGCTAATTTGAGAAGGCTGCAAATGAAGATAATTAGCTCTTTCCCTAGTGATCAGCTTATAGCCATGACATCACAAGGTTGATGAACAATTAATTAGAGGTTGGATTTTTAATCATTATAACCTTGTGAAAGATCACTTCTACATTTCCAAGAAAAATTATGTTAGCATTTGAGATTGTCTGTCGGTCTAATCCGTCTAAAAAAATTTAAATTACAATTATGCTTTAAATATGTTCTAAATTTGGTTAAGATTAATGATTATTTTCATACCAATTTGACATTGTACAAAATAATTCTACTCTTAGCAAGGTAATTGAAAAATATGTTATTTAAAGCATGTCTAATGAAAAAACCAAGGACAATGGGCTACATATAATGTTTAGCTATTCAAATGACACTATTCATACTATTTTACGTAAGAATATTTTTTGCGCTTTTAAGAGCACATCTAGCTTGCGAGGGGGCGGGGGTGTTTTGGACTGGGCATAGCACTCAAGGGCCCTTAGCCCATGCAAAACAACTTTTAATACATTAATTATATAGCCCGGGAAAATGCAAGTACATGTGCTAAAATAGTCTCCTTGCCAAACTAGTCAAGGATGCTGGCCCACTCAACAAACGACTGGAGATCAATTTTATCTAAGGATGAAAATATCGATATCGACGGATATATCGCTAGTTAAATTTACGGATATCTCGTCACAAATATCGATATCGTTTACGGTCAACAAAAATGACGGAAATTCGATCTAAAAGTTGGAAATTTGGAATGAACTTTTGGAAAAAACTCAAGTACCCAATAATGGTTATATAGGACTAATAAAAACTATAAAATGACTTTGATATAATAAATATATGATGAATGATATGATATAAGAGGGTTCTGCCGATGACTAGTAATATAAAATTTTAAACATAAACAGAAATTGAAGTGAATTACTATAATTGAATGTTAACATAATTTAAAATATAACAATAAACATAAAAAAAATGTCAATGGAATAAAAATTATAAAATGAGTAAATATATTTAAAATTGGAAAGAAAAAAAAAATAGGATGAAAAAATAGAGCCAATCTTTGTTCAAAAATTGGAAAGAATTCATATATTTAAATTTAGAAAGAAAAAAAGGAAAACATTTGGAAAAAACGAATTTTAAAAAAAAAAACAAAGGGGCATCCTGGATTCGAATCCAGGACCCAGCCAACTCAACTAGCCCAACAAAATTAGAAATATAACAACGGTATAATATATAAAGTATACCAACTAACACTATTTCACAGTCTCCTTCTTCCTCCCGCGAGTCTGCCATTCGGATTTTTCGACCCGACGGCATGACCCGACTGGAATTCACATATTTTACGTCCGATTTTCATGAACTTTGGTCCTGCCTTGATTGCTTTAATCAAATAATGAGATTTGTGGGCTTAAAACAAGACAAAAATATCGAAATTTCGCTCAATTTCTTTTCCCAACCTCCTTATGTGCCGCCGGCCAATTTTAGCAAAATTTCGCCGATAATTACCAATTTTTTCATCCATGATTATATTGCGTCATAGGATGATAACTCCATTGCCAATTGCAACGGCTCTTTGATAGCAACAACTCCTATATATATATATTATTAGAAAGGTTCTTTTTTTCAATATATGTATGATTGTATAAGAGTAACGACTCCTTTTTTAGGGCAAATTACATTTTATTACTTTGTGATTTACACCTAATAACATATTCATACCTAAGTTTTCTAATGTTACAATTTACACCATGAACTCTTCAAATCGTTACATTTTGACCCCTTTGTTAAAAAATTTGTTAAATATGAAATGAGACTCATAATTTTGAATAAAAATTATTAATTTAAATTTATAAAAATTATATATTTTTTATAAAATCCAAAAAAAAAGATAATAAAAAAAATCAAACTTACAAAAATGAAAAAAAAAATGAAAAAATCTAAAATTTTATTTGTATACAAAAGTAGTTTGTCTCTCTTCATCATCCTTACATTTCTTCAAAATAAATCATTTTTATAAATTTAAATTAATATTTTGTTATTTAAAATTATGGGTCCCTTTTAGATTTGACAATTTTTTTTTAACAAAATGATCAAAGTGTAACAATTTGAAGAGTTCATGATGAGAATTGTAACATTTGAAAACTTAGGTATGAATCTCATATAAGGTGTAAACTATATGGTAGTAAAATGTAATTTTCCTTTTTTTAATATATTTTTTAAGAAAGCAATGGCGCAACATCTTTTTTTTTTATGTATAATGTATAATTATTATTTTTATATATTTATGATAATGTTTAATTATTTTTTATATATTCATATAAGTTAAGTAAAATTAAATTAAATCAAATTGTATTTCAGATATATTATATAAGATTTTTGAACTATCTTTAAGAAAATAATTACAAAAAATTGAATTATTGCCTCTTACCTCTCCCCATTATAAACACAGCAAATATTGGGCAAAATGACATGAATAGTGTCATTTGAGAGGCTAAACCTTGCCTCTAGCCCCTTGTCTTTGCCTTGTAATTATTTTCTTAAAGATAATAATGTATAAATCTTAAATTTTGTATATAATATAATAATAATGAAGACATCTTATACAATAATGAAGAAATCTTATTTTGTTTTAAAAAATTAGACATATGGCAGTCTTGCTGTCTTGCATTGACTGTTAAGAGGGAAGGCAATAACACATGGATGTTGGTTGTGGGCCAAGAGCCCAGCCCAAGCCATGGAAGAGGCCAGAATAGCCCCCAGGCTTGTCTTTAGCCTAGCCTCGCCTAGACTTGCCCCAATCTATTAGAAATTGCACAGTCCAATTCAGGGGCTATTTGCAGCCCAGCCTTTGGCTACTTTGCACACATTAGACATGCTCTAATGGGAAGAGCCAAAGGCAAGAATTCAAGGGGCAAGGGGAAAAAGGTCATATCATGCATAGCTCTGGCTATTTTTCTCCCCTCTTAAAATAAACTAGTACGTGTCTAACAATAATTAGGATCCATTAACTATATGTATGTGGTAGGCATTCATCGAATAATAGTTACCTTGCTGGTCTTCCAACCCACTGAGTCTATTTGTATGAAAGTAACAAGAAAATTGATCATATGTGTACATTTCAAATTTAATGTCGTCGCATTTTAGCGTAGTTTCAATCATCTTGGATGTATAGTATAGTTTCAAGCATCATCTTCGACATGCGGTGTAGTTTATGTCATCTTGTACACATAATGCAATTTAGGTCATCATTGTTATATGGTGCAATTTCGATCTTCTTTAACATATATTGCAGTTTCGATTATCATGGACATATAGTGCAGTTTTGATCCGTCATTTTAGACATACAGTGACAATTTTGATCATCTTGGAGATATTGGATATATAGTACAATTTTAGTTTATCTTAGACATATACTAAAATTTCAGTCATTTTAGTCATTTTGTGCAGCTACAATTAAGTAATTATATTCATCATGAACATAAAAGTGTGTTCTACCCACGAAGTGTCGCAGTCCAGAGTCACCGTTCTGTAACGACCCGTCCCGGAATTCGGGAATAGGTTAGTAACTAATCACGATTAATGAGGGTTCATCGGTGGTTAGTTGGGTGGAATCAGACGAACGATGCAAAATGGCCGTTTTGCCCCTAGTCGTGGGTAAAACGTTGACTTTTTATTCGGGCGGTCAAATGTACTTTGACCAGTGTCCGTGACGTAGTTTGGGACGTCACGAGATCATAGACAGGTGGCACGTTCGATGCCGACGTTCGTGGTGAAAGTTATGACGTTCGGAAGTCCAGGGGCATTTCCGTAATTTGGTAGAATTAAGGGAAAATGTTGACTTTTTGATCGGGGGGGTCCGATGGCCGAGGGCCAAGGACCGTTAGGAAGGCCTCGATGCCCTGAGTACGACGACAGGCGGCACGTCGAAATCGGACTTCGAACGGGAAAGTTACGGGTCACGGAAGTTTGATTTCATTATGCACGCATTTCGAGGCAAGGACACGTGGCTTATCCTGGTTGGGTCAGATGTTCTATGTGGGGCCTAGGGACCAATAACATTAAATATGGACTTGTGCTTTGATCTGGTGAATGTGGATTAAAATAATTGGGCTTGATTAATTTAAAATCTCCACTTAATCCCAAGAGTGAATCTGGACCCTTCATCTAATCTAATCCCTCAACCTGGGCAAATCTGGGCCGTCCATTTCCTTATTCTCCATCAATTCGAACTTCCCACCTTCTCTGTGCAAGCACGATCTGTGCACGGGTGAGGTTGGAATTGGAGCACTGGGCCTGTTAATCGTGAGTGGCCTTGGGGCAGTGAAGGTAGTGGAGACATCCTGCTGTGGCTGGGACAGTTTGCAGAGCACGGGAAGATTAAAAAATGGCGTTTTTGGGCTGTGCAGGAACCGTTTGTGCAGTGAGACCAGAATGTATTCCCACGGGTGTTGGGGTCGTGTGCGATCATCAGAGTATGTGGGGGGTGCTGGTATTCGGGTCTGAGGGTGCACAATTGTGGGTTGGAGAAGTCAAAACTGTGTGGGTGTCTCTGAGGAAAAAACAGAGTGTGAGAGCAGGTTGGTTACTCTCCCATTAGAACAAGTCTGAGGCGAGTTGAGGCAGGGTGAGCGTGTGACTAGGGTCGAGTTATGTTGGGTATGGGAGAGTGAAGTGGAAGGAACGAGTGATATTGCACCCAGAAACCCGAAGCTCGTGTTTGGCCAAATTCAAACTTGAATTTGGAATGTAGGCCGACCCATGGCAAGTTAAGGCCTCAGTTAGCCTCCTGGGATCAAGTTGAGTCGATCCAGAGCAATTGGGAGGTGACTTGATGTTGTACGGTGTCTGATCGGACCTGGCGACCGGGAGGAAAATCGAGCATTGAGTTGTGGACCTGAAGGTAAGTTCTGTCAAAATTGATCTCAAAATCATCCTCAGAGTAAGTCCTCGATGCTCCCTGACCAGTTAATTGATGGAAGGCGACGCTGGTTTACTGAACAGGAACGTTGGACCGTGGCTGGAACAGGAGGTCAGTCGGTCTAGCTTTAGGCCGTGACGATCGTAATGGATGTCACAGACCCTTAATTAAGTCCTTCACGATGTTATTTGAGGGTTCAATTGAAGGAAACAAGATGTTGTTGGCAGGATTGGGACCGGGTCACACACGCGGGTCGACGGCCCGTTTACCAGGGAATCAGGTGAGGATGGTGACCGTTGGGGTACTGTAGCTGGCGCGTGAGTGTCACGCGCAGTCGCTTGCGGCAGCGCGTGAGGCGCGTGAGGCCGATTTTCAAGGTGAGTTCAAAACGACTTTTGTCCTATACAATGTAACGAGCATTTTAACGTTGGTTTCGGATTTTTCGGACGCCGTTTCGATGTTGTTTCGAGGGTCCGAAGGTTTATGTTACGTTTTTAATTAACGATTAATTCCCGGAAAATTATGGGAAAATGGTATGTTATTATCTAAGCTCTTAGTGACACTAAATTATGTTCTCGGACAGGTATCAGAAATTACGGAACCGCGTGCGGCACGGAACCGAGCCCTATTGGACGGTGTGTGAGTGGACTTGCTTTCAAAATTTAATGCATGAATAAATTATTTCTATGATTTTATGATTATGATTATAAGTTGTGATTGATTTTGATTTCCGTATTTATACGTATTTTACTATACATGTGAAATTACACGTATTTCGAGACTATGGTCACTCGTGTGCTTAATGATGGTTTAATGAAAGTAGTTATATGAAATGGATGTAAAATGATTTAAGAAGGCTGTTTATGATTTGCGAGTGTGACTTACGGTTTTGACACGTTTTTCGAGAACGTTCCGGATTTGCACGTTTTACGAGATTTCGAGTTATAATGGTTTGATCACTGTTGATGTTTGAATGCGGGAATTGGAGTGAGAATTGTAATTTTGAGGATTTAAAAATGGGTATTGAGTATGTTTTGATTGGACCGTGATTTTGGTGATTATGACTGTGGTTTTGGTGTGTTGAAAATAAGATTTGAGAAAGAAGTGATTTCTAAGAATTAAAAAGGGATTTGAAAAGGGTGATTTCGGGCTTAATGCTCGGGGCATAAAAGTAACTTTGATTTACGCGATTTCGGTTTTCGAAAATAATAAAGCGGATTCTTGGTTTGGGTTCGGGATGATGCTTCCGGATGCCGGCTTACGGAATCATTATTGCGAATTCGAATTCGGGAATGAAAAAGGATTTAATAAAGTGATTTGGTATGATTGTACATGCCCCGTGTGTAATGGTAATATGATTATGTTGTGAAGTATGATTTGGGGAATTGAATGGGGAAATTCGGACCATGGGTCCTGTTGTGAAAAACGTGATTTTGGGATGGATCCCACGTTGTTGTGTTTGACGAATGTTTTGGGGTTTAAAGACCCGTTGAAAACTGTTTTGGGTTTAAAGACCCGTTGTTGTGTTTGAAAACTGTTTTGGGTTTAAAAACCCGGGTGCTATTGCTGGAGCACGTTTTGAGTTTAAAGACTCGGTTAATTGATGACGGGGGAGGGCCCTTAATGAGTTTAAAGACTCGTGAGTTTAAAGACTCGGTTACTGTGATACCCTCGAGGCCTGTTGATTATGTTCTGAGTTTAAAGACTCGTTGATATCCCGGGAAGGCCTGTTTATGCGCATGGTTTTGAGTTTAAAGACTCGGGCGCACTTGTTATCCAGCAAAATGATTGACTTATGTTTTATTGATGATTTCTGATGTTTCGGTTGAGTTGGGCAGTGACCCGGTATGTGGTTGATGGCTTTGGATCACGTTGTGCATTTGGTTGAGTGGTGGTTTTGGGCTGAGGCCCGGTGCCTATGATTTCGGGCTAAGACCCGATGGTTGAGAAAGGAAAAATGATTTTGAGATTCATACGAGTTTTCCCGTATGTTGAAATTTGATACACAGTTTTTCTTATGTGGAAAATCTTAACCGATTGCAAAATGATTTTTGTATGCATGCATTCGTTTTTACGCGGAGGGTAAAAACGCTTGATGTAACTGTTTTGCTAAACTGATTTATTTTTGTCCACTCACACCTTTTGGTTTTTATTGACCCTCCAGGTCGTTGCGCGTTGTTCGAGGCTGTACGAGAGGCGGAGGCATGAGTAAGTGTGTGTGGCTATCCCTGGTTTGGCAAGTACTGAGGGTAACTTGGGGTTTTCAGTCATCTTGCCAGACGGGAGCAGGACCGGGCGCGGTTAACGATGCCCCTATCGGGGGCGGTCCTGACACGTTCGGTGCTTCATGACCAAAAGGTTGTCTTGCGTTAAAGGATTGGACTCACTAATAGTTTCTCTATGGATGTGTGATGTGATGACTAGTGTGGATGGACTGAAATATGCGGGCTTGGAAGCCTTGATGTCATGATCGTGCCCTAAATAGGCTGACCAGTAAACATGCTTTTAGCTGCATTCAAAATAAGTGGGTCACTAGTAACGACTGCTACTATACAGTTTTGATGGATTCAGTTTACGGTCCAAAAAATTTTCTTGTAGTCAAATAATTGTGATGTTAGCGCGCAAAATTGCTTGCGCCATTATTTACTATGTTTTTTTTTCTTGATATATCTAAGGATTTTAATAAGCAGAACACGAGGATAGTTAATGACAAACTTCCTTAAGTCAAAATGTTGATGTTGTGTTCGAAACTTGTTATTTAGTTCGGTGATAGTTAAAGACAAACTTCCTTAAGTCAAAACGTTGATATCACGCCAGAACACGAGGATGGTTCTATGACTTAGAAGCATCCATAAAAAACATTGCTTGGTATATTTCAAACATCATCATGACGTCATCCCTCACCGGTGAAGGCAGACGCGCCACAGCGGATGGCCGGAAAATCGCCATTAAGGCTCAAAACTTCAAACTGTCGTATCTCCCTCATTTCGCAACCAAATTTCACAAATTTTATATCAAAAGCTATCTACTCAACCCAAAGAATCCAAATCTAAAATCAGAATTCAAGGAAACTACATGGATTCCAAGTTATAAGCCTCCAACTTTTTCGACCAACTTCCTCCTCTCACACCGTGAAACCCAACGTTCTGCACCTTCAAACCCTAGCTCATCATGCTCGTGAAGGTTCCTATAAGTTGTTTCCAACCTTAGTTTGGTCCAAAAGTTCCTCCAAATGAAGATGGGAATTAATGGTGGTAATGTGTGTTTGTTTTGTGTGTGTGTGTGGTTGCTTGCACGGGAAAAAGAGAGTGAGAGGGAGAAAGTGGATAATGATCCACTCCAAACTAATCCTATCCACTAAAATCCCAAAATATCAAAATTTCCATTTCCCAATTTGCCCTTCCCCAAAACAGAAATCTACACCTAAACCAAATTGCAAAACGTCCAACGCTCTAAAATTAATCTGAAAATCCCGGATAAATTCTGATAATCCCGTAAGTAAGGTCTGGATCATTACAAGCTTGGTTTGCTACTCAGACTTTATATGGATTTACTTGCAACGACTTTATCGCATTTCTATCTTTTTTTTTGATAGTTTCGGTTTCGACATAGCTAATTTCCTTCTTTTATGCTCCTTGGGTTGGGCTTGTAACGAGTGAATCTTTAATTTTGTTGGTTTTTTACCTTTAACCGGGAGTGGGTTTTTTGGTTGTAAACAAAGTGAAATTTCAATCTATATTAGACATAAAATGGAAGCAGCTAACGACGACCCATATTTTATTGGACAACTGCAATGTATCTTGCATATTTAAATTAGTTACAATTTATCTAGATCTCAATACAATTTTGAATTATCTTGTATATATTATTATTAAATCACTTTAAATTTATTGTGATTTTATCTATAACCTAATGGTAAAGGTGACATTTGTTTAAAAGGTTGTTAATGTGCACATATCAAACAATAATTTTGTTTTAAGTGTTATGCGTAATATTTTAAGAATTGAGACTGCTTAGTTACATAATGCAAAATTATTTTAAGGCTTTTTACTCAATATGTTCATTGATCATTGAGCTAAGTCTCAAAATGCACAAATGCACCCCGAACGTAATTTTAACTCAATTCACCTCTTGAACACAATTTTAGTTCCAACTTACCCCCCTAACTGCCTAATTTAATATATTCTGTTAAAATAAAAGAAAAATGGTTCATAAATTTAATTCATCCATTTCCCTCCGGCTCATCTTCTTCCTCTTGATTTGGACTCAATATGAAATTCCTCTCATGGGTTTGCCCGGATGCCACAATCATTGGGTCTGTCATCACCTCCAGAGAGAAAGGATAGCAGAACTCGGAAGGAATTGGAACTGCTCTGCTCCTCTGGGACTCCTTAGTCTTAGTCATGATAAGTCGCTCATGCATACAGGTAACGAGGGATATCATCTCCTCAATATATGGGTGCTTAGTCTTATTCTGACGACAAGAAAGACCAGATAGCTTCAAAAACCAGATAGCAAATGTTACTATGCCCCTGCGTGGACGTTAAAACATCAGATAACTTCAAAAATACATATGAGGCGAGAAGAAAAACCAGACATGATCTACCTTAAGCAATTCTGAAGCTAAAATGACAACTGATGTCGTCCCATCTCCAACTTCGCGTTCTTGAAGCTCAGCCAACTCCACAAGCACCTGTAAAGCCCAAATGAAACCATATGATATATTTGACAGGAACAAGCTGCCTGACTTGTACGATGCATCGACAATACCATAGAAAAAAAAAACCAACTTTTCCTACCTTGGCAGCAGAGTGTTCGATTTTTAACATCTTGAGTATAGTAGCTCTATCATTAGTAATAGTCACATCACCAATATCATCTACAAGCATCTGGAATAATAACCAATCAATAATCAGAGTAAATTCTCTAAAACACTTGCGCACATAATCTATGCTACTGTCCTAAAGAGTTATTAGATTCAGTGCCCCATAAGACAAAGGTAAAGTCCACAGTAACTCAGTTAGTATAAGAATACTAATTCACCATCTTTCAATTTTCCAAGGCCTACGGGGCGAAGTGAGGATTTGGCAATGTTTGCAACAGCTTGACAAGCCATCACTGTTTTCATCAAAAGGAAACCAGAAAAATTAGAAGCAGTTACTTACAAACACAAAAATGAAAAGACTATTATAAAGAGGGAAAAAGAGAATAAGAGATTTCTGGGACGAATACAGAACCGAAAGCCGAGAACCCAAGCTATGACCCACAATTACAAAAATTGATCGGTCGTTAATTAAACATTATTTTATATCCTTTATACTCAACTTTTAATATTAAAAAAATAAATAATTGGAGAAAATAATATATTTTGTGATATTTTTGTAGAATTAAATAAAGCTTGGAATTTGGAGCGTTTTGGCGAAAGAAGCGTCCCAATCGAAGTTCGAACAAAAAAATTATGGATGAAATTCAGTAGAATTATATCAATTAATTTTTAAATTGAAAATTCATTTGAAAGCCCAAGAAATCAGCCTAGTCGCCTAGTCCAGCAATCCGCCCAGCCCAATTCAATTGATCCAAGCCCAGCCAAAATCGTAGCCCACTCCCGGGAGCCAGCCCAGGTGCGACCAGCTCAGCCCGCACTTACCGATTTTGTATTCCCCACTTCGGCGTGCTTTCGCGGAATCCTCTGACCCCAGCTCAGCAGGCGTGCACCGACTTTCCTGCACTCCTCAGTGCCTGTGAGGCTGAATTCATTGACTTCTGTCAGTGTGCCCATGCCGAAATAATACTCTTCTTTTTAGCAGGTCCCTATGCAACCCATTTCCTGCACAAAACTGTTCCAACTTCCCACCTTTTCAGCCCAAACTGACAGGACCCATTCCAATCCCCCCGGGATTAGTGCGGGATGACCCTGCTCCCGTCTGACACGAAGTGTCAGACAAGGGATATTTCCGACCTTTGCCCTCCCGGGCTATCAGAGTACGCCAGGATCCGGAGGAGGCATGTGATATCTCGGTCTCTGCTACAGTCCACATCCGATGTCAACCTGAAGGGCAGTCAAAACATTAAAAACTGTGAGTGGACAAAACAAGAGTTTATAAAAACATTTAATAAGAAGACATTTGTACCCTCCACTAAAAAGCATGCATGCATTCGAAAACCATTTATCCAAAACAAACCATATGTGGGACTAAGCCCAAAGAAGATGTAAACCAAGGTCGAAAGGACCACAATGAAAACGACCATACAGGCCACTGCCCAAATCCATAAGGGACTCGGCCCCAAACCATAAAGAAACCAAGTACACGAGCCACTGCTCAAATCCTGTGCACACCACATATCATATATCATATATATACATATAAGTCACACAACCAATCCTGTCACGGTATCCAAAGCTACGCGCGTGCTACCCGGGTCTCAATCCGAGTTATCTCAAAGTCAAGGTCAATGTCCGCAGACCACTGACCCTACCCGAGGTAATAGTAACCATAGCCTTCCTGAGAGTAAGGAACCCAACTGGGGGTGACTCCACTCAGTCGGTGCTCCGTGACTACTCCGGGGTCCACCCAGGCCAACGACCCTCCCCGGAGGAGATAATAGAAGTAAATGAAGGTAGATGAACATACATATACATAACATAAACATTCATGACCGGTTCCCCTGAACCGTCATGATCCATAATATCCATAATCAGGTAACATGCCGGTTCCCATAAACCGTCATGTACCGTAATAACATAACCGAGGTAACATGCCGGTTCCCATAAACCGTCATGTACCGTAATAACCAACAAGGGTTCATGCCGGTTCCCATAAACAGTCATGAACCACGATACCATAACAAAGGTTCATGTCGGGTCCCATAAACCGTCATGAACCAGAGAATCCATTTAAGGTTCCCTAACCTGAAATCAAAACCGTAAAGTGATTGGGTCTCGTGCCCGAACGTAGGACATCAACTGGGCATCGTGCCCGAAATCCGAGGTCATATGCCCGAGACAAAACCAAATGGGTCTCATACCCGAGTTTATCCTTTTGAAATTCAAATCCAGTTCATTTAAATCAATACAGAAATACAGACCCGTACAAGCACCGTATAAGGCCGAAACCTTGAAATACGTGCTTATACGTAACCACATACAAATGCACCCATGGCATTACAAACAAGCATTTAAAACATATAATAAACATTTATGCATGCACCAATTTAGAAAACAAGGTCCACTCACAGACCGTCCGAGCTGCCGCCTCGATTTGCGTGCCATACGGCTCCCCGAGCCGATCACCGTCACCGGGACTCCCAAACCTGTCCAAATCGTAATAGAAGGTTGCTAACTACTTAATTAACCTCCCACTAAAGCCCCGTAATTTTCCCGTATTTTTAGCTATTTTTAAAACCGAACCTAAATCTTCCGATGCCCCGAAACATATCGAGACGGTGTCCGATTGACACGAAACCAGTCCCAAAATGTTCGTTACATCGAATAGATGATTTCGTATGTTGGAACCTTCCCCAGATTCCCTGCCACGCGCCCTCACGCGCCGCCTGAAGTGGCTGCGCGTGGGCTTCACGCGCCAGGTACAGTACCTGCTGACGTCATCGCTGACGTCATCACTGACAGCCCCTGACAGTGACACGTGTCACGCTCCCATTGGCCCACTGTCTGACATGTCAGTCTGACATTGTCAGATCTGACATGATGACGTCATCAGGATGACGTCATCAGTCATCCCTGCCTCCTCGCGGGTCGACCCGAATGACTGCAACCAGGTCGCCGTGACCCGCGGCTTGACCCGGCCGGTTCTCCGCCGTCCGGCCACCAAAATCGTTCCCGTTTGTCCCATTCTCCTCGTCTCAATCTAACCTAGAGTTCTATGGGTTCAAAACTAGGAAAAACATCAAAACCCATACCTTCCAAGCTCATCAATGGCGGCCGTGACTTCCTCCGCCGTTCCCGGTTGATCCAGGCCGTCCCCATCCCCAACACTAATCCTATTCGACTCCTAGGACTACCAGCAACCTAACCTAAGCCTTAGAATCGAATAAAAAGCAATGAAACAGAGTTTTGAATTTTTGAATATTTTTACCTCTCGGGTTCTCTCCGCCGTGGCCTTCACCGTGGGCCACCGTCCAACCTCTCGGTCCTCAACCCTTCACACTCCTCCCACGGTCACTCCCAGCTCACACAAGTGATGAATGGTGAAGTGTGTTTTGATTTTTGAAGAAATGAAGAAAAATGGGGTTATGGGTTTTGGGTTGGAGGATGAACAAAGATGAAGGAGGATGGCTGATGAGAGAAAGAGAGATGGATGATGGGGATTAAAAGATGAGATTGAAATGGATGGTTAAGATTGAATGGTGGGTGGGTTTGGTTTATAAAAGTAATTAAATAATATTAATTAATTATATAGATCCACATTTTGGGGGTCTAAGCCAATGGGATGAGTGACACTTGTCACTCATCCATGGGGCCCACCAAAATATCCACCCAATCAGATTTCGCCAAAACGTCCCCGTCTCGAAGTTCGTGCATAGTGAAATCGAACTTCCGTGACCCATAACTCTCCCGTTCGAAGTCCGATTTCAGTGTGCCGCCTGCCTATGGATTCGTATCGTCCTTATCTACGTAACGGTCTTCGGCCCTCGGCCATCGGACCTCCCGGTCAAAAAGTCAACATTTGGCCCCCATTTAACCAAAATTACCAAAATGCCCCTAAACTTCCGAACGTCATAACTTCCTCCTCGAACGTCGGAATTGAACGTGCCACCTGTCTATGAACTCGTGACGACACGAACTACGTCACGGTCATCGGTCAAAGTCCATTTGACCGCCCGATTGAAAAGTCAACGTTTTGCCACCACTAGGGGCAAAACGGTCATTTCGCATCGTTCGTCCGATTTCGCCCAACTAATCACGGATTAGCCTCACTAATCGTGATTAGTCACTAATCTAATCCTGGAATTTGGGACGGGTCGTTACACAAACCATCCAAAATTTCATCATTAATCATCATTTCATTTTTATATTTTATTTTTTGTATTTTTATTTGAATATTTATGGCACTCACTCTATAAATAAGGAGGTCATTTCATGTAACAATGGTCCTCATTTTGTCCCCTTTTGTTTTTTTTTTGTTTTTGTTTTCCCTCTTATTTTAGTTCATCTTCTCTCTATTTTGTTCTTTATTTTTGGGACCATTTATAACTTCTTATAGATTTTCTTATTAATTAGATTTCTTTTAATTCTTGTTTTTAATTTATGTTTTACATTTTGTTTCTTAATTTCATTTCTTCTTAATTTTGTTCTTGTGACTTTTCTTTGAGAGCTCTTAAATACATTTTTATACTTTCCTTAAGAAATATTTAGGCCGATTATTTCTGAAATAATTATATAGTTTAAGTCCTCATTCTTATGTTTATTCCTTCATCTTCATAAAACTCCTTCTACTTTTTAGAGAATTTAATGGATAACATTTCATTGTTTTCATCTACTTTCGGAATCACAAGCTGTTCTTGTATTCCAAAAGTGTAACTTTTCTCCATTTTCTTAAACTCCTGTTATTGTTTTGGTTTTATTTATATTTCAATATATGTGTTGGTATTTTATTTTCTAACATTTGTAAATGTGAATACAATCTCCATGTGTTTTACTTTTTGAATTTCATTTACTTCATATGTTATATCGTTTAACTTTCAATTTAACGCTAAGTGTTTATGACCGTTGTTCGGTGTACTTAGAATATGGTTGAAGAGATTTAAATGTTTGACGCACATTGAAATCAATAACTTAAGATGAATCGTATTATAAGTGTTCATGACCGCTGTTCGGTGCATTTATGATATGAAAAATGTATGCATGTAATTAAGATGATAAATGTAGAATTTCGGGATTGGTTCAATATTAGCAAAATGTTAGAGTGTTGGTAAAAATATGTGTTTGAAGAAAGTTCACTTGTACAAAGGTTCAAGTAGAAGTAGAATTAAGTTCTTAATTGTTTTTACTTGTTTTCTTTATTTTATGATTACAATTTTTACAAACCCCCCATTTAATTCTTTATTCTTTAATTCATGTATTCTTTAATTCATTTATTTTTTAATTTATTAATTCTTTCATTCTTTGATTATTCATTATTCTTTCTCACTAACATATTATTAATTTTCCCTAATTTTCCTCGTTAAGAACGATCCCTATTTACTAATACTACATCTACACAAAAAAGAGTTTAAAATGCATAATACTCGAATTACGTGTTTAATTTAATGTGTAGTTTGAGCATTATAAAAAATCCAGAGGTGCAGAGCAGTTCCAATTCCTTTCTAGTTTGCTATACTTTCTCTCTAGAGGTGATGACAGACCCAATGATTGTGGCATTCAGAAAAACCTTCAAGAGGACTTTCATATTGAGTCAAAATCACGAGGAAGAAGATGAGCCAAATCTCTATTCAAAGAGGGAAATAGATGAATCAAAATTATGGACAATTTTGCCCTTTTATTTTAGCAGAATATGTTAAATTAGACGATCAAGGAGTAAATTGGAACTAAAATTGTGTTTAGAGGTGAATTGGGCCAAAATCACGTTCAGGTGTATTTTGAGACTTAGCTCAATATTCATGGGACATATTGAGTAAAAAACCTTATTTTAAATTGTTAAGTATTGTTATATAATGCAACAAAATATTTAAGTCTTGCAACACGAGCGCATATGCCACACACGATTTAGTGCACCCAACTAGTCCACTTGAAATAGGAAGTCACGGATAGCCAACGTGTAGTCCGTGAGAGCCGTTGATAGCCAACAAATCTACGTCACGTTCCATTCACTACAAAACAATCTTATTGGCCAAGCCCAAGCATGCGGATCACTAATGTGGCGCATTCCTATAAACCACCACCCACGAAATTGAAAGCCCAGATTCAAATCTAAGCGCTCCCAAACATCTCCTTTCACAACAACAATTCGAGAGAATGGAAGCCGCCAAGTTCAGCAGGGGAGCCTTTGACCTTATTTAGACCCATATAATAGCCTCATTCAACCTTTACTTTGAGCGTGTCACTTAAGGGTGGGCACGAATCCGTTAAAATCGCTAACCGATTCGATTCAAACCGTTATTTATCCAACGGTTTAGGTTTGACCGGATAAAAGTCAAACAGTTTGAGAATCCAAACCGTTCCGTTATTAACGGTTTGGATTTGGATTTTCATTTTGGAAATCCGTTAAATCCAAACCGAACCGTTAAGGAATATATTAATTTTTATTAATGTGTAAATCTATTATTAATACAAAGTAAAAATAATAAAAATAAAAAAATACCTAGATATACCCATATAAGTATATATATACTTATCTAAGAGTATAATAAAATATTATTAAATAGTTTGTGTGTTTGATAAATCTTAGTATAATGATAATATTTGCAATTCAATACTTAGCAAGCTTAATATGTAAAATTTTGAATATTGAGTATTGATTTTTTTTTTGTATTGGTGTTTTTTCTATATCCTTATTTTTTTATTCCTTAACGGTTTTAAACCGTTTCGATCCAAACCGAACCGTTAGTAACGGTTTGGATTGAAACGGTTTTATTTTTAATTTTAGAAAATCCAAACCGTATCGAACCGTTAAGGTTTTAACGGTTTGGATTTGGATATTGCCAATATCCGTATCGAACCGTACCGTGCCCACCCCTAGTGTCACTTGTCTACGGACAAAAAAGTCTGAGATCTTCGTAATGGTCTTTGTAAGATGCCCGATGCCCAATAGACACCCACGTTAAAAATTCAACATTTGACCATTCTAAGGGCAAACTTGTCATTTCCACAAAATTTTTCAAATTTTATTTTTCTTGACTTTTCAAGTCGTTACATGCTCACTATTCCCTCAATAGCAAAAAACATTTAAAATGGACCAATATATGAGATACGGCAGAAGTTAGGGACCTACGATTAAGAAATATTTTGGCAAAGTCCTTATTGATTTGAACATATATATATATATATATTTGGTGAGGGGAAAATATTTCGAACTTGTGACCAATTGTCTATAAGTTAACGTTAGAATTAACTGAACTTGATACACTTGACTGATTTGAACATTTAGGCCTCGTTTGGTATGCCGTACTGTACTGACTATTTTAATCGGATAGACTAATCTGTCCACCAGATAGACTGATTATTTAGTCGGTCGTTTGGTACTTTTTCGGATTAGAATGCCGACTATATTATACTGACCGGATTATATTATAGTAATTGACGAAATACTTATATCTTAAATATTAATTATGTATGTCATTATTTTTATTATTATTTATTTTAATAATAATTATTATTACTATTTATTATATTTTTATTAATTAATTATTTGTAATTTTATCATTATTATTTATTAAAATATCATTAATTATTATTAGTATTTATTACTTTATTACTTTTTATTATTAATATTTACTAAATTAATATTTGATTTTTATTATATTACTATTTATTAATAATATTATTATTATATTACTATTTATTAATATTATTATTATTATATTACTAGTTATCCGACTATTTAATATGGACAATTTCTAGCGTATTATTTTAGCGTGTCTAGACCGTATAAAAATATTCAATCGTATTAACTTATACAGTGACTAATTAATACGACTGATACCAAACACAGGTTTTGAATTATTTAGCCTATACGGACCGTAATACGGCGTACCAAACACACCCTTATATTTCAAATGTTTTAAGTAAAAAATGAACCTATTAAGAATTAGTAATTAATTATGGCGATTAGAAATGATAGCATGTTAATAATTACGTTAAATTAGAAGATATCGTAATAAAAAACAAATAAATCACAAACTTTCCAAATCAAATTAAATTAATAATTTGACTTATTTCCTAATGAGATGAACTTAAATTAACTTTTAGTTTTATTGCGAACTAAATTTAAGTGAGATGAACCTAAGTTCAAAACTCAATACAAAATTGAATTGTATGAATTATAAACAGAGTATAATAAGTACTTTCTTTTATTTTTGATGATACCGTGATACTGATCTAGAGTATTGTAGCCGTAGATGCGATGCCACACACGATTTTATCCACCCAACTACTCCCCTTGAGAGTCGAAATGCGGAGTCACGGATTGCCAAAGCGTATTCCCTCAGAGCCGTTGATAGCCAACAAATCTACGGCCCGTTCCATTCACTACAAAACAATCTTATTAGCCAAGGCCAAAGCATGCGGATCGCCAACGTGGCGCATTCCTATAAAGCACCACCCACGAAATTGATTGCCCAAATTCAAATCTTAGCGCTCCCTAAAATCTCCTTTCCCTCCGAATCGAAGCAATTTCACAACCACAATCCGAAAGAATGGAAGCCGCCAAGGTCAGCAGGGGAGCCGGTGGAAGAAAGGGCGGAGATAGGAAGAAGTCCGTCACCAAGTCCATCAAGGCCGGCCTCCAATTCCCAGTCGGTCGAATCGCCCGTTTACTTAAGAAGGGCCGTTACGCCCAGCGCACTGGTTCTGGCGCTCCGGTTTACCTTGCCGCCGTCCTTGAATATCTCGCAGCTGAGGTAGTTTCACGATTCAAAATTTCAGATATATCATTTTCCGTTATTTTTCTGTTTGGTGAATGGGAAAAAAATTGGAAATGTAATTAGTTTCTTACCTGCATTGATTTATTACTAAATTATCGACGGTGCTGAATTGAGGACAGGTGCTGGAGCTTGCGGGGAACGCGGCACGTGACAACAAGAAGACTCGGATAAACCCAAGGCACGTTCAGTTGGCTGTCAGAAACGACGAGGAGTTGGGGAGGCTTCTTGCCGGAGTGACCATAGCAAGTGGTGGTGTGCTCCCGAACATTAACCCAGTGTTGCTTCCCAAGAAGACCGCAGCCTCTTCTGAGGCCGCTGAGAAGGCTCCCAAGTCTCCCAAAGCTGCCAAGGGCCCCAAAGCCGCCAAGTCCCCCAAGAAGGCTTAAAACGCTTTTCGTTTCTAGTGCAAGTTAGATGATGTTTGTAGCGATCTATATATATTGCCTTCTTGTTTTTGCTTCTTCCGGTTAAAGGTCTTGTGCACAAATGAAAATGTAGTGGATATTAATCTGAAGTTTCTAATGAAAATCTCTTGTTTTGCCTATCTAAAGAAGCCATTGTCAATTATTTTACTTGCAGTTATGTTTGTTATTTGGGCTTTCCTCTGAATTGTTCGGTTCTGTTTTTTCTTATGAGGCAAAAAGGGGCTTACTTCGTCTGTTCATCTCATAAAAAAGCGGTTACTGAACAAAGGAAACCTAATAAAAAATATTATATAAAATTATAACTGAGCAAATTGTTAAAATGACCCAACTAAGTACGCTCTATTTTCATTCAGATTTGAGTATTGTCACAAGGAAGAAACTTTTGATAATTACGGAGGTGGTGGGAGGAAGAGGGCGGTTTCTAAATCTGCTTGATCGGGGCTCCAATTTCCGGTGAGACGGATCGGCCGTTTCTTGAAAATTGGTCGCTACGCACAGCGGATCGGTACCGGGGGTCCAATTTACCTTGCCGCCGTTCTTAAGTACCTCGCTTGAGTTGGTGCCAATTGCCAAATCTTTTGGTCGACCATTAAAATTTGGAATCTTTAAACTGGAAGAGTGAAACCCAATGCATCGGGTGAAAAAAAAAACAACGAATAGTTGCTATTCCAGCAATTGTTGATGCTCTATTAGGCTTTGGGCTTTGGGCTTAGTGAATCGAGCTGAGAAGCCCATTGAAAATCGGTCGTCGGTCTTAGAGCCCATTTAATACTTCAACGTCGGTCGGGGGTTTAAGACACCGTCACTAAAACGGAAGGGGGTTTAGCTTGGGTTTTGTTTGTTTACTTTCCTTTTCCAGAAATTACGATACGAAGGGTTCATTTTCGGTTTACTCATGAGCCACTTTCTGGTATTCGAATTCGAATTGTCATTGAAATTCGTTTTTAATTTGATTCATTGTATAGAAACTTGTTGCTTACCCATCTGATCATGGGTCATGGCAGAGAAAGCTTTCAAAGCGGAACCGGATTGCGGCCATTGCCGCCGCTGCTGGCTCGGCTTTTTTGTACTCCCACGGCAATAGAAACTCAAGTGAGCTCCAATTTCTTAATTTTATCCAAATTTATTTTCGGGTTTCTTTTCTTTTTTGGTAAACAATGTTTGGTTGCTGGGTAAACGAGGAAGGGAGAAATCAAATGTTGGGTTTATGATCTCTTGGTTACTATTACTTTCTAACCCGATAGAAAAAAATCAGTCAAACGTTTGGTTAGGATAGCCCAAAACATTTTCAAAATTTAACCGGAGGCCAAAGAATAAATACTTCTAATTGATTACCTGTTGTGTTTCTGCACCTAAATAGACTGAGAAGCGGAAGTCCATAGCTATTAATAATCATATTATGATTTTGAATTGGATTTTAGATTATACAGCATCAGTATCAATCCCTAAGCCACTGCGGGAATCTCTGTGGCTTCCATGGCAAACTGAGGTGTTGGCTCCATTATTGTCTGTTGGAAATGGTACGGCTCCTTCGTCAGATATAAGGAAGGATCTTTCTGGGTCCTCGCCATCTGGAGAGAGCCCAAAGCCATGTTGTGGATGTTTGAGCAAAGATTCTTTCGCAAAAGCCGCTGCGAAAGTTGGTCCTGCTGTTGTCAACATATCCGCTCCACAGGGTGAGAATCCCATTTTTGGAGTTTCTTTCTCGTTTTGAGAAATAGATAATAATGCCTGTTCATCAACTGAGTCTTGTAGGTATGTATGGGATGAGTGCCGGAAAGGGGATTGGCTCGGGAACTATTATTGACAAGAATGGTACAATCTTAACTTGTGCTCATGCTGTAGTTGATTTTCATGGCCTTAGAGCTTCATCAAAAGGGAAGGTTGGAAACTGTAGTCTGATTCTTTTCATTTCATATCACAATGAATGCTCAGTACTCGTCACTTTCACTGATCACATAGAAGGGTTATGCGTAGAAGTTTAAAATATACATTGGAGCATGATTATAGACAAGGTAGTAACTTACTTGTACATTATTATAAGAACGTTGTAAAATGGGTTAAGACTGAGTTATAAAATACAACAGGCTTTTAGAGAAGAATTTTAGGAAAATATATCCATCTTCAAGGGCTGATATTCGGTGTAAATTGGTACAGGTTCATGTCACTTTACAAGATGGCCGAACATTTGATGGTACTGTGGTCAATGCTGATTTACAATCTGATGTTGCCATTGTTAAGATCAATTCGAAAACTCCACTACCAACAGCAAAGCTCGGCAGCTCAAGTAAGCTTCAACCTGGGGATTGGGTTATAGCTGTTGGCTGTCCACTTTCGCTTCAAAATACTGTAACATCTGGTATTGTAAGGTATACTATTTTGAGTAAATGCGAGTTAATATTTACTTTAGCTGTTAACAAATGAAACTCCAAGCAACGCATGCTCAAAAACACACAATTCTATACCTCTAATTTTCTGTGTCCATTTAGTATATTAAGTCTTATATTGATAAGAGTAAGCATTACTTGTCCTTACCTTTTCCTCGCCTCCCTTGCTAGTTGTGTTGACCGGAAAAGCACCGATTTGGGTCTTGGTGGTATGCGGAGAGAATATTTGCAAACAGATTGTGCAATCAATCCGGTATGTCTCTCTTTCTGTCTGTTAATAATGACATTAAGTTGTTTCTAATATTGGTTTCTTCTTGGGGTATATTGCATGTATGCTGCAGGGAAATTCAGGGGGACCTTTAGTCAACATCGACGGAGAAGTGGTTGGTGTTAATATTATGAAAGTGCTTGCTGCTGATGGACTGAGCTTTGCCGCACCGATTGACTCTGTCTCCAAAATTATGGAGCACTTCAGGAAGAGCGGGTACCTTTCTGCCATAAAACTAATTACTTAGAACTTTAAGTCATGTTCCTTTCTGATACTTTGGTTTTATTTGTAACACGATATGTGAAACTAATTAGCATGTTTGGCAGGAGGGTTGTTCGGCCTTGGATTGGATTGAAGATGATTGATCTCAATGATATGATCATCACTCAGCTTAAAGAAAGAGATCCTACATTCCCAAATGTGAAGAAAGGCATTCTTGTGCCTATGGTATGTATATAGTTGCTTCCTTCCTCAACTTTATCCACATTTATCTGAATAGAGGGTTGAAAATATTTCTAGATGCCATCCTTTGGATGTTTTTGACTTGCTGTGACTTTTGAATGGCGTCGTAGCCAGTCCTGTAATAGTGCTTTAGTTGTGCATTTCGTTATTTTATCAACTTTGAATCCTTGAAACGTAAAATGGGTTTGTGAAGTACATACACAACGGTTATAGAACGCTGGTATTTCAATAACAAACATTTCTTTGCAACTTCAGCGTTTTTCACTAGAGTTATTTCAAGGTTTATATATCATGCCATTACATTGGCTTCTTCATTGTGGATGTCCCAGATATTGTGGGTCCGGTGGGTGGAATGAACGTATACATGCGTGACTGTTGGGACAAGTGGATCACTTGTCTAACAATTTGCTTATTGTGTAGGTAACTCCTGGTTCACCGGCCGAGCGTGCTGGGTTCCGTCCGGGTGATGTTGTTATTGAGTTCGATGGAAAGGCTGTTGGAAGCATTAAGGAGGTACAGGATTCCTTATCTTAGTATTATTGCCCCGAACCTGTATGAGTAATTGCTATAGTGGGAAAATTTGCAGTTTGGATTGAATTCAGTAGTGTTTGTTTTTACTTCAAGCTTAAATGACTGGCTTACAAAATTCCGTATAATAAATTATGTCTCTCATTGCTTAACCATTATGGGTGTTAAGAAACTAAAGCCCCTCTGGTTCTGCTTCTTGGTATATGTATATGTAAGATTATGCATTCTGCTGATTCTTATAATTGGCGAAATTGTGACAGATCATTGAAATAATGGGAGACAGAGTTGGAGTGCCCATCAAGGTAGTCGTAACAAGAGCTAAAGATGAGTTAGTGACCTTAACTGTTATCCCAGAGGAGACAAATTCAGATATGTAAGCGACCAGCTTTTGTTTTCAGCAATGTTGGTTGCATTAGCCAACTAGTTGATATTTAACAGTCAACTGTCATAGCTTGAAAATATACTGCAAATATCAATATCGATGTCAATGCAAGTCATTTTGTAATGTGATGTTACTTCCTGTAAGTGTCTCTTGCTCCATGGAAGAGCCACATGTTTCGAATGTTGAACGATCTCTAGCCTGATTTTCATTTCTCTTATAATAATTACAATGTATTTGAGTATCCTAAAGAATTCATAGAGAGAAAGAGAGAGAAAAAAATAGGATTTACAATAATCCCTCCCAAAAACTATACAATTGACGATCGCTTCATAAAGCTTCTTCTGGCTTTAAGAAGTTATAGAATATTCCAACTGAATCATTAATCCTCCATTTACAGGGTCAAATTGGCACCTATGGAAGCTGCATTTGCAATTAGTTTCATTAGACAATCGACATTTAGAAACAGAAAATATTGACGACTGCAATAATCTAACTAAAAGGAGGAGAATTTGGTTACCTTCCATCCATGCCTAGAAGGAGGACCTTGTTCTTCTGGTGGCCAAAGCCAACAATGTACTGCAAGCCTTCCTGCAAGTGATATTTGGCCATTGACCATTCTGAGCTGAAGTACTTTCGTAGCACAACTGAACATCCAAAACCTGGAATAAGGTCGAAAACCTAGATCAAGGTCCACAATGGGCAGATTTCCTGTCCCTAAAGTAAAGAGGGCTCAAGTTATTACCTTTCACGACCGAGAGAGAAGAGATGCCAAATGAACTAGGAACACTGATTTCTGGTCCACCATTCGCCGAGGACTTTAAAGAATCAACCTTTAGGCTGAAAACATGGGCAGTGCCCTTGTTGCTAGATAGAGCTAGCCATTTCGCAGTAGATGAGAAAGCAATACTGTAAATCTCTGCTCTCTCTGCTCCTCTCCGCACCTACACATATAAAGTAAGAAGGGATTATCAAACAAACTAACAAATCCATTAATGCCATGCATGCCTATGAAAAAACAAATTCTTTTACTTTACATGTCTTTATTTATTTTTTAATTTCCATTCACAAACTCGTCTTACAAAATAAACTAACTACTACACAAACTTATCATCTACCGTATTCTTATTTTCTTTTGCAGCGTCGAAGTATTTATTCCACATTCATGATACAATTAATGATAAGTTGATAAAGGGTATAATTACTACCAATGCAAAAGCATAAAAATCCAAACTTTTGATGAAAGGGTGCTACTTTTTGAGAAAATTTGCTTCCCAAAATCCGAACTTTTGAAAACTCATGATGCAAATGTAGAACCAAAAGCATTGGAAGTGCTGAACAAAAGAATTGAAACTGCGATACCTCTTGGAGCAATGAGCCATCCAAAGTGTTAAAAATCCGAATCAATGTCCCTTTGCTACTGGCTGTAGCGAGCAACCGAGCATCCTGCGACAGGGCCAAGCGGGTGAGCGGGAATTCGTGGGCCACTATGAGCTTGGTCTGCTTTGTCACGTGATGGTCGACCCGAACTTGACCTTTTTGGAGCCCCGGGCAGACCAGCACAGCTTGACCCGACATATGTGAGACTTCGCAGAGTCCTGTAGGATTTTCGATGGTCTCAATTTGATACAAGAGCTTTAAGTCGCGGAAATTGTAGACGTAGATTTTATGGACCAAGACGACGATGATTTGGGCGCCGCGGCACTTGACCCCCTTGACCTCCGACCGGAACGAGAGCTCGCCGATGAATCAGGACTCGTTGTCGTTCCAGATCATAACCATGGTGGATGAAGAGAGCAGGTCGGGTCCTCCTCCGACTATGGCGAGGAATTGCCAGCGGAAGAGCGTCCGGACCAATCCGACGCCGCCACGTTTACCAAAGACACGGCGGATGATCTCGCTGACAGGGTCGCAGCTGTAGATACGAAAGCCCATGTGGCGACGAAGAACCGGGCATGATCCGGGTTGAAGGATAGGTGGAGGATGGTGGGAATCTGAGTCGGTTTTGGGGAATGGCAAGGTTTAGGGCGGAGAGGAAATTGGAGCCGTCGGGTTCTGGCTCGATAGGCTGAGGCTGAGGCTCTTGCTGTGGGAGTGCCATTGTGGGCGTGGTGAGTTAATCAGGAAGAGGTGGGCATTGGAAAGGAGAAAGAGGCGACGGTAGGGTTTATGGTATAAAGCGTTTACGTGCACTTTAAACTTCTAAGTGTCCTGATAAAAAAAAAACAACTTCTAAGTGTCAAGTAACATTAACAATATATATATATATATATATATATATATATATATATATATTTCTCTTCTAGGGCCTTGGCCCTTGGGTTGGTCTTTTGCTTTGTCCCTTGTGGAATTTGGTGGATTCCGGTTGTGCTCCTGCTTTTGCGTGTTTTTTTCATGGCTGTTGCTCTCTGCTGGCTTGTGGTTTTCTCTTCCTTGTTTTGGATTGTCTGTGTGGTCCTTGGGATGAGGCTTGTTCCCCCTTGGTGTGGTTTCTTGGTCCCTGTTGGGGTTTGTCCTCAGGGTGTTTTTTTTTCTTCTGTCTTTTCCCTTTCTTGGGCTAATACATTTTTGTTTAACTAAAAAAAAAATTTTTTTATTTCTTTAATTTAATACTTAAAAGTTTTGTGACATTTTTTTTTTCTAACGGTTCTCTTTTTGGTAATTTTCACAACGAGATATCTGGATAAATTTAAATTCACGTCGACTAATCCCTGCTCAAGTCGAAAGATAAATAAAACCCTAATTATAGGTATTTTTGCTCTGAATCAAAGTAATGTATGAACAATTTAACCTCGGAAAGTAGTAACCAATCTACCACACCTAGTGCCAATTGTCTTTGGCAGAGAGTTATTGTTGGACTCCAACTTGTTCATTGATTTTGTTACTTTTTTCTTTCTTTCACAATAGTGGATTTGATATTCATTCTTTGAGATCTATGCTATTCTATAATCACCACATAAGTTAACCTAAATAAATCCACAAACCCCAAATCCATCTTCATTCATATCACTATATGATACAGAAATATTGCTTAACTCGATGAAATTTAATTTACTTAATTCAGTTGAATGGTTAGAATGATGGTGAGATAACGTAGATTGATATTACTGTATGAATTGTAGGTGTATGTAATATGTATCATGTAATCCACTTTTACCCCAAGGAGCATCCTGGACAGGATTTACACGTTAAATTGGGGGAAATCGAGCTAGAGGTACATGAAAGTTTTGGGTGGAAAATTGAGCTAAAGGCACACCAAAACTAATTTCATTCATAAACCCTTGTTATTTATCTGCACCTCCATTCTCGCTTCCTCTGATATTTACAATGTATTTGAGTATTCTAGACAAAACTGGAAGGAAAAATAACCGAACATGAACAAATAGCTACTAAAAATTATATCTTTACATTCCTTCAAAATGTTTCTTCTGGCTTCAAGAAATTATGGTATTCCAGCTGAGTCATTTCTCCTCCATTTACAGGATCAAATTGGCACCGGTAGAAGCTGCATTGGCAATCCAGTAATTTCATTTAGACAATCGGCATTTAGAACCAGAAAAGAAAAGAACAAAATTAAAGCGAATTTGGTTACCTTCCATCCATGCCTAGAATCATAACGATGCTCTTCTGTTGGCCAAAGCCAACAATGCATTGCAAACCTTCGTGCAAGTGATATTTGGCCACTGACCATTCTGAGCTGAAATACTTCGGCAGCACACCTGCATAAGATTAAACCCGGAATTAGGTCAAAAGACCAAGATCTAGATCCACAACCACAACTACTATGTAAGTACTTTATTCACTTCCAAACCGACCATTATCAACAATGCCTCATATGTAAACTTGGCAACAAATTCCCATGCCTACCAATTCGGCAGGCATTAAAGACATTCCTGCTAACATGGTTAGCTAATCAATATTTGTTGACAGGCAAGCTAACTGTTGTCTTGAAGCCAGCCGAGAACCTCAACAAGTCCATATGCTTAGATGCACAAATGATCTTGTATATGAAGAGGACTCATGAGTAAGTTACAGAGTATATTACCTTTCATGAAGGAGAGAGACGAAATGCCTGAAGAATTGGGAACATTGACTTCTGGTGCGCTTTGTGATCTATCATTGCCCATGGATCCTGAATCCACCTTTAGGCTGAAAACATGGACGGTGCCCTTCTCACTTGAGACAGCTAGCCATTGGGCAGGAGAAGAGAAAGCAAGACAGTAAATCACAGCTTGGTCTGCTCCTCTTCTTAGCTATATAAAATACCAAGTAATCGTCAGAAAAGTCCATACATTTTTGTTCAGACTACACCAAAAGGCATCTTAGAGAACATGATACCAGCAAACAAATACAGCACTCAACTCCACATCCTGTAATGCCATAGACGACAGAAAAATAATATTGATGATTGAGATTATTAAGGGTTATCCACTAACTTAAGAATCCCGTCGGATTAGGGGAACCTCCAATTCAAATGAACCAAATGGAAATGTTCTTGACAGATTCATCTACCTAATAATGGAGAATTCACACATTTATACTCACATGAAATCAAAACCCAGATGAACGGACAGTGATAAATTCGGCCAATTCTCAACTAAACCTCCACACCTCCACTAGAACATGGAACGTAACACAAAGAAAGAAATTTATAAGAAACGAATTAATATTTAAATACCTCCTGTAGCAATGAGCCATCCAAAGTATTGAAAATCCGAATCAAAGTTCCTTTACTGCTGGCCGTGGCGAGCAGCCGACCGTCCAGCGTGAGCGCCAAGCACGCCAGGTTAGAACTGTGAGCCATTATGAACTTGGTCCGCCTCGACCCACAATGCTCGACCCGAACTTGGCCTTTTTGAAGGCCCGGGCACACCAGCACCGTTTGACCCGACATTTGCGAGACCTCACACAGTCCCTTGGGGTTGGCGATGGTTTCAATCTGATGAACGAGGTTTAAGTCAGTAAAAGTGTATAGGAAGATTTTGTGGACCAACGCGATGATGATTCGATCACGGCGGAGCCTGACCCCTTTGACTTCGGACCGGAACGAGAGCTCGCAAATGCATCGTGACAAATTGTCGTCCCAAATCATGACTTTGTTTGGCGAGTAGACCGGTTTGGGTCCGCCTCCGACTAGGGCCAATAAGTTGCAGCCGAAGAGCATCTGAACCAATCCAACGCCTTGCGGAGCGAAGTCGCGACGGTAGACTTCGCTCATGGGGTCGCAGCGGTAGATACTGAAGCCGATGTCGGTGGCGACAGAGAAGCAACTGTGGTCCTGGTTGAAGGATAGATGGAGGAGGGTGGGGATTTGGGCCGGGTTCGGGTTTGCGCTTCGGCCTGAGCTTGAATTTTTGGTGGAGGGAGAAAAGGAGTCGCCGGGTTCGGACTCGGAGGCAGGATAGAGAGGCTGCAGCTGTGGGTGCGCCATTTAGGGTGTGGTGAGTAATCAAACAAAGGGTGGGGCGACGTATAGGAACGGAGGAGAAGCGCCGATGGTCATCCTCTCACGGAACTCGGTGATGGTGAAATTTGGGTTTTTTTTTCCCTTCACAATTTAACATGTATGCTTTTATAAAGTTTTTGGTAGATATTTTACTGTAGACTCGAGCCTGTGTAAGTAAGATTAATTGAAATTAAACTATATTTTAAATACATTTATACATTACCTTTAAAAAAACAATTCACGAGAAGTTTTAATTCTTGCCTCCTCCACCTTAATAACACAACAAATAATCTTGTACAAAATCCCATAAACGGTGTCAGGGCCACTATACGAGTCTCAATCCCGGGAGGCCCTAATTGCAACCCTTCCATCGAATTACGGATTTTCTAGGGTTTAACCAGACTCCAACCACGCCCGCTTGATCAGTCCACAGCAAATTGCCATGGCTCGTAACGAAGAGAAAGCGCAGTCTATGCTCAATCGATTTGTCACTCTCAAAGCTGAAGAGAAGAAGAAACCAAAAGAGCGACGCCCATACCTGGCCTCAGAATGCCGAGACCTCGCCGAGGCCTCCAAATGGCGGCAGCAAATCCTGGGAGAGATCGGCCGAAAAGTCGCCGAGATCCAGAACGAAGGGCTGGGCGAGCACCGCCTCCGCGACCTCAATGACGAGATCAACAAACTCCTACGAGAGAAGGTCCATTGGGAGCGGCGCATCGTAGATCTCGGAGGCACCAACTACGCCAAACACGCCCCTAAGATGACCGACCTCGACGGCAACATTGTTGACGTCCCAAATCCCAGCGGCCGCGGCCCTGGGTATCGATACTTTGGTGCGGCGAAGAAGCTGCCGGGAGTCAGAGAGCTTTTTGAGAAGCCGCCGGAGCTGAGAAAGCGGAGGACGAGGTTTGATATATATAAAAGGATTGATTCCAGTTATTATGGGTATAGGGACGATGAGGATGGGGTTTTGGCGAAGCTTGAGGTTGTGGCGGAGGAGAAGATGCGAGCAGAGGCTGTGGCAGAGTGGAAGCGGATGGAGGAGATAAGGCGGGAGGCGAGGAGGGCGGTGAAGAGTGGGGAGGTGGTATCTGTGGCGAAGGCGAAGGAAGTTTTGTTTGAGGAGGAGGAGGAAGTTGTGGAAGAAGAGAGGCAGAGAGATAGGGAATTGAAAGAGAAGAGTGAGCAAGAGAGAGAGTTTGTGGTGCACGTGCCATTGCCGGACGATAGGGAAATTGAGAAGATGATCATACAGAAGAAGAAGATGGATTTGCTTAGCAAGTATACAAGCGAGGTATTGCTCGAGGAGCAAACTGAGGCAAAGCAGATGCTCAACATTAAGCGCTAGACTGTAGACACCATGACAGGGTATGCAACAATCCTTTATTTGAATCATTGACTCTTATAAAGTGGATTGTTCTTATCGAAATTGATGTTTTCGTATTCTGTTCTAAATTCTAAGTTGTATTTTCTATTATGTATTTGTAAATTTTTTTAAAATAGTTGAACTGGATGATAAACTAGAAGCTGTTCTTGATGATGAAACGAGCTTGTATTTGTTACTGAGGAATTATGTTTCAGTAGCTTCTGTAGTTATTACTACCAATTGACTGATGCAAGTTTTGTTAGCCTTTTCACTACATGTTTTATTCTTTTTATCTATGTTTCATTACTTGTCTTTGTTGCCAAGTTCCTCAGCTAGCCACTTTTGATTTATGCTATGATTATTTTGGCATGAAGTTTAGAAGTGTACTGCATAATGAAAAAAAGAAGTTTGTAAGTGTACTAGCATGAATATTTGGGTGTATTGAATAATAAAAATTAACCTAATTGTGTTTGAGCATGAATTCTACTGGTAACAGTATTATGTTAGCTGAAGAATATGTATTCAAGTTTATGACATTAATGGCCATACAATTTTTTGGTGTGTTGATAGGTGCTATACAAGTATTTTCATTTAGAGTGTTTATAGGTTCGAGACCTAATCCCTTTGTGGTGAAATGTTGCTGGTCCGGTGGGTACTATTCATTATATATGCATATTAAAAGCCATAAAAGTAAGTTAGCTGGTTTATAAACCAAAAAGACCAGTGGAACTGTGAAATTAAGGACATATATTATTTTAACTGCAAACTGGGTGTGAAATGTTTCGAATGTCTTCCATTTGCAGGGACTGTCTTCAATAGAATGGAAGTAAATAGGCAGTTCTAGGTTGTCTGTTGAATGTTTATTTATGTTTTGATTCTGTAGCTCAAACCATCGTCCCTGGAAACTTGTGATATCGGATATTGGGTAGTTTGCTTCTGATTTGATTCTGACATTATTTTATAAAGGCCTATTGGTGATTTGGTTAAAATGACATTTATATCTATCCATCCCTCAAGAAGGCAGATTTGTTTTTACTTTCCTAGAGTTTGAACTAGAGTGCTTGGATCAAAGCAAGAAGGTTTACTTGTTTTTCTGAATGTTTTACGTCTTAGTTCCTTCTTTACTGTGAAAACAGTGCCTTGGACAGCAAGACAAGACATGGTGATGACTATGGATGAAACTGGTTTAATTTCTTTTTGCATTGCTGTTAGCTTGTTGGATACTTGGATGTATGACGTGCTTGAAGCATTTTACTAATGAGATTTGTCTGCAGGCTTTGTACATAAGATTGTGCATACAAAGTTACTAGGGCCCCTCATTTTTGGGTACTTGGTTATATCCTACTCTTACCGGATGCTAGATCCATCTCCTTCTCCCATGTTTAACATGCATCAGTCATTAAAACTCACAATCTTAAATTTTTCTGGTTGGATTGCTCTTGCACGTTTACTGGGATGGAATCCAGAAAGATGTCTATGCCCTTAGTTTTGGTCTCTTGGGTTTTGGGTTAGTTTTGGTTTCTTGGGTTTTGGGTTCATCTCATTCTATAGGCAGTTGATTTAAATTTGTAGTCATAATAAGACTTTGATTGGCCTTTGTTTAGCGTTGGTTGACGCAACTTGAAACGGTTTTTTTTTTTCTTTTTTTGAATGAAAATCATATTCATAAAGAAAGGCCAGGCCCAAAGCGAAGCACACAACGAAGCAACTTATACGACTAAGGCAGGAAACTAAAACAGAAACTAAAGACAAGGGAAAGGGAACTAAGTAGCAATGGAGCATGAACATGGTGCTGACATCCGCGCATAAGACAAGCTTCAGAGACCACCAATGAGGGAGGAGGTTCAGGGAGCGAAGCACCAAAAGATAGTTAGTGGCAAGGGGGACTGGGTAGTTTGTCTTTGTTCAGAATGAAGACCACCGAGGATGGGGACCTGGAGATCAGGTGCTCGGGCTCATCCTTAAGGGTAGCGAGCGATGCAACATGCAGTGTTCCCGTCACGACTCATCCAGGACCAGGAACAAGAGATGAAAGAGGAGGATTCGTCCTTGATTCTCGAGAGAGTTGGGAAGAGCTCCCAGTTTCCTCGAGCAATTTGGCCCTGCAAACAATCAATGATGGTTTGAGAGTAAGACTCGATGATGATGTTGGAGAGGTGAAGGTCCTTGGTGAACTGGTAGGCTTCGAGGACAGCAGAAGCTTCAGCAAGGAAGGTCGAATTTGCGGTGCCATGGATTGATTTAGCCCCAACAAACTGGCCCTCAGAGTTCCTAACCAGGATGCCAATCCCAGATCAAGAGGAGTTGGGGCACCAGTCGACATCGACGTTGACTTCAGTGTATTGGGGGGGTTGGGGGGGTGGTTTGGTTTGGAAGACTTCTGTGTTTGCGGGCTTTCCAGATTTGCGAGAAAGTGAACATTATGACCCCCATGATTTGTTCCCGGTGATTGCTCTCAACATCCAGGCGTTTATGGAGGTGATGGAATTCTTAATGATGATGTAATGAAGGTTGCTTCCAAACCACATGGGGTCAACCCAGAGACATAGGAGCAGCATGTGTTACAGGTTGACGGAGAACCAGTAACAACCCTCTCTGCCCTTTTTGTAATGATGGTTGACGGGGTTTTAGTGCTCTTAATACCAGGTTACTTCTGAACAATCCAGAAAGTAAGTATTATGCAGCACTTGATGTTGACAGGTATTTCGTACCAACGGCTGATTGCCCCGTGACTAATTGAATTCCATTTCCAACCATTGGGGATATTCGGGGATATTTCTACGCGAAGACCCTTCCGTTACAAAAGTAAAATCTAAACAGAATCCATCTTGAGGGATGAAGAACATGGCTAGCAGAAGAGGCAGAAAAGTAAATCTAAATTGCCATTTTCTTTGATCAACAATCTAATTTGAGGGATTAAACAACATTAATAGCAAATGAGGCGAAGAGTAAACACTTAGGCAAGAAGGCACAAAATGTATTGATGATTATTCAGACAGAACCCGCAAAACCTACCATTTAACATTTGTATGTACTCATAAAAAACTATACCAGAAAAAAACTGAAATGGCCATGAAAACAAATTGAACACTGAAAGCTGAGTAAAAATTCATTAGAAATCAAAGCCACCGCCGAAGTCATCGCCCCCCATTCCAGCATCATACCCAGAATCATAAGCAGCCATCTCACCCACGTCTCCAATCATATCTCCGATCAACAGCCCACCCAGCAACCCAGCTCCCACGCCCATCGCCATGTTGCCTCCTCCTCCCCTCCTAGGCTTCTGCGGCTGCATAACTTGCTGTGGCGGGTACCCATAACCCGGCTGAGGCGGGTACCCGTATCCGGCTTGTGGCGGTGGTGCGTAACCATACCCCGGCTGCTGCGGTGGGTAACCGCCAGGAGGCGGGTAAGGATAAGCTTGGGCTGGTGGATACTGACCATGATGGGCGGCCATAGGTGGGTAACCGGAGCTTGACCCGGGATGTCCGGGGTAAGCCATCACGGGCTCATGGGCTTTCTTATGGACCTCAGGAACAGGAACTGTAAACTTATCTCCGAATTTGTAGCCGAAATTGATGGTCCCTTTGGGCTTCCCACTCGACGTGCGAACGCCGTAGCTGACGTGCTTCACTTGCTTCTTCTCATCATCGCCGCCGGCCAAATTCTCGAGCAGTTCTTTGATCGGGATCTGAACCTTTCCGATCTTGGTGTCGCCGAGGCTGCGCTCGGAGACAAGCTTGATGTTGAGGGTGAGGCGGTTCTGGAGCAAAGCGGCCTCATCGAGAGTGAACTTGATGGAGTAGTTGCTCCACTTGGGGTTGGATCCACCGTCTTTGATAACGGGGGTCTTGGCCTTCTGCTTCTTATCGCCGGAGACCGAAACGGCGGCGTAGACATCCATTTTGGAGAAAATATTGACATCCTTGAGGTCGTTTGCTGAGACGATTATGATCTCCAAAGGCCTGCACTCCATGGCGATCGAAATTATTAGGGATTGAAGATTGAAAATTGAAAGAGAGAAAGTGTTTGATATTTTTTGGATCGACTTCTGGATTTGGGAGTGAAATCCCCAATATATATATATAGAGAGAGAGAGCCATAGAGGAAAGAGGAGGCAGCTTCGATGAAGTGACTGCCGCTGTGCGTTAAGCTACCCTCTCACCGCGTAATTATTAATATTTGCCCTTTTTTTTTTCCTGGTAAATTTACGCGCTTTCTTTTTGTTTGTGGGAAGGAGAGCAAAATATTATACCTGAATTCTTAATCCAGTTTAAAATGCTCATTTTGTGGCTTGCCATTTGGCTAAGATTCAATAAGAAACAAACTGGCTGGTCAATGCAATTCATAACAAAAAAAATACTTACAATCAGGAACTGTTAAAAATAAATGTGAAAAATAATAATGGGACTTGTTAAAAAAAATCTTTATATGAATTTTCTAAGTTTTTAAATTTAATTTTGAGATTACAATAAATTCATGAGTTTTTTTTTTTTTTGGGAAATAAGTCGATTATCCTATCTAAATAAAGGAATTCTTATAATTATAAGCGAAGTTCACTTGGTGTAGGATCAATTTAAAAAAAAAAAATTAGAAATTTAAACTATGTTATTATATGATTATAACACTTGAATTCAACATGAATCAGGTAAATACATGGCTCATCATAGCTAAATCGAATTGGATAATCTATCAATCCGTTTAGTGAGCATAATTGGTGACTCTCAATAAAATATCATTTTTTTCTCAAAATATATATATATATATATATTTTTGTGAAAATTAAGGTATCTCTCGTATGTAGAGGAGGACTAACCCTCGAGCTGCGTATAACCTGATATAGAGAGAGCTCTTCCTAATATTGCCTACTTCATCAACAAGATTCGAACTCAAGACCTTACTTAAAGAGAAGAAAGTCATTTTCACTTAAATTACCAAGTTACTCCCAAAATAATTAATTCTTCAGAAAACCTAATAATTAATTAGATCATTTAGATCGAGATTGTGATTATTATTATTAAACTTAGGGGATTCAAACAATTAATGAAAGAAGGAAGTCAATTCGGTGATAAAGATGTAAAACGAGGGAGTAGGTCCCACAATGAAATTATCTGTAAACACTAAACACGCAAGAGCCGCGTAAGAGCCGTTGTTGTTCGCTTATGATAAGTCCAACGCATTGCGCGCCTTAATGAGCCAAGAAACAAATCGATTGAATGCCGCTGACGTAATCACTCACATATTCATATTATAACGACCCATCGCCTAGATTAATTTGATGAAAAAGATTTTCTAATATTAAAAATAAGAAGAAAAAAGAAAAAAGAAAAAAGAAAAAAGAAAAAAGAAAAAAGAATCGTACCTTATTCCAGATGACCTGTTATCGTTTGAACAGCTGGAGCAAATCCCCATTATCTCTCTTTCCTTTCTGCGCTTCTTTTCTTTTTTTCTGAAGAAATATTAAACAAGTCTTTTGCTTTTATAAATTCTTATGTTTGTTCGTCTTATGAATTGGTTTTTGTTTTTTGTTTTTGTTTTCTTGTTTGTTTTGTCTCGTCTTCAATCTCCATCCAAATTGGGGAGTCTCTGTTTTGTTGGTTTGTCGTGTTGTGGTTTTAATTAACCAATAAAACATTTCAAGGAAGGAGCAAACCCAATTAGAGTGGTGGTTAGCAATTTAAAAAAGGTTTTGTTTTTGTTTTTGAAGCAAATTGGGGAACCTAACTCCCTAATTAAAGAAGGCTTCCATTCTATTAGACGCTCGAAACAAATTCATTGTCTTCTTTTAGATTTAAAAATTACAAGTCTAGAAGAATAGAAACAATAACTAAATTAGAATTACAAGTCTAGACACTCAGAGGGACATAGAAGGTGGGCCGCTCAAGCCCACGAACATTGCCTTCCTAACGAGAGGATAGCTATTGCATATTTTTTGTACTATAAAGTCTAGAATTTTAGTTTGTATTTAGGATTTAGAGTTTAATTTTTCTTTCATCTTTTACTTTTGATATTATTGCTTTAATATATATATATAATGAATTTCGAGAGTATCTTTGCTCATTATAAATACACTAGCCTTACCGTAGGAGCCTTTGCGCCTGTGTGAGGTTTTTCGACTCGCTTCAAGTGTCTTCTTACGTTACACTATATTACAGTATTTATTATTTATAATTTTCGAGTATAAAAATCAGAAAATTATATAATAAAAATAAATAATGTACAAATTCAATTTTATGTTAAAAAAAACATAACTAGAGAGATTTTCAATTTTCAAAGTATCTTTGCTCATTATAAATACATTACGGCTACGTTTGGTATATTATATAAGAGACTGTATATGATAATATAATACGAAATCAGTGTTTGGTACCATTCGTATTAATTAGCCACCATATAAATTAATACGATTAAGTGCTTTTATACGATCTATACACGCTAAATACCCTCTAAATTGTCTGTATTAAATAGTCGGATGACTAATAATCTTGAAAAATATAATAATAATAATAATAAATTTTAAATAAATATCAATAATAACATATCAATAATTAATTAAAATAAATCATAATAAGATAATAATGTATATAATTAATATTTATATATAAATATTTTTTATCAACTACCATAATATAATTCATTAAATATAATATAATAGGCATTTCAATTCGGTCGAACATCAAAGACATGACTAAATAGTCAATTTATCCGACTCAAATAGTCAGTATAATATGACGTATCAAACGAGCTAGTTAATTTTTTTTTTACTGCTGCAGTGATTATAAAAACATTGATTTTTTTTTGGGAAGGATCTTGGTGCAATTTCGAGGTCGTCTTTTATTAGAAAAATTAATATCGAATATTTTTAAAAGAGTCATGTAAGTATTAAAATTACCTATAATGAATTAAGACAATGGTTAGAATGAAAAACACGCACATGGCACGTGGGGAGCCGCATGCTTGATGCGTACGAAAGAAGGCATAAAGCTATGACGATGGTATTTGTTTGGGATAAGTTCCACTTCCACCGCTTAATGTCAATGGTGGATGCTCATGCTCTCATCCCTCAGGCAGTTTCTTTTGAGGGAATCAATTTCTAATTTTGTTTTGGAATCGGATATTAGGTTTCTGTTTTTGTTTTTATTTTCGTGCATTGACGTTTACTTTGTTTTCTGATAAGGTTTATGATTATGAATGAATGATGCAAAGAAAGAAACAAGAATATTATCAATCTCATTCTAGTGTGAACGAAATCTATGTTCGTTTTCGGTACAGCTTCACCGCACAATCTCTTAAATCTCAATCCGTCATCAAGTCACCTTTTTTACTTTTTTTTTTTTTGGGCATGTGAATTTCTCCTTTTCATTTTCTTGGCTTTTGATAAAGTTGTAGCTGCTTCATTATATACCTTTGGCTTCTATAAAGTTGTAGCTCCCTCGTTTTATACCCTTCCCACTATCAAGTACCAAGATTCCACTCGCAAGTACCAAAGATTCATTCATTAAGGTGCGGTGGAAGGAATATTATGGAAAATTAAGAGTTAGAACAATTCAAATTTGTGTTAAAAAAATGGTGTTAGATGTTCTTAGGGTGCTGATAGGAGTCCAGCACTTAAGCAATTTTTTAAAGGAAAAAATAACAAATTAATAATATAATGAATACTATTAAATAATTTTGGAATAAAAATTAATTCACTAGATAAATAAATTATGTTGAAAATTTAAGTTTTTTATTATACAACATTTTAAATTCTTTACTTTATTATTATTAATTAAATATTTAATAAATAAAATAACTTATATAAATAAATATATATAAGTACCTAAGTTGGATTTACAAACTCAAAGAATTTATATTTAAGTCCATCTAAGTGCCTAGCCCATATAGGACGATTCCTCACTTTTAAGCACTTAAGTGACGTCTTACTATTTTGAACAATAATTCAAAGCAAAATGTATGTCAATATTCCATGGCGTCACGATTTTGATGCTCTTCCTCATTTTGCACAAACGAAAGGACCCATGAAAATCGTCAACATAGTCAAAAGCTTGGATTCATGAGCAAACATGTTGCACCAAATGTTAGCATGTTGTATGAACACAAGCAAGAGATATGCTCATATATGGTTGCGAGTGAATACCAAAACCGAAGCATCACTAACTAATACCTACACTATCTGAATCGGGATGTATCCGTTAGATTCCTTGCCCCATGAAATAAGAAACAAAATAAAAGGAAAAAGAAAAGAGGCAGACAAACAAGATGCCACTAGGAATAATATCCTCCGAGTACAATCCAAGTATTCAACATGCAAAAACTACAACTACTACATTCAAAGGGCCGAGCCTACAATTCGCTCATTTTGGGGCCCCCTTTCTCTCCTCTCTTTCATTGTATACCAAAACGCTCCGTGCAATGATTCATATTGTCGATGCCATGTAATTGCCTTTGCCTTATATAATTTTATCAAAGAGGATGGTAAGGCACATAGCCAAGCATGCCCTTCATGTGGGATACAACGTCGTTGCACCTCGTCAGCAGGCTTAGCATCTGCTGCGAGATGTCAACAGCCGGGGCAGTGGCACTGGCAGTGGGTGGTGCGTTAAAATTATGACTGCTTCTGGGTGGCCGTGGCCGTGGCAGCATTTCAGAGTGCTGGGAAAAACTATTATATGAAGTGGTGGTGTTGGTGGTGGGTTTTGCATATTGAGGAGGATGAAGAGGAAGTGAAGGAGGCAATGATGAAAAAGTTGGATGAGGATTGACCTTCTGAACGTTCCTAGTAGAATTAAAATCCAAAGCAATAGAAGAAGAAGCAGCATCAGCAAAACTAGCACTCTTGACGTTGTTGTTGTTGAAGTTATTTCTATTAGCAGCAGCCATGAAATGATCAGTAGTACTTGTACTTCTACTAGTTTCTTCCCCACCCAACATGAATTTTACACGGGGAGTTCCTTTACTACTATTCCCATTGCCACCAGCAGTAGTAACCTGCCCTCCAGCCGCCGACTCCTCGCCCCATGACTTCTTCAGAATCGACTTCAGCTGCACTGCACTCTGTGGAACATGACCCTGCTGCTGCTGCTGCGGCTTCTTCTGCCTCAGTGCTGATGCCGATGCAGGTGTTGACTGCCCAACAGATGAGTCCGTGACCCGCGGGGTTTCGCGAGTAGGGTTGCTGTACTCGGGAACTTCAGGGCCGCCCACTTCTCGGATTTGGCACCTCACACTGAAGTTTCCAAAAAAGGAGCTGTTTGCTGTTGCGAATCTAAATGCTGCTTGTGCATCTGATTTGTGCAAGAAGACAACCCGGCATGTGGCTGACTTCCAAAAGACGCGGAGGCCAGACTGATCCATGGGACCAAACCGGGCAAATTTTGCCTTCAGTTCTGCAGGTGACGGGAGAGATGTGTTGGGCGGGAACTTCATTACCATCATTGTGGGCTCGACTGCCTTTGATGCAGGCTCCATTTTCTTTGCAAAACTTGACTTGATTGACTTACGCATAACCGGTGTTGCTGATTCTTTTGCCTCTACACGCTTGGATTCTGAAGGTCTCTGACTGGCTTTCTTTTCTGCAGCTAAAGTTCTGATATCAGTGACTTTCTTATACCTTTTAGCTGCAATGTCTCCTTGACGATCAGATGGAGCACGTTTCCTCCCAGCAACGGTTGGATCATCGGCTCTGAACAAGGGTCTTGCTGGCTTTGAGAACGGCAAATCTCTAGCTTGCTCAGTAGGGGACATCTCAGAGGCTTTAACAGCAGATGGAGACTTAGAGGAGTGAACTTCAACAGGTTCAGTCTCTGAGGATGGTGACAGAACCAAGCTTTTCTGGTAGACAAGGGACCGGAATTGCACAAAGAACTTGCAAACAATTGCAGGGATGTCTGTTTCAACACCATGAAAAGGATCAAGGGCAAGGGCGTGCAAATCACTTACCAGTTGGGGTAGTTCAAGATCCACATTGTCCAAGCCAAAAAACGGCAATTTTCCAACTGATTCAGAAGAGATATTACTGGCAGAAACATCTTTTTTATTATGATCTACCTGGATATTTTCTTTTGGAGCTGGACCTACATGGGTGGAATTTCCTGCTACTTTATTCTCTGAAGTACGTACCTTTACAGAAGCCAACGGCCTCTGTGGATTTCTGAAGCTTGTTTCCGCACCCAACTGTTTTTTCCTTTTGTTTTTCTGTTTAGCCCCCATCGTAGAGTCCTCAGTATGCAAGTCCTCCATCGGTCGTTTAAGAACCTTTGCCTTTTTCACTCCAACAGCAGCTTTCATCTTACTTGGACTCTTTGCCTCAATCTTGGGAAGTTGTTGAAAATTCTCATATGATCCAGACAAGTTAGCATCCTCCTCATATTTAGACTCAACCGGACCTCCACCTTCCTGCTTCAAATGTTGTACTGCACCATTTTTTGTACGTTGCTTCGTCCCTTCCTCCGATAAATCAAGAAACCCTGTGCCTGAGCATCCCTCTTTCACTTCCTGCAGGTCCCCACAAACCTTGTCAAGAGATACCTTTGCATCAATAGTAAAACTTTGGGTGGTGAGAGAGCTTTTTTCTGGTGGCTGGTTTAAGTCTACAGCTTCTTTGCCAGATACATCTCCAGAACTCCTGATAAACTCAGTCTGTTCATGGTTTTCTGGAACCTGAGCCTTTGTAGAGACAGCTTGACCCCTCTTCTGTAACGTATAATCCCCATCTATTGTTATTGATCCCTCCAAGGAAGCAAATGGGGCCGAGGTAGTAGCTTGAACCTGGCTAGCTCGGTGAGTTTTCAGGTTATTGGTTTCATCTCTCCGCTTGAAAACGTACTTATCTTTCTTCGAACGGTCCTTGACTTTCATGACTTTTGTGGCACTCCTCCGCCCACCAAGAGTTTCAGCAATCACCAGAGGACCACTCAAAGGAGCTGGTTAAGGAAACAATTTCATTAGAAAATCATGTTCAGTGGAAAGCAACCAATTTTGCTTTATGCAAATTAAAACAAAAAAATTGGTAGGAAGGAGTTCAGACTCCAAGGTAAAGATGCAAATAGCAGATGTAAGACCCTTTATATACATTGTTATGACTTATGACTCTAACAACATCCATTGGAAAGGCACAGGAAGCAAAAAAATAAAAACCGCGACATTCAGAGCACTGAAATGAAAAGAATCTTTCATTAATCTAGATGTGAAAGCTACTTGGGACAACAAATCAAGGTTTATATCCCAAATTTCACTTAAAATAGAATAAAACACAATAACTCCGTATTTCAATTAAGCATATCATCATCCGCATTCCACATAAAAGCCAATAAATATAGGCATGAAAGCTACAGCTGCAGATGTAAAACAAGATAAGGTTAGCTGATAAATTCTTCAGTTCAATACCTTTAATATATTGATTTTTAAATGTGTGTGTGTTTTTTTTTTTTCAATTGGAAATTTCCACTTGTATCCAAATTACTAAACAAATTAAATCATCTCCTGTAATTTCCTCAAGAGCTACTCAAGCATTCGTGGAACTAGCAGACACGCTAGTTACAACATAAGCTCTCAAATTTGATTGCTAATTATCACCAAAGATGAGGAGAGAAAATTAAAATACCTTTAGGCAATTCTGACGAAGGGGGAACTAGTTTTCGAGAAGGGCGACCTGGCTGGGAACCAAATGCCTCAGCATATGTCTCATCATACTCTTCAAAAACAGCCTTACGAAAGGTAGAGGCAGTAGCCTTGTTCTTACTAAAGTTAAGGGTATGCTGGTCAGCACTGTGTGGTGATGATGCCAACTGCTTTACAAACGACAGGATCTCACTTGGCTTAAAACTATCCCTGGCCTTTCGAATCTGATTATCGGAATACACAGCTCCCGGTTCATAATCCGACACATCAACAACAAAGTACCCTTGCACACTTGTGACCCTAAAATTATACGGGTTCCTACATTTGCAAGCCAGACCAACCCCACACCTGCGATTTGCCTCATCAACAGCCTCTTCCACAGCCTTCCCAAAACCCTTGTGATTTGTCTGCCGAGATTTCTCAGCAAAATGAGGATCAAATGGTATAAGTTCGGCTGGGTCGAACCAGCCGTAACTATTGTCGCCGAAGAACGCAACCAAAACATGACCTTCCCTCCGTGTCCGGCGCACCTGAGATGTTGCAAACGCCTCGTTAAATATGTGCCCCGGCCACCATGGATGAGATTTGACCTTTCCCCACACCATATCACCCACTTCCAACCCGTAGTTAAGTGCCCTCGACGTTCCAAGAGCTATTCCACTCTCCTCATTAGCCACAAACTCATCAAACTCAGATAACAAAGACCGGTTCGCATCAGCCCTGCCTTTCTCCACATCTACACGGTCATCTTGATCATTCTCAGCCTCCAAATTTTCGGAATCATCGTCGATTTCGACCCTTGAAATGTCAAAGACATCGTCTTGATCATCAGTGAGTGTATGGACGCTTGCTCTGTCCACTTGATTTGCAGAATCCTTTGATTCCATCACTTCATCTACATTCCCGTCGTCACTCTCCATACTAACCTTAACCCTAACACTAGTCTTATCCTCCTCAGATCTCCCGCCTTCTGGAACCCGAGTACCACCAACCACACTCTCCAAGGCTCCTGAATCGAGCTCCATGGGTGAAACCCTAGCTTCATCTATTGGGCTACCGGCACCGCCATCGGTAACCCTACCTCTAGCTTCCTCAGAACGTTCAGTGGCATCCGATTGTCCGTCCAATTTGAAATCGTTGTTCATCACAGAGATCTTCCAACCCGCAAGAATTTAAATCCTCGGAAACTCTAGAGAAACCGAGTCGGGGGCTCCCAATGAGGTGGCATACCTCTCTATCGTCTCATGATGGGGATTGAAAGTAAGAGCTTTTCCGGGAAAGTGCCAGAAAGTGTAGGAATTTGAGGGATACAAATAAACCCTAGAGAGGGGGAGAGGGTGTTTGGATGGAAAGAAAATTGTGAATTTTTTCTGGGTTTCGAGAAATGAATAATGCTATGGTTCACTCTACTCTCATGGAGTGGGCTATTATACAATACAACACAGGATACAACACCAGTGCAGCCTCAGGCCCATCTGAGTGCTACCACGTAATAAAACATAGCTTTTTGAGATTTGCCATAAAAACTGTTACTTTCTGTTTTTTTTTTTCTTCTTCTTTTCTTTTATTCAAAGTTGTGTGTAGTTTGTGGTTTGAAATATGCATTTTCAAAACTAAATTCAGAATAGAGGCAAAAAATCTTGATTACATGGATAAATAGATTTAGGGAGATGTATAGAATTTAGATTTATACAGATTACTGCAAAAAAATTTGAAGCAATCAAGTTTTACATATTTATAGATTTTCATAAACTTTTATGGAGCTAGTAACGGAATTATATGGAGTTATATTGAGTTTTATATAATCTGATTGAATTTTATAGAAAATTATATAGGGTTATATAATTTGATATTTTTTTAAAAAATTATATAATCAAATTATAATTATTTTTTACTAAAAAATATCTCACTAAATTAAAAAAATAATATATAATATTACAATTTTTTTGACAGCATGTACAAAAAAAATTAACAACTAATGAGATTGAGAGGTTAGGACCGCTAGGATTAGGTAGGCCTCGTCATTGGGCCGGGTCGGGCGGGCTTGATCTTAAATATGAAAGCCCATGCCCTTTGTCGGGCCGGGTTTGGGTAGAACATTTATTGCGTTTTACGGGTCGGACCTACTAAGCCCATTTGTACCTACCTAATTGTAAAAAAAAAATGAGTTGAGTTTAAATATTATTATCGAATATTGAAATAAGCTAAGGAGGGGTACTATTGGATTTGGAGAATTGACTTAAATTTTCGACCATAAAGCCGAGATAAGATAAGCAGGTCGCTAAGAAAGTCAGAGATCTAGTGAGTTTTTTTGAATTTAGGGTTAGGGTTTGGTTTGGGCATTGGTCTTTTAAATGACACTAGGTTGAGATTTGGTTGGAATTTTGGATTTTGGTTATAATAGTAGTAACAAAATTGAATTGGGTATCAATTCTTAATTTATAATTATTTTATATTTTCGGGCTTATGGGTCGGGCTGGGCTTATCGGGCTTTATCGGGCTCGGGCCTATTGGGCCTAGCGGGCTTGAATACCCTAAGCCCAAGTCCAGCCCGTCAACATGCGGGGCGGGCTGGCCCACGGCCCATATCGGGCCCGGTCAGGCTTTTTGTCATCGGGCCTATCGGGTACCCATAAGCCCGTGGGCTTCTTGGCCAAATGATGAGGGCTAGGATTAGGAACCATGCATACCTTCAAAATATTTTTTATTTTTTCGAACAATAAATATATTCGTGTAAAACTCATATTATTTAATTACTTATAATTTCAATAGAAAGTAATATATGATAATAGATATCGGTATGACACATAAACTTTGTCGAGTCTATTTAAAATTATAAAAACCACAAATAATATTTTTTAAGCGTTGTATAAAGTCGATCTATAGAAATTCAAAGGGAAGAGGCTATAGAAATAAAACATTTGCTAAAAAATAATTTACACTAAAATATTTATGAAGCTCCACAAAACTCTACTATTTAATAAAGTGCAAAATACTCATTGATGTTTTGAATACACTAAAATTTTATGGCGTGTTTTGATGAAGGAAAATAACAAAGGATTTGATAAATAAAAAAAAAGTAAGAAATTTAAAATTCCTATGCATCAAATTTTTTTTGTTTGGATACACAAAATTGGAATTTAAAAATTTCGAAAAAAAAAAGAATTTAGATACTCCAAATTCCCACTTTAATTTTCATATAAAGAGGTGTCATTTCTCAAATTTCATCTTTATAATTATAATTTATGTGTAAACATTAAATTTCATGTTTAAATTTCATTATTTTTTTATATGATCCAAACAATAAAAATGATTAAAAATTAATTTCCGTCAATTCAAATTATAAGATCGGTAATTTCATCATTCAAATTTTACAAATTCCACATAAAAATGTGTCCTTTTTCAAAATTCCATTTTTATAACTACTATTTATATATAAACATTAAATTACATGTTAACATTTCATTTCACTTTTATATTGCCCAAATGTAAAATTTTACAAATTATGAAAAACTAATTTCTGATTTAAATTTCAACATTTAATAAATTCTCAATAATCTTACAATTCTTCATCCAGATACACCTTAATAGAATTATGAAATATCATGATTAAATTCACCTCAGTTTTTAATGATTTTATAACATCTATAAAAATATAAATATAGATTGAATATCTCAAATTTTAACTAATTCTTTAATAATTCTACTTAAATACATCTGAACTTTTAGAAATATTTAAACTCTACGAAAAATTTTGTGAAGTCATACAACCAATCTTTTTTTAGGTGTAGTACGAAGTTCATTAAGAATGAAATGAGAGAATTGCACCAGAGTATTTAGTCGTCTGGTTGAATTTCTATTTCTTAGTCTAGTTATATCCACTCAGATCGAAAAAGTCTAGTTATATCCACACAGATCGAAAAAGTCTAGTTATATCCACCATTTGAGTAACAGTCTCCTCATTTAATAAATCAAATTCAACAAGCAAAAATACCGAAAATATGAAGAAAAAAACTGCTAATACAAATAAGCACTATGTTTGATCATAACAGTTGAGGTGTGGCACATATAATGCGCGGGCAACAAATTAGATGTGCCTCTGACCTCCATTAATCTGAGAGCCTGAGTCTGAGATAACTACTTCAAAGAAACACAATTTACATTGAGCAATAGATAACTCTAGACAGATTTGAGAGGTCACTTAAACCATTAAGGCAACAGAGCATAAAACAATGGCCTCTTCTTCTACACTTGAATTAACATATGTCCACTTTGAATACAAACTCACAACAAAAAATTGCTGACCCAAAAGAATATAATGCAGAACTTACTCATCACATGAAACTATATAAATGAAATTGCAGTACATATATGCAATCATGCAAAAACCCCAAAGGGGGTTCTTCCCTCTCCCTCTCCCGAACACAAACCTCACATCTTATTTCTATCATAAAAAAAAAAGAACATGGTTGAGTAAAAGAAAAATATTTCAAATGGTATAAGAAAGAAAAAAGGGTCAATGAGTTAACAAGCAACAAACCCTATTCGATGGTTTTGAGAAGTATTTAGGTGTCATCGGATTTTTCATTAGCGGGAGTTCCAGCAAGCCAGCCCCAGACGCCACCTGAGCTCTGCCTTTTAGCATTTAAAACTGCTTGTTCCTCTGATGCAGCCTTTTGTCGCTGGAGGAGTTCAAGTTCTTTTTGCAACGTCTCCATTGTTTGGAGCTTTTGCCGTAGTTCTGCAAGTTCAACCTGCATATTTCAAGGAATAATTATAAAGGAACTCCAGATTTTACCATCTAGGGAAATGCGTACAGAGATAGCCGATAAGTGATAGTTGTCTATATTGTGATCCATAATGATACAACCAGTTAAAAAATAAGAGCATACTTCGAGTTTGAAACATCTTGATTGCTCAGATGCAAGTTGACCACGTACAGATTGAAGCTCCTATAAAGTGAGTACAAGGAAATCAATGGAAATTCACCAGAGGGAAAGCATATTATGTATTTAGCAGATAGTGAGCTTTTTGTATGTATGTATATATTATTATATTAGTAATTAGTAATTACCTTGTAAAGATCAGAGTTACGGGTCTCTGCTTCTGATAAGTCTTGATTCAATTGGAGAGTCTGCACTCTCTCCTTGCTTAGTGATGATTCTAATTCTTCTTTCTGTGCTTTAAGGGTTGCTATAAGATGTTCATTGGTATCCTTTCCTCTTGATATCTGCACAAGAGAATAGATGTTTGAGTAAAATAACACGAAAACACAGCATTGCTGAGAAAAAAAACACGAAATTCACTGATGTAATCAACAAAATTTCTTGTACAAGAAAGTGGGGACCATGAACAACTTTAACAAAGTAATTACATTCTGGAAAGCAAAGAAGAGGTGACCACTATTTAACAAAGTAATACAAGCACATATACAAGTAATTGGAAACTGAAAGTGATGTGACCACTATTTTCCATTTTGGTTACTGACCCTGATTGAACTTAATAAGTATTGATTAACCAAAGAAGACAACTAGAATGCAAAGATTTCCAAAAATAGATTTTTTATATTACTACATAAATATATGGGAGTGCAGTGCTTCAATAATTTTTAAAGACCAAATAGTGCAGATCTCTTGAAAGAAATTCCAGATTCATAAAAACAAAGGTCAATGTCTACATGTACTAATAATACCATTACATACCATCGGATCTGAGTCAACATCGTCCATAACGATTTCCCTAATTTTTCCTTCTTGCCCTGCATCAAACTCAGATTCCGCATCTCTGGTAGCATTCGTTACATTATGCACAGCAGAAACGCTGTCTGGCACAGGAGTTTCCATTATCTTTGATTGCAAGGTTGACTTGTGGCTTGGTTTAAGGACGTTAACCTAACAACAAGAAGCAGATTTAACAGGACAATAAAATAAAAGCAAAGTAAGCCACAGAGTCTACTGAAAGCTGCTTGCCTCATTGTTGTAACGCCCATTGTATCCTCCAAATGACACAAGTACATCTTCACCATTATAAGAACCTACGGCCAGACTTAGTCCCTGAGAAAGAAGATAATCAGAGGGTGGTTCCACTATATTACTGCTGACAATGAAATAATCACTGGACATCAGCTCAAAGACTTATGGTACCCAGAGTTCCCCAGAACAGAATACCTCACTAGCAACAGGAATTCGCCCTTCAATGGTAGTTACAACAGACCAAACCAGTGTAGACATATTTAGGACAACTGTTTCTGAAGCCCCTGCAAAAATTCAAGACGACAAGATAAATACCTAACTGCACAGAGTGAATTCTAAACTCTAACTGCATGCAGTTAAGAAGTAGAACCACCGATACCCATGAATCCCAAAACCAACCAGATCCCAAAATAGTAGTATACATACCACTCTTGTTGTCACCACCACCAACAATAAACCAATTCTCGCCAACTGTTACACCAGCATGTCCAGCCCGAGCGGATGGTATGTCACCCTGTTGTGTGGGTCTTGACCATTCCATCTATACAGTAATACACAAATGACATGAGTGATACGCCATTAAACAGCAAGGAAAAAATAATTCAAGAATAGAGTAGCTATCTTACAGTTTGCAAATCAAGGACATGCAGATCATTGTAACAAGTGGCATGGGAACCCCCACCAAAAATAAGGAGGTAGCGCTCAGCATGAACAGCAGCAGCGTGATCAGACCGTGGAGAAGGAGGCACACCTCTGTGAAAGAATGAAACATATATATTAACCACAAAAATTCATCCAAGCATAAGCATGCCTTGAATATATATTTTCCACCCCACCCCAACCCAATCGCTTAATCAAATGTTCCAAAATTCGTCCCTAAAGCAGAAAATTGCCTTTTTTCATATATAAAGGCATATATCATTAACAAAATATACCCATTACGTAAAACAACCAAACGAAAAAAAACAAACATTGCCCATGCTTTGAAGATGGCAGTCATATCTTACATAGCATCAATTTCATCCCACGTCAGTGTTTCTAAGTCCAAAATATGCAGGTCATTCAAAAGGGTTCTCTTTGCACCTTCTCCCCCAAAAATCACCAAGTTACCTCCAACAAGGGACACAGATTGACCTCCCCGTGATGCCTATAAAACATGAACAGGATAGGACCATGATTTCAAACATTCCAAGCCCACCCTTGTACTTAGCACTCAAAACAAGTACGTAAAAATGAGAAGAGGAATAAATACCGGTGGTTTCCCATAAGTCTTTAAGAATGACCATGTGCAAGTTTGTAGATCAAATTCCTTCACTGTCATGCAAAGGGCAAAAGGAAAAGGAAAGCATAAGAAAACAAAACATAAATCAAGGTAGAATCAGGCTAAATCATACGCTTGCATGAATTTGATAATAGTTTTTCTTACAACTTCGAAAGAAACATATATTCAAAACCAAAAATGATCACCTCTAAAAAGTTTGAAATGAGTCTAGACAGTGGTTCTATCAGGCAATGGTTAAAACATCAAGATTAAATGTAGGTATGAATACCAACAGAATCCAAAAGGCCCCAAGATAGTAATCCATACCCTGAATAGATTCCAAAGGATCCTTTGAATGTCCAGCAATCGATAGGAGTTTATTCCCCCACGATATCTACAGAAACAGAGAAATCATTGCAAATTAGTGTGAGTATTCAGAATCATTACGACAAAAAGAGATGGGTATTGCACAAAAGTTCATTCTTTATAATAGAGACTTGATTCTAATATTATCAAGGGGCTGAACTCAGTAACTAACCAAGGAATGACCAGCACATGGGGTTACTGTTGCGGGCTTAGGTGCCTCGGGTGGTTCAGCCCCAGCTTTGGCCTCAATCTTTGTCCAACTCCAACTCCTCAAATCCAAGACCTGTATCGTAGTTTCAATTAGTGAGAACCATAAAATATATATACATCCAAGTCAACACAAGCATAGGTAAACCTCTAAACATGGAAAGGAAGCACTGCACCCATAGAGCTTACAATCATTAAGAATACCTCTGTATCCAGTGACACTTTTCTACATAAATTGAAATATAAATATTAAGAGTGCCAAGAAGTTGATATCCATGTAGCAATAAAGTTGACCAATTCAAAGAAATGCTTCTTTCCCTTCTTCATATAAGTAATGTATTGTACAGAGTATATATACGAATCAAAGGAAGTATAACCTCAAATAATTGCACCCCCTAAAGAATTACGGCCCCTAGCATAGTAAGAATTGGCCAATTATGCAATGCATAATACTTGTGATTCGCAGATTCATATAGGTGTGTATACGCAAATAATTTGCTTACATGAAGATCATTTAGGTAACGACCATTGTGATTTCCACCAAATATGTACATCTTGTCTTGAATAACTGCTGCTCCATGCTGAAAAAATGAGAACACATTGCTCGGAATGAAGAAGGGAAAAAAGATGAAGAAACTGAAGATACAGATATCCAAATACCTCATATCGGGATTTGGGACGAGGGCCACATACTGGAGGTGCGATCCATTGATCATAGAAAACAACTGAACCAAAGCCTTCGGAGATAACATCTTTATCCTGAGACTCTACTACACTCCCATTTTCAGTGGAGATTGTCTTCATCTCAGGGAAAGAGTTTCCATTCTCGCTAATTGGCTGAGTATTTGAATTTTGCTATAAACAACCAGAAAAGCCACACACACGCATAGAAAGAAAAAATAAGTACAAAAGAATAAGACAGAGTCACATGTTCAACATAACGCCAGAGAAACATAACCTAGCAATCAGACAAGCAACCCTTCAAAGTCTCCTAAACATGTGCAGAACTAAGCTACGGTGATCAGAATCTACAACCTTACTAATCCCTTTAGAAGCTAAAAAGAAGGAATATGAGAGATTCAATCATACAAAAACAAAAAAAACAAAACAAAAAAAGAGAAAGAAAAAGAAAAAGAAAAAAGAGAGAAAAGAAAAGAAGAAGAGGGACTCCTATCGACAATTCAAATTAAGTAAAAGTAGGCATGGTACACGAAATACAAAAGTTATGACAGTCATGTGTTGGACGGAAGCTATATGGTAGCATGGAGTATGAACGCACTATGCGATTATTATGATGACGTGATAATGGTTAACAATCCTAGGATGTGCTACAAGCAACACACTTATGTCTGTAATTTGGTGGTACCATGGTTCTAAACACTAGTGATGCAACAGCAGTACCAGAGTGGTGCCATCAGACACAAATGAGGGGTATAGCTGTATTCAAACAGCAAGACAGACTTTAATTGCAGAGTGCATGGATCACTCTTGGCATAATTCAAAATGATTAATTGTTCTAACAGTTTTGACACTGGTCATCTGGGATAGGAACTTATTCGCAATTAACCAATAGCCACTAACTAAACATTTGTCAAAAAATTCTAAACACCTTAGAAATTTGAAAATTCAAATCGGTCTGATGTATAGAAATTTGTAAAATTTCCCAGGGGAAGGAAAATACATTAGAACAGAAAAAGCTTCCATATCACTCACATTTATTTGTACATCTACCATAGGATCCGAAACAAAGTTTGACGCCCTTGAATACCAACCCGGATCTTCTTCCTACTCAAAAACCGATGCAAACAAGACATTAGTGAAGGTTCTTGATCACAAAACAAAATTGTGGGCTTGAAAACTTACTATACATACCTCCAATATTTTTACAAAAAGACGCATTGCTTCAGTGGATGCCATGTCTGCAAGCTTCTTCCAGCTGTAAATTGTATATGGGGAACACCCATTAAGATTACAAACTCAATATAGTAGAAATAAATGCACGATAGTGCTAATATCAATACAATGTGTGGTTAAGGTATAGATAATTACAGCCAGTCTTTTATCAAAATAATTTTACAATGTAGAATTGTATCAAAGGGAAGGTTCGTAAAGAAACAATTCAACTGGAATGCAACAATGAAGAGTAGGTCTGTGAGATCTAGGGAGATTCAGTATATAATTTCAAAGATTGTTTCATTTCAGTGATACCGACTAGAAAATACATACTTTCCTGTATCACTTTTTTGAGAGAGAGACTATATTATCGTAACATAGCAGAAACCACAAACATCGGTTAAGAAAACCACCAAGAAAACAGATACAAAACAGAAAGAAAAAAAAAACAACAACAACAACTGAGGTGAAGCTAAGCAGAGGTAAAGCACTCCAGCCTCTAGTCTAACCAAATGTGAGAAAATTAAAGTCTCCTAGTATCACTCATAATAGGTTTACGCATTGTTCTCTCAGATCTAGAAATAATAAGCACAAATTTCAAAGGTCATTGTAACTAGCACGTTCTGTACCTTATAAGGATGAATACACCATCCCACTCTTCCCACTACTTTATACATATGGACCAAACCTTTAATATGCACTAGTACCTTCAAGCATCTCAATTCTCAACAGCAAAGTAACTACCAAAACAAGAAATTAGAGAATTTCCAATCAAACTAGAATCATAAACACTTGCGTTGTGTTTGGTGCATATATTGTAAACACCCCAGACGCACAAACAAGACAAAGGTATGTCATCTCAATCTCAAAATGAGAGACAATGAAAGAGTTGTAATTATAAGCATACCTGCTCCATTTGCTTTTCTCAACAGCATTCCAGGCATAAGGTTCCGGTACATTACAAGGCCCCACGGTCGCCTGCCAGTCAAATTGTGAAAACAATTGAATGCCTCCGATAACACATAAAGCATATGGATCGTACATATATAGGCATGTATAGTTTTAGATAGATACGTAAAAAAACGCACACATGCGTCTATACTTGCCAAGAATTCAATCTAAGTCTTAGATCAACATCCAAATATGCAAATCTAAGTCTGAATTCTGATATTCCAGATCTACCTAAATACACCGTGCATGATTACGCTAAACCAGAAACGAAAGGATCAACGCCCAAAATCAAACACTCTACTGCACAATCATGGCCAACAATCCAATCACCAATCAAAGCCACGTCAAAACGCAAATCAACCACATCATTACTCGAAATCTAAGCAAAAATGATCAGAAATACAATAATTAAACAGTGGATATAGAAAACAAAACAAACAGTTGCTGCAGAGTGAAAAACACATTAGCCGCGCAATAGACATTTCTCCTAGAATTGCAATCGATAAGCGATGACATTAGGATTGAGATCGATGTGCAGACATAAATGAAATAGACAGAAAAAAAAATTGAGAGGAATGGGATTGAGCAAGCAGTGGAGGGTGGTACCTGCTGGTACAAAGCATAGAGTATGAGAGCGGACTCGGAGCTGAACTTGGAGCGCACCGCTTTAGAGGAGGAGCGAGGAGATCCGTCGAAGCCAGCGTACGAAGCTGCGGCGTAAAAGCGCTCGGGGTATTGGAGCCCCGAGCTTATGCGAGCCATGGCAGCCATTTTCCTCTCTTCCTCCCTCTCTCTTTCTATGCCTGTCTTCTATGCCTATGTTTCGTTGTAAGAAGAAAGAGAAACGTATTCCTGGGATTTCCCTTCGGGATCTAATTATTATTAAAATGAAGAAAATTGGAGGGTGTTTGGCTCGGAATTTTAAAGGTCGTGAGCATTTGCAATTGCCAACATGGTGATCTCTCTCAAATCTTTTTTTTTTTTCTTTTCTCTCTTTTCCTTTTGTTCTTCGGATTTCTCGCGATTTATTTTTCTAGTCAATTGAGACGTGGGAGTGACTTTGTGCTGGGCGGTGGTGTTTGCGTTGTGCGAATTAGGTTGGGTCAAATTTTTACCCTATAGAATTTTGATCTCATTTTTTATGAGCGTGGAACGTGAAATATAATTTTTTTTATTAGATAATGAGTATAAATATCACTAGATTAATATATTTGTAGCCAATAATGTACTAATTATAATTTTTTTATCAAATTAATTTGATCAATAAACTATTTCGTATAAATTTTAAAGACTCATTTCAATGTCAAATTAGATTGGAATGCATTGCGAAAGTCCTAAAAATTCAATGTCTTGTTTTGAAATTAACCAAGAAACTTACCTCTCGGAGTCTTGCCATTTCACGCCAGTAATTTTTTTTTTTTTCGAGTAATTCTTCCTAATTCTTTGAAAATTAAAAGTTTACCTCACACCATTCAAATACTATTCATGAATCATCTAATCCAATATAGTCTGATTAACCAAATTTGGCGTAGCTAATTAAAAGATTGGAATTTTGTTGTTGGACGTACGATTAAATAATTTTATTTGATATAATTTTTTGAAATTTATATCGTTACAGAAATATTAAACGCGCTTTATTAATTTCACACATAAAATATTTAATGTTTTCAATTTTAAATCCAAGATAACAAAACAATATATTCTATGTATTAACCCAAATTTTGCGCCTTAAAACATTCAAAAATCAACTGATTAGATAATTTTATGAGACATGATTTTAGGGGTTTTTTTTCCAAAAAAAAAAAGTGTGTTGGTTTCAATGCAGGTTATTTTGGAGTGAGTTATTTTTCAATAGGAAAAATTATACAAAATATAAAATCAACAAAAATAAAATTAAAAAAAATAAAAGAACTCGGAAGTGTTTTAGCCCAACGAGAGAGGGACCAAAAGAAAACCAGTTTCACACAACAGACTTGGACTTCAATTAGTTAATAAATTAATTTTTTTCCCCAAAAAAAAGGCTCTGTTCTCTTCTGGTTAAGTTTCACAGATGTCGGGAAATAGCCGGAAGAGCAAAAGGAGAAAAGAGAAGATAAAGGTAAAAACGAAATTAGAGCCAAACAGGGACAGACCAGACCCTCATTGGGTTTTCCACTATTTATACAGTGCGCGTGAGAGAGTCCACGGCTCCTTCCATTGATTCTACAGTAATTTTATAAATTGCAAAATTCTGGGTTCTCCTGCTTCACTGCCTTCGTCTACTGCCCTCTTCATGAAACCCTAATTTCAGCCACCAGGTACTTTCCCTCTCTATTTTTGTACACATGTAAGTATACGTTTCTGTGTATAAACGTTCTCTATGCTGGAAATTCTTCTCCTGCGGGTCTGATTTTTGCTTGCAGTTTTAGCTTCAGGAATTCTGTCGTTTTGATGTCTAGCTTCTTGTTTGATCAAAATTGCCTCTTAGTTTTCCAGTGGCTTTTAAATTTCTTGCTTTTTAGCATTAGTGGAGGTTTTAGTACCGTTGAGAGCAAACACGCAATTAAAGTTGAATACTTAAATATCTATTGGGCCTTTTCAAGCTTCTGAGCAAGTTGACTATGGAATTTTTGTGCCTAGCTCTGTGACTCAAACAGATTTTACAACAAGACTATTAGAATTATTGACCCCATTGCATTGGAGTTTTATAGGTGAAAACGCTTTGATTTTTTCTTTGCAGGTACCATAACTTCCACTAGTGCAATGTTTTGATATCTGTGTTAGTTGATCGACCTCATTCTGAGCTAGCCCACCTTCAAAGTTGGTTGGTGGTTGTTGTTTTCTAAGTTCTATAAGTCCTTGGAGTCCGGGGCACTCTTTGATGGCATTACATGTATATGTGTTATGTTTGTCACTAAGTTTTAAAGGGCTTGTTTGCAGGTAGATATTGCTAGCATATAGTAAGCAGTGTAAAATAACGGTTAAGAGTTCATATTATGGATCTACTACGTTCAACCTACGGGAATGGTGAGGATAATCCTGGGATCCCAGATGATTTGCGATGCAAGAGATCAGATGGGAAACAGTGGAGGTGCACTGCTAGGTCCATGCCAGATAAAACAGTGTGTGAAAAACACTATATCCAGGCAAAGAAGAGGGCAGCTAATTCTGCAATGCGAGCTAATTTGAAAAAAGCCAAGAGGAAGTCATTAGGTGAAAGTGATATTTACTTGGAGAGTAAGAGTGATGATTTTGATGTACCACTTGCAACCATGAAAACACAGAAGTACATGGAGCAGCTATCGAAAAATCATTTTCGCTTTTCACCTGAGTCACCACCTTTGAAGGGTTTATCCACGGGTAATCCTCCAAAATCAAATGACGAGAGAGACTTGGAGCAGTATGAGGACGATTGGAACTCTTTTAAGTCACCACCTGTTTCTGCCTTGGATTCATCCAGGAACAGACCACAAAGGAGTTTTGATGCTAATGCTGTGACAGTTTCGGTATGTTGGTTTTGCAATGTCTTAGTTGCATTCTAAGTATGATGATTTTTATTGTTGGGATGTACCATCATACGGACATGTGGTTAACTTTTCCCGTACAGAGCAATAGTGCTCTATAAGGCAAGTGTGCTTATGTAGTCGGCTCTAACTATGGAGACATTCTTATGAGGGATTTCCTCTCTTCAAATTTAATATCTCATCTCTTATATGAGACAGAAAATCTCTCTGAATGTCCCTCAGATTATAATTCATGTACATACATTAAAATCATATGCAGGGATTCAAGAGTCTAGACTGAATCATTCCATCCACTCTTTGTGAAAGATATATTGTAATATTGGGTCAAAAGCTGCAGTACGCTTATCTTTAGTACAGCTGTATATTTAGGAAATAACATTTTGAAATTGGATAATCACTAATATGTTTTCTGATCTGAAACTGATGTATTTCTTGCAGGAATCCTCTGCTGGGAACTCAGAATCCTCCGAACAAACTGGAGGACAAACTTGCCATCAGTGTCGGAGGAATGATAGAGAAACAGTCATTTGGTGCCTCAAATGCAATAGAAAAGGATACTGTGACAGCTGTATTTCAACGTGGTAAGGTTGAGTATCCAGAGAAGGATACATGTTTCAGTAATTAAGTTTCATGTCCATATAGTGTATTCATGCTTTAATTTTTGAGTGTATTCATGCTTTAATTTTTAGGTACTCGGACATCCCATTAGAAGATATTGAGAGGTCTTGTCCTGCATGTCGTGGTAATTGTAATTGCAGAGCTTGCCTGCGCAGGGATAACTTGGTAAAGGTAGTTTATACAAAAGCGTCTTTTACTAGTTACATCATTTAAGTTTAAATTTTTTGAATTTCCTATTGGTGACCATCAACTACTCTCAGTTTTTGATGAATGAGTAAGACTGATGTTTTTATTTTGCAGGTAAGGATAAGAGAGATCCCTGTTCTCGACAAGTTGCAATATCTCCACTGTCTGCTGGCTTCAGTGCTTCCTGTAGTTAAGCAAAGCCATCAAAAACAGTGTTTTGAAGTAGAACTGGAGAAAAAGCTTCGCGGTAAGATGATCTAGTATCTAATCGTATCTTAAATTCAATATATTGAGTTATTGTTTTGACCATTTTGTATTAAAGTATTTATGTTTAGCAGGAGCGAACATAGATCTTGCACGGACAAAATTAAATGCAGATGAGCAGATGTGCTGGTACTTTTATTCTTTTCCCCCATCTTATCATGTAATAAGTTCATAATGTCCAGAAAGTAAATTAAGCAAGTAAATGTTTTGAATTGTCCATGCCAAGATTCAAGCAGGACCTACCCACATGTGGTCCTAGTTTGTCACAAATAAACTGGTCCAAATTTGGGATTCTCTTGAAACTGAAAGAACTTAAATTATTCCATAGAAGGTCTATTTATTGCAGAGCCGGACATTAAAAAATGTTTGCTTCCCATTCTGAATAACATTTACTTTTGATGTGTTTTCATGCAGCAATTTCTGTAGGATTCCCATCATTGATTATCATTGGCACTGTTCCCATTGTTCATATGATGTATGCCTAAACTGTTGCCGAGATCTTCGAGAAGCATCTATGCTTGGTGTTAAAGGAGAAGTGGTTGATAATCAGAGTGATGAGAAAAATCATGAAAAAGAAAACAATTTGGAGCAGCCAAAACTGTCCACAGTAAAAATAAATTTATCAGACAAGTTCCCTGATTGGAAAGCCAATAGTGATGGAAGTATTCCTTGCCCACCAAAGGAGTATGGTGGCTGTGGTCATTCATCGTTGAACTTAAGCCGCATCTTTAAGATGAACTGGGTTGCAAAACTTGTCAAAAATGCTGAGGAGATGGTTAGTGGCTGTAGGGTAAATGATCTTGTCAGTCTAGAGAAAACTGGACATAATGATCCAAGACTTTGCCAGTATGCTCATAGAGAAGATAGCGATAATTTCTTATTCTGCCCTTCATCAAAGGATATTGCATCAGGTGGAATTGGCCATTTTAAAGGGCATTGGCTCCGGGGTGAGCCCATCATTATTAAGGAGGTGTTTGATAGCTCATCAGTTTCAAGCTGGGATCCAATGGTTATATGGCAAGGGATTCAAGAGACTGCAGATGAGAAATTGAAGGACGGGAACAGAATGGTGAAGGCCATAGATTGCTCTGACTGGTCCGAGGTTTGCTCTAATAGCTTATGCCTATCTCTATGGACTTTCTTTCGTATAATATTGGCTCTTTATAACCAGTTCTTGTTTTAATGAAAAAAATTTAGTTGATTTGTATTGTATTGTATAATAATCGTAAAGTATGCCTCTGTGGTTTGACATGATTGCAGGTTGATATTGAACTAGGTGAGTTCATCAAAGGGTATTCTGAGGGACGAATTAGTGAAAAAGGTTTCCCAGAAATGTTGAAATTAAAAGACTGGCCTTGTCCCAGCTCATCTGAAGAGTTCTTATTGTATCAGAGGCCTGAATTCATCAGAAAATTGCCTTTACTTGAGTATATTCACTCCAAGTTTGGTCTTTTAAATGTTGCTGCAAAATTGCCACACTATTCTTTACAAAACGATGCTGGACCTAAGATCTTTATTTCTTATGGGAACAAAGAGGAACTTAGTAGAGGCAACTCCGTGACCAATCTCCATTTCAATATGCGTGACATGGTTAGTTCTCTGTTCTTGTTGACTTATTGCCATAGATTTTGATAGTTGAGAATTGATTAGTTTAGTGCAGTTACCCTCTCTTTTTTGCTTTTGCAATTATGGCTGTTAATTTTAATCCTTTTGGTGCAAGGAGATTTATATATATAAACTATATATCATATGTAAATATATTTTATTATATTACATATGTGGGGTTGCAGTAATGGGTTAACACGGATCAGCATAGACTGTTGATCGAGCTGACCACATAGTGAACATTGGCATCGTTCAAGGGACTCATGCATCTATACTGTGCCAGTGAAACACCCTCTATATATAGTATATATATGTATATATGCACTCATATAAAACAATTTATTGATAAAGTTTCAACGAGTATTGAAGGAGTCAAACACAGTGAAATGCATTTTGTTTTTCCTACCATGTGCATCCATGTCAGAAATTTTTCCCAGTAGTATGCATTTTGTGGATAACTTTAGGTCCCACGTTATATTTTAGTATTAAACTTGTCAGTTTTGCAATCTTTGATATGAATGAATGATTTCCATTATTCATGAACTAATAGATTTTCCCATGTTGAGCTGCTACAGGTATATTTGCTAGTGCATGCATGTGATGTCAAGCTACAAGTTTCACAGAAGACAAAGATTGAAAAGACACAGAAATCCTTAGAGGAGAGTGAGGTTAAAGATTCATCTGGGGATCTTCAAATGGATTTGGGAGAGGATACACTACCTGATCTATCACTCGGTCCGAGTGTGGAGAATGAATATGGGGCAGGGTTGGATGCTGATAAAGATGAGAGTGCGGCAGATCATGGACAAGAAAGTACTCTTACTGTTGAAGGAGAAATAGAGGGTGGAGATGCCTCTGAAAAAAAGCACATGGGAGTTCTTTGGGACGTTTTCCGTCGGAAGGATGTTCCAGAGCTGACTGAGTATCTGAGAATACATTGGAAAGAATTTCTGAACCTGAACCTCAACAGTGAAACAGATAATTTCGTAAGTTTCTCTCTTTCATATTTATACCTATTACATACCTTACCTCGATTGAATCAACAGAATTGGCTTGCATTTCATGCTCAATAGATGTTCCTACTTTTTCGTTTTCAGGCGACGCAGCATCTTTTTGATGGAACATCGTTCCTGAATGGGCATCATAAAAGAAATTTGAAGGAAGAATATGGTAAGGATGACTAACAATTTCCTGTTAATCATCTTGTGTGGAGATAATACTTGTCCAATTTCAATTCACATTTCTCCTTAACCCCCTTTTTTGTCAGCAATGTTTCTTCTCTTGAGTACTCTGACGCACATTTTCCACTGAGATGACCCCTTCGCAAAATCTTTAGATGATAGTTATGCTAGTAGGCATCCACTGCTGATTTATGATGTACCATTTTGGTTATATGTATATCCATGTTTCAAAAATTATTTCTCACAACCGACCTGCATTTATAACTTGTTACTGTCTATGCTTTAGCAATATGTTATATACATCATTTCTATTTGTGTCTACATGTGGATGTGGCTATGATGATCTTTATTCTTTGAGACTTTCTAGCAGTCAGCTTTAAAAAGTCTCACCTTTTTCCTTTCTTATATCAGGAATTGAACCATGGTCCTTTGAACAGCATTTAGGGCAGGCTGTTTTTATCCCTGCCGGATGCCCTTTTCAAGTTAGGAATCTTCAGGTACTTTGAGCTAAATTGATATTTTCGAAGTGAAAATTCCAGGATATTCGATGGAAATGTGAAGGGTTCAGATTTACTAGATGAATAAATTCAGATTTACTTGATGAATAAATTCAAATTTACTCGATGAATAAATTCAGATTTACTCGATGAATAAATTCAGATTTACTCGATGAATAAATTCAGATTTACTCGATGAATAAATCTTACATTTCTTCTTCTTCTTTTTTGTACCCAAAGCATTCCTCTTTCTGGCATATAATTCTCTTTTGTGGGAGTTCCAGCAAGGAACTTTGCTTTCACCGATCGATAACTAATGTTTCAGTGGCCAGAGAAACACTTTTATACATCTTCCTAATTTTTCATAAAAACATTTGAGAACCTTTAGCTATAATCTCCACATCGTGTACCCTTTAACCATTTTAACCTAACAGTTCATTTAATATTTTATGTACTTTGTCTTTTTCAGTCAACAGTTCAGCTGGGCCTTGATTTCTTATCTCCTGAGAGCCTCGGTGAAGCTGTAAGACTAGCTGATGAAATCCGGTGTCTTCCAAATGACCATGAAGCAAAGCTACAAGTGTTGGAGGTTGGACAAGGGAAATTTTCCTTAGAAGTATTTCATACTTTCCTTCTTTTTCTTTTTATAATTTTCTGTTACTTCTGGAACCATTATGCTTCTATCTTGTCTAGTGGCATATCTGCGGGCCTCTGTTTTGTTGGTATTCTCAATATTTGGTTGGGTTCTGATGCAGGTAGGAAAGATATCCCTTTATGCGGCGAGTTCAGCTATTAAAGAGATTCAAAAATTGGTACTTGATCCAAAGTAAGCCAATTAAACATTATGTTCTCAGCCTCTAAACATTTAACCGGATTTCTCCTCTCACTTGCATTATGTTAACCAGTAGGGTAGCCTTGACAATGTGCTAGACTGAGGTTTTCTTTCTGCAAAGCTCTAAAGATTATGCCTTGTTTTTCCTTCACGTTTCTGCTGCAGATTTGGTGCAGAACTAGGATTCGAAGATCCGAATTTGACTGCTTCAGTTGCCGAGAATTTGGAGAAAATGAACAAGCAAAGACAGATCACTTGTGCTTGAATCCATCCAGTAGTTGTCACTTAGATGTAGGCAATATCATATACGAGATGTGTAGACGTGTTTGTGCATTGTAACTTCTTGCAGTGACAATCTTAAAGCGGTCCGCTTTTCGCCGTTATCGCCTCATACCATGAACAAAATTGTAGAAATGCTGTCATTAGTTAATGAGAATAGAGAGTAAATTGTGCCAATTATTTTTTTTTTATTATATTATTTTTTACCAGAACGACCCCCAAAGAGACAAAGAGAGAAACACCAATGCACTCTCTTCATATCAAGAGGTGAGGTTAAATGATTCAGCTATTCTATGGAAGTCGGATTTCACCTCCGGCCATGAAGATTCTGGTGCCTGAGCATTAAGCGTGAACAACCGGCCACCACGAACGCAGCAAACGGCAATGTTATGCCGGTGAAACGTGGGGTTCTCAACTCTGAATTCAAGCTCATAATACTTGACGTTTCTTACACTATCCTCTCTCAAATTTGAGTTTATCAAAGTCCCCTTCACATTAGGGCGTTTGCCGAATCCGGTGACGGTCCGAACCACAGCTTCTCCTACCTCTTGTGGTCCTCCAAATGAACCAATTCTACACACACAAAATGTCCATCAATGTACTAGCAAATCGAAAGCATCAGCTTATTGGTATTTTCCCATAAAATTATCACTTGCTTACTCGAAATCAGGAGCAACTGGTGACACAATGACACTAACATTGAGCTCGCCGGTGGTGGCCGGCGGTCCAAATGCAACAACCGGTTCACTAACATTCTGGCGGAGTCCATTTGTCCTGGATTTGGTATCATTGTTCAAAGGTGGAGGATCAAGCGATCTTTCAAATTCTCTTTTCTCAGCTGCTCGGTACAAAAGTGTTTGGTCTCCAACCCAACTCGCCGGGTATACGAACTCTTTATCATGTAAAAAAATGCAATCAAATGAAAAAAAACTTCAGAGTTACTCGAAAATGTGTAATAACATCAAAAAATTTCTATCTACTGACCGAATCCTTCATTAGTGTCAATACACCTACTGTAGCCTTCTATCGGATAAAGCACATCGAGCTTGAGGCTCCTACTACTTTCCGGTGACAACCCTAGAAGAAAACTTGTGACTCCCAAAAAATCAGCACCAAGAGCGACCAAAGAAGCTGAGCCTAGGCCAACAAGAAGCCGCCGCCTAAATTCTGTTGCTAGCGGTACAAATTGGTCCGCTGGAGGCCTTTCTGCCCTGATTAGTGTCACCTCTTGCAAATCCCGTTTCCGGCCGCGGGAGGCCGGTGAGATTATGCAGATATGATTGGCGCATATATGTTTGCATGCATGGAAGTAGTGTGCAGGCAATGCCGGCATTGCTTATGTTTTGGTGATGAAGCAGTAGTACTGGCTTCTTTAGTTAAATGTATATAGTATCCAAATTGGGTGGTCGTGGTAGCTCATATTTCTAAACCATAGTATAAAAAAATGAAGAATACTCGCATTCGATCGTGGCAGTATCTATTCACATCACATTTTTCATTTATCAAATTGTCTTTATAAATTTATCATAATCAAACTGTTTATTTTCTAAATTATCATAACAAATAACATTGGAAGTCGTTTAGTTATTTATTTATGTCAAATAAATAGATAGTCTGCATAAGTTTCTTAATTCTTACGAAGACCGTTGATTTATTTGATACATATAAATAACTAAACAATCTCTAATCTTGTTGATTTTTTACGAAGATAATCTTTACATAACTATCATATCAAATATCATTTCCATAAAAAATCAACAACATTGGAAGTCATTTAATTATTTATTTGTGTCAAATAAATAGATAGTCTGTATAAGTTTCTTAATTCTTTCGAAGACCGTTGATTTATTTGATACATATAAATGACTACATAACCTTTAATCTTGTTGATTTTTTACGAAGACGATCTTGACATGAAAATTTAGAGAATGAACGGATCCGATTATGACATATGTACAACGATAATTCGATAAATCGAAATGGTGGTGCAAGATCATATTATCAGGATGGGATACAAGTATTTTTTTTTTAATAAATTAGATATTCTAGTTCAATGATCATCATTTGATGAGAACAAAAATAATTACGAAAATCAAATTTAGTTAAAAGGATCTAATTATTGTAACATCTTTTAAGATAAATTAACTAATAAATTGAAGATTATTTAGTTATGTATAAGCTAAATAATGGATGGTGTACTATGAGAAACTTAATTGTCATTAAAACCGGCGATTTTCATCTCGATGTATATACATAACTAAATAATCACCAATCTGATTAAGTTTTTAGATATATGATCGTAAAATTAAGATATAAACGATGTGGGTTATAACATATATGTTGGACGAGTTTGGTAAGTGAAAATAGTGCAACAAGGACGTTCCTCCATGAGTGAATATTTTTAGGGTATGTTTGGATGAGTAATTTTAAGTTCCATGGAATTTAAACAAAATTAGTTAAAAATAAGAAACTTTAAAATTCTAAAGAATTTGCAAATAATTATATGTAAGGCATAACTGGGATTTGAAGTTCCACCTATAAAGGTGTTACTTCAGAAATCTTTTATTTAGTGGTTTATTATATATGCTCATGTGGTGCATGTGTTTCTTTACTACTTGTTTAACTACGTACTTACAATGCCTATATTTCTTTATGTTTTAGTTCATCTCTCAGTAATATAGCCTAAATTTTATGGAACTGTGAACTTCATCCAAACATAGCCTAATGAAAATGTTGGAAAATATTGTGCATTTCCTCCATTAAAAACCTTATCGTTATACTTTTCTCATATGGCGAAGTACATCTCATCCAGCTTATATGTCATACTCCGAAGTCCAAATTAACATTTCATCTAATTCTATACCGATCATCATCATTTTAAGATCATATATATCTTAACAGAACAAATTAAATTTGTGATTGTTTAATGATTCATATATACGTATATATTAAATCAATGATTTTGGTGACAATCAATTTAATTTATATATGTGATTATGTGAATGAAACTATCTTCAATTTAATTTATTTTTAACATATATGATATTGAAATTATGATTTAGAAAATCACTGTTTTAATTACTACAAATCTAATACAAAAAAAAAAATAGCCCAATGAAATGATTTCTCCGAAGATAGACATTGCAAGTGTTTCCTACGTAAAATTACCGTATAATTTTTTTTTTTTGGTGAACGTATAAAATATTTCTTCAAAGATACACTTTTCTGATCTCCACCTAAATTTCTGTCCTATTTTTCATCCCTTTAATTTATTTCTATCTTTTTCGGTCATTTACTTCAAAACATTAATATCAGTCAGTACAAGAAATAAATTTTGAAGAGGAGGAGAATATATATCAGATAGAAAATATTGCTCTGAAAATTCGAAGAGAGGATCGAAACAGTTGATTTCTGTTTGATGAAACTAAAAATTACCCCTAGAAATTATAACACCTGAAATTCTAGCACAAAAAAATAAAAAAATAAAAAAACTAACACTACGTACGTACTCTTCTGCAAGCTTCTCCTTTGAAACTGCTCATCATCGATCGATTATGATCCAAACCTTTGCATTCTCCGATGATGTTTATCCTCATCATCAATTCCTCCAAATCCCAACCGTTGATCTTGCTGACCACCATGATGTTGTTTTTGTTGACCATGAAAATCTTCTCCTCTGTTCCCATTGGCTGACCCTCCAATTCCTAAAAAGTCAACAGTCAACGTGTCGTCACTATTCACAGTGGTTCCCCTCACCCCAACTTTATTTGGACCATTCCCAATATTATTCTCATGCTCCATGTTCTTCACCAACCCATGGTTTTGAGGATCGAACATGCCGCTGAACATCCCGATCTGCCCGTAATTATTTGCCCCGAAAAACTGCAACGACGTCTCCAGTTGCGGGTTATGATCTATGTGGTGCATGAAGTTGTTCATGTTGTAGCCACTGGTAGTAGTTGTACCGTATGTTGAAGGTGCCATGCTGGTCATTGTGCCACTAGGGCTAGGGCTAGTGCTACTCATGGTCGCGCCCATTTGCGCCGCCTTTTGGAGGAGCTCCGTGGCAGATAAGTGGGCTGAGGAGCCGGCCATGAGCAGCTTCCTGTGCCCGTGCCCGTGATTTAATTCGAAGAGTAGTGACGATGGAGATGAAGATGAAGTGTTGTTGGTGTTGTTTAGGGTTCTTGGCAACATGTTTAAGGGTTTTGGGGGGACTAGGGACAAGGGTATTTTGGTCTCAAAATTATTGTGGTTGAATACTTGATCAGATGTGTTTGATGGTCTAGTATTGTTATTGGTGGGTTGATCATCGGATGGGTTGATGATGGGCATTGATGGGAGTATGAGCTCGCTGGAAACTTGGCCTTGTGGGCTTGGGACACCCATGATAATGTTGTTGGACATTATTATCCCTTGGTTTGCTGTGTTGTTTTCTTCTGCTATGGCATCACAAAATGCTCTGTGGGTGATAAAACTATCCCTTCTGCACAATAGAACAAAAATTAAAATCGTAAATTAAATCTAATATTGTACAGATAAATATCACTGAATCAAATAATAACTGACAAAAATAATGTAAACTAATTAATGACAGCCAAACAAATTAGACTAGACAAGACTAAGTCTTTTGTTATAGGGCCGGCAATCCGGCATTGTACGAGTCAAATGAAATTATATAAGATTATACTAACAGAAATTTATTACTTAATTAAGTAGGTTTAAGAATCTAATCATAAATCATAATACTAAATTTTGAATTATCAGCTTCAGTCGATCAAGTTGCCAATATTAAAAATGGAACACTATATAAGCAATTCGGAATGTTCATGCATGCACAACATGCATATATGAACCAAAAAAAAGTTGTAAAGAGTTGTTCAAATTAATGTATAATTAAATGGGGAAAAAATAGTATATATGAGTTAATTAAATTAATTAATTTACCGGGAGAAAATGGTTCCACAGTCACATTTGTATTCTCTAGTCCCACAGGTCTTAGAATGAGCTTTCCAGTCCGATTGCACTGCGTACTTCTTGGAGCACTTGTCACACTTCCATTTCTTCTCACCGTGCTTTCGGCAGAAGTGCTTCTTGATGCCGGTGAGATCTCCGAGAGCCCTCGATGGGTCGTGGTGAACGCACGAGGGCTCGGGGCAGACGTAGACTCGCTTTATGATTTCAGTGCTGGTTCTTTGCTTGAGCTTCCACGGCAAGTTGTGGCCTCTTCTGTGTAGCTGGAGGTTTTGGTCCCTTTGGAAACCCTTCTTGCAAATTTCGCATACAAATCGGTTTGTGGCCATGAGAGTCTTGGGGGACAAGGCAATCACTTCAGCAGTTGGATCTGCATTTCCATATATTTCAATAATAAATACATTAACATTTCAGAAAGAAAAAAGTTGAAATTCTCGTCGAGTGCTCAGAGTCAATTTTGGTCATGTGACGAGAAAGAGAAAGAAGATGAATGCCATAACAACTAATGAAGATAAAGAAAAGAAAAAAAAGAGGTAGACCATAGTCAATAGGACACTGACTACAATAATTGAAAATCCGCAAACCAATAATTGAAGCCTTTCAGATCCTTGACATATCAATAATACATATATAGTTCATGCTTTCTGACCCCATCAATATACTTTTCTCTTTTCTGGTAATTTAAACAAAGAATATTCATCTATGCATGACTCCATCAATCTCCTTCATGAACTAAATCAAATCTCTTCGAAATGAGCTTCAATTGAACTAAATATTTGCAGAAAATAATTGCAAGCATGCATATTATATTTCTCTCTACATTTTAGAACTAATCAATCAACAAAAAGATCATTATTATTAGGAGATAATTTAGAACTACAATCAATTAAACTATTTTCTCCATATCTTCAAAATTTTCATTTGATTTCAATATGTAATTGGTGAATAAAAAGAAAATTAATTACAAATGGCCATTAAATTTAAAACAAAAATTAACCATGTAATTAAAATAAATTGGTGAATTAATTCGCAGGAGGCGAGATACTTAACAAGTTAGCTACAGAACTGCACGGGTTGATGAACAAAGAAGTAATTAAGAAGAAGATTGATGATCAGTTCATGTATATACATACCTGGAGTTCCTGGTAGGTTTCTTTTCTTCTTAGCTGGAGGAGGAGGAGGAGGAGGAGGCTGCTTTTGTAGTTGACTAGTGGTGGTGGAAATTCCATTACTGCCATTATTGAGGATACTAAAGTTCGGAATTGCATGATGATTAATTGAGAGGTCTTGTTGTTGATGATGATGTTGATGAACTTCTTCTCCAGCAGTATTTCCAGAAGAGAAGCTCCCAGCAGCACTGCCTGTGATAATTGACATTGAAGGAAGGAAGGAAGGAAGGAAGATAATAATAAAGATAAAAAGATGAATATTAAAGATTCACTCTTCTTTGTCTCTTACTTCCAAACTATACCTATAATCAAATATCTCCTTTATTTGTTTCTTTCACTCCCCATTCCCCACTTAATTATCTTGTTCCTCTCTCTCTCTCTCTCTCTCAAAGCTGGCTAGCTAGCAGGTTGCTGAGCTAGATAATTATGAGTGCTTCAAAACTAATTAAACTAAGGGGAAAACGGAACAGAAAAGATGGGATTTTGTTTTGAGTGGAGGAAGACAAAACCCAGAAAATTCTCCTTCAATTGTGGTGAAGAGAGTTGTTGCTGTTGGCATAATATGAACACAAGAACCAAGTCTTCTTTTTGGCCTAGTAATGTAGTAGTGAAAACTTATAATAATAAATTAATTATATGACACTATTCTCCTTGATGTAGATATATGCCCCTGAACTTTCTTGGATTTTAACCATGTTGCCCTTCTATATATTTCTCTATCCTTTCTCGAAATCTTATTTAATTTTTTTTTTTCCAAAGCAAAATATAATTTTTTACATTGTGAAATTAAAGGAGGAGTAAAAAAGATAATGGTCTACAGCCTTTTGTTTAATGAAATTTTAAATTTTCAGTTTTTTTATTTCATTTTATCGAGACGTATTAAATAACGATCGAAATATTTAGTCTGGGCATAGACATATATATTAGTAAATCAAAACGAATGTATTTTTCTCGTATACTCGAGGTTCTAAGAAGGCTGTAGACCATTATCTTTTTTAATCAAAACGAAATATGGTAGGTAGCATTATAAGTCTCGATCTACAACGAACCATTTACTATATTGAGCGTACAAATTATAAGAAATATGTCATATTTTAGAGTTCAAATTATAAGTTAATTCATTATAGTAAATAGAGACAATAAATAAGAAATAATTTATTTTTTTATTGTTGATCAAAATATATCATTATTTTTAGTCTGTTATTTTTTAAAGAATTACAAGTGTGCCATTACATATCATATTTATCTTGAGCGTATAAAATTCCATAATTCTAGGGTGTCATATCCCTTATTTTTCTTTTATGTATGTACCTACCATAATTTGATTCTAAACTTAACAGGTAAATTAAACAATATTGTCTACTTAACTCCCCCACATAAATAAGATACATCTACACGAAAATTTTAATTGTATCATAATAGGTATATTATATTCAATATTTACCTTTCAAAAACAAAACTACAGATAATTATTAATTTACCTATGAGAAGATAAAATATACATGTGATTATTAATTTACCTATAAAGTAATAAAATAACAAAAAGTAATAAGATAGATAATATACATGTAAGTCCCCGACTCTTCAAAAGTATCAGATGATATTCGATAAAAAAAATATAAAATAAATCTTCAAATATGAAATTTAGTTAGAATTATCTTAAATTAAATAATTTTGAATAATAAATATAAAATTTGAAAATTTCTCATCTATATCTGAAAAAAGGATATAAACGATATCAGGAAACTTAAAAAAACAATGCCATAAAAAGAACAAAGTAAATTGTTTGATAATACAGTAAATAGACTATTTTATATATTAAGTGGACTATTTATATGTTAGATTTAAAAATTAGACTAATTTATAATTATTTATTTTATATAATATGCAGTGCACCATAAGAATATTATTAGCCTAAATTGTTTATTGTTTGATACATCATACATATAAATGGATTAAAATATCGTATTTATTTGATATAATGGTTAATTATTAAACTATGGTTTGAAAAAATAATTTATTTTGCTGTTATATTTGTAAAAGAATTTATCAAGTAAAAATTAACTTTGTGTTAGGCAGTTTTGTTATTATTAAGAAATTCAGGGGTCTCGTGTATGCAAATTTATGGTAATATATTAACAATTTGGTATATTTTTAAATAATGTTGGCAGTGGCAGACAAGGGCTTCTCGCCGAGAATTTGTCCGTTTGTGAGGATATTTATTAATAGAAAAAGTCACTCTCAATGAGACAAAATCACAGAATTGCCACTACACAATTGGCCGTCCTTAAAAGGGAAAACTACCAAAATACCCTAAGATCACGGGTTGGCGAACCGGACGTCTTGTACATGAAAAAGACTCGACATCAACACAAATATTCTTACGTTCACGTGCACATCACCACCACATGGTACATGGTTTGTAGATAGATCACAAGGCTAGTTTACCCTTCTCGATTAAAAAAAAAGGAAAAAGAGGCTGATTTACCCAAGGGCCCTTTTCATATTTCCAAAAGAATTGGTGGGCAATTTGGTCATTGCAACCGGCCTGCTTCAAAGGCTGAAGATAGGATCATGACGTGTCATCAGCCCACAACATGGTGTTAAACCAAAGTATACCTACATAAGACGCGGTCTCTAGAAACGAAAATAGATGGGAAAAAGAATAGAAGTTTTGGGTGTATATTTCTCATCGACGGTGTGGCTTGATTGTTTAGGATTCCATTGAATTAAATATCCTTTTTGGGTTCAAAGAATATTAAAATATTAGACATAATTACAGTCATATTCAGATTAGCTATAGCATATAAATCCGCCTGATATACATTAGTTTCGGTTTGAATTTATCTTATTAAAAAATTTAGAGGACGCAACATCTCAAGGAGCACCATTCATGGATTGCTTCAAACCCAATCTCACTTAACTTCGGAGTTTTAAAAGAATTCAAAGTCAGTCAGTTTTCAAAAGGCCTCGTTGCTATGAAGATACATGCCTATATATATAAGCCACCTCATCTTTTTCCCTCCCCGAGCGATGTGAGATTGCTTATCGGTCTTATTTTTTTCAGGCTCACGGATCTTACACTTATTCCTCTCCACTTATTATGTAGGTCTAATGGTACGTATTCTTCTTCACTTGTTATATGGAAAGTCTCGAATTCAAGTAATATAATGAGGTAGATACCTAGGGTTTATATAATGTGAACTCATATTCCAATATTTTTGTATTAAAAAAATGAAGAAGAAATAGAGTTGCAAGTGGGACTCAAACTGAATATTTCAAATTATAAATCAAGCCGCCTAAAATGAATAATCATCTTCAAATTGAAAATGGGACCAATTACGATTTCAAATATTCAAATATTTTAAAAAGGGAATATTGCATTGCTTTTGAATCCTTGAAGGTTAAAAGAGTTACTCAAAATAGGAACCCTCGAGGTAATTAAACAAGTGTAAAAAAATAGACTTTTGCATGGATACGGTACGTTTATCATGAATTTTATTTACCATTTTCGAAGTTGGTAATAATATTTTTGAAATTTGAAGTTGGCATGCATGCATGTGAGCGTCCCCAGTGACACGTCTGAGAAAATCCAGGCCATCTGCCATCACACATGATAAAAGTCTGCCTTTTGAAGGTCTATGCTTCCTCCTGTTGTTCGTATATTAATCCAGGCTTCCACTTACAGCTCACGAGGTAAATAATCAAACTCTCGTACTTCAGTAAAAATTCAATAATTTAATTCATAACATCAATGTCGGTTGTAAAATATATTTTGCAGTTAGAAAGCGAGCAATGTAAATTATAATACATAGATTATGATTTCACATATATATTATGTGGATATGTATATTATTGCTGCCGACATAATATGAATGAAATCGATCTACAACATTTCACATATAAATAAATTACATAATTAATTAATAATATATAGCCAAATATTAATTCTACCGATCAAAATGTGAGTGTAAATAGTAGAGCGCTAGAATCAATTAGTTAGCTTTATAATACCGATCAACAGACCATTCGTTAGTTTCCACGTACTCTACGAAAAAAATATCTCAATCTAATGTTCATTTTGTATCTCATTTCTTCAAGATCATCACTGCAAAAATTCATTTAAATTAGAATTTGTTTAGTCATTCGATTATTAATAAAAATATTTTATGCATTATTGATAGGTTGTTAATTAAGCATTATTTTATACCTTTTATACTTGAATTTTAATATTAAAATAATACACAATTTGAGAAAATAATATATTTTGTGGGATTTTTGCAGAAATAAATAAAATTTGGAATTTGGAGCGTTTTGGCGAAAGAATCGTTCCGATCGGAATTATAAAGAAAAAATTATGAATGAAATTCGGTGAATTTTTATAAATCCATTTTAAAATTGAAATTCATTTGCTATAGCCCAATCCAAGTTCAATCCAAATCCATTTTGAATGAAACCCAGCCCAGAAGAAGCCTAAAACTCGTGAGGCCCGGCCCAGGAGCCCAAGTCACGCAATCCCTCAGCCCGCGAAATCGTTCGAAGGACGTGTACCAAAGTTCCTTTGGTTACGTCGTCGTGCGCGCCCCGAATACTTCCGCCCAGTCTGTCAGCGCCCATCGCGCTTCTGTACAACTGTCCAGCTGCTCCCTACCGAACTGCAAGCCAGCTTTTCAGGCAACCCAGTTCATTTATTCTTTGATTCATTTATTTCATTTATTCATTAATCTATTTATTAATTTATTCTTTTATTCATTATTCTCTTTCACTAACACATTATTAATGTTCCCTAATTTCTCCGGTTAACAACGATCCCTATTTACCAATACTACATCTACACAAAAAGAGTTTAAATTGCATAATACTCAAATTACGTGTTTAATTTAATGCGTAGTTTGAGCGTTACCAGCTATCTTGGTGCACTGTATTCATCTATATATTTAACCATTGCATTATATGGCCAAATAATTAGTGATTACATTGAGGAAAGTTTTGTAATCTTTGAATAATAATTAAACTGCAAAATAAACAGTTAGATTGTGATGCTGTATGAAGTGCGTTTAATCAAATGGTCGGTTCTTGATTATGAAACCAACAAACTGGTTCTCGAGCATTACTATATATATACATAGTAATATATGCGTGTATTTACAGCTATATATCTCAACCAAAATACATGTTTTTTTGACTTATGAGTTTGCGATCTTTAATTTCAACCAATCATCATGACTGTATTTATTCTATTTTACGTGCAATATATATAAGTATATAGGTCCAAAAATGTCTTTGTCACACTAATTCACCAAATTGCACGCAAACAAATTAGCTGATTAGATTACCTATGTACATAGATACATATATTAACATCTAACCCGCGAGAAACAACAACACAAAGACACAAGCTACGACAATCAGACATGGCTGAGCTCCAAAGGTACCGGTCAACAAATATTTTCTTTCTAGCTATCTCTATATACAAGGACACGCAAGCTGCAGCAATTCCGAACGGCATGTATTTTCTTTCTCACCCTATTTTGATATTGTTTGTTCTCCGCATTTTTATATATAGACATATTTTACGTGTGATTTAATCGTCGCTCTCATCCCAAAAGGATATCATTGTATGAAAAAAAAACTATTGAATATATCGATCATTGATACTATTCTTTGTTTGTTTTAGTTGACTATAGACCTTTATCAAGTAGAGTTATATTCGATTCACTCATATTAGATAAAATCTAAAAAAAGTTAGAGCATCAATTTATCGGCATGGTTTCTAAGGTAAATATTGGGATGCACTTAATACCGTCAAATATTGTTCACAATGTAAAGCAATAAGATTAGTTAAAGTTTGTATACAAGGAAAAAAAGAACATAGGAACATGCCATAATTCGAATTAATTATCAAAATTTGTCTCATTCATTGCGCGCTTTGAACAAGACGTTAGTCTCAAAAATAAAATATTAAAATTTATATACAAACAGTTATTCATTACGAAAATACTTATTTATTACAACAATTGTATTTTCGATTTAAATAAATTATATCTAATCTCCCGTATGGGTCCAACAAGTACAATATAGGTTTGCACCTCGTGTCTGTAACTGGGCGGCTCATTCGATCGCTGAGTTCATGGGTAAATTTGGAGGATATCTGGACTAGGGCACTTTCGATCTATCATAATGAATGTTTAATATTATAACTGAAGAAACGAATATATCTATCCGTATTTGATTTATGAAAATTTTTCCTTGAAAAAAAAAAAAATCTTCCATGTGTCAAGATTGATCATCAATCATTTTGGGGAAAAGGTTGAACATATATAATATATATATATATAGGTGAATCATATGCGTGCCGAATTTACCAAAATCCAAAAGCAAAAAGCTCCATCCACCAATTATTAATCATGATTATTAATTCATGGCTATTGGCTAGCTAGCTATTAATTAACAATGATTAACACTTGTTTAGGCTATGGGGGTAAAGTCATTAATGATACTGCACTTGAGGCATTTGAAATGTTCCCCGCCATTTTTAATTTGAAAGATCAATCAATTCGGGTTGAAATTTGCAGGAAAAAAAAACTTCGAATTAAGAGGATGATCATCTAAGAGTATGCCCTAAATTGACAAATATTGGTTTCATGCGATAATTTTAAAATTATAGCATTAGAAAGTGACGGAGTCAACTTCTATTTTTTAAAGTCAATAATATAATAATTATAATATTTTCCTAGCAGTCAATCGACTCAATCATGTGCAAGTTAAAAGATCTTTTTATTATTTAGAGTTAATTATATAATATATGTTGTATTTTCACGAACTTCCCCTTCGATCTTGAAAATTATATAAACCTATTCCGTAAAATTTCGAATTACTTTACATAACTCTTAATGAAAAAATTTACCATGAAAAGTGAAAAACCACTACATTAGCATTAAAAATCTCGTAATAAAAAATTTACCCTTATGATTTATAATCAAATAAAAACTAAAAAAAAAAAGAAAGAGAGAAGGAATAAAGAAACTGAAAACCCTTAATTATCAGGGATTGTGGTGGTGTTGGAACTCTTGTTGGCGGTCTTCTTGAAGCATGGATATCTCCATCGTTAACTTTAATAATCCATTCGTGTTTGCGATCAACAAGTTTGTCCAATCTCTAGGGAGCAACGATGACGACCGCCGCAGAAAAACTACAAACCACACGCGGCTTTCTTGCCGGTGGCGGTCTCTTGGCATTCGGCCTCCCAGAAAGATGACTGATCGAACCCACTCTTTTAATTTATTTAGATTATTATTGCCAAGAGTTAATTTGTCATTAAGAGGATTTTTAATACTGATGTCCGCGATTTTTCATAGTAAATTTGTCATTGAAGGGTAATGTGAAAATAATTTCGAACCTTAGAGGTTATTTGTGTAATTTTCAGGACACAAGGGGAATGTTGAGAAATCAAAACAAATCTCAAGGGTGTTAGTGTAATTGAGTCTAATATTTTAGGATGCTAATCACATACTCTAAAGTTTCAAAAAATAATTGACCATCAACGACCCATACATATGAATGAGAAAGTTAGATGAGACCTTGTAGTTGGAAAAAATAACCCTTTCTTCCTTTCTTTCTTTCCATGTACAAAAGGCTAAAGCAAAAGATTAGTATCAAACTTTCTTGCCTTATTTTTTGTTATTGGGATCGAGACAATAGTTGGAAAGCCACTTTCAAAACATAATTGAAGATTTTGCTGTCTCACTAAGGGATGAATTACAAAGTGGCTGTGTTGTCAAAAATGACAAAAAGTTTTCATTTTTATTTGGTGTTGGGAGGAAAATTCAACTTCAAATGCATAAATACGTGTTTCAATTTTACTTGATATATAATTATTCTCAAGTATATAAAACGTAAATGATCAAGTCGTCGCACATTTTTTTTTGACAAATTATGTTCTCTAATCGCAGTGATGGATCCATACAATTGTATCAGTATGGTCGACATGTAAATTAGATGAATAGTCATATGATACTTAAAAATAATACATTAGGCACAAATAATTTGATATATAATGGGGAAATTTTCTTTATTGTCTAATTAAAATGTATAATAACAAGCATTATTCGTATAGTGATACTTATACCCACTCTATTATGTAGCGAGAGATTTCATTTTCAACTCTTATAAAGAATGAATTAGTTGATACTCAATATGTTATAAACTTCTCTTTTCAATATTTTATGTCGAAAACTCTATAAGAAGTAATATAAAATGAAAAACAAGTAGATATACTAATCAATTAAAAACGCCACATTCAGAGCACAAAAAAATGTCATAATTAATCAAATCTTATTGTTTGGCAAACAATCAAAATATTGAGAATTTTAGAAATAATCAAACAAATTTAACAATTAATCGAACTAAATATATCGTTTAGCAAATAATCAAATAAGTTGAAAAAGAATGGCCGATGCCATCACGAGAAAGAGATAAGAGCCGGAGTTTGGATGGTAAAATTTTAGTATTTGCTAGGATCCATATTATTTTTTCAATGGACCAATCATACGTAAGAGGCAATAGCCGGCCAATGACTAAAGAACAAAATTTTCATCCAAGAGGGAATTAAGATTAATGCTTCAATAGAGGATTCAAAAGGCTGAAGAGGTCCCTTTACCCGTCAATGGATCCGCCCCGTCTAATTGTCACTGATGAGTGGAGGAAGAAAAAAACAAATCACAAATCCAATTTGGGGTAGACGATATGAACAACAATGGTATCTTGCAAAAGATCTTAACACATAATAGCATTGACATATTTACCAAAAAAAAACAATAACATTAACGTAATTGTATTATTATCCTAATATCGTAAAGTATATAAGTTTTATTTGAGAAAAATCTGTGGATATTATTTATCGATCATTATAATCACTTGATTTATACGTAATGTCGATCTCTATTTCTCCAAGAAATTTTAAGCAAATGTTGACATTTGGTTGTTAGCCGCTGAAAACGTCAATTTTTTCTTAATTTTGTGTCTTCGACATGTCCCGGAGAATTCAGAATCTAAATTTTGATTGTGATTGATTTTGATATTACAATTCCTTATTTGTGAATTAAAGTTGCTCGCTAGCTTTTTTAAATTGTTGGAGCGAAAGATGTCCAGTCGGCACGAAAACGTGTGGCTAAAGATGAGAGATGCATTCCTTTATACCTTTGGGAAGAAAAAAAAAAAAAAGATAAAAAACATATCACATGATGAACATTGGAACGTTTCATGGAAAAAAGGAAGCTTCAATTTTTATTCTTGTTGATATTCAAGGAAGAAATCATACAATTTATCCATCTACTCCATCCTTTATGAAAGTAAAGATCATTTATTGACTACAAAATTGCAATTAGATGGTGCCTAATTAACTAATTGACTTCACATTCTTAATATTTTTTTTTTTTGAGAATATTCGACTTTCGTAAATATTAATTACGAACAATTATTATTTGTATTTAACTTGAAATTTAATTATGACATCCTTCTCCTTCTTTGGAGATTTCCGGAGTGCTCCTAGATTTATCTTCCCATAACCATTTCAGCTCCCTTCTCTCATGTCTCAATCTAGTCCTCTTCCCTCATCCAATGCTCTTGGCAACGATAGACCTTGAATACTTTGCTACTGAAGTCCGTTTATCAACTCAGTGGCTATGTTGGCACTGGGTTGTTTTCAAAGTGCAATATGCACTCGTCGAATGGATTATGGGAGCACTTATTGTGCGGGTGACATGCTTACCACCATTTTCCGCTGACTTCTTCGGTTTCACTTTCACTTACTTTGCTTCTAGTAGTTTGGTGCTTGTTGGTTTGTGGCGACTCGGGCAACAGGTGATGGCGGCGGATTGGGCGATGACAGCTTTCCAAGTTCTGAATCTAGGGTTATTTTTGAATTGTTTTATGGTTACAATTTTGGACTTATTTGCACATGAATTTAGTGTTATTTGTGTGTATGTTTACGTCCCTTTTAAGTCCTTCTGTTTGTGGGTTTTCATTACTTTGTAATGTTTGCTTATTAATGAAGTTCTTACTTGATCAAAAAAAAAAAGAAATTTAATTATGATAAACTCAAAAATATAAATTCTATAATTTAAAATAATTAAACTTAGACACTTTACACTTGGGAATCAAAAGAAATACAAGTAGAGCCTAATGCCAATCATTTTAAATAAGGTAGGTTTTTTTTTTATCTAATTTAAATACGGAAGGTGAGTCATGAAATTTCCATTGTGAGTATTCTCCTAGACTCCTAGTCTCCATTCAAAATAGAGGAATAGGGTCGACTAAGAAGTGGTCAATGGTCAACTAGGACGTGCATCTAGGAGTAGAAAGTAGACAGGCCCATGTTTGGAGGCCTATCTCAAATTTGAAGCCCTAAATTTTTAAGTTCCAACAGATCGTAGCCTTTTGAAGACCCAAATGATCCTACAAACCAAACCATCAAGTCCAAACAAACCCCACACGTTAGGGTTTAGACCCAATGACAAATTTATGGTATTTGGGTGTGTTATGGGTGATTTTGAGTTTGAGTTCGATTTTAATTTCGAGTTCGGTTTAAATTCTTATGAAAAATGAAATTAACACTCAATATGTATAATCAGCTCTGCCATTACTAAGAAAAGTCATAACATCAAGTCACGAAAACAAATGCAAATCAACCCCCAGATCTTCCATGTTTTTTTCCTCCAGAACTCTCAACTGTTGATGCATTTATCTTGGAACGTCAACAATGATCGATAATGACTCACGCGCATGGGCTACTGTCTCACAATTCCTCACTCTAGACTTCCATAAGTATGAAATAGCATGGCAGCCAAAGAAACAGGCAAGCACAAACCAAATTATAAGGGACAATAAAACAATTTGGGATTATGAGATATTCTTTCGTTGAAAGTAAGCTTACAGAAGTTTCTATCAACAACAATATAAGAGCCTGTCCATGCATAAAAACACTGCATAAATGATCTTAATTGACCAAAAGAAAGTAAAGTTACATTCACCATGTTATGCTCTATTCACCGTATAATGAGCTCACTAACTGAACAGTTGAAAGAAACTTGAATACCAAGTGACCTCTAGTTTGATCACTTCCCATTGAATTTTTGACAAATTTCTCCGGTTCCAATTATGGACATCTTGATAAGTGGTTTTTTCAAATCCCGCATTTCCAGCCAAACGAGAGATTAGCACCTTACCAGGGATTAAGCCTTGAAAAATTCCAATCTCTGCAGATTCAGAATTGTTGTCATTGCTAGTAGCTAGTGAGCCACTTTTCTCCAATTGGATCCAGAGGCTTGCTCACTGCCTCTTTGTTCAGATCAAAATCTTCCTTCGCCTTGATTTCTTCCTCTGGTGCCACAACTCCGGTATCAGCATGACTTGAAGTTACTTTGATTCTTCGGGGCTTGGGAGAGCAACTTGAGAACGGATTTTCGTCAATGCAAACTTCTGGTCTTCTTTTTCTCTTTTTAACCGTTAAGAACCCGTCCGCAAGAGCTTCCAATGCTCTAGCTGTTATGGGCCGGTTTCTTGTGCTTTGCCTCCTAGAATCCATGCCAGAGGTACTAGAGGCGCCCTTGACATGCTTAATTCTTTTAGATGGGACAAGTGAGCTCTCTGCATTTGTTTCCTCCAGCGAAGCCCGAGGTAGATTCAGCTCGGATAATTCCTGGGTTCGATGTTTCTCATTTTTCCCACAAGACACGTGCAGGCTAGAAGAATTCCCACCGTGTGTTTCCAAGCTGCTTTCCTTCACTTGACTACCTTCATCCAGAGAAGTCACTGATGATTCTTTTTCTTGAGGACCCATTAGAGAAACAACAAGCTCGCCTGCATCAAACGTATTCAATGTGCCATCGGGTTCTAACTCTAACTCCGGTGAACAGTTAAGGACACAATTTGTCTCTGACTTAACACAAGCAGTTAGTCTTCGCTGTTTGGTGAGACGACCTGAAATTTTTGAATGTTTATATTTCTCTCTTCCACTAAACTGACCTAATGCAGCTCTCTTCCGCTGCTTGTTATCAGACACGGTGGTTTTCCGATCCAGGAGGCTCTCTATTTTTTCTGCAGCATCTGCATTATTTGCTGTTCCCATTTGGTTTGCACCGCCGATATATGTATCTGTATGGCAGTTGGCACTGGAGTTACTCACTTCGCCATCCAAGGAAATATCAGTAGCATCAAGCTTATGCTTGTCCAGCAAATCCGCACAGGAGTTTCCTTCAGTTTCTCGAAAAGCTCGAGGTGAAACACATTCAACTACCGGTGAGCATCTCAGTTCTGTCACTTTTGATGATGTTCCTCCATGTGCTAGACTAGTATCGACAATTGTGAACTTCCTCTTATTCAAGGGCTTAGCCGTATTGATTTCACTTTTCAATGGCATTTCGGCAGTATCATTCTCAACTTCATTCAGTTTATTCTCAGTATCATCCTCATCATTTTCGCTTGAGGAATTGGTTTGTACTGAATTAGCCTTGTTTTCAACTGGTACGTATCTCAGTTCCGTTATACCGCATGATTTTCCTCGATGCACCAAACTGGTATCAACAACAGTGAACTTCATAAGTTTTGGATTCCTAGTAGAGACCCTGGGTTTGAGGTAGCAGTGGCGTTGAGTACTAGACGGAACATCCTGGTCTGATGTCGCCTCTGGAACCAACCCGCCTTCATTCCAGCTCCCAACAAGATATTCTTCACCTTCAAGCTGAAGAAGTTTTGTCTCCGATGCCACTTTGTTCAGAACATCACTAACAGAATCAAAAAAGTGATCTCCTTTCGTAAGTTTTCTCTTTGAGAATTTCTTTACTCCCGGCATTAGAAAAACCAGTGATTGTTTGAAACTGACATAACCCTCCTTCTTGGGTTCCTCAGAATGCCATCCATTTGCCAACAAACGGGGCCAAACCGCCTCCCAGAAAATATCATTACTTCGGCCTTTGCTCAATCGAAACCCTCCAGTCAAACACTGGACTATTTCACCGAATGTAAGAGAACTGAAAGCTTTGCCAGTTGGTAATTTTGAAGCAACTGGAGAATCTTGATTGTTCTTTTCAGGTTCCATGGCAACGCCAGTTAGATCTTCTTTTCCCTTCCCAATTCCTACAGCTTCCACAAGTACTTGAATGCCAACAGTAGACTTTAGAAACGAGACATATTCTTCAAGTGAAGTTTTTCCCTCGGCAAATGATTTGTAACCCTGACAACAGATCACATCAGGAATTCAAAGTGAGACTCATAACATTTACCTCTTAAATCATAAAGTAAATTTAACAACACGCATACAAGCTTCTGTATGCCAACCAGACATAAATACTATCCTCCCCCCTCACAGAAGATAAGAAAGTAACCAAGTAAACCATTTCTAAAACTGAGTAAAGAATATTATAGGTGAATCAGCCTTTTCCAAACCAAGCCATGAAACATTATGCATCTAATTTGTAACAACAGAAGTCCAGATTTGCATCAGTTTTAATAAAGAACTATTCCACCAAATAAAATCAGAAAAACATCACTGCATTGTCAAAAAAAAAAAAAAAAAATCTGCCATATATGCCAAGCAACAAGGTTTCATTTTTTATCTCATTGCAAGATGTAAAGACAAATAGTGGCATATTTACGGTGAGATACAACAAATAAATACACACAATATTTAATCAATGATCCATAAATTATAGTGTAGGACAAACATATTTCTCACACAAATACTTAAACAGCAGTGAATCAGGAATTACCTCTGGCAAAGTTTTTTGAATTTCCTCTGGGACATGAGGAATCATGCGAGATAACAATTCCCGTTGCCTCCACCCTGTAAAAATTTTCTCTCCAGTAACACATTTCCTTCTTCTAATTTTCCGACACTCTGCCCATCTGCGGTGTGCATCAGACCTATAAAACCTTCCATAATAAAATGACAGTATTTCTCCCATATGTTTGTGTTCCATGAATCTCTTCACCTGATACAAGTTTTTTCCAAATATGTATATGCCAAGAACAAAAACATCGACTTCAGAATCACTCCAAGTGCCTCTTAATGAATCGGGAACTGGATAACAGCATTTGCTTCTAAGAAACTGATTTGAATTTTCATCCGCCAACACCGGCTGTGGATTTTCTACTTTCGAATCCTCTCCGTGGTCCAACCCAAATTCCAAGGGCTCAACTTTCAGTTCTGAACTTTTCTTCCTTGATGCAGCACGATTCTTTTTGCACTTTCTTACCTCCGGAGACATCTTTCCATTCACCCCATCATCAGCTTTACTTGGAGATTCCAGCTCAGTATCTTCAATATTATTCACTCCATCAGACCATATAATTGGGACGGGTAAACCAACTAGAAACTCAAGGGAACCATCAAAAACTTTTGAATCAGCAGGATTACCCAAAAGATTAAGGTGCTCAGGTTCCATAGCCATGGAAGGAATTTGCACCTGGTACTCATCACCAACTCGGGGACTCACCTGCTGCTCCCCAAATAAATTGCTTGCATCCGGGCTACCAGGATAAAACAAATGCTTGATAGATGTCTCTTTGATGCCATTACCAACATCATCTGGCTGATCTGATTCCATCTGCCATGTTATATAGAAACATAAGAACAAACACTTGGTACCCGAAAATTCATCAAACCTTTACCAAACAGAACCCAGGGTTTCATTTTGTAAACTCGGCTATGCAGATGACATTGCCAAAGGAATCCCTAATGGAAAACACAAATACGCACATAAAAGCAAACAAGACATGGCCATACCAAAATCAGATAGCAAACCTAGATAGATCCATATCGATAATAAAATAAAACGCCAAATGCTATCAGCCATGTTAAAGCAATAAACAGAACGATTTGCCACGAAAACAAAAGCAGCAGAAACAACTAAAATCAAAACCTTCCCGCACTCGATACAAGAAAGCAAGAGAAGCTTATGCAATCAAAACAAAACCAAGAGAATATATGCAATCACAAATTTACAGACAACCCCAACTTTTGAGAGCGCAAACTTGTATTCAAATTCTCGAACTAACCCATAAAATTAAGCTCATAAAAACTTGAGAAACATGTAAACACTGCATAGAGTTGCCCTGCTAAGCGTTAAACACAGAATGCAACAGAATATTAAGACAGAAAAATCAGCAGAGACTGACCCCCATGGACGAGCTTCAATGTCAAGAACCCACGTGAAAAAAGAAACCTGGGAAAATGGGTTATCGTGTTGAGCTTTGATTCACATCTATTAACAACCTTTACTATATAACAAACAAATCGAACCCAAGTAGAGCAAATAAGCCAAACATACACAGTGAGAAGAGGAAGGAGAAAGAAGAGTACCTGGAGGTTCAAAAGAGTTGAGCTGTTTTCATGTGAGGGTGAACCGGTGAATTGACGGGGGGTTAAAAGGGGAGGACAAAGAAGGGAGAAGAAGAGAAACTAATGTGCCTTCGAACACAGGGGAAGGCCAAGAGAGGAGGAGAATATATAGTCTCGTGTCAACAAAGATTTTAGTACAGGAGAAAAAATGGCATCGCATAGAAACTAGTTTTCATGAAGAAAAGAAAAATATTATTAGTAATAAAATACTACAAACATAAATCACGAACACTTAGGTTGGATTGGTTGTGGCCAAAGATAGATTATTTGTTATATTATAATATTTTTGATAAAATTATAACATGTCATAATAGGTGTATTTATTTATTTATATTATTGCTAGGTTCACAATTTCACATAGTTGCGGACACATATCCATTATCCACGAAGAATATACTAACTTATTTATTGTGATTTACTCGAGACTTATATATAAAATGACCGAGATATTTTATTAATTATGACTATTTTCTTTCAAATATATATATATATATATGGAACATCATCATGTTATTAATTTACCTACGTTACAACATGTGTATTATATATTAATATTGTTGCTAAGTTCATATAGTTTGTATGCACTGACAAGTTTTCCGAGTTATTCGTTACTCTATAGATCGAGTATTTATTGTGATTTTATCCTAAATAAGGAGACCTAGATACCGCAATTATAACTCTTAAACTATTACATAATGTTAGCAATTCACGTATGCTAATGCTATTGCTAAATTCACATAATTGTGTGACGTGATGATATTACAAAAGAAAAAAATTCTAATTTATTTTTCACTTTCTAAATCGTGTATTTTTTATTTTTTATTTGTGACTTATATATAATGCGATGGCGATATTCTAATTATGACCTTTCCCTTGTGAGAAATAGAAATTTGGACTTCATCGTCTTTTCATCAATCACTACTCTCTTGGATACATTTCTACATGCAACGATCACATTGTTATATGATGCTATTTGTACAGATATTTTCACATGAATGGCAACAAGATTGATCTTTCATAAACATATAATATATACGAGCAAATGAAATAATGAATACATGCCAATTGTGCTTATGGCAATGCCCATCTGGCCATTTAGCAGGTTGAAGTGTAAAATTCGGTCAATTTTTTACTCCCAATTTTATATGTGGCTACTATAGGCAATTAGCAACCAAAATTTTCACGGCAAGATAATTAAACAACGGTTGGTTATAAAAATAAATGACTTTTACATGCAAAATGCCTACCTTATACTTACGATGAGTTGGCAATTACATGGTAATTTTGATGGTGAACAGTTGACATGCTTGCATATGTTTCATAAATGAAACCTTAGTCGGCTACTCCTTTGCCGATTTAGCCACAATCCCCACCCAAATCCACACACCAATGACCAATCTAAAGAGAAAAAAAAAAAAAAAATAGGTCTACAAATAGATATAAAATGAAAAATTACATGATCAATAATAGATTTTTATTTATTTTTTTGAAAAGAAAAAAGAAAAAGAAAATTGTTTAATTTCAAACTCACCCTCCTTGAATCAAGCGAAAGATGATCGATTCTTTTTCTTTTATTCATTTCCCAATATTATCAAACTAATTTCCAATATATATCACTCAATTCAATTTCAATTCCTAACAAATAATTAAATTTAAGGTGGGATAACTTATAGCGGTCGCTACAAACTCATATTCAAACTATGAATTTTTTTTTATCTAAGTAACATTTGGGTACCCATTGTTAATAATCTATTAAAAAAATTTGTCAAGTACCCAAGTGACATTTATTGGACTCTTTTTTATGCTGATATGGACAACATGTAGACAACAAAATAGTAAAAAATTATTTTTACATATTAGAAGTAATTAATAAATTTAAAAATAAATAAATACAAAAATAAAATAAAATAAATATAAAAAATTCAAAACACCCTATCTTCCCCCTGCATCCTCTCCAATGCATCTAACACCATAGATGAAATCTAACACCATAGATGAAATCTAACATCATAGGCTTCACCTGCATCTGCATCAGCATCTGCATCAAATGAACGAAGAATGTGATGAGAGAGAGAACTTGGACCTTTCCAACACCCTAGCCTTCACTTGCAGAGGACGTAGACCTCTCCAACACCCTAGCATTCACTCACACCCTCCTTCTCAAATCGAGTTCCAAACCTAGGTACAAACTTGGTTTCAAACCCAGGTCCAAACCTAGTTCCAAACCCAGGTCCAAACTTAACCTCAAACCCCGCCACCAATCCAGACTCACCCACCTCACCATCTACAAGCATCTCTTCGAGAAGGTTGGATCTGGCCATGGATGAAAATGTCGCCGGAATCGGCGATATATCGTCCGATATATCGCTTTTTCCGACCACCGGCACATAAACAAAGGGTGAGGAAAATCTTCCCCCAAAATCGAAGATTTCGGCCAATATCGGCGATAATCGTCGATATTGGCCAAAATCTTCGATTTTGAGCAAAATCCCCAACCCACCGAACATTTGATGGAAGTTCGGAACCCAAGAACCAAAATTGAAAAAAAAATAAAAATCATCAACGGAGATAATCACGGATTGAACAAAAACCATTCAACATTCAAACATTTAATGATTTTAACATCAATCATACACACAGACGAACATAAATTGAGAAGGAAACAAAACTCATCACTGTCAATTTTCAAACAAGCACTCACATCTCTCACGGACGAACAAAAATTGGGCTTGGGAAAGCATAAATACGGGGCAAACGACAAACCTCGAAGGAAGAAAACGTCGAAGCACCTAAGGACGGTCGACGACCGAAGCACAACACCACTGGACGGCGACCCCCAGTTTTTCCGCTTCTCTCAGCCGACTCAACTACTGCCTACTCCTTGATCGATGACTCTACCCTCAATTGCGGCTCCACCCATCGCATCACCTCGCGTTGTCTTGTCCTCACGGTCACCTTCCGCCGCCTCTGATCTCTCAGTCCTCTCGCCCCCCCCTTCCCCTTTGCGCCGCTCAGCATTTCCTCTCCAAATAAACCGTGCTCAAACTGAACGATCGAGAGAGAGAGGTTAAATAACCCCGAATGAAACACACCGTTTCATTTCAAGGGTTTTTTTTTTTTTACTTTTTTTAACCCATTTTTTAAGACTTAAATGTTAAATGTAGATTATTATTTTTACTATTTATGCTTAAACATAAATTAGTAAATTTTAAAGAATGTTTATGTTTACTTAATAGTTAATCCTTATTTTTTACTATATATTACCAAATATATAAAAAAAAAATCAAACATATATTATTTGGTAAATATCAAATATCAAACATATAATATATTACCAAATATCAAAAAAAGGGTAAGCCTTAAATATTTCTTTGTTTCAAAAATCAAAATTTATTATTTGGTAAAATATATTTTAGTAATATATTTTTACTCATATATTTGGTAATATATGTTTTAATTTAGAATATATGTTTTATTTTAGAATATCTGTTTCATTTTAAAACACATGTTTTAATTTAGAGTACATGTTTAAGTTTAATGTAAAAAATGGCTTCACTCACATATTTGGTAATATATGCTTTAATCTAGAATATATATATTTTAATTTAGGAGTATATGTTGTAAAATAATCTTAGTGCAACATTATCAATAAAATTATGTATTAATTTAAGTTTATTTTTAAGATTTTATACTGTTAGTTATCGACCGACCTATATTCTATCATCTCTTTATTATATCAAAGTCATTTTATAGTTTTATTAGTCCTATATAACCATTATTGGGTACTTAAGTTTTTCCCAAAGTTTCATTCCAAATTTCCAACTTTTGGACTGAATTTCCGTTATTTTTTTTACCGTAAACGATATCGATATTGATACCGATATTTGGGGCGAGATATCCGTAAATTCGACTAGCGATATATCCGTCGATATCGATATTTTCATCCTTAGATCTGGCCTAGTCTGACACGACTCATCCCAATCCCCCGGGATTACCATGGAATGTGTCATGCTCCCGTCTGACAAGAGGCGTCAGACAAGGGATAACCTGTTGCCACTGACCAACCGGGCTACGAGAGTGCGTAGGGATCGATGGAGGAGGTGTGCGATGCTCAAGTCTCTGCTGCAGTCGCATCCGGAATCAACCTGAAGGGCATTAAAAACAAAAGCTGTGAGTGGACGAAAATAAACAAGTCTGTTTAAAACATTTATAAGACATTTATGCCCCTCAGTAAAAGCATATGCATGCACCATCATTTAAAATCATATATCATATAATATGAACCATAAACATAATTTTAGCCACTGCACCATACACTCCAATCCGACATCCCTGATGTCTGACGTCCCTGACGTCAATAAGGTCACAATCACAAGGCTACGCGTGCCACTCGGGTCTCAATTTCCGAGTTCAATCCCCGAACTCCGTTCGGGTACAGCATCCCTGATGCTTAGCGTCATAGACGCTGGACGTACTAGACGTCCGTGACCTCTCCGGGGTACCTCATCCGGAGGAGACAATATAATATGGAAGGATCTATACAGTGCAGTACCAAATACATTTTATTGATATCCAAATGCAAAGCATAAAAATATACATAGATAAAATCCAAACCTGTAACGACCCGTCCCAAATTCCTAGATTAGATTAGTGACTAATCACGATTAGTGAGGCTAATCCGTGATTAGTTGGGCGAAATAGGACGAACGATACGAAATGACCGTTTTGCCCCTAATCGTGGCAAAACATTGACTTTTCAATCGGGCGGTCAAATGGACTTTGACCGATGAACGTGACGTAGTTCGTGACGTCACGAGTTCATAGACAGGTGGCACGTTCAATTCCGACGTTCGAGGAGGAAGTTATGACGTTCGGAAGTTTAGGGGCATTTTGGTAATTTTGGATAAAAGGGGTCAAATGTTGACTTTTTACCGGGAGGTCCGATGGCCGAGGGCCGAAGACCGTTACGTAGATAAGGACGATACGAATCCGTAGACAGGCGGCACGTCGAATTCGGACGTTCGACGACGAAGTTACGGTTCACGGAAGTTCCGATTACTATTCACGACGGCACGTTTTACGAGACAAAAAGTGCAGTTTTGTCTCTAGTGGGCCCAGATATTTAATGGAGGCCAAATGGATGAGTGACACTTGTCACCCATCCACTGGCTACCATTTTCCCATTCATGCACCAAACCCTTCCCCGTTCATCCATTTCTCCCATTTCTTCCCAAACCAACCCGATCACCATTTCTCACCCAAACACCAAACCCTTCCCTTCTAACCATAACTGAGACCAGAGGGTGAGAGAGGAGGACTAAGGACGGCAGTTGGTGGCTGGAACCGCCGTGGGCGGTGGCGGGAACCCAGAACCCGAGCGGGTACCCGGTAAGCCCATTTTCAATTTTTGTGTGGATTTTGATGTTATGGATTGTTTTGGACGATTGGTTTGAGTTAAATAGGTTGCTAGGGAGTTGTTAGAGAGGTTTTGGTGGTGGTTGGACGTCGGGGAAGCCCTGGGAGGTTTCGGGAAAATTGAACCTGTCGGATTTCGAGGGTTTTAGGTAGTTTTGTTAATTGGGTTGGATAGGAAATGAAGAAATAGGAATTTAGGAATTGGAATGGAAGCAAACGGACCAAAAATGAGGGAGAAGGAGACCTGGACCGGTTACGCCGGTCCAAGTTGCAGGAAAAACCGGACCGGCCGGCCCGAACCAGCTGTGCGAGGTTGACGGTGGTGACGTGGCATGATGACGTGGCACCTATAAGATTGTCAGGTGACGTGGACCACTCATCAGCCGACACGTGTCACATGTCAGTGCACAGTCAGCACTGACATGTCAGTGACGTGGCCCAATTAAGGACTGACACGTGGCACAGACGTGGACTAGTGCCGTGATGACACGTGGCACATGTCAGACTGCCACGTGGCACTGACAGCACAGTGACGTGGACCAATGGGAGCATGACACGTGGCACCTTTCAGAGTCTGACATGTCAAACCTGACAGCTGTCAGATGACGTCAGCGATGACGTCAGCAGGTACTGTACCTGGCGCGTGAAGCCCACGCGCAGCCACTTCAGGCGGCGCATGAGGGCGCGTGGTAGGGAATCTGGGGAAGGTTCCAAAATACGAAATCATCTATTCGATGTAACGAACATTTTGGGACTGGTTTCGTGTCTATCGGACACCGTCTCGATATGTTTCGGGGCATCGAAAGGTTTAGGTTCGGGATTAAAAATAGTTAAAAATACGGGAAAATTACGGGGCTTTGGTAGGAGGTTAATTAAGTAGTTAGTAACCTTCTATTACGATTTGGACAGGTTTGGGAGTCCCGGTGACGGTGATCGGATCGGGGAGCCGTATGGCACGCAAATCGAGGCGGCAGCTCGGACGGTCTGTGAGTGGACCTTGTTTTCTAAATTGGTGCATGCATAAATGTTTATTATATGTTTTAAATGCTTGTTTGTAATGCCATGGGTGCATTTGTATGTGGTTACGTATAAGCACGTATTTCAAGGTTTCGGCCTTATACGGTGCTTGTACGGGTCTATATTTCTGTATTGATTTAAATGAACTGGATTTGAATTTCAAAAGGATTAACTCGGGTATGAGACCCATTTGGTTTTGTCTCGGGCATATGACCTCGGATTTCGGGCACGGTGCCCAGTTGATGTCCTATGTTCGGGCACGAGACCCAGTCACTTTACGGTTTTGATTTCAGGTCAGGGAACCTTAAATGGATTCCCAGGTTCATGACGGTTTATGGGAACCGGCATGAACCCTTGTTATGGTATCGTGGTTCATGACAGTTTATGGGAACCGGCATGAACCCTTGTTGGTTATTACGGTACATGACGGTTTATAGGAACCGGCATGTTACCTGGTTATGTTATTACGGTACATGACGGTTTATGGGAACCGGCATGTTACCTTGGCTATGGATATTATGGATCATGACGGTTCAGGGGAACCGGGCATGGATATTATGTTATGTATATATATGTTCATCTACCTTCCTTTACTTCTATTATCTCCTCCGGGGAGGGTCGTTGGCCTGGGTGGACCCCGGAGTAGTCACGGAGCACCGACTGAGTGGAGTCACCCCCCAGTTGGGTTCCTTACTCTCAGGAAGGCTATGGTTACTATTACCTCGAGTAGGATCAGTGGTCTGCGGACATTGACCTTGACTTTGAGATGACTAGGATTGAGACCCGGGTAGCACGCGCGTAGCTTTGGATACCGTGACAGGATTGGTTGTGTGACTTATATATATGTATGTGATGTATATATGATATATGTGGTGTGCACAGGTGTGCACAGGATTTGAGCAGTGGCTCGTGTACTTGGTTTCTTTATGGTTTTGGGCCGAGTCCCTTATGGATTTGGGCAGTGGCCGTATGGTCGTTTTCATTGTGGTCCTTTCGACCTTGGTTTATATCTGCTTTGGGCTTAGTCCCACATATGGTTTGTTTTGGATAAATTGTTTTCGAATGCATGCATGCTTTTTAATGAAGGGTACAAATGTCTTCCTTATGAAATGTTTTATAAACTCTTGTTTTGTCCACTCACAGTTTTTAATGTTTTGACTGCCCTTCAGGTTGACATTCGGATGTGGACTGTAGCAGAGACCGAGATATCACATGCCTCCTCCGGATCCTGGCGTACTCTGATAGCCCGGGAGGGAAAATGTCGAAATTATCCCTTGTCTGACACTCCGTGCCAGACGGGAGCAGGGTCATCCCGCACTAATCCCGGGGGGATTGGGATGGGTCCTGTCAACGTGGTATCATAGTGGGGTTGTCTCTATTCGAGCAACCGTGTAGCTCTTGGAATGTACGCAGGTCGAGGATGTGATATCTCAATGGGCTGCAGTTCGTGGTTAACCTGATTGTTGGGGTGCCGGTACGATAGTTAGTAGGATTGAATCGTGGAACGTCTTGGTTTGGCACTGGATGCCGGGGTTGCCATAGTTCTGTTAGGGTTGACAGTGTGAGACCCTACGGAAGGGATGACGTACCTGTACGTTAACGTTTTGATCGTGAGACGGTTAGTTGGGATCGTCTTTCACGATGTCGTAGGATTGGTTCCGACGACTAGTTGGGAATTGTGATCATCGGATGGTCGAATATTGTTGAGTTGGATGATCGGATTTAGTTGAGTTAGATGGAGTTACTGCGGTCGGCAGTTAGCTGTCGGTTTCGGGGAATCCTAGTTGGATTGTCGGTAGGATTGGATTGACGTCTTTACGATGTCAAGACCGCGGGGTCGGTCAGGTTTTTGATGTTACTGCCTTATGCAGTTGGGTTCTGGGGAACTCTAGGTGTGATCGTGGAACCCTACCGTATGTGTATGGTTCGGAAATGGGAGTTGACGAATGGTTTGACTTGGACGACTATTCGGATTTGGATTCGTTAGTCGGTCTAGTCATGTCAGCTTGTGTTGGGACTGCACTTCGCAGTCGAGGTTATATTTATCGATTAGACATAGTTGGTTGTCATGGTACTTTAGTTGTCGTTTGGTGCAACTAAGGTCATTGGTGACCTGGTAGAGGACATTGGGTTAGTCGAGTTGCGACTGGTTAGTGTTCGGTTGGACAAGGTATCAAGGTTGGTACTTGTCGATGGAATCCCTGAGTGGGAGACGAAATGGTTGGTACGAACGGTTGATTCCGTTGGATGCGGAGTCTCGATAGTGATGTCTGGTAGTGAGGTCTGCACGAGTGTGTGGCAGGCACTACTACCGATGATGGTTGTAGTTACGGTTGTTGGGGATTGGTGACGTTCAAGTGACGTTTGCTTTTCCCGTATGAGTTGTCAGGGTGACTGTACCTAGAGTTGGGCACGAGGGAGGTAGAGTTTCTCCTATTCGAGCAGAGGTACGGGGTCGTCGCTCGGTATGAGCAGAGATCCAGGGTTGTCAGTTTTGCACATGATGTGCTAGTGTTATTGTTGATGCTAGTGTGGACACTTTGTGCTGATGCTGATAGGTGATAGTGTTGATACTGGTACTAGTGCTGGTGTTGGTGCTGGTGATTGCGATGACGTTGAGTCGCATCCGTCGTGATGGGCGTATGTTCGGTATCTGTGGTTCGAGAGTGGATCACGGATAGAGTTAAATTGGTGATGGACACGTGGTTGATGTCCGAGTGTGTTGGTTTCGATATGGTTGGAATTCCGGAATCGCGAGAATTGCGATTGGGGTGACACGAGGAGTGTGGGCTTTCCGCATTGGTATTGGGTATGTCGAAGTCATTTTGGGTGAATTCTCAGGTTCTACCATAATTGATGGTGGTAGATGAGGTAGATGTTATTGATGTTGTTGGTTGCCACTAGTACACTGATCGTGTATTGGTTGGTGGACCTGTGATTTGTCTTGGGTCATCAGGTGGAGTGAGTATATCGAAGTTAGGTGACTGCGATTCCTCATTCTCTACTTGGTGGCAGACGATGTTGGGTTACATGACGTGGTGAGTGCAGCGAGTGTTGTTTGCATTCACGTAAGATGAATTTTGTTGTCATTATCTTGCATCATTCTTGGTTTTTCCTCGGTGGAATGATAAGGATCAATACGAGGTAATCAGTGAGAACCCACAGTCTCGGCGTGTCTCGTCGTTGACTAATCTGTTTAGATGTGGGAATTGGTTTAGGACTTTGGGTATCGTTATGGATCTGGATCGTGGTCTTGATGATCCAGATAGGTGGAGAGTTTATCGCTCATACTTGGATGTTTGAGTGGGGCATGTTGGGACTGAACTTCTTATCGAGGTAAATCCCATATGGCTTACTACTCGCCTGAGTAGTTGTCCGATGAGTAGTTTTCCGAAGTGGTCGGATATGGTCAGCCTTAGGGATGTGCGGATATTGTGATTGGCTTCCCTATGAAGTTAATCGATCGTATTGTGGTAATCGGTTGAGCGGGTAACCGATAGGTTCATGATTGATACGTCACGGTAGACGAGAACGATATTCCAGGTTTTGGAATCAGATTTCTGGATGACGATTCAGGATTTGATTTTGGAACTTGAAAAAGGATTTCTAGATTTGGGTTTTGAAATCGGATTCTGGGTGACGATTCAGGATTTGAGTCTAGAGCTTGACTATAGATTTTCTTTTATGGATTTGGGTTCGGAATGGTTATTCCAAATGCTAGCTTACGGAATGATGATTTCGGATTCGAATTTGGACATGATATGGATATGATTTCTGGGTTTGGATTCGGGATTTCATACGAAATTGCGGATTCGGATTCGGATTTGGAAATAAATAATGGGTCGGAGTTTCGATTTGTCTAATACTGGATTGGATAAATGGACTCCATCGTAGAAACGTGATTGGCTATGACCTAGGTGGTTGTAGTTTGATTGATGGGTAGATGTACGTACCTTGTACGTTGTTCAAGGTACGATACTAGGCAGACTTGTCGTGCCTGGTGACGGTATATAGGAGATACCAGTGATACGTTGGAGAGCGTGTTGGTAGTCGGCTTGGTTCCGATACCATTGGATTAGTCGGGGTCGTGGACTGGACATTGGATACTGTGCACTGGGTCATGGTTTTCTAATGGGTCTAGTTACACACAGGTCGAGTCAAAGGCTTGGTTGGTATACGCATACTCAGGATGAGTGAGTTGGTGGTTAGTGTAACCACGAGTGAGTATGGTGTTAGTTTTCGATTGACGACTGTCAAGTGGTGACAGTTTGTCGGAGGTGTCAGCGTGGATCGTTGAGGGATTGGTAACTTCCAGTGGGAGCAGACGTCAGGATAGGTTAGAGATTGAGGAAGGAACCGTAGAGTTGTTTATGTCAGCGAAAGGGTAGAGTTGACAAGTGGGTTGATCATAGGATACTTGGGTTACTCTGATACTGACAGGTCGTGTCAATTCAGAGCGTAAGACTTCTGTCATTCGACGTGGTCGAATGTAGTCGATACGACGAGAGCGTTAGTGGCACGTCGGGCTGTAGACGAGTAAGTATTGTTCTGGTTAGTGGGTGTACTAGCGTACACGTGTTGCGTGGTAGATCGAATTATTTCCACGAGGTGGATGTGGAATCAGAATAGTTGGCGTTTCAAGAACGGAACAAAATTAAGGAGGGAAGAACAGTTAGAATTAGGTCGGTTGTAATTTCGAGGACGAAATTAATTAAGGAGGGAAGGTTGTAACGACCCGTCCCAAATTCCTAGATTATATTAGTGACTAGTCACGATTAGTGAGGCTAATCCGTGATTAGTTGGGCGAAATAGGACGAACGATGCGAAATGACCGTTTTGCCCTTGATCGTGGCAAAACGTTGACTTTTCAATCGGGCGGTCAAATGGACTTTGACCGATGACCGTGACGTAGTTCGTGACGTCACGAGTTCATAGACAGGTGGCACGTTCAATTCCGACGTTCGAGGAGGAAGTTATGACGTTCGGAAGTTTAGGGGCATTTTGGTAATTTTGGATAAAAGGGGTCAAATGTTGACTTTTTGACCGGGAGGTCCGATGGCCGAGGGCCGAAGACCGTTTCGTAGATAAGGACGATACGAATCCGTAGACAGGTGGCACGTCGAATTCGGACGTTCGACGGCGAAGTTACGGTTCACGGAAGTTCCCAGTTACTATTCACGATGGCACGTTTTACAAGACAAAAAGTGCAGTTTTGTCTCTAGTGGGCCCAGATATTTAATGGAGGCCCAATGGATGAGTGACACTTTTCACCCATCCACTGGCTACCATTTTCCCATTCATGCACCAAACCCTTCCCCGTTCATCCATTTCTCCCATTTCTTCCCAAACCAACCCGATCACCATTTCTCACCCAAACACCAAACCCTTCCCTTCTAACCATAACTGAGACCAGAGGGTGAGAGAGGAGGACTAAGGACGGCAGCTGGTGGCTGGAACCGCCGTGGGCGGTGGCGGGAACCCAGAACCCGAGCGGGTACCCGGTAAGCCCATTTTCAATTTTTGTGTGGATTTTGATGTTATGGATTGTTTTGGACGATTGGTTTGAGTTAAATAGGTTGCTAGGGAGTTTTTAGAGAGGTTTTGGTGGTGGTTGGACGTCGGGGAAGCCCTGGGAGGTTTCGGGAAAATTGAACCTGTCGGATTTCGAGGGTTTTAGGTAGTTTTGTTAATTGGGTTGGATAGGAAATGAAGAAATAGGAATTTAGGAATTGGAATGGAAGCAAACGGACCAAAAATGAAGGAGAAGGAGACCTGGACCGGTTACGTCAGTCCAAGTTGCAGGAAAAACCGGACCGGCCGGCCCGGACCGGCTGTGCGGGGTTGACGGTGGTGACGTGGCATGATGACGTGGCACCTATCAGATTGTCAGGTGACGTGGACCACTCATCAGCCGACACGTGTCACATGTCAGTGCACAGTCAGCACTGACATGTCAGTGACGTGGCCCAATCAGGGGCTGACACGTGGCACAGACGTGGACCAGTGTCGTGATGACACGTGGCATATGTCAGACTGCCACGTGGCACTGACAGCACAGTGACGTGGACCAATGGGAGCATGACACGTGGCACCTGTCAGAGTCTGACATGTCAGACCTGACAGCTGTCAGGTGATGTCATGCTGACGTCAGCGATGACGTCAGCAGGTAATGTACCTGGCGCGTGAAGCCCACGCGCAGCCACTTCAGGCGGCGCGTGAAGGCGCGTGACAGGGAATCTGGGGAAGGTTCCAACATACGAAATCATCTATTCGATGTAACGAACATTTTGGGACTGGTTTCGTGTCGATCGGACATCGTCTCGATATGTTTCGGGGCATTGGAAGGTTTAGGTTCGGGATTAAAAATAGTTAAAAATACGGGAAAATTATGGGGCTTTGGTAGGAGGTTAATTAAGTAGTTAGTAACCTTCTATTACGATTTGGACAGGTTTGGGAGTGCCGGTGATGGTGATCGGATCGGGGAGCCATATGGCACGCAAATCGAGGCGGCAGCTCGGACGGTCTGTGAGTGGACCTTGTTTTCTAAATTGGTGCATGCATAAATGTTTATTATATGTTTTAAATGCTTGTTTGTAATGCCATGGGTGCATTTGTATGTGGTTACGTATAAGCACGTATTTCAAGGTTTCGGCCTTATACGGTGCTTGTACGGGTCTGTATTTCTGTATTGATTTAAATGAACTGGATTTGAATTTCAAAAGGATAAACTCGGGTATGAGACCCATTTGGTTTTGTCTCGGGCATATGACCTCGGATTTCGGGCACGGTGACATGACCCATCCCAATCCCCCCGGGATTACCATGGAATGTGACGTGCTCCCGTCTGACAAGAGGCGTCAGACAAGGGATAACCGATTGCCATTGCCCAAACGGGTTTCCAGAGTGCGTAAGGATCGATGGAGGAGGTGTGCGATACTCAAGTCTCTGCTGCAGTCGCATCCGGAATCAACCTGAAGGACATTAAAACAAAAGCTGTGAGTGAACGGAAATAAACAAGTCTATTAAAAACATTTATAAGACATTTATGCCCCTCAGTAAAATCATATGCATGCACCAAAAACCAATAATCCCATATTTATTTAGAAATAACCATTAGGGCCTTAGCCCGGAAACCAATGCATAGTTTCAAATTCCAAAAGTCAATCCAAGAGTTATTTCATCAATCCAGTATATTCATTTATTAATTTTCCATCTCCGACATCCCCGATGCCTAGCGTCCTAGACGCTTGACGTTCCAGACGTCATATCTCACGGTATTAAGCAACGCGTGCTGCCCGGGGTCTCACCGGGTCCATATCTCTGACATCCCCGATGTCTGACGTCCATGACGTCTAGCAATCCTGCTCCTGGATCACTATACGGTCCGGTAGCTCCATATAATGAGCCCTCGCAGGCAATGCACCGTGACTTCTCCAGTGTCCCCGACACTTGGAGGGGACCAGGATATAAATATCCTCATATCGAGATGGTTTTATGGAACACATTTTATTATTCATTTCCAAAATATCACAAGGGCCCTGCCCCGAATTTCCATAAAACCGTCATAAGTCCAAATAGTTGAATCAAATCCGAAATAGTTTATTCAATTCCATTTTAGGGTCCCCGACCCGAAATCACATATATAAGTCAACTAGGCCCCTGGCCCGATTTCATAATTCAATTGGGCCCCTGGCCCGATTAACAAGTTAACTGGGGCCCTGGCCCGATTTTACTTTATCAAATCCGTAACCGTTTCATGAAATCATATCCATCCATATTTATGGAAATTAGTGCAAATCCAGAAAACCTCGATTCACGTGCAAACACGTAAATCGCCTCGAAATGCGTGAAAACATATAAATTCACTGATATCCAAAACAAATCATATAATCCCAATTATAACAATCATGAAACAGTTATGCATGCATCGAATTTATAAAACCAATGTCCACTCACAGACCGTTTAATCGAGTGCCTCGATACGCGTGCCATAGGCCTTCCCTGGCCACACCACAATCACCGGGACTCCCAATCCTGTTCAAATCACATTAGAGGATCACTAACCTCATCATTAACATCCTATTCAAGTCCCGTAATTTTCCCGAATTTTTAAGTATTTTTAAACTGGATTTAAAACCTTCGGACATCCCGAACAATAACGAAACGGGATCCGATCGACACGAAACCAATCCCAAAATGTTCGTAACATTGTATAGGATAAAAGTCATGTTGACCTCACCTCGAGATTCGTGTCCACGCGCCGTCACGTGCCGCCGTGAGTGGCTGCACGTGAAAGCCACGCGCCTGCTACAGTGACTGCTACAGTCACCATCTTCACACGTTTGTCTGGTAAACGGGTCTGATTACCCGCGATAGGATCCGGTTCAATCACACCCAATTCGACATCAATTCAATCCGTTCTTGATCCTAAAACAATCATTAGCATATAAATTTCAGTTATGTGACATCGATCAACATCAACCATTCCCTAATCAAGCCATCAACCCGTGATCACCCAAAACGGGTCAATCACCAAAACTCCATCAATCCTCAACCATTGTCAAATTAACTTCATATGAAGCATATAAGGACTAACACGAACCAATTAGCATGATTAATTGAACACGACATTACCTCAATCACCACAACTCAAGCTCGAGTTTTCCGGTCGTCCACCTCGTCCGTTCACGGCCCTAGGAGCCCCAAAACTTGCCCCATTTGATCTGGTTCGACTCGTTGAAGTTCCAGGAAGCTCAATCCATCATCAATTAGGCTTGGGCTGGCCTAAAACTAGGAATTTGTATTTGAATTTCCCAGAACCCAGTTTCGGGTTTTCAGAGAATTCCAGCCCCAAACTCACTCATTCCTCTCATTCTCAATCTCAGTGAACCACTCTCGACTCACTCACCATTCTTTTAATTCAATTCAGCCGTTAAAGGCGTCCAAAAGTGTCCTCAAATGACTGTGCAAGGTTCCTCTGCACAGACCCGAAAACATTAAACAACCAGTGCCCATGTCCTTTTGATCGATTGGCAGCACCAAACATGTGCAATTCCACCTCATACTGGTCCAATTAACTCAATTAAATTGATAAACAATCACGGGATCGATCGCACAAAGCATCTACCTTCACGGCTGTTCAATGGAACAGTACCCCCCGTGTGAAATTACAATTCTGCCCTTGTGCAGAAAATTACCAAAATGCCCCTCACGCATCCTGACCCGTAACTCGGTCATACGGACTCCGATTGATGCGTGCCGCCTGTCTACGAACTCAGGGCATCGAGACCTTCCTAACGGTCCTCGGTCCTCGGCCATCGGACCTCCCGATCAAAAAGTCAACATTTCCCCCTATAGCGTCTGAATTACGAAAATGCCCTTGCACTTCCGTACATCATAACTTTCACCACGAACGTCGGAATCGAACGTGCCACCTGTCTATGAACTCGTGACGTCCCGAACTACGTCACGGTCATCGGTCAAAGTCCATTTGACCATCTGAATTAAAAGTCAACGTTTTGCCCACGCCTAAGGGCAAAACGGTCATTTTGCACAATTCGTCCGAAATCACACAACTAATCCCAGATTAGTAAATCACCATTAAATATTATTAAATCCCGATATTCGGGACGGGTCGTTACAACCTTCCCTCCTTAAAGAATTTCGTCCTCGAAATTACCAACAACCTTATTCCACAACCACCTTGTGGAAAACATTTCGACCTCACATCTGTGTACACCTGTACACGCACTTACTGGAACAACACCAGTCTCGTCTGTACCCAAACATCCCATCACAGTCATACGTCACAATAGCAACAACACTCGACCACCGCGAGTGGAAATGATCACCTGATCCGCGATAAAATCGTATAACCATTTAGCTGACTCCTTCAGCTAAACGGTTCCCTTCCATTGCCAATAAATCCTTACATTTGCTCCCATTGGGAGTCACCAAATCTCATTTGTCAGTCCATGCTGACACCATCAGTCAAACTGTCACCACAAAGCTTTACCACCCTAGTAAAGCCCCAACCATCTGTCCGTCCGTGACAACACCACGTACTACATCACCCTCGATGTAGCGTAAGATCAACCACATGATCTCAATTCGCAGGGCAAGCCCAATCCTGCGACATATATAAATCTCAATGTCCATAATCTCCGACTCCCTCAGCGAACCAAGACGCTGGGAACTCACGGTGTGACAGCATCACACAAGGCTACTCGTGGTTACTCTGACCACCAATTCACTCATCCTGAGTGTACGTATACCGTTAACTTCAAGTGGTGTAACTGGAACACATTGAATACCATCCCAGCAGTGATCACACATCTCAATACTAGGGTTCCACATGCCAACCATGGCTAAGAGCACCTGCTCATAAAATCACTGAACCCGACAAGATCAATCTGCCCAGCGCACAATATCCAATGTCCAGTCCACAACACAGCCAAACAAATGATATCGGAACCAAGCCGATTACCAACACATTTGATCACACCCCACGGGTACATCCCATGTACCGCCATTAGGCACCACTCAGCCTAAACAGTATCAATACTCGTACAACGTACCCTGTACGTACAACAATCCATCAATCCACCTACAACCACCCAGGTCATAGTCAAACACGTTCTAGTAACGGAGTACATTTGCCCAACCAACATGAGACAAAACGAACTCCACCCGTCATCTAGTTCCAATTCCGAATCCGAATTCGCAATTTCGTAAGAAATCCCGAATCCGAACCCAGACATCATATTTTTATTCCATGTCCAAATCCGAATCCGAAATCATTATTCCGTAAGCTAGCATTGGAATAATAATTCCGCACCCAAATCCAGTAATCCACTTTTGAGCTTCGCAATCGAATCCTGAATCGTCACCCAGTAATTCGATTCCAAAACCCAAAATCTCGTTTACGTCCATCAAGACGTAACATAACCGAATCTATCGGTTGCCTGTCCAAAACACTCGATTGACTTCATAGGGAAGCCAATCCCAATAGCCACACGTCAAAGGTTGACAAAATCCGACCGCATCGGAAACCTACTCAACCAAGTCACAAACCATATGGACTCACTCCGAAAGAAGTTCAGTCCCGTCATTTACGACTCATACCAAGGTAAGAGTGATAAACTCTCCACCCATCTGGATCATCAAGATCACAATCCATATCCATCGCTACGTCACCCGACAAGTAACATCACGATCCTAGATCGTCACATCGACCAAAGTCGACAACATCACAAATCAGATCCACCTAGGATCCACACATGCTCACATAGCTAACAATCCATCTGGAAGCTGATCGTAGGGTCTTACACCCTCAGTGAATCATTCGCCAAATTTCCCTTGGTGGAAAGATGACCACGCATATCACCACTAAATCCAAAATCATACACAATTTCTTGTGTCCAATGACCCCAAGCCAAACATGGGTCCACCTACCAATACACGCTCAACGTACTGGTAACAATAATCATCATCTGCCACGGCAAAAAATAAGAAGTCAACCCCAATGACTTCAGAATACCAATCACCGATGCGGAAACGAGCACTCCTCTCGTCTCCCAATCACAACTTTCCCCGAAACGGGAGTTCCAACCATGTTGGGAACAGAGATGCTCCCAATGAGATGCTAAGTCCAACCACTGGACTGCCCACGTCCATACCTCACTTGGACCACCACGTGTCCAAAATCAAATCATCACTCGGACCTCACGTCCGCCAATAATCATGTATGCACACACCCCGATTTCGAACGGATATTTCCTCAACTCTGCCTGGATGTGCATACCAAACTGCCTTCGCCTCACATCTCAACCTTTACAGGTTCACTCCTCAGGTTCCAAGTGATTCACAATCACAAAATCCAGCAACAATACCACGAATGGTTTCCCCGACTTTTCCAACTTTTTTTTTTCCATAATTTCCTTGTACTCTCAGGGGATATAAGCAGTGCACAAACTTACCAATCTCGGAGTTGACCACAACTCCCCAAATCCACCAATTCTCATGACATAGGGAACATCGTCCCTAGATTCCTCAAGTCTCAACCATACCTTTTTATCCATTCATCATTTGTCATCGAAAATCTGTTGGGACTTATCCCAACACGACACAACCTCCACTGGATCCCATCCAGTCCGAGACTCAACCACCACTGAGTCGCAGATACCGATCATATGTCCATCATGACAGAGTCACGCCCCAACTGGTGGCTCATCGTCATCACAATTACCGACACCGGTACCAGCACCAGTGCTAGTACCAGCACCACGCACTATCATCAACACTAGTATCAGCACACAGGCATCCATACTAGTATTGGCATAAAGGTATCACCATACCAACATCTATACATAGCACACGAACATCCACACTAGCACACGAACATCCATGCTAGCACACTGTGTGCAAAGTTGTTACCCTGGATCTCCGTTCATTCCGAACGACGATCCCGTAACACCACTCGTACCCCACGACTATGGGTACCTCCAATTTGACCACTAGCACATCAGGATAATGGACGTTCCCTGAACATCCCCTGATCCTCAAGTGTGAAAGCCACACAAAATACCCTCGGTAGCCAGTCATCTCGACACAACTGTCGACCAACAGTCATCGCTTGTCAAGATCCGTAACCACACATCACACTAATATTCGATCCAACACGGGATTCCACATTTTATCTCATAACCGCATCCGTGGATCGAATCCCATAATCCAGACTAGACTCACTAGAGTCATCCACATGGTCATCCAAGACCTCAGCCGCTCGCCGCAGCACAAATCCTCAAATAATGTTCACTTTTCCAGCCCATCAATTATACATTAGGGTTCCAAAGTCACACCCTAGGGTTCCACCGAACCCAACTGCCTTTTGCAGTAAAATCCACAACCTAACCGACCCCGCGGTCCTGACGTCATATAGACGTCCAATCCAATCCAATCGTCAATTCAATGTGGGTTCCATCGTGGGTTCCACCACGAAGGTCATCGGCTAACTCCGATGCACCAACACCCCGAACATTAGCCAACACTACCAGGGTCCAAAACATAGACCAATACTCAACTGAGTTTCGCATTTCCATAACATTATTCAAATGGGGTTCCCTGAACCCAGCTGTGCCGAGTGGCACAACAATCCATCATCACATGACCGAACCGACGGTCCCACATTACCAGTTAATCGTATACAACCCCACTTGGGTTGAATCGCATCAAGGCACGGCGTATCGGGCCAAACACACCCAATTCACCATACAAACTCAAAACTATCTATCAGGTTGACAACGGAACTGCAGCCCAAAGAGACATCACACCCTCGTCCTTCGCGCACAAAAGAGCAAAACCTGCTCTGATACCACTTGACACGACCCATCCCAATCCCCCCGGGATTACCATGGAATGTGACGTGCTCCCGTCTGACAAGAGGCGTCAGACAAGGGATAACCGATTGCCATTGCCCAAACGGGCTTCCAGAGTGCGTAAGGATTGATGGAGGAGGTGTGCGATACTCAAGTCTCTGCTGCAGTCGCATCCGGAATCAACCTGAAGGGCATTAAAACAAAAGCTGTGAGTGGACGGAAATAAACAAGTCTATTAAAAACATTTATAAGACATTTATGCCCCTCAGTAAAATCATATGCATGCACCAAAAACCAATAATCCCATATTTATTTAGAAATAACCATTAGGGCCTTAGCCCGGAAACCAATGCATAGTTTCAAATTCCAAAAGTCAATCCAAGAGTTATTTCATCAATCCAGTATATTCATTTATTAATTTCCATCTCCAGCATCCCCGATGCCTAGCGTCCTAGACGCTTGACGTTCCAGACGTCATATCTCACGGTATTAAGCAACGCGTGCTGCCCGGGGTCTCACCGGGTCCATATCTCTGACATCCCCGATGTCTGACGTCCATGACGTCTAGCAATCCTGCTCCTGGATCACTATACGGTCCGGTAGCTCCGTATAATGAGCCCTCGCAGGCAATGCACCGTGACTTCTCCAGTGTCCCCGACACTTGGAGGAGACCAGGATATAAATATCCTCATATCGAGATGGTTTTATGGAACACATTTTATTATTCATTTCCAAAATATCACAAGGGCCCTGCCCCGAATTTCCATAAAACCGTCATAAGTCCAAATAGTTGAATCAAATCCGAAATAGTTTATTCAATTCCATTTTAGGGTCCCCGACCCGAAATCACATATATAAGTCAACTGGGCCCCTGGCCCGATTTCATAATTCAATTGGGCCCTTGGCCCGATTAACAAGTTAACTGGGCCCCTGGCCCGATTTTACTTTATCAAATCCGTAACCGTTTCATGAAATCATATCCATCCATATTTATGGAAATTAGTGCAAATCCAGAAAACCTCGATTCACGTGCAAACACGTAAATCGCCTCGAAATGCGTGAAAACATATAAATTCACTGATATCCAAAACAAATCATATAATCCCAATTATAACAATCATGAAACAGTTATGCATGCATCGAATTTATAAAACCAATGTCCACTCGCAGACCGTTTAATCGAGTGCCTCGATACGCGTGCCATAGGCCTTCCCTGGCCACACCACAATCACCGGGACTCCCAATCCTGTTCAAATCACATTAGAGGATCACTAACCTCATCATTAACATCCTATTCAAGTCCCGTAATTTTCCCGAATTTTTAAGTATTTTTAAACTGGATTTAAAACCTTCGGACATCCCGAACAATAACGAAACGGGATCCGATCGACACGAAACCAATCCCAAAATGTTCGTAACATTGTATAGGATAAAAGTCATGTTGACCTCACCTCGAGATTCGTGTCCACGCGCCGTCACGCACCGCCGTGAGTGGCTGCGCGTGAAAGCCACGCGCCTGCTACAGTGACTGCTACAGTCACCATCTTCACACGTTTGTCTGGTAAACGGGTCTGATTACCCGCGATAGGATCCGGTTCAATCACACCCAATTCGACATCAATTTAATCCGTTCTTGATCCTAAAACAATCATTAGCATATAAATTTCAGTTCTGTGACATCGATCAACATCAACCATTCCTTAATCAAGCCATCAACCCGTGATCACCCAAAACGGGTCAATCACCAAAACTCCATCAATCCTCAACCATTGTCAAATTAACTTCATATGAAGCATATAAGGACTAACACGAACCAATTATCATGATTAATTGAACACGACATTACCTCAATCACCACAACTCAAGCTCGAGTTTTCCGGCCGTCCACCTCGTCCGTTCACGGCCCTAGGAGCCCCAAAGCTTGCCCCATTTGATCTGGTTCGACTCGTTGAAGTTCCAGGAAGCTCAATCCATCATCAATTAGGCTTGGGCTGGCCTAAAACTAGGAATTTGTATTTGAATTTCCCAGAACCCAGTTTCGGGTTTTCAGAGAATTCCAGCCCCAAACTCACTCATTCCTCTCATTCTCAATCTCAGTGAACCACTCTCGACTCACTCACCATTATTTTAATTCAATTCAGCCGTTAAAGGCGTCCAAAAGTGTCCTCAAATGACTGTGCAAGGTTCCCCTGCACAGACCCGAAAACATTAAACAACCAGTGCCCATGTCCTTTTGATCGATTGGCAGCACCAAACATGTGCAATTCCACCTCATACTGGTCCAATTAACTCAATTAAATTGATAAACAACCACGGGATCGATCGCACAAAGCATCCACCTTCACGGCTGTTCAATGGAACAGTACCCCCCGTGTGAAATTACAATTTTGCCCTTGTGCAGAAAATTACCAAAATGCCCCTCACGCATCCTGACCCGTAACTCGGTCATACGGACTCCGATTGATGCGTGCCGCCTGTCTACGAACTCAGGGCATCGAGACCTTCCTAACGGTCCTCGGTCCTCGGCCATCGGACCTCCCGATCAAAAAGTCAACATTTCCCCCCTATAGCGTCTGAATTACGAAAATGCCCTTGCACTTCCGTACATCATAACTTTCACCACGAACGTCAGAATCGAACGTGCCACCTGTCTATGAACTCGTGACGTCCCGAACTACGTCACGGTCATCGGTCAAAGTCCATTTGACCATCTGAATTAAAAGTCAACGTTTTACCCACGCCTAGGGGCAAAACGGTCATTTTGCACAATTCGTCCGAAATCACACAACTAATCCCAGATTAGTAAATCACCATTAAATATTATTAAATCCCGATATTCAGGACGGGTCGTTACACACGGTGCCCAGTTGATGTCCTATGTTCGGGCACGAGACCCAGTCACTTTACGGTTTTGATTTCAGGTCAGGGAACCTTAAATGGATTCCCAGGTTCATGACGGTTTATGGGGACCGGCATGAACCCTTGTTATGGTATCGTGGTTCATGACGGTTTATGGGAACCGGCATGAACCCTTGTTGGTTATTACGGTACATGACGGTTTATGGGAACCGGCATGTTACCTGGTTATGTTATTACGGTACATGACGGTTTATGGGAACCGGCATGTTACCTTGGATATGGATATTATGGATCATGACGGTTCAGGGGAACCGGGCATGGATATTATGTTATGTATATATATGTTCATCTACCTTCCTTTACTTCTATTATCTCCTCCGGGGAGGGTCGTTGGCCTGGGTGGACCCCGGAGTAGTCACGGAGCACCGACTGAGTGGAGTCACCCCCCAGTTGGGTTCCTTACTCTCAGGAAGGCTATGGTTACTATTACCTCGAGTAGGATCAGTGGTCTGCGGACATTGATCTTGACTTTGAGATGACTCGGATTGAGACCCGGGTAGCACGCGCGTAGCTTTGGATACCGTTACAGGATTGGTTGTGTGACTTATATATATGTATGTGATGTATATATGATATATGATATGTGGTGTGCACAGGTGTGCACAGGTGTGCACAGGATTTGAGCAGTGGCTCGAGTACTTGGTTTCTTTATGGTTTTGGGCCGAGTCCCTTATGGATTTGGGCAGTGGCCGTATGGTCGTTTTCATTGTGGTCCTTTCGACCTTGGTTTATATCTGCTTTGGGCTTAGTCCCACATATGGTTTGTTTTGGATAAATGGTTTTCGAATGCATGCATGCTTTTTAGTGAAGGGTACAAGTGTCTTCCTTATGAAATGTTTTATAAACTCTTGTTTTGTCCACTCACAGTTTTTAATATTTTGACTGCCCTTCAGGTTGACATTCGGATGTGGACTGTAGCAGAGACCGAGATATCACATGCCTCCTCCGGATCCTGGCGTACTCTGATAGCCCGGGAGGGCAAAGGTCGAAATTATCCCTTGTCTGACACTCCGTGCCAGACGGGAGCAGGGTCATCCCGCACTAATCCCGAGGGGATTGGGATGGGTCCTGTCAAAACCAATCTTTAAGTTTCATCAGACGGGTCTCAAGCCCAAATACCGTGAAACGTGCCATAACCATAATTTCAATATCATCAAAACCATTATAAGTCCAAATAGTTGATTTAAATCCAAAATCATTTATTCGATTCCATTTTAGGGTCCCCGACCCGAATCACATATATAAATCAACTGGGCCCGTGGCCCGATTTCATAAGTTAACTGGCCCCTGGCCTGAATTCATAAGTCCACTAGACCCCCGGCCCGAATTCACAAGTTAACTGGGCCCTTGGCCCGATTCATAAGTTAACTGGGTCCCTGGCCCGATTTTAATTTATCAAGTCCGTAACCGTTTCATGAAATCATATCCAACCACATTTATGGAAATCGGTGCAAATCCAGAAAATCTCGGTTTACGTGCAAATACGTAAATCACCTCGAAATGCGTGAAATCATTTTAGATCCACCGATACCCAAAATAAATCATTTAATCACAATTATAACAATCATGAAACAGTTATGCATGCATCGAATTTATAAAACCAATGTCCACTCACAGACCGTTTAATCGAGCGCCTCGATACGCGTGCCATAGGCCTTCCCGGGCCACACCACTATCACCGGGACTCCCAATCCTGTTCAAATCACATTAAAGGATTACTAACCTCATCATTAACATCCTATTCAAGTCCCGTAATTTTCCCGAATTTTTATGTATTTTTAAACTGGATTTAAAACCTTCGGATATCCCGAACAATATCGAAACGGGATCCGATCGACACGAAACCAACGCTAAAATGTTCGTTACGTTGTATAGGATAAAAGTCATGTTGACCTCACCTCGAGATTCGTGTCCACGCGCTGTCACGTGCCGCCGTGAGTGGCTGCACGTGAAAACCACGCGCCTGCTACAGTGGCTGCTACAGTGTTCCTGCTTCACCCGTTTGTCTGGTAAACGGGTTGGAAAACCCGCGATAGGACCCGGTTCAATCACACCCAATTCGACATCAAATCAATCCGTTCTTGATCCTATAACAATCATTAACCAATGAATTTCAGTTCTGTGACATCGATTAACAACAATCAATTCATAATCGTGTCACCAACCCGTGATCACCCAAAACGGGTCGATCACCAAAACTCCACAAATCCTCAACCATTATCGAATTAACTTCACAGAAAGCTTATAAGGATTAATACGAACCAACTCGCATGATTAAATGAACACGACGTTACCTCAATCACCACGACTCAAGCTTGAGTTTTCCGGCCGTCCATCTCGTCCTTCCATGGCCCTAGGAGCCTCAAAGTGTAACACCCCGGAAATTCGAGGATTCTCATTTTGTAATTTAATGTGTGATTTGACGATTTTACCCTTGTGATTGGTATGGTCAAGGTTGACTTTTTGATTTATGAACTGAATGGACTTTGACCTATGACCGTGACGTAGTTCGGGACGTCGCGAGTTCATAGACAGGTGGCACGTCCGATTCGGACGATCAGGGTGAAAGTTATGGCTATCGGAAGTTCAGGGGCATTACCGTAATTTGGACTCTCGGGGGAAAATGTTGACTTTTCTTTTGACAACTAATTTTCAGTTGACTCAAGGACCGTTGGGTAGGCCTCGACGTCCTGAGTCCGTAGACAGGCGGCACGCCGAAATCGGACTTCGTACGAGGAAGTTATGGTCAGAAACGTGAATTCGGGAAGTTCGTGTCTCGGTTTTCGTGTCGAATATTATATTCAGAAATTCTGATTGAAGGACACCTGGGGAGTGACAAGTGTCACTCACCCATTGGCTAGATTGGATCAGATCCACTATTGAATTAATTAACATTTGAATCAGCTTTAAATTTCAGCCTTTGGATTGAAAACCCCAGATTTGATCTCAGCCCTTGATCTGATCTGGAGATCAAATCTGAGCCGTCCATTTCCTTCCCTCCATTTCTTTATAATTCATACTCGCAGAGCACATTCAGCCATTTCGATCCAACATTCCAGCAAACCATCCACTCTCTGTGTCTGTGTATTGGGGACTTGCCGGCGAGGCTGAACGGCGGCAGTGAGCACGGCGGAGGACGGCGGCGTGGGAGGAAGCAGGGGAACCCGAAACGGTTTCGAAACCAGATTTTTGGTAAATCCATTTCCCACGTTTGATTGGTCCATTATGAATCCTAACCAACTCTAGGAACCTCCAGGAACTTACTGGAATCGATCTCGTGGCCGGTGGAGCTCAGGGAGGTAGCAAAACGGCGACGGGAGGCCAGGGCTGTTCTTCGAGGTAGGCCTTCGATTCAATCCGTTTTTCTCAAATTTAATTACGTGGAACTAATCTAGGATTTAAGGCGAGTAAATACGAATTGAAAGGAACCAAAATGACCCAGAAATGAAGGAATGGCAACCGGGTCTCGATCGCGGGTCTGATCGACCCGAGTTGCAGGAAAACGGGTCAACCCGTCTGATGACAGTGGTGCTGACGTGGCACCCTGTCAGTCTGTCAGATGACGTGGACCAACCGTGAGCCGACACGTGTCACATGTCAGTGCACAGTCAGCACTGACATGTCAGTGACGTGGACCAGTCAGGGACTGCCACGTGTCACTGACATGTCAGTGACGTGGACCAGTGCCGTGCTGACACGTGGCACATGTCAGATCTGACACGTGGTCTGACAGATCAGTGAGGTGGACCAATCAGATGTTGACACGTGGCACCTGTCAGAGTCTGACATGTCAGACCTGACAGCTGTCAGATGACGTCAGCATGACGTCATGCTGACGTCAGCAGTGACGTCAGCGATGACGTCAGCAGGAACTGTTCCTGCGTTGACCGGCGCGTGGGGGCGCGTGTGAACAGTGTTTCTGGTGGGACCACCACCATTCTTTAGGTTTCGACGATCCGGATCCAATGGCGGTGGTTTCGGGTCGATCGGAGATCATTAAGTTGGTCAAAATAAGGTTTATTGCCTTGGGAAGCGCGTTCGGGCGACTTTCCCGGGTCGGTTTCGACCTAGGCTTTCATGGTTGAAAGTTGGGGGTTTAATTTGACCTTTACGAATACTTGGACTTGACAGGGATTGTACATTTGTACCAGGACGAGGGTATACGTTCGGTTTCTAGCAGGATTGTACTGTGAGTGGGCCATTTTCTTAAACCCTTGTGTGCATAAATGTTTTCTGGTTTTATTATACTTATTCACATGCTAAAACAATGATGGTTTTGATGATATGAAAAATATGGTTATGGCACGTTTCACGGTATTTGGGCTTGAGACCCGTCCGATGAAACTGAATGATTGGTTCGGATTCTACCTATGTATATATATGTTTGCATGTGGATATCAATAAAATGTATTTGTTACTGCACTGTATAGATCCTTCCATATTATATTGTCTCCTCCGGATGAGGTACCCCGGAGAGGTCACGGACGTCTAGTACGTCCAGCGTCTATGACGCTAAGCATCGGGGATGCTGTACCCGAACGGGGTTCGGGGATTGAACTCGGAATTGAGACCCGAGTGGCACGCGTAGCCTTGTGATTGTGACCTTATTGGACGTCAGGGACGTCAGATATCAGGGATGTCGGGATTGGAGTGTATAGTGCAGCAACTAAAATTATGGTTATGGTTTTGTTATATGCCTTATGGTTCATATTATATGGTTTATGATTTTGGAATTATGGTGCACGCATGTTTGGAAAACGGAGGGGTAAATTATATGTTTTACTTATCAAACGATTTCATAAACTTGAGTTTCGGTCCACTCACCCTTTAATGTTTTTGATAACCCCTCCAGGTCGGGAAACTGAGGTAGAGGAGGAACCAGAGGCTGAGGCATAGATCTACTTCTGCGTACCTGAACCCCTGCTGGGCGGTGTACCCGCAGGATTACTTTAGAGTCGTGCTCGCAAACTTGTAATTTTGGATTATATCCCTTGTCTGACATTCGTTTAATTCGGATTTTATGTATGACTTTAATTTGGTTATTTATGCTTTTAAATGTTTGAGGTTAAAATTGGTATGAATTATTGGGTGTCAGACGGGAGCAGGGCACGTCCCCTTGTGGTCCCTGTGGGATCGGGGCGGGTCCTGTCAGCTTGGTATCAGAGCACTAGGTTGTGGTCAGTACTAGGGTATTGGTCTGCATGCTAGACTAGCGATTAGTACTAGTTACTTTTCGACTTTTAAGAATATTGTTTTCTGATCTATGCCTCTTGACAGTTGGTTATGCCTCCTAGGAGAATTCCGCATACTCGAACGGACGAGGATCTAGAAAGAGAGATGGAATGCGCAAGCATCGAAAGGGCTCAACGTTTGGGAGCCACTCCTTTCTGCGGGGGATCAAACCCCGAGGATGCGCACGACTGGATCACCAAGTGGGAGAGGATCTTCTCGGTGATGCACTGCCCTCCGGGCGAACGAGTGACTCTGGCGGCCTTCTTACTGGAGGGAGGAGCCTACCAGTGGTGGCACGGACTCGAAATGTCCGGGTGGTCTGTCCATACCACTACCTGGGAAGCTTTCCGTTCCAGGTTTCTGGACCAGTACTACCCGCGATCCTTTCGCGCGGCGCGGGAGGCGGAATTCCTGCGGCTGGAGCAGGGTGACATGTCTGTTTCAGACTACGAGCAAACATTCGGGAGACTTTCCCGGTTCGCTGCCTCATTCGTAAGCACGGAGGAGGACAAATGCCAGCGGTTTGAGCTTGGACTCCGAGGGGAGATCCGGGCCAGTGTGACTGCTACCACTCATGCTTCTCTGAGGGATATGGTCGACGCAGCGGTGCGTGTCGAGGCCAGTCTGGCGGCACACCAATCACGACAACCTTCGGGGGAGGGGCGACGTCAGGATCGCCCACATCATGGGCCATCGGGCCGGAAGAACAACAGGGGAGGGAGCTACAGAGGAGCACCCTCATCCTTCAAGGGTCGTGGCTGGTCGGGTCGACGTGGAGGCTCTCAGGGCAGAGGATCTGGACACAATTCTGGGCAGCACTCATCTTGGAGTGGTGCATCTGGTGGGCATTCGGGCAGGCCAAGGCCAGTAACTTGTTTTGCTTGCGGAGAGGAAGGCCACTATGCCTGCGATTGTCCGCAGTTGTCCAAAAACAACGACGCTGGGGGCTCGAGTGTGGTGCAGAGCACGGCGTCCCACACTAACGGAGGTCGCGGTCAGGGAGGCGACCGTGGTGCTGGACGTGGCGCGCGCGGGCGCGGACGGAACGGAGGGCCGAGGGCCCAAGTGTTTGCAATGACCCAGCAGCAGGCGAGGACTGCTCCAGGTGTGGTCACAGGTACACTACATATCTTTAATTTTCTTGTACGTGTATTGATGGATGCGGGGGCTACACATTCTTTTATTTCGAAGAGTTGTGCTGGTTTGCTTGATTGTGTGGTATCAGCCTTAGATTGCGAAATGGGTGTTGGCACCCCGATGGGTACCGTGTACCTTGTGAATCAGGTGATTCGGAGGTGCCCGGTAAGAATTGAGGATGTGGATTTACCAGCAGACTTAATTATTCTGGATATCCACGACTTCGATATAATCCTAGGGATGGATTGGCTGTCGGAGCACGGATCGCTCATCGACTGCTGTAGCAAGCAAGTAATTTTGCGGAGCCCGGGTTTGCCGGAAGTTATCTTTCAGGGGGAACGTGATGGTTCGCCTCCTGAAGTGATTTCGTCACTTACTGCTACCAAACTTCTACGGAAGGGATGCCAGGGTTATCTGGCGCATGTCGTGTCGGAACGGGTCGATACTCCGGTTATCGACGAAATACCGGTGGTCTGTGAGTTTCCGGACGTATTCCCGGAAGACTTACCTGGATTGCCACCATCGCGGGAGATTGAGTTTACTATTGAACTACTCCCGGGTACCCGACCTATATCCCAGGCACCATACCGGATGGCGCCGGCCGAGTTACGAGAACTCAAGACTCAATTGCAGGAGTTGGTAGATTTGGGATATGTCCGACCGAGTACTTCACCGTGGGGAGCACCGGTGTTGTTCGTGAAGAAGAAGGAAGGAAGTCTCCGTTTATGTATTGATTATCGACAACTCAACAAGGTGACATTGAGGAACCAGTATCCTCTACCCAGGATCGATGACCTTTTCGACCAGTTGCGGGGAGCTCAGTGCTTCTCGAAAATTGATTTGCGGTCTGGGTATCACCAACTGAGGATTTCGGAGGAGGATATTCCGAAAACTGCTTTTCGAACCCGCTACGGGCACTACGAGTTCCTTGTTATGCCATTTGGTTTGACGAATGCTCCAGCAGCATTCATGGATCTGATGAACCGGGTCTTCCGACCCTACCTGGATAAGTTCGTGATTGTGTTCATTGATGATATTTTGGTATACTCGAGGAGTGCCCGTGCACATGAAGAACATCTACGGTTGGTTTTGGAGAGACTGAGACAAGAACAACTGTATGCCAAGCTGAGCAAGTGTCAGTTTTGGCTGAGCAGTATTGGTTTTCTGGGACACATGATATCGACGGATGGGATTTGCGTGGATCCCCAGAAAACAGAAGCGGTGACCAACTGGGCTAGACCGACAACGGTGACCGAGGTGCGGAGTTTCGTCGGATTAGCAGGCTACTACCGGAGATTCGTGGAGGGTTTCTCCAAAATTGCTGCACCATTGACTCGTCTGACTCGGAAAGGAGTAAAGTTTATCTGGGACGAGCAGTGCGATCGGAGCTTTCAAGAGTTGAAGGATCGATTGACCACTGCACCTGTCCTTGCATTGCCGGACGACAGTGGAGAGTTTGTAGTTTTCAGTGATGCTTCACTGCAAGGGTTGGGCTGCGTGTTGATGCAAACTGGCAAGGTTATCGCCTATGCATCCCGGCAGCTGAAGACTCATGAGTTGAACTACCCTACCCATGATTTGGAGTTGGCGGCGGTGGTTCATGCTCTCAAGATTTGGAGACATTATCTGTTCGGCGCAACGTGTCGGATATACACCGACCACCAGAGTCTTAAATACTTATTCACTCAGAAGGAGCTCAACATGAGACAACGGAGATGGTTGGAGCTACTGAAGGACTATGACTGTACGATCGAGTACCATCCGGGTAAGGCCAATGTGGTGGCGGATGCACTCAGCAGGAAATCAGCGGGAACTATTGCACACCTGGGGATGGTGTATCTTCCCTTGCTGGTGGAACTCCGGAAGGCGGGAGTTATTTTGGGTACGGATGCGCATGGAGCTTTGTTGGCCAGCTTCCATGTGCGACCAGTACTGATTGATCGGATCATCGAAGCACAACTGCAGGATCCGATACTCTGTATTTACAGAATTGAGGTCGATGCGGATGGGAGACAGGATTTTACCATCCGGGACGATGGAGCACTGGTGAAATTGGGCCGTTTGTGCGTACCTGCAGTGGCAGAGTTACGGGCCGAGATACTTGAGGAGGCCCACAGTTCGGCCTATGCTATGCATCCGGGAGGTACAAAGATGTACCGTACCCTCCGGAACCATTATTGGTGGCCAGGAATGAAGAAGGATATTGCTGAGTTCGTGAGCAAATGCTTAACCTGTCAACAGGTTAAGGCGGAACGGCAGAGACCGTATGGGGCTATGCAGCCACTTCCGATTCCTGAGTGGAAGTGGGATCACATCACCATGGACTTCGTCTTTAAGTTACCGAGGACTCAGAGTGGAGTGGACGGAGTATGGGTGATCGTGGATCGGTTAACCAAATCAGCCCATTTTCTGCCAGTTCAGGAAACCTATAAACCTAACCGACTGGCTCAGTTGTTTGTGAAGGAAATCATACGACTTCATGGTACGCCGGAATCGATCGTGTCTGATCGTGATCCGCGTTTCACTTCCAGGTTCTGGCGAAGTTTGCAAGCTACTTTGGGAACAACCTTACGTTTCAGTACTGCTTTCCATCCACAGACCGATGGACAGTCTGAAAGAACCATTCAAACCCTGGAGGACATGATGAGGTCATGTGTACTACAGTTTCAAGACTCTTGGGATACTCATTTGCCACTGATGGAATTCGCTTACAACAACAGCTATCAGGCAAGCATCGGGATGGCACCTTATGAGGCACTGTATGGCCGACAGTGCAGGACACCTATCTGCTGGACGGAGGTAGGAGAGCGAGCGGCTGTAGGGCCGGAGATAATGGACTTAACCATGGAAACTGTTCGCGTGATCAAGGAAAGATTGAAGGTGGCACAGGATCGCCAGAAGAGTTATGCCGACCGACGGATTCGAGACTTGGAGTTTGAAGTGGGAGATTTTGTCTTCCTGAAGTTGTCTCTGTGGAAAGGGATTATCCGTTTTGGCCGACGGGGGAAACTGAGTCCGCGTTTTATCGGACCTTATGAAATCGTGGAGAGAATTGGCAGAGTTGCATACAGATTGGCGCTACCTCCAGAACTATCAAGAGTTCACAATGTTTTCCACGTATCGATGTTGCGGATGTACGTACGTGATGCTTCTCATGTACTTGGGGAACAACCGGTCGAACTACGAGAGGATTTGAGCTTTGAAGAACAACCGGTACAGATCTTGGATCGGAAGGACAAGGTACTACGTCGAAAGACGATCCCTCTCGTGAAAATTCTCTGGAGAAACTAGGATGTGGAAGAAGCCACATGGGAGCCTGAGGCTCAGATGCGAGAACAATTTCCTCATTTGTTTCTTTGAAATTTCGGGACGAAATTTCTTAAGGGGGGAAGGTTGTAACACCCCGGAAATTCGAGGATTCTCATTTTGTAATTTAATGTGTGATTTGACGATTTTACCCTTGTGATTGGTATGGTCAAGGTTGACTTTTTGATTTATGAACTGAATGGACTTTGACCTATGACCGTGACGTAGTTCGGGACGTCGCGAGTTCATAGACAGGTGGCACGTCCGATTCGGACGATCAGGGTGAAAGTTATGGCTATCGGAAGTTCAGGGGCATTACCGTAATTTGGACTCTCGGGGGAAAATGTTGACTTTTCTTTTGACAACTAATTTTCAGTTGACTCAAGGACCGTTGGGTAGGCCTCGACGTCCTGAGTCCGTAGACAGGCGGCACGCTGAAATCGGACTTCGTACGAGGAAGTTATGGTCAGAAATGTGAATTCGGGAAGTTCGTGTCTCGGTTTTCGTGTCGAATATTATATTCAGAAATTCTGATTGAAGGACACCTGGGGAGTGACAAGTGTCACTCACCCATTGGCTAGATTGGATCAGATCCACTATTGAATTAATTAACATTTGAATCAGCTTTAAATTTCAGCCTTTGGATTGAAAACCCCAGATTTGATCTCAGCCCTTGATCTGATCTGGAGATCAAATCTGAGCCGTCCATTTCCTTCCCTCCATTTCTTTATAATTCATACCCGCAGAGCACATTCAGCCATTTCGATCCAACATTCCAGCAAACCATCCACTCTCTGTGTCTGTGTATTGGGGACTTGCCGGCGAGGCTGAACGGCGGCAGTGAGCACGGCGGAGGACGGCGGCGTGGGAGGAAGCAGGGGAACCCGAAACGGTTTCGAAACCAGATTTTTGGTAAATCCATTTCCCACGTTTGATTGGTCCATTATGAATCCTAACCAACTCTAGGAACCTCCAGGAACTTACTGGAATTGATCTCGTGGCCGGTGGAGCTCAGGGAGGTAGCAAAACGGCGACGGGAGGCCAGGGCTGTTCTTCGAGGTAGGCCTTCGATTCAATCCGTTTTTCTCAAATTTAATTACGTGGAACTAATCTAGGATTTAAGGCGAGTAAATACGAATTGAAAGGAACCAAAATGACCCAGAAATGAAGGAATGGCAACCGGGTCTCGATCGCGGGTCTGATCGACCCGAGTTGCAGGAAAACGGGTCAACCCGTCTGATGACAGTGGTGCTGACGTGGCACCCTGTCAGTCTGTCAGATGACGTGGACCAACCGTGAGCCGACACGTGTCACATGTCAGTGCACAGTCAGCACTGACATGTCAGTGACGTGGACCAGTCAGGGACTGCCACGTGTCACTGACATGTCAGTGACGTGGACCAGTGCCGTGCTGACACGTGGCACATGTCAGATCTGACACGTGGTCTGACAGATCAGTGAGGTGGACCAATCAGATGTTGACACGTGGCACCTGTCAGAGTCTGACATGTCAGACCTGACAGCTGTCAGATGACGTCATGCTGACGTCAGCAGTGACGTCAGCGATGACGTCAGCAGGAACTGTTCCTGCGTTGACCGGCGCGTGGGGGCGCGTGTGAACAGTGTTTCTGGTGGGACCACCACCATTCTTTAGGTTTCGACGATCCGGATCCAATGGCGGTGGTTTCGGGTCGATCGGAGATCATTAAGTTGGTCAAAATAAGGTTTATTGCCTTGGGAAGCGCGTTCGGGCGACTTTCCCAGGTCGGTTTCGACCTAGGCTTTCATGGTTGAAAGTTGGGGGTTTAATTTGACCTTTACGAATACTTGGACTTGACAGGGATTGTACATTTGTACCAGGACGAGGGTATACGTTCGGTTTCTAGCAGGATTGTACTGTGAGTGGGCCATTTTCTTAAACCCTTGTGTGCATAAATGTTTTCTGGTTTTATTATACTTATTCACATGCTAAAACAATGATGGTTTTGATGATATGAAAAATATGGTTATGGCACGTTTCACGGTATTTGGGCTTGAGACCCGTCCGATGAAACTGAATGATTGGTTCGGATTCTACCTATGTATATATATGTTTGCATGTGGATATCAATAAAATGTATTTGTTACTGCACTGTATAGATCCTTCCATATTATATTGTCTCCTCCGGATGAGGTACCCCGGAGAGGTCACGGACGTCTAGTACGTCCAGCGTCTATGACGCTAAGCATCGGGGATGCTGTACCCGAACGGGGTTCGGGGATTGAACTCGGAATTGAGACCCGAGTGGCACGCGTAGCCTTGTGATTGTGACCTTATTGGACGTCAGGGACGTCAGATATCAGGGATGTCGGGATTGGAGTGTATAGTGCAGCAACTAAAATTATGGTTATGGTTTTGTTATATGCCTTATGGTTCATATTATATGGTTTATGATTTTGGAATTATGGTGCACGCATGTTTGGAAAACGGAGGGGTAAATTATATGTTTTACTTATCAAACGATTTCATAAACTTGAGTTTCGGTCCACTCACCCTTTAATGTTTTTGATAACCCCTCCAGGTCGGGAAACTGAGGTAGAGGAGGAACCAGAGGCTGAGGCATAGATCTACTTCTGCGTACCTGAACCCCTGCTGGGCGGTGTACCCGCAGGATTACTTTAGAGTCGTGCTCGCAAACTTGTAATTTTGGATTATATCCCTTGTCTGACATTCGTTTAATTCGGATTTTATGTATGACTTTAATTTGGTTATTTATGCTTTTAAATGTTTGAGGTTAAAATTGGTATGAATTATTGGGTGTCAGACGGGAGCAGGGCACGTCCCCTTGTGGTCCCTGTGGGATCGGGGCGGGTCCTGTCACAAAGCTTGCCCCATTTGATCTGGTTCGACTCGTTGAGGTTTCAGAAAGCTCAATCCATCATCAATTAGGCTTGGGCTGGCCTAAAACTAGAAGTTCGAATTTGAATTTCACAAAAACCAGTTTCGGGTTTTCAGAGAAATCCAACACCAATCTCACTCATTCCTTTCATTCTCAATCACAGAGTAACCCACTCGACTTACACTCCATTCCTTTAATCCAATTCAGCCGTTAAAGGCGTCCCAAATTAGCCCACCATCCTCAGTGTAAAGCTCCCCTGCACTGACCCGAAACCATCAAAAATCAGTGCCCATGATCTTGTGATCGATTGCCAGCACAATACATGTGCAATCACACCTCACACTGTCCCAATTCAGTCATTAAATTGATAAATAAACCATGGGATCGATCGCACAACCATTCCACCTCACGGCCATTTCAATCAAACAGTGCCCCCATGTGAAATTACAATTCTGCCCTTGTGCAGAAAATTACCAAAATGCCCCCACACGCATCCTGACCCGTAACTCGGTCATACGAACTCTGATTGATGCGTGCCGCCTGTCTACGGACTCAGGGCATCGAGACCTTCCTAACGATCCTCGGTCCTAGGCCATCGGACCTCCCGATCAAAAAGTCAACATTTCTCCTTACATCGTCCAAATTACGAAAATGCCCTTGAACTTCCGTACATCATAACTTTCACCACGAACGTCGGAATCGAACGTGCCACCTGTCTATGAACTCGTGACGTCCCAAACTACGTCACGGTCATCGGTCAAAGTCCATTTGACCATCCGAATTAAAAGTCAACGTTTTGCCCACGCCTAGGGGCAAAACGGTCATTTTGCACAATTCGTCCGAAATCGCTCAATTAATCCCATAATTAAATATTTATTAAATCCCGATATTCGGGACGGGTCGTTACATAGTCGACGTTTGCTATGATCTTGGTGTGGGAAGGAAGGAGAAACTTTGAAGAAATAGGAAACAGATTTCATGAAACTCACAAAGTAGTAGCATCCGAATTGTCACTAACTTGACATTCTTCGTGACTCGATCTTCATTGGAATCCGAGTCCACCTCATCGTGGTACCAACCTACTGATTTATGAGTTTCCAGTAGAGATATTATGACAGGACCTATCCCAACTGGACTTTGATAACCGCGTCCGATCCTGCTCCCGTCTGATAAGTAAACTGAAGTCCCGACACTACCCCTCAACACCTGTCAGACAAGGGATGATTGTGTTGATTTATGTTCATGCCTCCGCCTCTCGGTTAGCCTCGATTCTCGTGTCACGGCCTGGAGGGTCATCAAAACAGAAAAGGTGTGAGTGGATAAAAATAATATCATTTGAAAATACATTTCAAAATACATTATTTACCCTCCAGTTTATCAAATCATGCATGCATAGGGTCAAGCCCATGAATCACCAGCTTCGAAGCCAAAATACATGAAAATCATCTCATATAACCATGTTACCATAAAAAAAATCATATAACTCAGGAATTACACATCTGAGGTTCCTCTGGGAATTACACATCTAGATCTGCTGGAATTACACATCCAGCCTCACCATAAATTACACATCTGGTCCCTTCGAGGAATTACACATCCGGAGTCACTCCGGGGATTACACATCCGGAGTCTACGCAGGAATTACACATCTGGGGGCACTGAACATAAATCCAACCAAAATATTTATTTCAAAATTATCTTTAAAACCAAGTCAAAATCAAGGGCAAAATCGTCATTTCTTTCCAATTTTCCAATTTTTCCTTTTTCGAATTTCCGGGTCGTCACATATCAACCAATGTAAAAATAGCGAAATCGAGTCAAAAAATTCAACTCGCAGACGATCCAAGCGGAATCGGAGAACCTTTGTTGGGACGGCTGTTAGTGTTGATTATGAAATCGAAGATGGTTGCTAGGGTTTTGTATTGCGATGAAATCGCATGGTTCCTGGACTAATGCGATGAATATGAAGAATATAATTAAGGTTTTGTGTATAATTAATTTTTGTAAAATGTTTATTTTTTCATAATTTGTTTTATATATATATATATATATATATATTTTTTCTTGTATCGCACCCATGTCAGCATAAAAAATGTCTTACAAATGTCACTTGGGTACTTAACATATTTTTTAATAGATTATTAATAATGAGTACGTAGAAGTTGTGTTATAATAGTTTGGGACCTATATGAAAATGTTCATAATTTGGATATGAGTTTATAGTAACCTCTATAGTTTGGGGCATATATGTAGTTTATCTGTAACGACCCGTCCCGAATATCGGGATTTAATAATATTTCATTGTGATTTACTAATCTGGGATTAGTTGGGCGATTTCGGACGAATTGTGCAAAATGGCCGTTTTGCCCCTAGGCGTGGGCAAAACGTTGACTTTTAATTTGGATGGTCAAATGGACTTTGACCGATGACCGTGACGTAGTTCGGGACGTCACGAGTTCATAGGCAGGTGGCATGTTCGATTCCGACGTTCGTGGTGAAAGTTATGATTTACGGAAGTTCAGGGGCATTTTCGTAAATTGGACGATATAAGGGGGAAATGTTGACTTTTTGATCGGGAGGTCCGATGGCCGAGGACCGAGGACCGTTAGGAAGGTCTCGATGCCCTGAGTTCGTAGACAGGCGACATGCATCAATCGGAGTTCGTATGACCGAATTACGGGTCAGGATGCGTGAGGGGCATTTTGGTAATTTTCTGCACAAGGGCAGAATTGTAATTTCACACGGGGTACTATTTCATTGAACAGCCGTGAAGGTGGAATATTTTTGCGATCGATCCCATGGTTTGTTTATCAATTTTATGACTGAATTGGGACAGTGTGAGGTGGGATTGCACATGTATGGTGCTGGCAATCGATCAAAAGGACATGGGCACTGGTTTGTTTAATGTTTTCGGGTCAGTGCAGGGGATCTTTACACAGTGGATTGAGGACGGTTTTGGGTGCTTTTAAGAACTGATTTGGATTGTTAGAATTGAGAGTGAGTCGAGAGGGTCACTCTGTGATTGAAAATGAAAGGAATGAGTGAAATTGGTGCTGGATATCTCTGAAAACCCGAAACTGGTTTTTGAGAAATTCAAACTCGAACTTATAGTTTTAGGCCAGCCCAAGCCTAATTGATGATGGATTGAGCTTTCTGGAACCTCAACGTGTCGAACCAGATCAATTGGGGCAAGCTTTGGGGCTCCTAGGGCCGTGAACGGACGAGGTGGACGGCCGGAAAACTCAAGCTTGAGTTGTGGTGATTGAGGTAACGTTGTGTTCAATTAATCATGTGAATTGGTTTGTATTAATCCTTTTAAGCTTCCTGTGAAGTTAATTTGACAATGGTTGAGGATTGGAGGAGTTTTGGTGATTGACCCGTTTTGGGTGATCACGGGTTGATGGCTTGATTAAGGAATGGTTGATGTTGATCGATGTCACAGACCTGAAATTCATTGGTTAATGATTGTTGTAGGATCAAGAACGGATTGAATTGATGTCGAATTGGGTGTGATTGAACCGGATCCTATCGCGGGTAATCAGACTCGTTTACCAGACAAACGGGTGAAGAAGGAACACTGTAGCAGTCACTGTAGCAGGCGCGTGGCTTTCACGCGCAGCCACTCATGGCGGCGCGTAACGGCGCGTGGGCACGAATCTCGAGGTGAGGTCAACATGACTTTTATCCTATACAATGTAACGAACATTTTGGCGTTGGTTTTGTGTTGATCGGATCCCGTTTCGATATTGTTCGGGATGTTCGAAGGTTTTAAATCGAGGTTAAAAATACTTAAAAATTCGGGAAAATTACGGGACTTTGATAGGATGTTAATGAAGGGGTTATTAATCCTCTAATGTGATTTGGACAGGACTGGGAGTCCCGGTGATAGTGGTGTGGCCCAGGAAGGCCTATGGCACGCGTATCGAGGCGCTCGGTTAAACGGTCTGTGAGTGGACATTGGTTTTATAAATTCTATGCATGCATAACTGTTTCATGATTGTTATAATTGGGATTATATGATTTATTTTGGATATCAGTGAATTTATATGTTTTCAGGCATTTCGAGGCGATTTACGTGTTTGCACGTGAATCGAGGTTTTCTGGATTTGCACTGATTTCCATAAATATGGATGGATATGATTTCATGAAACGGTTACGGATTTGATAAAGTGAAATCGGGCCAGGGGCCCAGTTAATTTGTTAATCGGGCCAGGGCCCAATTGAATTATGAAATCGGGCCAGGGGCCTAGTTAACTTATGAATCGGGCCAGGGGCCCAGTTGACTTATATATGTGATTTCGGGTCGGGGACCCTAAAATGGAATTGAATAAACTATTTCGGATTTGATTCAACTATTTGGACTTATGACGGTTTTATGGAAATTCGGGGCAGGGCCCTTGTGATATTTTGGAAATGAATAATAAAATATGTTCCATAAAACCATCTCGATATGAGGATATTTATATCCTGGTCTCCTCCAAGTGTCGGGGACACTGGAGAAGTCACGGTGCATTGCCTGCGAGGGCTCATTGTACGGAGCTACCGGACCGTATAGTGATCCAGGAGCAGGATTGCTGGACGTCATGGACGTCAGACATCGGGGATGTCAGAGATATGGACCCGGCGAGACCCCGGGCAGCACGCGTTGCTTAATACCGTGAGATATGACGTTTGGAACGTCAAGCGTCTAGGACGCTAGGCATCGGGGATGCCGGAGATGGAAAAATAATAAATGAATATTACTGGATTGATGAAATAACTCTTGGATTAACTTTTGGAATTTGAAACTATGCTTTGGTTTCCGGGCTAAGGCCCTAATGGTTATTTCTAAATAAATATGGGATTATTGGTTTTTGGTGCATGCATATGATTTTATTGAGGGGCATAAATGTCTTATAAATGTTTTTAACAGACTTGTTTATTTTCGTCCACTCACAGCTTTTGTTTTTAATGCCCTTCAGGTTGATTCCGGATACGACTGCAGCAGAGACTTGAACATCGCACACGTCCTCCATCGATCTTTACGCACTCTGGAAGCCCGTTTGGGTAATGACAATCGGTTATCCCTTGTCTGACGCCTCTTGTCAGACGGGAGCACGTCACATTCCATGGTAATCCCGGGGGGATTGGGATGAGTCGTGTTATTATCCTTTAAAGTATGCAAATATCAAATTATTTTTAGACTCTCAATATTTTGATTATGTGCTAAATGATTTGGTTTGATTAATTGTTAAAAAAATTTAGTTTTCAATATAATTTTTTAACTGATTAGTCGTGTTACTTGTTTTTCTTTTTGAATTATTTCTTATAAAAATTTTGATATAAAAATATAAATGAAGTGAGAAATTTTTTTTACATATTGAGTGTCCACCGTGTTCTTTATAAGAGTTAAGCTTGAAATCTGTCACTGCGTAATAGAGTGAGTATGAATATTATCATTCTAATTGCACTAGTTGCTATTACTAAGAGAATTCATACACATTTTGTTTGAACATTAAAAACATTCCATATAAAAAAGAATCGAGCATCATGTTGTATTTTCATGTATAACGTGACTATTCAAATTGTACATATAATTTATATGTTGACCCTCAAGACAAAACTTTTTGGAACTGCCATTCATCCAACCCAATAAGCACCTCATCGATGTCGATTATATCAATACCATAAGTATTCACAATAATAAACCACAATTTTTGAATCGATTTGGAAAAATCACAAAATTGTTACTCAAATAAAAAGCTCTTATGCGACATTAATAGAGTGAAACAACATCTTCTCAGAGCTCTTCAAACCTTCAACATCTTCCTCCAATTTGTGCAAAAAGCCAACATGTAGTATATTTTATTTCAAATTGCTGAAATTAAGATTGTTCAGAGAACAAAATTTAAAAAATTTACCTTGAAAATTTGAAGTTGTGGGTGAATAAAAAAAGGATAGAAGATCTCCGCTTGACACATCTCGCGAAGATCGTCATTTGAAAGATTAAATAAGAGCTTAGATGATATCGGAGTTCCTCATGAAAATTGATACTTTAAAATTTGAAGAGCAGCTTATGTGATATAAAAAAGAACAATCAAAAATCTCCAAGCTATGGGTGAATGAAAGTGGATCGAAGATCTTCACTCTGCCTATCTCGCGAAGATTGGTAATCGAAGGATTCAAGAGCAACTTCAATGATATCAAAGCGTTTGAAGAGGCAAAAATCACATAAATGTAACAAATAAAGAGCTAGATGTCTACTGAAAATAAATAAAGGGTATATTGGGCAGAAGAATATACGAACAACGGAAGAAAGAGACAAAATATAAGGTGAATTTGGAAATTATTGAACAAAGGGTAAAAAAGAAAATGCACTATTATTTAATGGATAATGAAAAACCTGCTTCTATTTTAGTACATTTTTTAACCTCAACGCGCATTTCATATAAATATATATAATTTTAAATTTTAATTTATATATATTTTACTATTCTAACCTTATTTATTAAATTATTCATTTTTAAATAAATTTACTAAGTAAGGATATTTTATAAATATGAAAAATTTTACTTATTTTTACTATTTTATCCCCACTTAGTAAATCATCAAACATCAATCTTTGAATTAATTAGTCATACAAGAGTACTTTTGGTATTATAAAAATGTAACCGACAGTGTATCCGTGAGCAGACGACGTCTTCTTAGTCGTTGCTCTCCTCTAGTGCTCTCCCGCACTTTTGGGCTTCTTGTCCTCCATGGAATTCAAGGAATATCGGGTCGACCCGATCCACCTTCATGCAACTGGTCATGGCTATTCTTTGAGTATATTAAATGAACAAGTGTGCACAAGTCAACGCTTTTTTTGGTATATTAAATGAACAAGTGTGCACAAGATTGATAATTTAATTGCATTTTTGGATTCTTCGTCAGAGTTGTGTCTGGATATTCGTGCTTCTGGGCCTGTAGAGTGAGAAAATGCCGCTGAATGAGTTAAATAATCAAAAGGGAATAAAATACAAGGAAGTGCATTGAGTTGCTTGGTAAGCTTCAGAAATACGATTTACAGTTCTGAAGTGCAAATTTTGGAGTAGTTTTGAAGTGTAGTTTTTTTATTTTGTTTATTTTCTTGGGGTGTGGTGGGGGAAAGAGTTTGTATATATGTCAAGTTTGTGCAAAGGGAGATCCATCTGGCTTCAGTTTGATGGATGTTCATGGAGATTCTTTATCTGGGTACGTTTTAATTTGCTTTATAAATTCTTTTCTGGTAGAATTATAGCTTGTTTTCAGCTTCATTTCCTATCTTTATTTTCATAAATTTTGTTTGGCTTCTGGGAAAATGTCAGGAATTGAAAGGAAATTCTAAGTCTAACTTTTGTTTGATGTTTTGGCTTCTGGGAATGAAATACAGAATTAGAGCCTGATTAAAATGGGGTAATGAATTGGCCCCTTTGTGAAGTTTTGGCATTTCTTGAGAGAGAATTTGATGCATGCATGCTTATGCTGATTGTGAGAGAAACTTGTTAATTATAATGAATTTATGCTGATTGTGAGGGAAAATTGTTAATTGTGATCAATTTACGCTGGTTGTGCTTGTCAGAGAAAATTGTTAATTGTGTTGCCATGAGCACAATACTTAGAAATAAGACCGCAATTATCTTGAATAATATGTTATTGTAGATGTGTATGTTGTAATATAGCTTGTGCTGAACTCAACTGTATGAATTGTTTTTCTTTTACTAGGCTGATAATAAACTGAGAAAAGAAAGGACCAAATTAGTGATTGGTTAGAAAGAGAGCTGAAGCTTTGTGCTTTGGTAAGGATGGGGAGGTCATGCCATCCAAAATGTAGACGGGGCAGATTAATGGGCTGGTTTCAGATTGTTTTCGGTGGCCTTGTTATAATTTTCAGCATATGTAGTCTCTTTAAGTTCTACTCTGCAGGGTTTTTTTTGCGCAATGAAGAAATATGCCGACAATTTTATGGTTCAAAAGATGCCTATGAAGGGTTTGACATACATGCTTTGTCTGATCGAGTAGGGGAAGTGCTGAATAAACTAGAAAGCTTGCAAGAAAAGCTCGAGTCAGCCGTGCAGCAAATGGAGAAGAACAAGGAGGTCTTGCATACAACTAACATTACAAAATTGGAGTACAAGAAGTATCTAGAGGAGGAAGTAATCCGGCCTCTATATAGTGCTCATATTGCGCTGAGAATGATTCGGTTACCTAAGCCTGAAGGTATAAGAAACTCAACAATGAAAGAGGAGCCTTTGATCAACACTTTTGTGATTGAAGAGATTCGAAAGTATTTAACTCCAAAGGAGAACAGATTGGGGAAGTTGACCTTTTATGGTACTGAGAGGATATACAACACAATTGGACATGCCTGTGTTTTATTCAAGAAAGAGTTGGAAGAGTACATGAACTATGACATTGGGTCTTTTTGTAACGATGATTGGATCTTAGCACAGAAGCTGATGCTTAATGGTTGTGATCCATTGCCCCGTAGGCGGTGCTTGTCAAGGGCTTCCATGACCTACCAGAAGCCTTACCCAATCAACGAGTCTCTATGGAAGTTGCCGGATGATAGAAATGTGCGGTGGAGCAACTATCAGTGCAGGAACTTTCAGTGCTTGATGGGAAACAACTCCAAGAGGGGTTATTCCAAGTGTGTCGGGTGTTTTGAAATGGAGAAGGAGAAGCTTAAATGGGTTACAAATAGCTCTCTCTCGATTGATTTTCTGATCAATGATGTTTTGGCTGTTAAGCCTGGGGAGATCAGGGTTGGTCTTGACTTTGGTGTTGGCACTGGAACTTTTGCTGCAAGGATGAGGGAACATGATGTTACAGTAGTCTCTACTGCTCTCAATCTTGGGGCTCCTTTCAATGAGATGATTGCCTTGAGAGGTTTGGTTCCATTGCATATAACATTGAACCAACGGCTACCATTGTTTGATAACACAATGGACCTCATTCACACCACCGGGTTTCTTGATGGATGGATTGACCTGCAATTGCTGGATTTCATTCTGTTTGATTGGGATCGAATCCTAAGGCCTGGTGGATTGTTATGGATTGACCGGTTCTTCTGTGATCGAAAGGATTTGGATGATTTCATGTACATGTTTCTGCAGCTGAGATACAGGAAACACAAGTGGTCTCACTCTCCGAAATCAAACAATGAGGTCTACTTCTCCGCACTCTTGGAAAAACGTGCAAGAGCAATATGATTACCATGCTACAATTACTAACGTGACTGTCTTTGTTTTTCCGGATTGGCATTTTGGCTAATGACTTGAATTTTGAGTCTGTTACTTTTAGAAATTTCAGGTTGTTCCTGCGAAGTGTATGTCAATTTGAAAGAAGCAATGTTGTATGTAAGTTGTAACTCATGGTGCGACTTTCTTGAACTAATGTACAGGCCCAATAAGATTTATGATTGGATTGGGTTTATGATAATTTTGTTTGCCGATCCAATTTTACCCAATCGATCCAGTCCAAGTTTATGTGAATGTCTATGACCCATGTAGCTGATCATAACCACATGGATTTTTGTTTTTGTTTTATATATGGAGAAAACTTTAACATACATTTTAAGATTGTTTTTTAAATTAGGTGAATTTTTGAAAGATAATTTTTGAATGAAAACTTAGAAGATAAATAATCAGACTATAATATTATTTTATAAAAATAATTCGCGCTTAAACACTACTATAAATATATGCTCAATTATAAAAAATAAAAAAAAAACAAAAATCAAATCCTTCTCAAGAAGCCTAAAAGTAATTTAATTAACAATAAGGAGAATCAAAAGAATGAAAAAAAAAAAAGTTGGATTATTATGGCGAACCAAAAGATGCAAAGTACACAACTAATGTGTCTTATTCCCTTAATTAATTAATAATTAAAGTAGGAGACAGAAGAGTACTTCTCTGACTGTCTACTACATTAGTGGTGTTGTGGTCCTTCATGCTTAATTTCTTGATTAATTTGTGTAGAAAAAAATTACGCCTATTTATATATATGTTTATTTGCTTAATTTTGCTTAGCCAGATAATCATATTATTAGTACCTAAAAATTAGTCAAACGCTAACCTTAAAGTAGAATTCTACATGAAATTGACTATGAAAACAAGACCAAACACTTCTTGATTAACTCTATACATTTTTTATATAATGCACTAAGGATCCAAATATCTACATGTACATTGTATTATATATCTCCAATAATTATACGCTCCTTATTCAAATATGATAATTGAAATTGTTAATTAATTGCTTAAAACATCATGATCATGCCCTTTAAATATGATAATAAGGAATCGTTATTTCCTTATTAATGTTAAATTGACGTTTAATCATAAGCGGTGACCTAATTAGGATTTAACATCAGAAAGGGTATAATTATTATTTCTTTCAATAAATGCGTACTCTTAATTGATATTTTATTTATTAGTTTTCGCACATTTTTAAGTATTTTATACAAAGTTTCACATTTTAATAAATTACCAAGGACCATTTTTGGTGATATCTCAAAAAAATAAAAATAAAAATAAATTATTTTATGACTTTATTTTTATTCTATTTTTTTTTTCATAAACACTGTGATTTATATAATTCATAATCTTAAATCTAATAAAACAATAACTTAATAAGCTCCACAATCATTGTAAACATTAATAAATGAAAAAAATAAGTAAATTAATAGAAATTAAGAATTGAACCCTTTGAAAATATGAAGTAATTACATTTTAGGAATATTTTTAATTAAGAAGAAAATTAGCAAAATAAACAAATAAGGTAAATTACGTTTAAAAATTTAATTTTTATATGTACGTATATGATAAATTGCTATAATATCATGTATAACATATTACATAAAAATTTAGTACAAAATTAGAAAAGAAAGTAAACAAAATTATGCATAATAGATAAACAATCTAAATATATATATATATATATATATATTACACTATAATAATGATCTAAAATATTGTATATATATATCATATATATTTTTATATATAGAAAAAAAAGCTCTGCCCATGATCATAAGCTTATTCTTATATGTTCCAATTAAAATCTGAGTCTTTGATCAATGTTTTGCATAAATGATATTATAAAAAAAAAAAAACTATTTCAATAATGATTTTAAGACATAATAGCGCTAATTAATTAGGTCTTATTAGAATCTTGTCTATATATATAACGATAAAGAAAAAAAGTTGGAGAGCTAGTACGTTGACCAAAAATCCAAAACCTAACATAACATATGTATTTTCAGGTAAAAGGAAATATATGCTTTGCCTGTTTGTCACCAAATAGAGTGACAACTAATGGTGGTCGATCTAATCAAATTATCAAACACTAATAAGTTTAATTAGTAGTTAATGATCAGTTCTTTTTATGTGGTTTCTGGTTGGATCATCCCTAAAAATCAAACGTGCACAAATTTCAACCACTCGTTTTCATTACAATACAAACTACAAGAACACTTTATATATTAGCTTCATATAGTAATCAAGATTATTAAGAGCATTAGGGTTTTGTGGGGACCATTCATTGTACTATATACAATAGATTTATCCTTTTCATAATAAGGTGATGAACTCAATTAAAGTGTGGAAATAGCCTTTGATAATTAGATAATTAGTTGCATTAATTAGCCTCATTAATTTATGTATATTTTTTCACATATAAAAGCTAGTTATTAGGGTCAATCACTTAAAAAGGAAATTAATTAATTATAATATTATAATTTATAATGTCAGACGCACATATTCATAAATATCTATAAAAACACATAAACATATATGTTCTGATGTAGAGTAACGTGTCACCATCAGACGAGATCGATCGACCAACTCTAAAAGATCGATCTCTAGAGTAATATTGTGTGGATATAGATCGATCGATATGGTTGATGATGAACAAGATGGGTTGCTTCCAATTGCAAACGTGGGTCGGATCATGAAGCAAATTCTTCCCCAAAGGGCTAAAATATCAAAGGAAGCGAAACAAAGAATGCAAGAGTGTGCAACTGAGTTTGTGAGCTTTGTAACTGGCGAGGCGGCTGACAAGTGTCACAAGGAGAATCGCAAGACGGTGAATGGAGATGACATCTGTTCGGCTCTCAGTGCATTAGGGTTTGATAGCTATGCCCAAGCTACTGCTACCTACTTGCATAAATATAGGGAAGCTGAGAGAGACAAAGCTAATTCTGCTTCTGCTTCTATTGCTTCTGCTTCTATTCCTTCCGCTACTGCTTCTATTGCTCCTGCTTCTGCTTCTGCTTCTACTTCTGTTGCTGCTACTAATACCCAAAACAAACGAAAAATCTTCCCTCAAGAGATCATCAAAAAAGGAGATCATCAGCAAATTCAAACTCATATTAATCCAGATCTGCTCGAGTTTCGAATGCTCGAAAAAGGTGATAAATCATCCCTTATGAACAAGCAGCGCCGTATTCTTGATGAATCTAGCTAGCTTTGATCATCGATGGACAACATATCTGTTCATCAAATGTGCCTAGTGATATATGTCGACTTAATTAGGAGATTTATGTTAATTAATTAGTATTTAGTATCTTTTAATTCTGCTTTTTTTTTTTGCTGCATTTCGATCTATATATACATATCATATATATGTACTGTATTTTCCATATCTTAGTTTCGATCTAACCCTAAATAATATATATCATGTTTCAAGATTTAACATTTTATGTTCACTTATTTTTGCAGCAAATTTAATTAGCCTTTTGTCAAATCCAAATATATATATTTTCCTTTCAAATTCCTCTATCCAAACAAGCCCTTTTTTTGGTGCAAGATTATATACATATATATACATATGGATACTATATAGTTCAAATTAATTAAGTAGAAGCTATCGTGATGATGTTAATTTGGTTGTTTGTTCTTATGGATTTACTTGTAATTATATATCTAGGTTGATCATGCACAGGAGCTTGTTCTTGATGAGAAGATCTCTGAACTCAGTAGCTATATATGTATATATATGTGTGTATATATATATATGCTTGGCATGGTGAGTTAATAATCTTGCTCGAATTATACCATCGAAATATATATAAGCTAGCCATGTCAACATTTAATTAGTTGGTGCTAACCATCTCAAATATTAAAGTTACTCATAGACACGGTTCGGTATAATTTGATATCAAAGTGATAATTAATAGATCGAGCTGTATCAGATAATTTTAACTGATTTGGTACAATTTAGTATTCCACAATGTGAAATTTATACCGGATCATATTTACCGTGTCAATTATGTTCGGTACGGTTTCGATTTCGAGTCAATTTTAGACAAGATAATTGAACACTTAAACCATTAGTAATTATTTTCCAAGAAAACTGAATACTTCTCATAGCACTTGAATACTTGAACTGTAATAGCAATTGAATCCTATTGGTAGCATATGCCCACTCAACAGAATACATTCTGTTTTGAAAGAAATTGCTGAGTCCAATATCAACAAATCGCAAATGGTCAATAGCATCACAATGAAAAATTGAATCAAATAGCAACACTTCATCTCAAAACTCCATCTCAAATTATGATTAATAGCAACACACTGGAAAATTAGAAACCATAGGAATAGGTACACACAAGCTGATCGAATCTAACAACTCCACTCCATGTCAAACTAATTAAATCTAATAGCAACATACACATTGGAAAATTGAAGGAAACAAATAATAGGAACCAATATATGAAGTATCCAATCTGCTCAATCTGCACACACATCAACAAGAAGTATTAAAAAAAATACATAGCAACAGAATGTATACTAATGGCGGTACACTAGCTAATCTATACACACTACAAGGAATATGGATTTGCCCGACAAACGTCTGTTCGTCGGGCCCCCTCACGAATTCGTCGGGCAACAAGAGACGTAACGAACGTTTGTTGGGCAAAGGTCGTCGCCTCAAGCTTGTGAGGCAAACCTTGGCCCGACGAAACAAATGTGTTCGTTGGGCAAAAGTGACCAGGGGCCCGACGAACAAAGACCGTCGCGACTAATTTGTTGCTCGCTCAAACTCGATTTTTTGTTGCCCGACGAACATCGGTTCGTATGGTTAACATTTGCCCGACCAACGTTACATTCGTCGGGCAAATATCACCTTTTTTTTTATTTAAGAAATTTGTGTTTTAATGGTTTTGTACATTTAATATATAAATTTTAATAACATATAAAACTATTATATTTATCATCTAATTAAATAATAAAAAATAAAATTCTCAAATTAATAAAAAAGATATAAAAAGTCTTCAATTAATAAAAAGAAATAATTCTACAAAAGTCATAAAAGTCTTAAACATAATAAAAAGTCTTAAACATAATAAATAGTCTTAAACATAATAAAAAGAAATAGTTTTAGAAATTTAACAAGTCTCAAACATAGTAATACATAAATTTAAACGCTCGGCGGCTGGTCGGCATGAAATGCTGGCTGCTGGGGTGGCTGATCAGACTGCGAGGTTCATTGCTGTGGCGACTCACCGGGATGCAGAGTTGGTTGTTGGGGTGGCTGGTCATGCTGCGGAGCTGGTTGTGCAGACGACTGGTCAGGATATGAGGCTGGTTGTTGAGGCAACTGAATACCCTGCATTTGAGCGAACTGAAACACCTCTGGGGGAACTGCCAAATTATTTTGAACCAGCACATTAGTGATCAGTTGGAAGAAAGACTGACAACGATCAGCAACAGCTCGAGATTCAGAGGTTGCTGAGTTTTGTGTGCTGGCTCCCTGAGATAAAGGTGTTCACCAAAACATACTAATAAGCATATATAAGCATATATAAACACAAACAACTTAACTTAAAGGTGTTCACCAAAATTAGAAATACAACAACTTAACTTAAAGGTGTTCACAACATACTAATAAGCATATATAATAAAAACATCTATAGCAGAATTATAAACACAAACTGTAAAAAAAAATGCTCAAATGCCATATTTAAGTAAATAACTAATGGATTAGTTTAAATTTAGTTATCTTATAATCGGCATAATTCTAAAATTTTAGCAGCCTTGTAGATGGTGACGATCAATGCTCCTCAGATTGATACCGAGGTGCCCATGATTTTGATCTGGCTTCTTGAGTTTCTCAAATCAAGCTTTGCCATTATATACTCAGACAAAATCTTTAAGTTTGCAGTACCATAATTCTCACATTCCCCCCTGAACTCCAATTAAACTTCTGAACCCAAGTTAGTTACATGCAAAAGAAAGTAGCTAAAGTTTTCAGCTTTATTTGTGTTGTTTCAGCTTGAAGGTAAGTTGAGTTACCAGTGCTGATTTTATGTCAAAAATTACATTGTACATTGTACGCATCTATATATTTCCATTTACTTTAACATTTTACATAGCAATCTAACCTTACATTATCTTCCAAGTTAGATGACTACTGTTTTCACTCAATATTTCCTTAAAAAAATATATCAAATCTACTAACTACCGTTCATCCAAAATTCAAACAAAAACAAACATACAAATAACTGAATAAACCAACTACCATTCACCCAAAATTCAAATGAAAATGAGCATACAAACAAACAAATATTCAAAATGCAGCATGCGAGTAAAGATAAGAGTTATCAGTGCTGCCATGGAATACAGTGCTCTGTTACTGCCCAACCAAGCTGGAAAAAACAGCAGAATTGTAGTAACAATAATAGAATCAAACTGTTGTAATTGAACTCTATTGGCCAATATAGCACAGATTAAAGATTCCATTTAATAGCATACAAATAACGTCTAAAAAACCACGACCATGATTTTAACAAAAAAAATCCTGCTAATTAATGACTGAAGCTAACCCACGCCATTCAAACTCAGTTGCACTTCCCTTTCAACATCCATTCAAACAATAGCCTTCACATATATACAAAATTAACAAAACACATTCATCAAGGATTATTCTTATGGATGTGTTAGATAACACACATCAGCAATGTAACTACCATAGCAAGATATATACACACTTCAAAAATGAAGCTCCATCCACTACTAGAAAAGCCAAAAACAAAAAACAAACAACAAAAAACAAAAACAAAAAGAATGGCACTTCAAACTGAGTTAAGTTTTGCTCAATAAATATACAGTACACGAATGTTGCTCTAAGCTCAATCAATTAAAAGGCTCTGGGTCATACGTATCTTTTGAGTTCTATAGGAACTCTAAAAATTCATAAGTACTGAGCTCTACAGTCTAGGAAACTATTTATATAGATATTGTTGGCAAGTAAACTGATAAATCCGTAGCAGAAAACAATACATACTGGATCTTCTGGATAAACCACAGATCAATACAAGCACTTGGTTAATCAAAAGAACTATATTTTGGTATCAGAAACATAGAAGTCCAGATATTTTAAGAGATTTGACACCTCCCCCAATAAAATGTAGTCAGATAAGCCTCAACCAACAGAAAACTAAGTGCAGCCAAATTGAATATATACTGGAGCATGGACACGAATTCCCTTAACAAATGCAACTCATTAACTGCAAATTTAGATCTTATATCTAAAAAACATATCAGCGAATTTATCGAATTGCAAGCATGCTACCTGGACAGGGGTTAAATCAAAGGAAGGAGAGCATAACCTGTACAACTATTGCTCACAAAACATTCAGTGAAACTTACAAGAGATCTCTTCAAGTAAAGACGCAAGCAAGCAAGCAAGCCTGACGAGCACAAGCAAGCAAGCCTGACGAACGTTCCCAAACCCGGCACTATCTTTGTCACCCGCTTCCTAACCTAGCACTGTCTTCGTCACCCGCTTCCCAAATTGAAATCCCTGCGAATCCAAGTTCTGACCTGAGGAGGAGATGCGTGCGGCTAAGGGGTTAAATTCGAAGGATTAGGAAAGAAGCCCTAAGGAGGAGATGCGGCTACGCAATTGTGGGGAGTTGAAGTTGAGAATAAAAGGGAATTGTGTTTAAATTGTCTGCAAACATAGGCCCAACGAACGTTCGTCGGGCAACCTTTTAAAATGTTCGTTGGGTTAACCTAGGCGGGCTTCCGTGAAAATTTTGGGACAATTTAGAGCGGGAAATTAAGGATTTTGCCCGACTATATTATTCGTCGGGCAAGTAAATTAATTTATAATTTTCAATTTTTTATGCGACCTATAGTTAATTAAATATTTACCATAGACTAATCACTTAATTAAATATCACCGTTCATTTTGTAGTTTTAGATGTATAGACAATGCACGTAAAAACTCCTGTGGTTTTGAGGATTTAAAGCCACCCAATCGTCGAAAAATTGTTTTAGAACCGTTGAATCATCTTTCACTGTTACCTTATTTCATAATTTTCAAATTGGCTACTTTTTTGCGTAGGCGATCTAGGAGGATAGAATATAAAAGTGGACGGTTGGATTGGCCAAATTCATTTTTTTAATTATTGAAATTGTAAATGAAGCTCATTCATTAAAGTGGCTAAACACTTAATGAAATTTCAATGTTATTTTCTAACTTTTAGTTTAATTGATATTCAAACGATTGAATTTCAAAGATCTCACCGTTCATTTTTTAGTTTTAGATGTATAAACAATGCACGTAAAAACTCCTGTGGTTTTGAGGATTTAAAGCCACCCGATCGTCTAAAATATTTTTTAGAACCGTTGAATCATCTTTCACTGTTACCTTATTTCATAATTTCCAAATTGACTGATTTTTTTGCGTAGGCGATCTAGGAGCATAGAATATAAAAGTGGACGGTTGGATTGGCCAAATTCATTTTTTTAATTATTGAAATCGTAAATGAAGCTCATTCATTAAAGTGGCTAAACACTTAATGAAATTTCAATGTTATTTTCTAACTTTTAGTTTAATTGATATTCAAACGATTGAATTTCAAAGATCTCACCGTTCATTTTGTAGTTTTAGATGTATAGACAATGCACGTAAAATCTCATGTGGTTTTGAGGATTTAACGCCACCCGATCGTCGAAAAATTGTTTTAGAACCGTTGAATCATCTTTCACTGTTACCTTATTTCATAATTTCCAAATTGGCTGCTTTTTTGCGTAGGCGATCTAGGAGCATAGAATATAAAAGTGGACGGTTGGATTGGCCAAATTCATTTTTTTAATTATTGAAATCGTAAATGAAGCTCATTCATTAAAGTGGCTAAACACTTAATGAAATTTCAATGTTATTTTCTAACTTTTAGTTTAATTGATATTCAAACGATTGAATTTCAAAGATCTCACCGTTCATTTTGTAGTTTTAGATGTATAGACAATGCACGTAAAATCTCATGTGGTTTTGAGGATTTAACGCCACCCGATCATCAAAAAATTGTTTTAGAACCGTTGAATCATCTTTCACTGTTACCTTATTTCATAATTTCCAAATTGGCTGTTTTTTTGCGTAGGAGATCTAGGAGCATAGAATATAAAAGTGGACGGTTGGATTGGCCAAATTCATTTTTTTAATTATTGAAATCGTAAATGAAGCTCATTCATTAAAGTGGCTAAATTCTTAATGAAATTTCAATGTTATTTTCTAACTTTTAGTTTAATTGATATTCAAACGATTGAATTTCAAAGATCTCACCGTTCATTTTGTAGTTTTAGATGTATAGACAATGCAAGTAAAAACTCCTGTGGTTTTGAGGATTTAAAGCCACCCGATCGTCGAAAAATTGTTTTAGAACCGTTGAATCATCTTTCACTGTTACCTTATTTCATAATTTCCAAATTGGCTGCTTTTTTGCGTAGGCGATCTAGGAGTATAGAATATAAAAGTGGACGGTTGGATTGGCCAAATTCATTTTTTTAATTATTGAAATCGTAAATGAAGCTCATTCATTAAAGTGGCTAAACACTTAATGAAATTTCAATGTTATTTTCTAACTTTTAGTTTAATTGATATTCAAACGATTGAATTTCAAAGATCTCACCGTTCATTTTGTAGTTTTAGATGTATAGACAATGCACGTAAAAACTCCTGTGGTTTTGAGGATTTAAAGCCACCCGATCGTCGAAAAATTGTTTTAGAACCGTTGAATCATCTTTCACTGTTAGATTGGCCAAGTTCAGTTTTGTAATTATTAAAATCATAAATGAAGCTTATTCGTCAATACGGGCCTAATACTTCTTTTTTGCATACGAATACGGGTCTTTTTTGTGTCCTTTGACTTCCCTTCAATGGGTAAAGTCCCTAAACTACTGACCAAGGTGGCAAGTTATACGAAACTATGACTGAAACTTTGCCCAACAAACATATGTTCGTCGGGCAAGGTATGAAATTTCGTCGGGCAACAAAAATTAATGACCACATTCAAGTGGCAACGAAATTCGTCACCATCAGCTGTGTTTTGCCCGACGATATATAACTGTTTGTCGAGCAAAAAAGTCCGCGGGAAGGTTTTTTTGGGTGCCACTCATGAAAATTTTCCGCTAAAGTTTAGCGACAAACATGATCGTCGCGTAAAGTATTGCCCAACGAATATAATGGTTCGTCGGGCAAAATATGCATTTAGTGACAAATTTTTTGTTTGTCGGGCAAAATTTTGTCGGGCCAATACTTTTTCCTTGTAGTGACAGTCCATATCATCCGCAAAACACTAAATCTCCAAATTCTTACCCTGTGATTTCTTCTGCCTTTTCTTAGCTGTGTTTCAATCTTTCCTTCCTAAAACTCCAAACTCATATAATTATTCATAGAGTTTTTTGAGAGAAATTATTCAAAGTGTATATATAACTATGTTGGTGTACTCTATAAAATTATAAATATCTCTTCAAAAGAAAGCATGTTCAAAGTAAGGTAAGAAGAAAATAAAAACTATCATATATTAATTGGCTTCAACAACATGTGTAAATTGAAGACATCACAAATTCATCAATGCATCAACACATCAATTATCCTATACACACATAAATACATCAACCTAATTCACCAACACATCAACACAAAGCACAAGAGAACTCAAAATTGAAGAAACCCATATTGAAGCACAATTTCACAAAAATTAGAGAATTTCACAATTTTCACTTACATCAACCATCATCGAATTAGTGGGTTTGGAACTTGAGGGGCTGAGAGCAATTAGGATTCAAGAAATAACTTGAGACTTGAACAATTTCTGATTTAGCTCAGAGAGAGAGAGAGAGAGAGAGAGAGAGAATGAGAGTGATGGCACTTGAGAGAATGAAAGTGATGGTAATTGAGAGAAATCAGAGTGATGATGATCGAGTTTGAGAAGCCGATTGCAATTCACATTTCCATGATTCGAAGTTTTGAACATAGGGTGTATTTGGATGAAAATTTTTAAGATTACTGAGAATTTATTAAATTATGAAATTTAAATTACCGGAAATTAATTTTCTAGAATTTGTAGAGTTTTTTGGGTAATATAAAAGTAAAATGAAATTTAAACATATAATCTAATGTTCATATATAAATAGTATTTATAAAGATGTAATTTTGGAAATGACACATTTTTATATAAAATTTAAACTTGGGATTTGTGGCATCAAAATTCCAATTTTTTTTTTTTTAGAATCTTAAATTCCTATATTTACACATTCAAACAAATGAATCGGTGCATTAGAAACTTGAAATTCTATATATTTTTTTAGCAAATCCTATGTGTTTCCCCTCATCCAAACACACCCTTAGGGTTTGCAACTTTTATGGCTTTCATTCGTCAATCGTCACAATAAGTGCCTGCTAGAGATGGAGACTGAGAATTATAAAGTCAAAGAAGATTGTGCAAATTAGAGAGGTGGATTGCAGTTGCTTGCTTGTCTGATTCGAATTAGTTTAGCGAGACTGCAAGAGAGACTAGCTAGATAGATGAGAGAAATAGAATTCGTTTGTGCAAATTAAGGGAAGGTTTGGTATTAAGTTTTTAATTATCAAATAAAAAAAAATCGGTTCGATTTCAATGTGATATTTTTTTTTCTCAACAATGAAAGTAATCCCGCATCAATTTAAACTAGTTCGGTTTCAGTACCGTACCGATTATACTTTTGATTTCACTATTCAATTATTTTTTTTGTTTGGTATGCAGAACGGTATGATTTCGATATCGAACGGTATGATTTCGGTATCTCGGTTCCATATGCCCATGACTAATTGGAGTGATTAAGATTTAAGGTCGGTTGGATTTAAGGTCAGTTGGTTTAGATAGGAATATAGAATCCAATTTGATAATAGCTAGGACCGGTCCAAGACATACGAGGCCTAGGGCGAAATTGAAAAGTACCCCGTAGTTTACATTTACTCAATATATATATACACACTTTATCAAATTTTAATTTTTTTTTAATCTTTTCTGCAATACACAAATAAATTTTATGAATTTGAATATGTTACTAATACATAAAAAAAAAAAATCACATTGTAATACTTTATTATAAATAAGGCAGTTAAATAGTCAAAGTCAAGAGATGACAGATATATACACAAACTGCCACTAAGAGTGTTAATTAGGACCCTAGTGACTTTAATTACATGACATATGTGCCGATAATACTTAACATATGTGCCGATAATACTTAATTACATGATAAGTCGATAACTTTTATCAATACTTTTAAGTACATGCCCAATTTATTAATAAATTAATAAAATATTAAATTAAAAATTTTCCAACACAATTTAATTTTTTAAATTTTTTAAATCTGTTTTCCCAAAATAAGATTAATTTAAATTTTTTGGGCCCTGTGAGTGCTGGGCGGTCGCTAACTAGGATATGATCAGCTTTGATAACCAGGAAATTTAGAATGGTTAATTATTTGGATAAACAGAGAAAATAATAAATTAATATACAGAAATTTGATCAATTTCAAATGAATTTATGTGCTTACCTTCATTTTAAATAATTTTCGGAAACACAAAATTAATCTAGTTAATTAATAATGGAACAGTACTTGTAGATGCTTATATATCTGCGTATACATTTTTCAAGTGAAACCAAGTACTGACAATCGACTACTAGGTTAAGGGTAATATGATCGATCAGTACTCACCGTGAAAGTTTAGCACAACCTCAAGCATGCTTATGATAGTTTATTACTATAATTAAGGTGTTAATCTTCCCGTAAAAATCTGCTAATATATATTCTACGTACATAATTAAATTAGAATAAATTGTCAGAATTGATTAGTTCAGCACTTCGATCAGCAGAATAGATGCACCCCACCGGGCGGCCCTGGGGTTTCTATAATCTGCCGGGGACCACAAACTCACTCTCTCTCTCTCTCTCTCTCTCTCTCTCTCTCTCTCTCTCTCTCTCTCTCTCTCTCTCTCTCTCTCTCTCTCTCTCTCTCTCTCTCTCCTCTCTCTCTCTCTCTCTCTCTCGTGCACTGATGCACACCCCATCAAGTAAAGTCTGCAAAGGATTGTCGATCGTTGGCCGGCTTGGCCTGCGGGTGGTCGAGGAGGGAGGGGGAAATTGATGGAGAAACAAAGCTGATCAGAGTTAGGGCTCGGCACTCAGCAGCATAACCTAGCTAGCTAGGGTTTCCATGCGTTTAAAGTATAATATACAAACCCCTTAATCGCTAACTTAGTAACTTACGGGACCACTACTCTCTCTCTCTCTCTCTCGCCCGTCCTATATACATAGATTATTCCATAAACTCTTAGCAGAAGATTTGCTAAGATGTAAAGAGATTAATGCAGGTGATAGTCTAATGATCAGAAGGGCTAAATCTTTCTCTCATACTTTGTAATTTGGGGAAATTTTAAAATTGGCCGGTGCATAACTTAATTTGATCACTCGAATTGAATGTTTGAACTTAATTATAGCTCATCTTATCGTTGTTGTTGCATGTTATATCAAATCAAGCTCGTAGAATATTGAGGGCGGATTATAATATTTACATATACAATTTATCTTACAATCGTCCTACCAACTAAATATCACTACTAACACCCAATATGTACATAGCTAGCACACATTTCGTGTAGACGTAGAATGGTTGCGAACTAGATATGATGAATCACTCACTATATATAATGTGCACGGATTATAATAAATGAATGTACAACTAATCTTAAAAAAAAACTTTTCTATGAAGTTGGTGATTTTGAATTTGAGTCGCTGTATATTCGTAACAATTGGCAAAAGCGTAAAAGATATGCTTAAAAGAAAATTATCTAATTAGTAACGTGCGTGGATGTATAGATATTTCTCCCTTACTTCGTAATCCGATCAATTTTTTAAGTTTGTTTGTGAACACAATTTAATATTTAAAGTCATAATTCATTTTACAATTGTTTTATAATCAAAATATGACGTGATATTAGCACCCATAAGTAGCTAAGCTTACCCTTTCAATTAAAAATTGACTCTGAATCGCAATTATTGTATGACCCAACTGCCCTTTTAATCAGTAAGGGCGGAGCTGTACGCGGGGTCCAGGGCCTTGGCGCCCGGTGGTTTTATTTTATTTTATATATATATATATATATATTATTTTCTAATTTTATTTTATTTTAAGTATATATATATATATATATATATATTTTGAGGAAGATTAATTATACATTCTTATTAAATAGTAAATACAGACTTGAGAACAATCCCAGCCTCCATAAACCCTACAAAAAGTTACGAATATTTTTTTGATACAAAAGCAAACACCAGTTAAAATTATTCAATATTTCTTTCAGCTATGGAAAGATATTAAAAAATAAAGTCAAATACTTAGTTATTGGGCGCATGATCATCACCAAAGAAAAAAGTAAAAAAAAAATCAAATGTAAATTTTTTAAAAGAAATTTTTGCAGTAGTTGAGACTGTTGAGTTATTAGAATATCTCTGAGTTGATATGGATTCCGTAATCGAATGATGATTTTATCATCCAAATATTCGAGATCAAATTCGAAGAACTTATCTCTTAAAAGGTCCATGTCAACCTCAGACCCATCGTTTCAATCCTACTTGGTTGGAGTACAATATAGAAAAAGATAATGTATATCGAGAAATATATTTTCAAGAGCATAGAAATTATGAAGTTATTATGCAACGATTTAAAAAGAATGAGAATTTGTTGGGGACAATTATGACTATAATGCATTAGTATATAATATGATGTTTTTGATATTTTGATTAGTTTTTATATATAATATAAGCAGGTCAGCCATGGCCTAGAGTCACAAGGGCGACTGCCCTGGGCCCATGAATAAGGGGGTTTTAAAATTTTTAATTTTGACTTATTTTTATGAGAGAAAAAAATGAAAGAATGCTTAATTTTTTTAAAAGAATATCTAAATTGATTTTGAAGAAATATTTTATTAAAAAATTGGGTCCATATTCTTAAAATATTATAAGAGTTATTTTGATTAATATATATAATTATCTAACTTCTCTTATAAAGTCATTAAAACTCTAATTCTAAATTTTTTGGTAAAATTTCGTCGTTTTCTTAAAAATATAATATTGCAAGATAACTATGTTTTCTATGTGTGATTGATGAACTTAAATTTTTGGATTTTTTTTTTGGTATATTGCTAGGAAAATGAAAAAAAAAATTGAAAATTAAAAAACACTATTTTTTTGTGTAAATATAAATTATGAATGCACTTTTATAATTTTCGCCCTAAGTCTCCAATTCCAATTTATTGGATTGGCTCTGAATATTAGGATGAGTTAAATTACATTTAAAATTTAATTTATTTTTTAAAAAATATTATATAAAAGGTTCCCAATAAATTAATTTCTGACTAAAAGCAAAAAATAAAAATAAAAATAAAAAAATCTGACTACGGCCTTTAAGTAAATAGCGTACAACATTCATGTAGTGTTTTCCCATGGAAGCTATCGATGATTAAAGCATTACTATAAATAGTACTACGCCCATGGTTTTACTCATATAATATCGTACTTTTAGAAACCTTAAACTTTACCTCGAACCTTAAACTTTACCTCGAACCTTAAACTTTACTTATGGAAATGGAGTTGTTTCGGAACACTCAAATTTTTTTGGGAACCCCGGCCATTTTCCCAATTCAGTACTATATATCCTAACATTTATATAATAAGTTATGTCGGTGATATCAGAAATATAAAAGCTGCTTCCATGAACTCCGACCATGGATTCACGGCATCGAGCTTCATAATATTAACCCTAATTCTCAATCAATCACATCCATCAGATGGCACTTTGGCAACAGCGAATTAACATTTCCATTTATAAAAATTATTATTGATATTTTATTTATATATAGTAGTACTTGAGATTGGATCCAAAGTCCTATCTGAAATTAAATTTTTACGATTTTGAGGTTACGAATCGGTATTGTGACTTCGAATTTCGAGCTTGATAATGTAAAATTTATTTAAACTTTGATTAATGTAAAATGGTAACATATGAGATTCGAGTTTCAACTTTGCCAATGTCCTATAAGGTTAATATGCACGATAAAAATAAAAGATTGGGAGTTTTGAGAGAATTTTTTACTATTTATAATTACATATTTCGGTTTTAACATTGCAAGGATTGTAGGTACTCTAAGATGTGAGTTTGAGATTGAGGCTTCATGAATAAATTTTGACAAAAATTGGAGGGTACCCTCATTGAGACAACATAGACATAGTAGGGTCACACCAACATATGCATAAATGGCTGCTAAAGGAGACGAAGGAATGAAGAAAAATAGTCAAGTAATTGGGTTAACATGAGCTTCCACATAGCCCCAACCATCATCAACATCAGGTCCCACCCAATAACCAAATATGATCATATGGCTACAACAATCTACATTCCTAGAACAAGACATGATTTCAAAAAGAGCTCTTGATGGTGAGTGAAGATGATCTTGACAATCCCGATTCAAAGACCATATGCGCGTATTTGTACTGCAGCAGGAGGCAGAAGACTTTGCTGCTGGAAATGAAATTCATATAGTTAGCTTAAACAGACCAAGCATGTATACTAGTTTGAGAGTTCAATATAAATAAATATCCAGAGCAAGCTTAAAGTATCAGGAAGAAACTTTTATTCTTGTATTTTCTCTCTGTTTCTCCTTTAATTTTCTGCTTTATTTCATAATCACTATATCCAATAATCATACAATTATTAGAAAACATAGGAGCTTATTAGTACCTTGGAGAGATTCCAATTTCTAACTTGTTGAAAAATCAGCAAACTTGGGCTGAAGTTTTCTACCTTCATACTGGACTCAAGTATTTTGCTACCTTCACACACCAACCTGGCATATGATTTGAAAGTTGAGGTTCTAGTAATTCAAATACATCCTCAGCCTAATGCTATCAGTGCAGACATATGCTCACTACACTCACCTATTTTCGTTGACATTGTATTTGATTTCTAAATCTTATACTTTGGTAATTTTTTCTGAACCTAACCAAGCGAATGGAGCAAAGGAAAAGTTCAAGCTAACAATGTGTCAATGACTACTAACGAAGATCAACATCATGCATTCTCCTCTCGAAAAAAGGGCCAATAGGTACACGAGCAACAACTACACATAGATTGAATAGAGCATCTAGGTTCGACCTCTGTAGATCTCAGGACCAGCTGCACTACTTAACAACAGTTTTCGGTTTAGTTGTTCCACCCATCTAGTTTCAACTTTCATAACATCATTTAGCATCCTACTTACGCGTTTGCGAAAGTCTTTTCCTTTTGTATTTACTGGGCAAAATGCATTGCAGACGCTTTGAATGAATCGAAAATCTGGACTAGGTAGGACTGATTTCAGCAACGCAGTCAAGTGGAATAGAAGCAGACACTAAAAACCAACATCTTAGCAAGGTTGGTTCAAATTTTGCTAATTTATGATGAAACCATCAATATCCAAGCATAACTTGAACTGAAACCACACAATCTACAAAATTTATGCCAACTTATTTGACAACCATGAATTAATCATACTGAAATGCCACTCAAATCTGGTTTCTAAAATTTAAACAACAAATAGAAGCACTAACTTTCCAAGAACAAAATTGGTATGAGACCCATAAATAAACACGATGAAAGTGAAACTAGAAACCAATTAAGTTTCAAAGCCTCTGACGAGACCTGCAATTGAGAGAGGAGATTGAAGACGAAAACCTGTTTCTGAAGCCAGTTGGCTCGAAATTCCCGCAAAAACTGATTTTCTCGGAGGTATTGCCTGGAGATAATGATAACAAAAAAAACTGTAATTACACGACAAATAAGTTTTTCAGATCTCCAAAGCACGAAAATGGGCATACAGAGAGAAATTACTGAAAAAGAAAGCTAGGGTTTTTCTTGTTGGAGAAGAGTTTGATAAATATGAACCACCATTGTGTAGCTGTGTGACGCCGAGAGCGGCATAGAGATGGTCATGGCGGAGACAGGGCACGCCTTTCGCTTTCTTCCTTCACTTACAGCTTACTGGAGACTCGAGAGAGCACTAGCAGTATCTGCCCCGCAAAAACAAAAATTCGAACGGAGTCAAACTAAACGAAACTGGGTTTCGGAATTATAAAACAAATGTGAATTTACCAATTTACCCTTATATTTATAATCTTACTAATATCCTCCGAGCAATGGTCAAACGAAATTGGGTTTCTTCCGTACCTGTTATTAGAGACAGCAATGGTCTTCCTATTTTGGCGAGCACTAAAAAAGCTGGAAATACCGACCGATGTGCTCATTGCTGAAGGAACGGTGACCTTCAATTCCAGAGTTCTGACTAATGCTATCAACAAAAGCATACAACACCATAGAGGCTCGAGGCAATGGTTCAGAGCGTGCAATCATTAGCTAGAAGATTTCTTTACATTTCCTTGAAGCTTGTCTTTCGTGAAACTAATTTTATTGTCGACTCTCTTAGTCAAGCTTAGCTAGGCATCTTTATCAACTCCAAGACATTGAACCACAACTCACGCTGAATCGTTGAAGTAAGTGTAGCATTTGACTTACATCAGGTACAAATTCAAGAATTAAAAATGAAATAGGCTAAATTATAATTAGGGTAATTTTTTTTATTATCAAATTTTGATGATATTAAGTGAATTTCATTGATTAAAAAAATACACCTAAAAATACATATTTTATACAAATAAACAACAAATAATCATGCAAATAAAATATAATAACATCTAAAATTGCAACAAACTCTTTTTTTACGTGGATAAAATTCTACTTTAAGCCATTAATTTCGGGTGAACTAGAACACACCCCAGGTCAAAGTAGCAACCCGTGCTTGCTTACATAGTTTGCTTAACGGAATTCTCCCCTCTTAACTTACTCATTCTTTTGTATATATTAAAGAAAGAAAAATCATTCGGACACTAGAAGTGACACTAGCGCAAGCTCGATTTCGGAGCCCCTCCACAATTTCCTCATACAAGTATAACACACACGATGCTCACTAAATAACTTAGGTTCCCGATACACTTAAATACGTGCAGTCAAAATTTTCAAATAACATTTCAATTTCAAATCACCGGTGGGAGAGTACGTAGAATAATAAACTAGATAATATATATGAATAAGAAAGAAAAATAAAGTAAGAAAACAAACGAAACTAAAACCACCTCACCATCCAAAGAAAATTTGAAGTTACAGAGAAAAAGGAAAAAATTGCAAACATGATACATTATGTCATTATCTGAGAATCCTCTTACTCAGACTCGATGGTACAAATAAAAATATAAAAGAAAGGAGAAAGTAATAATACATTAGAAAGGGGAGAAATTTATCTTCTGCTAAAATAAATAGTGGAGAATAATTGCTTGGAATATCTTTCAGATCAAAACGAAACACTTCCAAGGAAATGACCGAGACGAATTTACCTGAAACCAGGGGAGTGTGTCAGTACAAAGAACTCATTTTGGGTATCCAAGGGAAAGGAGGAGGAAGAAAGATATGGCACGAATTTCATGCAGCAGAATTCGGCATAACTGCTAGTATCACAAACCAGGCAACTGAAAGAAGAGAAAACATAAAAGGACATACATTTCAGTATGAGAAGGTATATGTGGTGCATCATTTGAGCTCCTCTTCGACTTGTGCTTTGATTTCTTATCCCGTTTCTTACTTCTGAAAAGAAATCAAAGTTAGGCGTTGATAGAAAGTGAGAAGGACACACCAAATGAAACGTGATTATTCTAGATAAGAAAGAGCATACTCGTCATGAGAATTAAGACCCCAACAGGATTTCAGTTTCCGGTTTATGTGCTTGAGATCCTTGTCTGAAGGAAACTTGTATTTTCTTGCCTGTACATGTGTCATGACGAGAAGCAGATTGGAAATGAAACCAAGAGGAAGCATTCCTATCTGATATCAGATTAAATTCTTTAGAAACCTAAACTTAATATATAGAAAATTGATGTTATTTATACCCAAGAATCTATTGCATCAAGGAATTCAACTAGCTCTGAAATTGCATGGTCGGAACTCTGACGGGAAAGAATGCTCCTCAGGTATCTGAATAATGACTTACACGAAAAGAGGTTCGGGGGAAGGCATTAATTGTAGAACTACTCAGGAAAGAAAATATATAAATAAAAAGAGGGGAAAACCTGAAGTTTGAATCAAAACCTTTCAAAGTCAACAACTCTAAGCACCTCATTTGCACTACGTAAAGCAGACAATGCCAACTGCATCAAATTAAAATGGGCAAGTTAAAGATTTATATATTATCTGTGCATGTGAGAGAGATAGAAAATTCAAACCATGATCCAAAAACCAGATTCTACCTAGCACAGTCAACGTCAGTAAAGACTACTCGTTTTCTTCCATCATTTGGCACCATCTCAATAATTATGAAATCACTTACTTCGTTTCTAACTCATAATATAGTAACGACTGACCATATCACCCTGCCCTCTCCAACCAAATCCTAATACAGTAAACTCAAACCCTGAAGGGGTAAAAGTATTATGGTTCTTTAGAAGCAATTGAACAGCAAAACTTATTTTTCAAATTTAAAATTCATAACTAAACTTTAACAGCAAGAACCTTGAATTAAAAATCGTACCTGACCAGGAGGGAAAAGAAGTGGTGCATCTGTGAGCATGATCTTATCAACTTCTGCCTTTGCAGCATCATGCAAATTCTACACAGCATTCCATAAAATTTAAGCTGGTTAAGCAAAAGCCCATCAAAAGAATTACAGCACTGGGAACTTCCCAATATGCAGCCATTGGTGATAAATTGATAATCGCTCAGTTACAGAGGAATGGACTTTTGGAGTCCTCTGTACTTTTGGAGTTCTCCCTCTGACATAACTGACATATGACAACCAATTTAACAAGAAATCCTTGGAAAGTTAGTTTTTTCTGTTTACTTACATATTGCGTATTTTTTTTTTGATGAAATACATATTGAGATTTAATAATCAAATGAAAGATAAGAAAGTCATTTAATCAAAATACTTCTTAGTCAATTACTTCAAAGTCCAAAAACATTAAATCGTGCAGAAGACACATTGCTTGTGACTAACGATCGATTATTAAATATGATTGCAGCATCTCCACATAGAAAGACTCGTAAAGATTCAGCTGTGTAGATGCCAACAATTACCTTCAGAATTTGGAGCTGGTCATCCCTTAATCCAGAGAATTCCTAAAAATTAACACTGATTGTCACCAAGTGGAAAGAACATGTAGAAAAAATTTAAAGTGCATAAAATATAAATTTTGAAGATGCACAAGAAAAAACCAAAAGAAATTTTAAGATGTGCCCAAAAAGTAGGAAATGGTAAAGTCAGGCATCCTTGTAAAGCATTTTGCTGGGGAGAGAAGTTATGCAGAAAATATTACCTCCATATCATCGATAAAACCTTCAATGGCGCGATAAGGTGCATAAACAATGAGATCAAACTCCAAACTCTGAAAATAAAGGTATGTTATGTTTAACAAAAAAAAAAAAGAAAGAAAAAAAAATAGAAACAACAAAGAAATATGTGGCACATCCATGCCTGGTAAACTATCATCTCATTATTGAGTATCATTTGATGATCCTGTGAGATCCCCTTACCAAGCTCCTCTGCTGATACATGGTTTTCTTCTATTTTACAAGCCGCATATATGCATGTTAACCTGTGCACATATCAACTAATTTAGTCTGATCGTCCACAAAAGAGTTAGGTACAGGAAATGAACTGTTGTCATCATAGACACTGGGATAGATTAATTAGAATTCTGGTACCAACATGTCAGTAAATATTAGAATAATGACCCAGTTCTCTACAATATCTCATCATCTTAGAGCATTTCTACCTAGAAGAATCAAAATCTCATATGGAATCACAAATGCATTGAAAATCGACAGGTATCAAATTGGCATAAGCCAACCTTACATTATATTTTTTGGATGATGTTGCATCACTGACCATTGTAGAAAAAATCTTTTGAAATATATGAGAGCTGTTGCCTGAAAATAAAACCGATTAGCTGAAGCTGATCATTTTTAGTTTTCACGCTTCCTAAATTGTATTACTTCTTCTTTCTTCTTTTAAAAGGGAAGACTGCATACCTGGACTTTATGAGGGAATTGAAAGTTGTTACAGACTTCTTGCAGTTTATTCTCATAAAATACTCGCATAAATTGCTCCTCTTCAATGCTAATGGGTTTTGGACGAGAATGCTTGTCAGCTGGATTTAAAGACAAATAGATGGCAATAAAGTCAGTTACATATTCTGAATCCAAAAAACTATTAACTAGTTAACAACTTGAGTCACATTTTTTTCGTCTTTCACAGACGCACGTGTGTGTGTGCATGGAGGATCCTTGAATGTATGTGTGAGTGGAGAATCCTTGAAGGAGTATTACCATTATCTTTTCCAATAACTTGAGGTTCAGGGTATGATAATGAGCCATCAATATCTACTTCCATCAGTGTTGCTCCATACTTCACAAGAAATTACTCATTAGAAGCAGCTGGAGTTAATTCAAGCCGAATTTCATCAAGAATAATTATTTTCCTTTGGGGCAAAGTACAAACATGTTGGCTTGGAACACTAGAAGGGGCATACAAAAAATTAACGATTATTAGAATGGTACAATGTTATTCTAACTATTAACTACGCATTGCCTTAATTTTAACAACATCCTCTGCTCGTTCGGTTAGCTAGAAACATCTCTTTCAACTATCAACGAAAGTACACTTGATGCATTAGTACAAATACTCTCATTCCAGAAAATAAGATCAATAACCAACGAATAAGTTTTCAATCAACGAAAAGATGAATATAAACAAAACATGGTGGGTGAGATGTTTAAACCGTGGAACTAACCGCAATTACAAAAAATTGCATTAACTTACTAACGATTCATTTCAAGTAATGAATATACATACCTTGTCTAATGTTTGTATTGCTCTCTGATTAGCATCCTTGCATTTACCCACCTATTTCAGACAAAAATGAAAAATAAACACAAAACTAAAGAACTTCAATTGAACCTCAAATCAAATTCTTGCCAACATCAAGATTCCAACTCAAATCAGCCTAAGAACCGAAATTTACTTTCCTTCATTCTCTCAGCGACCAAAGGCGCTTGCCGAACAAAATAATTAGAAAAGCGAATAAGATTGACGAAATGGAGGTGAAATTACCAACTCTTCAGGAGTGAAGATCCACTTGGCTCGGTGAGTTGAGGTCTGGAAATCGGCCATGGCGACTCGGAAACCCTAGCTCAGGCGGTTGCAGACAGTTAAATTGGAGAAGGGGTGCGGAATTAGTGCGAGTAAGAGCTGAGCTGGGTTTCGAGGTTCAACTTTCAAGTTCGACTCTTCGTGTTTGTACTATACCAACGACATGTCGTTTGTTCCTTGCTGAGTTGTAACAAAACAGGGGTCCACTTTTTCCCGCCTATATACACACACTTTCCATTCGCGGATTTATTTTTGGTTCACGTTTTAAATACGCACTCAATCGTCATCTTCTCCACCACGTCTCCGCCACCTCCTCCGTCTTTCTTCCGCAATCGAGATTCTTTGGCCGAATCGATTTGGGTTAGTCCAAGAATACTTCCGCTCATAGCTCATTGTGCGGTCCTATATTTTTTTGTTAAATTCTCTTTATCTTTCAAAATTCTCTGAAAATTGCATTAGTTCAGTACCATGGTTCTTTCTAGGATTTTATTTTTGAGCTTTTATTTATCTCCTTGTGCTTGAACTTCAAATTTCGTAGATGTATTATTGGTTTCTGTTTGTTAAAATTGCATTATTTAACGCAATTCTAGGGTTTTTATTTTACTGTACTTTTGCGGTTGTGCTTATTATAATCGGATTAAATTCACTAAAATTAAGTTTTGATTTGGTATTTACTTGAGATTCAGCTTCCTTTCAACTTCCGATGTTTTGCTTATGCAATTGTGGTAGTAAATATGTGAATGCTTTTTTTTTTTCATTTTTACTTTATCTACTTTTTTTTGGCCAACGAAGAAAGTGTACTTAGTTTTCAATGCTTTTATTCCATTTTATGATTCTGAAAGGGGAAATCTGTTTAAAAAACGACATTCATATGGTGATTTTAGGATATTTTACCATGAAATGGCAATTATAACTGCATCTTATGTAGAAGGGGAAGGATTTTATATAGGTCTTGTGGATTGAATCAGATCATTGGGATGCAAACAATTGTAAAATAAGAGCGAAGTTAAGTGCCAAAGATGCTGCCATCTTTACAACTCGATGAAGGATTAATGATTTTAGAAGAGGCAATTCAGAAGGCAAAGAAGATTATGGAAGGATACCCCGAGACAAAGTTCACCACTGAAGAATATATGAGGTTCCATTTGTATCCTTCCTCACCTGTGAGGTGTAGACCATCAGTACATGCTACCGAACATATGTGCTTACATACTTGTGTGTTTACTGGGTATTTCCATGCATGTGGTTCTTTTTAATCCATTTATATATTCAAATTGCTGGTTGGGTGGATGAGATTTCCTTCACTCTACCCATGGATGTGTTTATGTCTTGTGTACGAATCCTGGACGTGATGGTGGAAACGAAATGCTGCTATATGACAGATTTAAGAAGAGCTTGGAAGAGAGCATCATTTCCACGGTACACGGGGTTATATTTGAATAGTTTCATGCATATTTTTTAATTTTATATAAGTGTCTTAGGTTTGCTACGTCTCAAGGATTTCAAAAAACGATTTTGTTGAGAGTCATGAGACCAGCATGGAGGCATTTGGTTTTATGTTCTTGGGAAATTTCTCATTGTAAGATTTCTAAAATTTTACGTGTAGTATTGATTACCCTTGATAGTTCAGCATGTTTAAGAGCCACCACACATTTCTTTTGTAGAACAATCCAATACTTGTGTGGAATATCTTATGTTTATTTATCCTTTGTGTCTGTAATAAGTAGTTGTATATCCGGAGAATTGAACAAGTGGTTATTAGTTATTTATGTCTGGAGTAGTCCACAAGTACTATAACCATATTGAAAGAGTTAAGTTCCGAGAATTTTTCCAGGATGGTTCAACTTCCCTTACATACTGGGTCTTGTTGGCTCATTTAATATTGCTTAATCTTACCAAATAATTTTGGATTTCTTGTGCTGCAGCACCCCTGTTTTCAAGATGTTAATATTTCCTTTTGTACTCTTAGGTGCTGCCCTCTTTAAAAGTCAAAGAACACGAATATCTGTTGAGGGAACTTGTAATGATGTGGTCAAATTACAAGTTAATGGTAAGATGGCTATGCAGATTCTTTGAATACCTTGACCGAGATGGTGGTGTTTCACTTAAGGAAATCTCAGTCAGTTGCTTCAGCAATTTGGTGAGCAATACGCCACACGTTTCAAAGGATGTTTCCTTATGTTTATGCTGTTCAATAAATCTAACTCAAACATGCATTTCTTAACTTTTCTGTAGTCTAGACAGAAATGGTCGGACACCAAAAGTAATTCTCTTTAATTTTCAGGTCTTCACGGTGTTGGATTGTAGAATTCAGGCAGCTGTCATTTCATTGGTTGGTTTGTTTTTCTATACAAAATCAAAAGTCCAACAATTTGTTTGGAGTTGTGTTTAACTTTTATTTTTATTGCAGATAAATCAAGAGCGGCTGGGGCATCAGATTGATTCGAAGCTGCTACAAGATGTCTTAAGTATCTTTCTGGAACTTGATACATCATATTATAAAAAGTTTGAACAGGCTGTGCTTGAAGAAACTGCCAATTTCTATTCTCAATTTGCTTCACAATGGATTCTGTATGATTCAATGAGCGCTTATGTTCAGAAGGTTTTCTTTAATTCAAGCTTCGAAGTTCGGTGTTTTCTTTGGTACATGACATATGATGGTGTACCATGTATTTTGCAGGTGAAGTGGTGCGTAATGCAGGAGAAAGAAAAGGCTAGTTGCTACCTACACCCCATATCCAGGGAGAAATTAATGCAGGTATTGTCTATTTGTTATTCTGGTTATTTGTAACTACAATGTCGAAATTATTCCTTGTCTTTCTTTTTATTTTTTTATATACAAATTGCTTCCATGTAGAGAAAAATAAGAAAATGATGTGAAGACGTCTAAACTTGAGTGAGCTGCAGCTCTTTTGCTTTTTACTTTGATTAATTTTGTGTTAACATTCATGGTTGAATTCACCTAAGCTACTAAATACATTTAATTATTTTGGCACATCGTGATACTGTTTAGTTTTTCATTTTTAGTCTAGTGGTACAGGAATGAAGCATGGAGAAAAAAAAAACTGCAGACGCATATACCAAAGGCATCTGGGGTTTTGATATTTAGTTGACATTTTGGAAATTTGCATCTTGTTTTACACCCTGATTCCTTATATAGGTCGTGCGACGCCAGTTGCTGGGTATGTATACAAAGAAATTGATTGAAAAGCAACAATCTCAGAAGCGCAATCAATTGGAATATGAGGTGTGAACAAACCGCCTAGATACTTTTATTGCCACTAGGGATTTTAGTTTTTAATAGGGTAATTTATGATTTTTGGTCCCTGCTGTTATGAGTCTTGGCCTAAACATATTTGGTCCCTAACAATTTCAATCTTTTGGCCCTGAATGTGTCTGCCGTGCTCAATTTGAGTACAATAGGCAATTCTAGGTTGATTTGGGCCTTAAGGTCGAAACACATGGACCAAAAACTCAATCTACCTTTTTTAATTTTACTTAGCAGTTATAAGCCACTTGTGATATTATTACTTGTGGTCTCTTGCTTATATTTCAATGTTCTTCACTTTGCATTGATCGCTGCCTCATGTGCTGCCATACAAGCATCCTAACCCGTGAGAAGATAACTGAGATTGATGTTTTCTGTAGAAATGATCACCAGAGACATGGTATCTAAATATATATGACTAACTTAATGAAATGTTATTAAATAACTTATTAGAATCTTTCCCACCTTCACTCATATGGTACGAGAAACCATCCTACCATGATCTAGTACTGATGCTGCTGAGCTTGAGCAGATTCTTACAAATGAATCAACCTTTTTCAGTTTTCATGATGAATTTTCCTTTGAACCATTGCATCAGCATTCACTGGCACAGAGCTCTATAATCTTTTTAATCCATTATGAAATGTTAAAATCGTCCATTTCTTATCTGGCTATTACGTATCATTTGTAGGAAATCTTGTCGAAATGTACCAGCCTGAGTCTTGAAGATGAAACCTCTACATCAAGCCTTGAGGAAATGTTGTCTTCTCTAATGGCAAACTCAGCTCGTATTGGTTAAAGTGTGTTCAGGATTACTGTGACGCAAGTAGAGCAAGCCACTTTCATTTCCTGTGCACAGATCAAATGCCCTCTGATTCATCCCTGTCAGTGGATATCAAATGCTTTCGGAAACTGTTCTGTAGATAATCTCAGATCTTTGATAGAAAGTTAAATGCAGCTTTGCCAAACTATTTGGGTCAAATCACATCTTTAATGGATTGTAAAATAGCCAAGCAGTTGCGAGATTAGTGCAGTTTGCATCAGAAACTTGTCTTTTCCAAAAGCTCCTCCTTTTGCTAAAGACCTAATGTTAGAAGTTGGCCTTTTCAAAAGCTTAGCCTGTCACAAGACTCACAACTACATCCACCAACCAGACTTCACTTCAATCCAATTTCTACTTATATTAACCTGAAACTTTAGAACAAAATATCCCTTCTCTTTATTTTACCTTCTCTGCTAATTTTCATCACCATTATAATATTATATGAGATTCCAAAGATTTATGAACAATTTTAAGTGCTTTCATTCACATGGCATGTTATTTGTGCTATAAAGCAATTTTTGATGCCTGCTACCTATGATTGGACGGATGGTTTGTGAGATTGTGTATATTGAAATAAAATAAAAGGATTAGTCATGAAGTTATCCCTTCGAATTCGTATTTTTTTAAAAGGATTGGAACAGTTAAGTTTCTTTCGTAATTATCTTATCAATTTAGACAAAATTTGGATTATTTTTAAAGATTCAAACGGTAATTTTTTTTCGTAATTATCTTATCAATTTAGATAAAATTTGGAAGTTGTCATTCATGGTGACTTGGTGGGTTATTGAATTCAATTTAATCAACACGGCCAAATGCAGCCTCAAATCGCAGTAGCCTAAGGAAGAGTGTTGAGCCTTACTCATTTGTTGAATACAATGGAAACAAATTGAATTATTGATCTCACCTAATTTTAATTCATTTCCCGACTTGATCACGGTTGTAATTGATTAATTTTTAAATTGAATAAATCGTCATCTTGGATAAAATTTAGAAGTTTTCATCTATTCTTTACTTCAACATGACTTTAACTTGACGAGTGGTTAAATTTTCAATCATTGGTTAGAAATGTGGCTCAATTCACCATGTCCAAGAGAAATTGTTGAGCAGACTAATGAAAATATATTATTCTTATTTTTTATTTTGGACCAATAACATTGCACCATGTGTATTAATTTTTTAATCAAATTAATTATTAACTACATTATATATCATTATTTTAATAGATGTAAGGATGAATCACAATATTGCATCCTTAATTGGTTCGTTGGTTTGGCCCTAAGTATTGTTCGTCTTAATATTTGTGAGCCTGTGTCAAGTGGGTTTAGGCTAGATCGTTCTAATTTTATCTTGAAGATCAATGATCTTAAATTCGAACGACAACGGCATATTGTATAATAAAATCTCTTCTTCCTTGTATATATATTATATATTTGAACGACAACGGCATATTCGAACGACAACGGCATATATATATATATATATTATATATTTGTGTGCCTCAATTCACTTGTCTTTTCGAAAGCTTCACGTTTTGGATTTTTTCTTTAACGTCGACATGTCATCTTTCATTCGTAGAATTAAGTCAGAAGATATATTGAACGGTTGAAATTAATGTCACACCCGATTTTAACAAAATCAGATGTTCGATCGGGAAGAAAAAAGTTACAATCTTTTGCTAAAGACCTATTGTTGGTTGTGGGTCTTTTCCAAAAAACTCATCTTGTCCCAGTTGCATGCACCAAACAAACTTTGGTTCAATCCAATTTCCTCTTATGTTGAAGTGGGACTTTAGAATAAATGACCCTTTTCTTTATTTTACCATCTCTTTTGGTAATTTGATCGTATAGATAAACACTGTATGAGAATCCAAAGATTGCCGAATAATTTTAAGATTTTCTATTCACATGGGGCATATAACGTGTATTATAAGGCTATGTTTGATGTCTATGTACTACTCTTGTTGAATTTGATTGGATAACTCGTGATTCATATATGTTGAAACTTAAAATGAGAAAGAAAAAAAAATCATCGTGACCTTATCTTTTCGAATCCGGATTTATTTTAGGCCGAAACGATTAAATTTATTTCACATAACTCATGATTCATATATGTTGAAACTTGAAATGAGAAAAAAAAAATCATCGTGAACTTATGTTTTCGAATCCGAATTTATTTTAGGCTGAAACGATTAAGTTTATTTCACAGTTATTTCCTCATTTTTGACAAATTTTAAAAATTAACATGCATAACTTAGTAAAAATACCTTAAGCTTGATGAGTTGTTGAATTCAATTTAATCATCGGAACCAAATGCAGTCTCAATTTACAATGGCGTAAGAAAAATTGTTGAGCCTTACTTCTTTGTTTGCACACAATGGAGACAAATCAAATTATTGAACTCACCAAATCATTTATTTTGATGCATGAACTTGATCGTAATTAGGTGGCATTTGTATTATGTAATTAAACCCTCCATTAACTTCACTAATATTTTGAATTGGACAACTCATTATATGTCGAAACGAGAAAGGAATGAAGGGAATCAACCTCGTAAATTAAATTCTCCCTTATTTCTATTAGGGACGGGAATATGTAAGTTTTTTATTTAGTACTTTCATCAATTTGGAGAAATTTTAGAAGTTACCCTCAATTATTATTATTTTGGTACAGAAGCGGGCAGCCCTCGGACAAGAAAAAATAATTAGAGGGGGATGATCCTCTCAAAATCTCTGCAGAGCAGGTTAGAAGATAAAATACTGCTGATAGCAGCCGGAGGGATCTCGTATAGGTGGAGACCAAGAGTCAAATTATGGTCCGAAGTGACTAAGAAATCAACAACACAATTCTTTTCACGATATATAAGTTTCAGCTCACAACTCCAATCGCGCCTTAGAAGGTCTTTACAATCCATAATCAAGTTCATGAGGAGATGATAGAGATTCACGAGTCTAAGAACATGAGCAATAGTCCCAAGTGACCATTTATCCCCATATATAGACCAAATAACTCAGCTTCCATAATATCGTTATGGTCCAGACTATAAGCAAATTCTTTAATCTAGTCACCATCATGATTTCTTAGGATTCCACCCGGTGATTTCTTAGGATTCCACTTGCCATTATTTACTTCGACATAACTATAACTCTTTGAGTTGTAGAATACGATTCAATTATTGCCGCCAAATGCAGCCACCCTAATGGAGAAAATGTTGAGCCTTACATATTTGTTTGGATACAATAGAAACGAATCAAATTATCAACCTAATTTAATGTTAAATCATTCTCCGATTTAATCACATACGTAATTAGGTACATTTGTCCTATACAACTAAATCCATCGTAAGGATTTTGGAGGACGCATAACTTGTGAAAGTATACATGTAGAGTAGATCATTATATGCCAATCTATTATTATGGTCGGGGCCTCTTGTTGTCCTCCAACCACCAGACCAAGGTACTTGGAGAGATTGACAAGTTGGTACTAAAATTTAAAAATGTACACAAATTCGAAGGACATATGCTGAGTCATTAATCCATAATTTCACTTTCAGAAACCCAATTAGGCGTCGGTAATTTGTAGGGTTTCAATCGAAGTGCACCAATTGAAAATTGTGAAAGGAACAATTGCAATTGAAAGAGGACTAAAATTGCTTTTGAGAAAAGCATGCTTGATGAGAGGAGTTGGGAGTATTATTGTTGCTTCTCTCTTTTTCCTTATTTTCTGTCTATGCACAAAGACCCAAGTGCCATGAGTTGATTTGATTCCGTGCCTTTGCCTGCCTAGTTTGAGCTAACATTTTGTGGGAAGCACGCCTTGGTGGGTGCATTATGCATTTAACTTTCTTTAAGGGTCATCTTGACTAGTCTCTCTTCCATGGTGCATTATGTAATATGCACAACAACAAATGATAATAACCGAGTAATCACGTTTTTTTTAATACAAATAGTAAAAATGACAATGTTCGGTGGTTAGAACACTAAACTGATGGCCATTATCTTTTAATGGGTCACGATGATGATTGAACCATTGTCATATTTTTGTAACGAGTATTATTGGTTTAGTAATATTTATACTTACCGTGTAGCAAAAAATCTATCTTTTTTTCCCCTTACACATGTTCTCAATCCCTTCCACCATATTTCTTCATCTATCTTTTTCATTTCAATGATGAAAAAAGAAACAAAAAAAAATGAAAACTAAAAAACTAAAAAGAAATAATTTTCGACCGAACTATAGATAAAATACTTACCTAGATTAAAAATTGGGATATTCTTTCTTTTATCGAGTGTATTTTAATGTAATAATGCTACGAGTGCTATATATATTTCCACTTTTTTATATCCCAACACCTGTGACATATGATGTGGCATTACATATCATTATTTTACCAAATCATGTCATCATTTTAATTATCTATCTTAAAATTAAAATTAAAATAAAACAAAATCCAATATTTAAAAATTAAAAATTAAAGTCAAATATTAAAATACAAAATGAACAAGATATCAATAAGACCGATTACCTCATTCCAAAATTTATTTATAAACTTTAGGACGATTTAATACTATGAAATTATATAATATATTCTTAAAATTTATAATTTTCTAAAAAAAGATAATTTGATATTATAAAATTCTTAGAATTTTTTTTTTCCTGAAGATGATAATCGATCTTGTTAATATTTATTGCCTCCACCATTAAATAGTCTACTTTATTTTGATGGTCCAAGTGTTTATTTTATTTTATATATAATCATTTTCACGAGAAACGAGGAAACACAACTACCTCTGAATTAAAAATTGTTTCACAAAATTAAATAATGTTGAGAGTAAATAAGAATCCAATTCTTATCATAAATGCACGGAATAAAATATGATCGAATATAGTATAGAAAAAAAAAATATATATATATATATATATATATAAACGTATATATTACTCTGGTTTGGTTAAAAATAGATTTTTCTTGTTTTGTTAAATACTATTATATTACAAAGAGAGAAGAAATTCAAAATTATAAAATTTGACCCAAAAAAATATTATAAAAAATAAGTGGAAAAAATTTTTGTGTGAGCATTTCCTTCCAATGGTGATGGAGGCTGACTGGGAAATGAAATCATGGCATGGCCAGCTGTGGGCCCATCTTCGATGTGCTATTGTGCTGTGATTCCGTGGGGTCCATTTGCACATCACTTCATCGTCGTCAAATCAAATCCAGTTGAACCCACCGACCCAAAATCCCATACCCAATACTCAACGCCTAATACCCAATACCCAATCCATCCCATCGCTTCTTTTTCTCTTGGCTCGCCCGTTCCTCCCATGTCCTTTTCCATTTCTCAATTTATGACTCTGCCATTACTGGTATTTCAACTTACTCTATTAAAAATTATTTTAAAAATTATTTCGTAGAGAGATTTTTATATTCGATTATCGTAAAATGGTACTGATATTTCAATTTACTTTATTAATAAAGACAAAGCAAAATTATGTTTGTATAATATATATATATGTAATCCAAAAAAAGTTACTTGTTATGATAGATAAGTAATTATGAAAGTATTATTTTGATCCAAGGTTGTAGTTGAAGTGGCTTACAGAAAAGGCATCATATGCCTAAAATAAAATTTTGGAAACAAAATAAATAAACATTCCACCTGTTTGAAGCAAAGAATATTACCATAAATAGAAACTATTATTTATTTTAAGACGATCAAACTGCATAATCATGTTTCTACACTACTCTCATACTCCTACTTGACAGTAATAATCTCTTGCCCAAAAGCAATGGCCCTACCAATATAACTCTGGTGTCTTTTGCTAGTCGGCAGTAATTATTTTTGGAAGAAAAAAAAAAGAACGACGTTTTAGAATTATCATTAGCAGAATATTAGATGGTTCATAATTATTTAAAAAATGTATTTAGACAAATAAGTCAAAGAAATACCACTTGTAGATGATGAATTTTCTGGCGTCTAATTGGTAGAAGTTTGAAACTAGTTGAGAACACTATAAATTAGAGGCAAGCTACACACTCAGTGAAATTAAGCCTACTTTTCAAGTGTAAAAACAACTCGTGGTATTTATATTAAAAATAAAATAGACAGGGATTAAGCTCACTTTTGAAAAATGGGGACACCACATGTTATTTGTTAAAAAAAAATAAGTAGATGCAATGTAAATTGAATATAACAAAATTGTCCAGAGATTGACTCACCTATAAAAAAAACATTAGGAGTGCACTAAAAGGCGTGTCTGAGTCTTGAATTGCTATAGTTTGCCATTAACTTTCTCTTTTTAGAATTTATTTGTGTACTTGGATCAATATTATATTCATTATAAGATTATAAAATTTCATAATTTTTATTACGTTTACATGAATATATAATACTTATATAAAATATGGAAAATAAGTTATTCCAAAACGAGGTAACTAATTTTTTTATTTTTTAGTGATTGGATTTGGTCTGAATTTCAGTTGATCGACATGTCAAATCGTATTTGTAATTTTCTCTGTGTGTTGTAGAATAATATTTTGATAAGAAAGTATTGATACAAATTAGTAACTTTGAAAAAAAGTGATATTTCTTTTTTTGGGATAAAGAAAGTCTGAATCTGTCATCTTTTTGTATGACAAGATTAAAAAAAAGGTATGTAGAAAATGTAACTACTACCCTTTAAAAAAAAAATTGATTTTAGTTCTGGGAATTTGACATCTCTATCATTAAAAAATAATTACTGCCACTATAATTATTGGTCTCTCCTGCTTCTTTCACACTCATAAATTCCCATTGGGTTGTTTTCTACATCAGATTCTTCACTCAGGAGACACACACAGCTTTAAAAGATCCAAACCATCCATCAAAGGCCACTCCTGCTTACCTCTCTCTTCCCATCTATTTCTTCTCTATTAGGGTTTTCTTCGTGTCATATCTTTGTTGCCACCCCCAAATGTTGCACCAATTTACATCACAAGCACTTGGAAAGTCCAGTTCTTCACCTAGCTTGAAACTAAGACATTTGGGATTGGGTGAGGAAAGCCCCTGACTTCAATTAGATCACAGATCATATCGGGGAAATTTCACGAATTTTTTTCTCTTCTGGTCTTTTTTTGGAAGGGTTTTGTGGGTTTTCTTTGTGCCCGTTTGATTTGTTGACTTTTGGACTGGTAATATGATCAGAGGGTACTGAAATTGAAAAAAACCAAATTTTATGCGTAGTGCATGGAGTGGAGTGTGGATGTACTGCTTAAAGTTTAAAGATTTTTTTTGGGTTGAAAGGTTGGGATTTGGGATTGGTGGGTTGGTCCCATAGACAGTTGAGGTTCGTACTGCATATGTAAGCATTGAGGGTCCTCTGCTCTGTTGTGGAGGATCCCTGTTACTAAGAAAGACAGAAAAAAAAAATTGGTTTAGACAGGGTTCAAAAACTGTGTGATAAATAGTACTGGGTTGGTTGAATTGGGTTTTTTTGTCAAACAATTAAGTAGGAAGGTGTTCAAGTTTGCAGCTTTGGTTTAGTTTTCCCCAACTTAGTTTCATTTATATATACATTTTCTAGTTTGGTGGGAAATGTTTGGGTCTGGTTCGGGTACTGCACATGGTTCGGGTAGTCAAGTTTCGAGACCTTGTTTACTTCCCACTCGATTTTTCTGGCCTCATGGCGGAAGTAGGGTGTTTCTCAGTGGTTCTTTCACGGGGTATGGCCTCGAAATGACACATTTTTCACTAACGGTTTTTGTCATTTGAATGATAATCGTTTACCACTCAGAGTTCAATGTATCATCGAATATGTGACCTGTGCTTTTTTTGTATGCATAGGTGGAGAGAACATATACCTATGGCTCCGGTTGAAGGGTGCCCAAGTGTTTTTCAAGTTGTTTGGAACTTAACGCCCGGATATCACCAGGTTTATTATATCCATTTCTACAGTGAGCAATGTACTATTAGATCCCCTAACGAATCAAAGCATTGTTTGTTGTTAAATATTTAGTTTTGAGTTGGTACTCCAAAAATCTCACCTGCATCATTAAAATGCATAACCCTGTAGCCACAGAAATCTTTGCGATAATATTATGCTGTGGGACGTTTACTTCTTTCACAGCCCCTATATGCTTTAATTGAATTAAAGGAATGATCATAATACAAACCAATATGTGCTTATCATGCTGTTAGGTGCGGATGCATTGTTGTGGAAATTTTACTGCTTTCAGTGCCCTATATTGCAATCGGTAGTGCTCCTAATATGTTGATATCAGATGTGTTGTTTTCAATAATTGCAGTACAAATTTAACGTTGATGGTGAGTGGCGACATAATGAGCAGCAGCCTTTTATTAAGGGGAGTGGTGGATGTGTGAATACCGTCTTTCTAGAAGGGGGACCTGATATGGTTCCTACTATTGTCATTCCCGAGAGTTCCAATAGATCCAACATGGACGTAGATGTTGATGTCTTTGCAAGCGTGGTAAGTTTTTTTGCTTGTTTCTAAGGCCTTTGAGTTCTGTTGCAATACAAAATGGTGCTCATGTTGTAGGGTGGTCTATTGCAGGAAGCAGTTCCTAGGTTCTCACAGGGGGATCTCGACCTCACTCGACATCGTATATCTGCATTCTTGTCTAGAGTAACTGCTTACGAGTTGCTTCCTGAGTCAGGAAAGGTTTGAATGTTTTACCCTTCTGGAGATGTTGTTTGTAGTTGGTATTTTTGTCGATGAGTACTATAATATGCTTATTTATCATTTTTTATTTTTTTGCAATTGTGTTAACATTGCAGGTCGTTGCCTTAGACCTTAGTTTACCTGTGAAGCAAGCATTTGAAATCCTATATGAAGAGGTGAATGTCTATTCCACAAACACATGTGCATTTCCCCAGATATCCTATTTTTATTGTCTTCTTTCAATTTAAATCTGTTCTTGGGCTTTGCCATTCAAACAATTACTGCTTGGAAATGGTTATCTATCGTACTTACCTAAATTTTGGTTTTAGTTAAATTTTGGTTGCTAATTTAAGTCCCTTTCAGGGAGTACCTGTGGCTCCTCTCTGGGATTTTTCCAGGGGCCAATTTGTTGGAGTTGTTAGCGCATTGGACTTCATCTTAATCTTGAGAGAGGTGTGCCTTGTCTAAAATTTTTGTCATTCCTTATTGCTAATTTATGCTTATGCTACTTTTGGATGAAACACAATAATATACATATACAAATACTTACATAGCTATATGTTTCAAAATTTGAAATTGTTGATGTGCACGTATAACTAAGATGCTACTAAGTTCAACTAAGCTATTAGATGTCTACTGATGTTTATTTCTCATGAAGTTTTCCTAATAGAACAGTCATAATTTAAACATGTATCATCTTCCTGGTATCACCTAATATGTATTTCCTTTTCCATACCTTGCTCGAGTCAATTTTTGGTGTAAGAGGGGTTCTGCCTCCAGGGAATTTTGGTTTATATTTGAGGGGCAATACAACAGATGTTATGAAATTTGGAAATACAAAAAGTCCGTAAACAATTTCCACTCTTTAGTGGTGCTTTATTCCATTTCTGTCTTTCCACATCTTATCTGTTATTTTTCCTCGATTACAAATTTCTTATTCTAAAAAACCCTTAAGTTTTTCATTCACTTACCATGAAAATTGTTTTCACAGAGTTCATGGGTTGCCAGTATCCTCTTAATAACTTTATACTTATGGATGCATGGTAAATAAACTTATTTTATCCACCTTTTTTCTTTTTGGTATGTGGACTGCGAGCTTGATCCTTGAAACTGCTTTGTAGATGCTGCTGTCCTTGGCATTTTTGTTTTTTTGTTTTTTGAAATTAACTTAGACAAAGGCATGCACTTCCTAGTTCATTTTCCATTGATTAAAATGTATGGGTCTTATGAAAGCTTGGTAGGCATGGTTCCAACTTGAATGAGGAACAGCTCGAGACTCATACTATAGCAGCATGGAAAGAGGCAAAATTACAGCTTAGGAGATCACTTGTTGGCACTGAAAGAACTTATCCATTACGTTTTGTCTCTGTAAGTTATTCCTGAGATTGCGATCTTTTGAAATGGAATGTTATCCTCTGCAATTATATAAATTATAAATTTGTATACTTCTGCTCAGCCATTAGCCTAATTCAACTGTAATATAGTTCATAAACTTATGTTATTTATCTTTTGAAAAATTTAGAAAATTTGTTACTTTATTAGGCTGCATGTGCATGTGAAGCAGTCATATGTTATTATGAAAATTTTCGGATGTTGAAAAATGCGAATACATGTGCATCAAGGGTTAGTTGGAATCTGCATATTCTTTGCTAAGGATTCTGGTGTGTATTAGGATAGAACTTGAATTTACTGGAGCCAAATTCGTGATTTCAGATCGTCATAATGCTTATTCATATATTTAATGTTTTGATTTCCAGGCCGAGCCTTATGAGTCTCTCAAAGAAGTTGCTTTGAAAATTTTGCAATGGAAGGTGGCTACTGTTCCAGTTGTTGATTCTTATTCAGAGGATGGTTCATTTCCAAGGCTATTGCATCTGGCTTCCCTCTCCGGAATACTAGCATGTAAGTTATTGTCCAGTAATTAGATTAAGGTTACACATCCATTCACTAATATGTAACTAAACCTCCAGGTATATGCAGGCATTTTAAACATTCTTCTGGCTACTTGCCTATACTCCAATATCCTATATCTGAGTTCCCTTTAGGTACATGGGTTCCTACCATTGGAGAGCCAAACGGACGGCCGTTGGCAATGTTGAGACCAAATTCATCTCTTGCCGATGCTCTGTCTTTGTTAGTACAAGGTTATATTTCTTCCCTTTTCTAGCTATCTGCTTCAATACTTCAGGTGTTTTCTTGAAACTAAGTTATAATCGTATTGCTGTTGTCTGTAAATGTTAGCTTAAATTCTTTCATGCTTACTAATATGCATGTTTCAAGACCCCAATTTTTTTCAGTACACACAACTTCTACATCTTTCTTGTCACTCACCTGATTATGCTTATGTTGTTCAGTGTGCTGGTGATGCTCTCTCTTTAAGTTTGTAATGATTTATAACCAGTTCTTATCACATTTTGTCTCTAGAATCAGCCTGCTGGTTCTATTTACAACCAATCCTGCTTCTGTGTGACTTATGTTTTGCATTTTTTTTTTCAGCTGAAGTTAGCTCAATACCCATAGTGGATAATAACGATTCATTGCTGGATATTTATTCACGAAGGTGATCTAATGCTTTTTATTACAGTTTCATCAGGTTTTGCATAGAGGCTAATATCCTTGTTCCTTAACCATTTTGTGGAATGTTCCTGTTCCACAGTGATATCACTGCTTTGGCCATGCATAGAGCTTATACGCAGATTCGCCTTGATCAAATCAGCATCCAACAGGTAATTGTTAAATTTGAAAACTTACATGAACCCGCTGCTAACTTTCTATAATGTTAACGCCTGGGAGATTTGATAGTTAGCCTTCAGTAAGATGGGAAGTAAAAAAATTTCCTTTTTTTTTTTTTAATGTAGAAACTTTGAATAAGCCATGGTGCAAATAAAGGAAAAAGGTTTGTGATACAATAATGCAGCCCAACCTTGGAAGGGAAATTCCATAGACAAAAGATTTCAGATGATGAGACAAAAATCACGAGATCTAAAAACAAAACAAGTGTAAAAAAAAATAATGTTAATTTTTCTATTACTCGGAAAATTTTGAAATGTTTGGTAATAATAAAGTCAAGCACAACTCATCTCTTTAAGTATCATGGACAAGAACTGAAGTCTGGCTGACGATGAAGGTGTTATGCCTTACTGTGCATTTTGTAATGTTCTAGGCATTGCAATTTGGGCAAAATGAAAATTTTCCTTTCAGCCTCTTCGGTGGACAGAGATGTCAGATGTGTCTGCGATCTGATCCTTTGCATAAAGTAATGTTGCGCTTGGCAACTCCCGGTATGTGACTCTCTCATTCACATTTCTATCTTGGTGTTCTTCTTGACAAGTGAATGCTAACCTATGTTTTCATGTTTTAGATTTAACATTTTCTCGAGTTTCTTTCTTTTTTGCGTATATTCCTAGGTGTTAGGAGACTTGTGGTTGTGGAGGCCGGAAGCAGACGTGTACAAGGGATTATTTCATTGAGTGATGTATTCAGGTTCTTGCTAGGCTAGCTTAAATATGCCGGCCGCCATGTACCATGATGGTGGCTTCTGGAGGTAGAATTGGGGGCGATTTTCGTTTAGAGAGTATGTGTTTACACATGCTGAATGCCTGCATTGAATCACTCAAGTGTTTAATGGGTCTCATGTTTCTGAATCCCACCATTATCTAGAATAGGTCTCTGAATGAAAAAATGTAAATTGTGAGGATTCAATTATTTACCCTTTCATTGGTAAAAAATAACCTATTATCTTCTCCACCTTATTTGCCGACTTTTCTGTTGAAGCTAATTGGATGATTACAACATCAATTGGGTATAGTGTATATGGCACCCATGATTGTGGTGGGATGCAATTGAAAGTGGATTTGGGGTTTGTTTGCAATTTATCAATTCACTCGTGGTACCTTGTATTACAAGAAACTAGCTCCATAGAGGCGGATTTTATTTCTCCCATCTTTTTTGGATGGCTTCTTTTTATCCAAATGTTTAAAGTCTTATGCCCTGGCATAAGAATTTGCAGACAGTGATGTAACCATATTGGTTGGAGACAAGTGTTTTCTTTATGTACTCGAATTTGAAAATAATTAAACGACGATCAATCTAAAAATAGCAACAATCTCGTCCAACGTGGCGTATTTGCCTATTTGGGTCAAGATATGTTAATCATTAAATTTCAAAAGCACGGCTGCAGAGACTGATTTTACGTTTTACAAAAACAAATCCACCAATAATAACTTACATTTTGTGGTCGTAAAAATGGTGCTGCTAAATAAAACCATGGTTGATAACTTGATATGAAAGTACGAAGTTACCACATGCGAATTCGTATGGAAAAGAAACTGCATGTCGTTTAAGCTAGAAAATAGGTTGCTTTATTTCTCTATCAGGTAACTGGCCTCTCCGAACACATTGAAAGCCAAACTTATTCAAAAATCGGAAGATATTAGATTACAACATAGTTGAGGCTGAGATGCAACAAGTGGCACCAAAATGATTGAAAATCTGTGAAGCAGAAACATGTACCGGTTTTTTTCTTTGGCCAATGGCACCAAAGTGAAAAAAACCGGGGAGGGAACCAAGCCTTTATCAACATGTATATATACACGGGAACTGCTGCTAATTTACAGGCTTCTTTTCAAAGAACCAAGAAACTCAAATCTGACCGGTGCGATCAGGCAGCTGGTTGAGTTGGTCTGAAATAACTTGAGAAATCAGAACGAATACCCGGACTGAGTTGGAAGCATCGGGCTCAAGTTGGTACGAGTGCTAATATCTGGGTCTTGATTCTGCCCATGCACATTTGAATTTCTCTGTAAATCCCAACATTCTGGGGACTGCGCGGATGCAGACTTGTCACCGCATGATCCAATACTTGGGCAACAACGGCTGGAGGGAACTGCCTTTCAGTGCACGTCTGCATACAGAAGTGAAAAATATTCAGCATAACGCAGTTACAAGTAGGAATGTGAAAACGAGGATTTGCTTCTATCGACCTAACTTGACATAGTTAGGTTTACCTGTATCATGTGCACAGCCATCACGCATGCAGTGATGACCTCTGAAAGAATCTGCGCCTCATTTTTGTCAGAATCAGTATTCAACTTTGAAGAAGATGAATCATTGGTTAAGCTGGGTTCCAGATTGCCGTTTATTAGTAGCTCTTGATGCTTGCTTATAGATAACCTAGGGTCTGGTTTAATATTCTGCTTGTCTTCGAATTCTAGAGCCTCCCTTATCCTTGTGTAAGCATCTTCACCTCCCTTCCTTGATGACATTGCCTGTAAAGATACCATCATTGCGTTATCACACTAACTGCCGTCTATCTTCATGCCAAGAAAAATGAAGCAACAAAAACATATAGAAAAGTGATGTTTGGACTTCAGCCATTGATATGTTATGTCCCGAACATATAGTCTTACAAACCCAGAATTACAACACATTCACCTTATACCTGGGGATGAGACCCTTCATACCTGAATTGCAGCTTTTACCATCATTTGTGCTTTCGATCTTGAGACTTCAACAATTTCATTAACACTAGATCCTGACTCCTGGGAAATAGAACTGTCAAAGGAGCTCGGGAGGCCACCATAGATGGTGGAATTGTCTGGGCGTTTCATCCAAGGAGGAACGGAATTTGCTGGGTAAGTATTGCGCTGCCTCAAATTAACCACAGACGAAGAAACCTGCATGTTGAAGCAATTATTTTGAGACCGCCTACAAGATCAGAGAAGAATATGCTACACCAAAAACAGATGTAAAGCATGATATAAATTCACGGAAGCCACATGCCTGGCCACTGGCTTCCTTTAGCTGTACAAGTACTGTGGCGTAATGCTTCTTAAAAGGCTCGCTATCTTTTAAAGAGCATTCTTCACTGTTCTGATTTTCCAAGAAATTATTTGTGTCCCTAAGCTCCGTCAACAATGCCTCCTAAAATTCAAAAAAGAAAAAAAAAAGAAAAAAAAAACGAAAACTCTTTCTGAGCATCATTACTAATTCAGGGAAGATTATCAAAGAAGCTTGATGCTGAAAGAGTCACAGGGATGTGGATTAAGACACTACTAGGACATCAAGTCAAGGTGGCAAAGGACAAGCAGGTACAGTGACCGATGACTTCACCAAGTCCAATCGTAGAGAAGTGTTGAATTTGTCAGTAGTTTCGTAGGTAAAAGACAAGCAAGTACAGTAACCGATGATTTCACCAAGTCCAATCGTAAATAAGTGTTGAATTTGTCAGTAGTTTCATACACTTTACACACAATCATCAACCATATAGAAAAAATGCTAGAAGACCTAAGGAGTCGAGAAGAAAGCGGCTTAAAGTTAAAAGCATTGATACAAAAGATTTAACATATGGATGAAAGCGTTCAAGTAAACTGGAATAATGTGAAGACACCTAAGAACATGGGCAGTTTAGCATCAGAAATTTCTCAAATCTGACAAATGAACTTTAAATGAACTATATACATCTAAAATCAGCTTCAAGGATTAAAAAAAAAATAATAATAACCTTCTTATCAAGAACACGGGCCAAGTCAGAAAGAGTTCGTATATCAGCTTCCCTTGCTTGATTATGTGAAGGCACCAGACCAGATTGAATACATGATGTCTGTTGTGCTGTAACAATATCAGCAGATGATCCTTTCGGTTGTGAAGTTGCATGGTTGGTATCCCACTGTGCAAAATTTTAGAGAATATGGGGTTTGTCATATATGAATCTAGTATCGAGACTTCAATGAAATGAGCATATTAGAAATTGACAGTTTTTCCTTGGTAGAAATTCTGACCTTTCCCTGCTTTAAGGAAGCATTCATGGGGGTAGTTTCTTTCTCCGGATGCCCACTTGGAGCAGTCATCATAGGCCGTCCAAAATTCAGATTTCCATTCTTATTTGGCTCCTTAGATGCAAGAGAGAATTTGTCAAAAGCAATGCTCTGTCTTCTAAGAGCTTCTGGCATATTATCCAATGGGTTCATAGGCATACAATCAACATCCTGCAATGAAATTTTCACATGTTATACTCAAAGACAGATGATTGTGCTGATTGTCTTGATAGCACATAAAAAATAGGAAACAAAAGGATAAACTAGTAAAATTTTCAAGCAGCAGACTAAAGATAATCTCATCTGAAATCCCTGGGTTCATCTTTTTTTACCATTAACATACAATTGGTATGCAACTTATGAATTCATACAAGGAGGGAGGAGGATGGGTTCTAGTTTATGGTTCGTGTAGTTTTTGTTTCAATCAATACCCTCATAATTGTATACGGCCTTGCTAACTATTTGACTCACCAAGATCAAATAAGCTTATAGTTTGTGTGTGTTTGTTGTGGAAAGAGAGAAAGAGAGTATGAATATAAAATAGAAATAGTGACAAATAGAGAAGGCTCACTACCATGACAAATTCAACACCTATATCTGGCCGGTCAAACTGAACCCTGCATTTGTCATGATCAACTGTGAGCACACTTCCATCATGAACTTCTCTCGTTTTTGGATGAAGAGCAATTACTCGTTGCCCAACTGATAAAGGTCTAGCTAAATCTGTTGGGAGTCCTTCCCTAACACCAACACGGAGTTCAGCATAATGTTTCCTCACGGATTCCCTATATTGTTTAAGTTTGTCCCTTTCTTCACGAAGAAAGTGCTCTGAAAACCTTCGAGGTTTACCAAGGGAACTGCAATATAAATGAAGCAAATGAATAATATTCCGTTGTAGTTACCAAAATTCACAAACCGTATTGTAGCTTAGCCTGTACCTTCTAATGACACCCCATTCAACACGCGTTAGTCTTGGAATGTGTCCCAGTCCAACATGATTTAAGTACTCGTCAAACTCCCTTTTGGCAAACCAAGGATAGTCAAGCGCACTATAAAACCACTCAAAGGTGCACCATCTACGGGCTAAATGTGATGACAAACAACAAGAAATCTTCTCCTGCAAATCAAATGAGAAAAGAAAACTTTGGTTCTATATTTAACATAGCTAAACGTGCTCATATGAAAGAAAGGGATGACCATAGTTTTACCTTCAGATAGAGTGCTCTGTCCTGTACTGAGCTGGAGCGTATGTTAAGTTGATGTTTTAATTTTTTCTCAGTAGTCTTCTCTCTGGGTTGTAATGTTCTGGGTGTATACAGTTTACGCCTACTTATTCGTTTCTCTGGCAAACTATCTTTGCTTGAAATGAGAACCTGTGCATTCGATACCATTAAATCAGTTCCAGGTCGCCTATAATCGCTATTCAAAGACCCTTCCAGTGACCTGGCTGATTTCCATTGTTTTGACGGCGTAGACGTTTGACTGGTGCGCTTTCCTTTAGTCACTGGTTTATTTTCTTCTTCACCGAAGCCCTGCAGCATGTGGCAATCAGGCAAAATTATCAGTTATTTTCATTCAACAGAAATACCAACTCCAAAACATAGATACTTGACAGACATTTAGAACGAATACCTTGCAACATTAACATATTCAAGCCTATGCTAAATTTACTTATAAAGATAACATTATACTACTTTACCAAAGTAGGCTTCTTGGACTTAACCTTCAATTACCAAACAGAATTGACCATGCTAACTATTTTATCATAAAATTATGCTTCGAAGCCAGGTAGGACCCTGGTATTTGGTGATTCTAAATTCATTTCCGAAAACCTTGCAAGGGGAAGTGAATCTTGTATGATGATAAATAGCAATCCATGTAAACACAAAGCTTCTGCGCAGAAACAACATTTATATCATGTATGATGTGACTGTTAGGTGTAGAAAAGAAGCATAAGAGCAAGTAACAATTGAAAAGATAAGTAGATTTATCATGCTGAACATGATCAACTTCTTATTTGATAATTTAAATATAAATTATAGATATTCAACAAAGCTGACACCAATATGATGATATGGTTGTATCAGTATCATATGGCTATCCATGCTTCATAGATAGGCACATAGCTACAAGAGTCAAAATGATAACAAGGTTGCTTGCATGACTGTCCAAAAACTTAGCACAAGGCACTGTCCAAAAAGTATCCACAAAGCATTGGTTCTCTTACAAAGACATCTAAAAAAATGTATAAATGTAAATAAACCAATCTACATACCTCAGTCTTTAAAGGCTCATTTACATCAGATTCCCAATGGGCATCAGCATTCTGAAACTCGAAAACGAGTTACCATTTGTCATCAAATAACCCAAAAGTTAAAGAAAACTAATGTAGGAGAGATATTAAGAAACATTTATATTCATTCATTCCTATGTTTACCTTTGGTACCGAGGACTTCCGTTTGTTTTTCCATGTTTTCGTGGTAGACTGAAGTTGATGTTCTGCTTCAGAGACAGAATTAATATCAAATGCCCGGTCCCTCCCAAGTTTGGATTTTTTGGAATTAGTACCCTCAACTCCAGAGATTGCAAACGGTGCTCTCTGCTTTGCGCCTGGAGATTTACTTTCATTTTTGGTTTGGCTTGTAGATGTAGCTTCAGGCACAATAAATTTATCTTCCCTATCAAAGTTTGTTCCTTCCTCCTTCAACTGGACAGATGATCCTATATCCAACAAATCACAATTACATAACGATTAAAAGAAAAGAATTTGAACATTTAACCATGCATAATAGATTAAAAAAAAATGTGTGTGCATATTTATATAATAAAATCCATACCAGATTCCATTGTTGATTCCGGCATCATCAGAGACAAATCAGCCAAAGTTTGCAGAGCATCCAAGCATGAGCTATCATCTACAAGAACAATTGCAATATCAATATATTGTTGGCAAAACTAACTACAATCTAATAACAAATTGCAAACCCTTAGCAGCAAATTTAGGGACATGGTTCTTTAAAAAATTACCTCCAAAATATAGTTTCTTGCTTCTCTTCCTTTGATCTTGTGGAGAAGATCGTTCCCCTCTTGCTTCTCTTCCTTCTTCAGTGCCACTGCATGCTTCACCACCATCATCAAAGTGATGACTCCCAATGTCTTTAACTTTCTCTTTCCTTCCGTAGAACTTCTTCCCCTTCCGATGAATTTCGACTGTACCAAAACCTTCTAACAAATCTCTAGCATAATCTCCAGTTTCAGCCCCCCTGCTACTTATACTATCTTCCAACCAGTCTTCGTCCATTGAAGCATCACGAAGCCTGGCCCGAGCTTTCCCTGGTGGTGGATGCTAAATTACAGAAACAAGAAATAATCAAACAAATCAGTACTGAAAGATCTATGAACAAGGCAACGAAGGTTGTTGCACGTAAAGTGGAGCCATAATACCATTCTGTCTGAGCTTTGTGCAGAAGAAGATTTTATATGCATGGATCTCCTATATGGTGATCGAGAAACTTGCGGAGAGCCTCCTCTCTGCGAAGCATCAGTTAATAATGCTGCCACATGTGCAACTTCATCATCATTGTCCGCCCCTGACTTACGGCCCCTTCTAATTGGAGAAACATAAGTTTGCGTATCATCTTTCTTATATGAAACTGGGAAGCGAGGCGTCCTCTTCCCGACTGCACGAGGCTGGTCACCTGTTAAAATGGGAGGTTACAAATACAGAAATCAAGCTTCAGATGGTAAAAACGAACTAATTACAATGCAACAGAATATTTTCAGTAACCATTTTTCTAGTTATTTTTAATTCCTGTAAATTCTCTTGTGCTCTAAAAACATATATGCACAAGAATAAATCAACTTTTCTCTTACACACTAAATCTAAGATCCAAAATATGGTTAAAAAAAAAATACTAGACAACTAAGATTATATTATTCACAGCCAAAAACCAATCAATCATTTCTGAACCCTGCATGACACCAGTATTACTATTGAGAACAAGAACTCTGCTTAATTTTCTTGTAGTCTTCACTTTTCTATATATTTAGCCACACCCTTGCAAACACAAAGGATATAAGGAATCGTTTGATGGTATGTTCATCATATAAGATAACCTACCATCAAGCTTTCTCTTTTTTAATAATGACAGGCATCCTTCGAGTGAAACACTGGAATGAGACTGGAAATTATCTTTTGAGGCACTGATCTGATCTTTCCCAAACTTACGCTTCTGTGGTTTCCTAGAAAATACTAAAGCATCGTTGCTCTCTCGTTCACTATCACTGCCATCCTGTCCATTTACAGGTGAGAAATTCAGTTACAAAATGGGACCCCTGACAAATAGAAATATTTAAGTTCATACTACTATAACACATACAAGATGTATAAGTGTAAATAAGGTGATGAGATTGTTTCTTTTACAAAAATATCACATGCTCACCTCATTTATTACTCAGAAATTCTAATGTCACATGCGCGCGCGCACAGACACACACACACACACACACACACACACACACACACACACACACACACACACACACACACACACACACACACACACACACACACACACACACACGTGCATGCATACAAACAAAAATGGATAAATTTAGAGACACACCATTATGTCATAGTTAGAAACATATCAAATCATATACAACCTGCACTTGCAATAACAGAAGCGCACAGACACAAGCATACTTAACTAGTTTTACTAGATAATCTGAAAACAAGTGAGCAAACCCACATGAAAACAAACCCCAAAATTGGTTTAGAAATTTGAATACCATCTCAAAATATAAACCCCAAAAACTGTCTAAATATATAACCCAAAACTTATCCCAAATCAAATCCAAAAATCCTGGGAGCACATTCAATCTCACCAGAACATTATAGTGATCTGTCATCATCGCAATAAGGCCAACTACAGAAGCTGTCCCCTCTGGCAATGATAAGTACGCCTGAAATTTGAAGTATTAACATTTCTACAGTTAGAGATAGTATAGGAAGACCTTATAATGAATGTTCTATCATTAGTTTAAGGTAGCATCATGGACTAAACATACTCGGTTCATATTGTAAAGAGACTCCACCATGTCAGTGCTTCTGTTGCGCACTGCAGCAGCCACCTAGAAATCACAGAAATCAATAATCTAAGAGATAATGGAAGAAAAAAAATAAAAAAAGCATAAAGCATGTCATTGAAGCATAAACTACAACAAATAAGATATGGGAAATTCGCTCGATATATTCCTACAATATGTTTCAGAAAAATTTTCCTGATGATATATGCTAAATAGCACCAACACATACGATTATCTACAAAATTTGCAAACTCAACTGAATCAGGAGAACAAATAATGGCATACCTTCCTCCAATCTTTTCCATATTTTCGGTAGGCATCATAAAAACGCTCAAGCTCTCCCTTGCTCCACTGTGGTCCCAACGTATCAGACAACTTTCTCTTCTATGCAATAAATTCAAAAAAAAAAAAAAACATCGTAATTATATTATCAGTCTCCACAAATGCTCAAATGAAATATAAGTATAATTTTTTTAACCCAAAAAAAAAAAAAAGCAGGAGCTACCCGTTGCTTTTTTTTGGTTGAACCTCTGCCGTATTTATCAGGAGAAGCCTCACTTAAAGTCGAATACCACTTTGCACTTTTGGATTTTCTTGTTGGCGCCATGGTCAAACTTCGTATCTGAATCATATAAGGTAAAGAAATTAAAAATAGCACCTGGGGCACTGATATTAAGAAATTGCAACCCAGTAGTACCAACTATAATTATAACAATCAACTATCGTGACACTACCATAAACAAAAACCTAAAATAGTATGATAATCAATAGAAAGGAAAACCCATTTTCTTGTAACAAAAACAAACCCATTTTCTTTATATTAATTCATTCCCTATGCTACTCAATATAAGATCTATAGCCTCGAGGACTGATCAATAAGAAAAAAACAAGGAGACGGACTAAGCATGAAGATCAAAGAATTTGAAACTGAAGTCACCCAAAGCACAAATTTTCTGTAAAACATGCGCCTACTTATGCTTTATAAAAAAATTCTCAACTAAACCTTATTTTACAAAAACCACAGTGTGCAAAATTCAAAAATTCAAAATAAACCAGAGCACAACGCAGAAATCAAATTCAGATTGGTAAAATACTTGATTTCCCACAATCACATAAAATTCTGAGATCGATTCCCAAATTCAAAAACTCACTCTACATGCAATCAGTCAAATCGCCAAAACTGGTTTAGAAAAAAACGGCTTCTAAGAACCCACTTCTAAAGGAGCCAAAAACAAAGCAATTAAGAACTATTTTTCAAAAAAATAACTAATTTCAATTTAATCAGCGTTGCTAATCCTTTTTAAAACCCTAAAAATCACAGATCGGAGGAGCTTACTCGTCGTAGGGTTTATGCAAACCCAAATTGAACCATCAGAGCGAGGGAAGGAGAGGGACGTTTAGAGAGAGAGAGTGATTCGGCGAAGGAGATGAAGTTTTAGAGATAAGGAGGGAGAAAGAGAGAGAGAAAAGAGAGTGCGTATTTTGGAGAGAGAATGAATGAGATAGAGAGGAGGCGTTGCCGCGAAACTTGAATATAAAGGTGAGAAGGCAGAGCCAATGAAATTTTTTGATTTTCTTTTTCTTTTTCATTACGTTTTTCACAGAGCGTGTTGAAGATAGAGGAGGGAGAATACGGGTTTTGTATTTGTGGGGTGCTGATCATCGTACACGTGGACTCGCTGGTGAATCTCTACGGTTTAGCCTTGATTCTGCTTTTAAGTTCTGTACGAACGAGTATACACGATTGGATTTGAAAAAAATTCCCCGATGCGGATTTAAAATTAGTGCCCCTTGCAATTTATGTTAAATCAGTGCCCCTTGCAATTTAAAGGGACGTTGTTGGGGTTATTTTTCGAAAAGTTACTAGTCGGTAGGCCAGGGCAATGGTTTGGTCACTTTGGGCCAGGCCCAATTTATTGGATAAGTTTTAATCGTTCTGGCCCATTATTATTCCAGTCAAAGAATATAAATACTGAAAAAAAGAGGACTAATATTCAATATATATAACTCAGGCTAAGCTAAATCCATCGTTACACAACCGACGAGAGAAACTTGAGTGTGCATAGAAGAAGATCAAAGAATTTGAAGCATCAAGATGTGCCACAATAAAACCTGACTCCAATTGATGAGCAAGTCAAACAAGCAGAAAATATTTGCTTCGGAAATTTGACGTGAAGCGCTAGCAAACTTGCCACAGTAGGGTGCAGAAGTTGACTCAGGAGAACCTGGATTACGGATTAGAACCCTCTTCAATCCTGAATTGCTATGAAGAAAATTCTGATTTGAAGAAATTACTTCTGATGCAAGAAATGAAACCGGGAAAGTAAGGCAATTCTGATCCCAATATGTCCTGCCAGTGCACTTCTGTATCTTCTAGCGCCCCTCACCATCTGTATGTGCATCCCAAGTAGTACCATTCTGATCATGAATGATGGATCTATCTTTCAATTACGCGTCTACTGTTGGGAAACTCGTCAAATCCCTTGCTGTTGTCCCTGCCATATCCTTCTCTTCTATTGCCCTTAAAATTGCGTGTATCATCCCCTCTGTTGCTCATTCTCTGCCCAGCAAAAGCACTTCCTCGAAATCCTTTGTTGTTACCACGAGACTCTCGCGATGGTCTATCAAAATCATCGTTGAAAGAGTCCCTCCTGCCACCTTTTCCAAATCCATCTCTTTTAGGACCCTTAAAACTCCCGCCAAAATCATTTTCCCTAAATCCTTTGTTATTACCACGAGACTCTTGTCCTGATCTATTAAAATCAACATCGAAAGAGTCCCTCCTACCAGCCTTACCAAATGCTTCTCTTTTAGGACCCTTAAAACCCTGTGTATCACCACCTCTGTTACTCATTCTTTGCCCATCAAAATCATTTCCTCGAAATCCTCTACTATTGCCATGAGGCCCTCGTGTTGATTTATCAAAATCATCATTGAAAAAGTTCCTCCTACCACCCTTCATTCCACTGGATTCAAATGTTGTGTCTTTCGTAAAGTTGTAGCTGCCGCGACCTTTGAAGTTGTTTTCTTTATTCTTTCTTGGTCTCTTTTTATGAGACCCATCATCATCTGAATCTGAACAAGAAACTGAATCATCTTCGATATCAAATTTCCCTCTCCTCTGAAATTTTTTTCTCCCAGAATTCAATTTGCTTTTCCTGGATCCAAAGTTTTGATCTAGATCATCATCATCATCAGAGTATAACCCAGCTTCATCATCAGAACCAAAGCTTAACCCCTTTGATGGGCCAGCTGTATCTCTACCCCGACCTCTTGACCTTGAATCCGCAACATGACTTGATTTCCAGTTGGGATGAACCGAAAGCTGCTTGTCAGAATCTACATCAAGTTCATTGTCATCCGAGAGAGAAAATGCTGCCCGTGGAAGTGCAGATTTAGATTGCCTATTGTAAGAAGGTGATTGTGTTGTGCGACGACCATGCAAACTATTGTCAGATTCTTCAATGTCTTCTGCTTCGGACCCTTCAAACTCAGAAAACTCAATCGAAGCATTCTGTGCAGAATTTTTGTTACGAGTGTCTAACTCGTAATTGTCAATATCATCATCTTCATCATCAAAATCATCAAACCCTCCCCGTGGCCTAACAGTTTCAGCATCAGAGTATTCTTCATTGTGGACCCTTGGTACTCTGCTATCTTTACTGAAATTGTACTCCGGGCGTCTAAAATTTTGTCCTTGATCCTGATTACCAATTGCACCTTCACCCATTACCGTAGAATCTGCGTGCTCAAAAGCAGCAACATCAGCTCCATCTGACTCATTGTCATCAAAATCAAAATTCCAGGCATTAGAGTCCCCATGAAGAACAGCAGGCTTGTCCATCCTTGTCCTAGGGCCATGCTGTCTTTCTTGAACTTTGTTCTCTAAATATTCATCCGGTGGCCGCTTGCAATCACAATGAAAACATGCCATATTTCTCCTATAATTTAAAAAGTTGCACCTGCCATATAACAAGCAACATCAGAAAATCACGACTCTTGAAAACTAAACTAACTAGAATAAATGTGAATGGGCATTCAAGGGAGCATATAAGAGATTATGGGAGAGTCCAAGAGTCAAAAAAATGTCAGGTTTCTAGAAGATGACAGCAATAGTGATTATTTAATGTCAATTCAACGACTTCAAATCGATGTAAAGCACGCAAAACAAATATGTGCATGAGTGGATGCTTACGTGTGTGCAGAGTGTGTTAAGGTCAAGATAGCAGGTCAATATTATAAAATCGCAGTTGGCCTCAAACTCTTATTCAATCAAGAAGGAATGCTTTATTGAGCATACTGACGAACGTAAAATTATATGACCAAGATACTCATGATGTTTATATGTTAACTGCACAATCTACAGAGTCGAGATATCATCCCACCATAGGTACTATTTACAAATCAAACCCAACTTTCGAAGTTGGCTTCGACATGAAAATGAGCAATACAACGAGAAAATTTTGAAAAGTACTAAAATGATATCTTACCCAGGGCATTCCCATTCACCTGGAAGCAGTTGTCTCTTTGGCCGTTTTGCATCACATTGCAGGCAGATGGTGTTCTTGGCAAAATTCATGAAGTCGCACCTGATTACACTCAGCATCCTCAGCAAATTGTAGGAATTAAAACTTTCACAAAACTAAAGCGGCTGACAACAAATTAGCTAATTCAATTCAACTACTCCTATCAACAGCTAGAAAGGCTAGAAGTACGAATGAGCTTAGTCAATGGAAAGCCATTTAATGGATCCTAAAGAACAAACTATTCCTCATAGGAAGTTAACACTGCAGTCCCTTTATTCGAGGGCTGCAGATACATCCAGGAATGCCTATAGGCAATGATATGTAAAAAAACTTTAATACAAAAACTAGACCTGCCGGAGTAGAATTTTTACAGGAAAGCATAAAATAATTAGTACGGATTTCCCAGAAAAGTATTGCCAAAGTATTAACTGTAGAAAATGAACAACTTGAACATGACTACAAAAAAGCAAATAAATTAGAAGAAACATACTTAGAGCATAGCCAGTCCCCCTTTTTCATCTCAATGTCATCCCGTCCAACTCGTCTTCTTGGAGGGGGAGGAGGCTGCTTTACTTTTGGGGGTGGTTTTTTTATTACAGGAGGTGGAAGGTTAGGATCTATTGGAACTGCACTCAGCTTGACAACCTGATGAAGCAATTTACGAACTACTGTCTTAACAGATTTCTGTTTCAGAACTGACTTATTGACTACTGATCCATTTACAGGGTCAAATCCATATGCGAACAAAACACGCATTATGTCAATAGTCCGTGCCTCATCCTCTTTATTAGTAATCAGATATGCTCTTTCACAAGAATTCCTTAAACTGCAGGAACTGCAAACCTGGCATACAAATGAGTACTCAGTCCTTAAAATGCTAAGTTACGTAATCTTATCTATATGCACAAATAATACGAGGTGCGAGACAAAGAAACGAGACCCTTCAGATATCATAATTTTCCTATATGAAGAGAGATATTCAAATATATCTCTTTAATCAAAGACCAGAGCAGAGTACATCGTAATATCATTCTAAACCCCAAAGCGCAAAGGCTAAAAAATTGAGAACATACAAATATTCTGGATAACATAACACATAAAATCAGGAATTATCTTTAGTAACACTTACATCTCCTTCATCCAGGTGGGTATGCTTCCTTAATAGTTTTGAAGAGAAAACCACCTTCTTGTCGGTACTCTGGCATCCAAAGCCCACCAAAAGTTGAATGTCCTGTCTCGACAAGGACCTAAAATTTTCTTTTTCAGATTTTATCCATACTATAATAGCAATCATCACAATATGTTACCCAGCACACATGCATTAGCAAGAGCTAGCTACCTATAAACAACAAAGTGTGCACTTAAAAACTCGGTCAATTTGATTAATATAAAGCTAAAACTAAAAATCGTTAATCATGTGGTTGCGCCACTCACCCTTCTATCAGTTAGTCATAAAAATAGGATAGATATTAACTTACATTCATATGTCATTTTGCATAAAATCAATGTAAAACAAGCATGTTATTTAGCAAATTTCCAAAACTACAAACCTCATGATATCGAATCGGTCCTTCCCGAAATTAAGACAAGCTGTATGAACAGCCTTGTAATCGTTGAAATCAACACCTTGGGCGTCCCCTTCCAGCGCCAAAACAGCTTCTGAAGCCTCAAAGCCGATATCTTGGACCATTCTGTCCTCATCCATCCTCCTATGATCAAAGTAATTCTGCTGCACCAGCCTCTCCATCAGTTCAATCCACTCCGGCCATGGGTGCACCACCTCCACCTTTTTCTTAGCTATCACAAGCCTCTCCAGCCGCTCCGGCTCGGGCAAAGCCAATTCGGATTTAATCAAATTAGCACTAGTATCATTATCATTTGTAACTGCCGACCCTGATTCTGGTTCATTTTGGGATTTTTTGGATTCCCGCCAAGCTCGGATCTTCTGAAGGGTCTGATCTTTCTCGGAGCGCTCTTTCTCGATGGCATCAATTTGGTCGAAGACGAAGCTCAAACGTGCAGAGAGAGAGGAAGTAGGTTTCGGGTCCGAGGAGGAGATTGGGGTTGGGGAGGTTGAGAAGGGTCTTAAGAGAGAGAGGAGAGCTGGAGTAGAAAGTACGGAGCTTGGAGAACAGCGAGAGAGGCGTTTGAGGAGGAGTAGAGAGTACGGAGTTTGTGCCATTTCAGAGAAGAAGAACGAGAGTATTCGACTATGGTGTTAAACCTTCCTCCATGGAAGAGACAGGGAGAGGCCGAAGGCGAGCTTAAACCCTACGGTGGGCTTTTTAGTGAAAAATGGAAAATGAGTAATTTGGATTTCACAACTCTTTTCCCTATTTTGTTTAGTTTTCGTGTCAAAGGTTGGGCTCATGTCATAGCCTTTTTTCATTTATTTTGTTTTATTATAATATTATAAATATAAGCATTTTCAATAACACCTGATTTTTAATTTTAATCACACACATCCAATTTGGATACATTATTTCAGGAAATTTTTTTTTTGGATACATTATTATTATTATTTTGGTAATTCTTATCACGAGTTATTCAGACCAGTTTGCGAGTACTTAGACTAATTCTCATTTAGGTCGGAATATAAGTAAAATCTTAGTTAATGTATTTCCACTGAAAATTAAATTCAGACAGTATTCAAATGATTCAACCCAATTGAAATGCGATAACCAATCCCGCTACATTTAGTGTTTATTTAGACACTTTATTTCACCAAAAGATTGTAGTTGCAACTTTCTAGACTAAAAAGATCATGCATAAATTATATTTCTCAAGAGGTGTAAACCAAATGACATCTCTCTATAAAACTCATACATGTTTTGAAAAGGTTTCTAATAGGTTAAGAATGTTCAACTTGCTGCCGCTTCTTGAGAGAGCATAAGCTTCTTGGTGTCATTTTGCACACTTTGATGGCCATTCCATTGAATGGGTCATTCCATGGAAGCCAAGCCGCAAATAGAGTACCAAAAGAATGAAAATTAGCAGGTGAGAATTCTTGAAATTCCAAGTGATCGACACCTCCAATATTGATGATCATTTTCATATCTGCATCAACCTGTCGATACTGAAAATCATTTGATGTTATAATTTTGACATATAATAATATTAAATTACAGTTTTAGATGTTGAAATAACAAAATCAAATCATAGTCCTAGATGGCAATGACTCTTTTTTTAAGGAGAAAAATTAGACAAAATCGTTCGCTCCATCTCTCATCACGAGAAGAACTATCAGCCTCTGATCAGTGGTCCTCGGCATCCACCTGAGCACACATAATCATCTGCGCCACCCCATTGTGGTGCGCCTCCTGCGTCACGTTCACTGCGACGTCCCCCGTCGTCCCCATAATCACCTTCATCAGAACTTGCACAACATACCTCCGCTTGTTGAAGTTGTCATTGTGCAGCATCACCCTGTGCGACAGTGACATTTTCATCGATCTCCTAAATAAAATTACGTAATGATAGCTATTTATGTGTTATTATTACGTATTAACAATATAATCCTTTGTTATGCAAGCATTTCCAGTATCAGCACTTCCAAATGAAATTTTTTAAATATTAAATTATGTCAGACTCATGGTATAATTTAGTTTAAATTCATCGCAAGTTTTAAATTTACTTTAAATTGAACTCGAAGTCGTGGCTATTACTTCTGTTTTCTGGTTGGCTTGTCCAACTAACCACCACCTTTCCCAAGCCTGGTGGTTGATGCACGTGTACCGCCATCAAAATGCTCGGACTTGAGCATTGTTCATGAAAATATTATTAGGAAAAATTGTCCTGTTATGCAAATCCATGGCTGCAATTGCGGAATAATTTTTTCCCTCTTTGAGTGATAAAAATAGGCTAAATAAATCTAACAAATTCCAACACCACAAATATACCCAGAATAATAAATTCAAGTGCAGAATAACCCAAACTGAAAAATAAACACAACCACAAGAACACCGAGATTTTTAACGTGGAAACCCCTCAATGTGAAGGGAAAAAACCACGAGGTGACAGTAAACCACCTACACTCAAAAACTCCACTATCAACAATAATGGGCTACAACAGTTTCTCTTTAGATCAAACTAGAGTCTCACAAAATTACAGTAAATCATCAAGAACAATTATCTTGGCTCAACAACACAATATTCATCATCTAAAACAAAGATGGATTCCAAAATCAATAAAGAGAAAGTTTAGAATTCACCAATTTGGATATCCCAAAAATAGATGATGGAGAGGCTAATCTGAGAATCGACTCCGGTAGAGTTGTAGAGCTTTAAGCAAGGATTCGCCACATGAAATTTGAGCCAAATCGGAGAAGAATTGACCTCTAGATCTTCTTGAATAAGCGCTCTCTCTCTCTCTCTAACTCTTTCTTCCCCCTCTCTCTCTTCTTTTCTCTCCGACGTTCCCCCTCTTCTCTCTGTTTTTTTTTTCTTCTGAACAAACTTCTTCTTAATTAAAGAAGAAGGCAATTTTTTTTTTTTTTGCTTTTGACTAAAGGGTTGGGCAACCCACATGGGGTGGACCCACCCAACAAATCTCCCCCTCTATCTCATGTGGGGGGCTCAACCAAGCCCGCTCTTCCTCTGCACGCTTCCAGCTGGTTCTTAGGCAAAGCTTTTGTAAACATATCTGAACCATTCTCACTAGTGTGCACTTTCTCCAGGTGTAACTCCTTACTCTCAAGTATATCACGAATCCAATGATAACGTACATCAATATGCTTGGATCTTGAATGAAACATTGAATTCTTGGAGAGATGAATAGCACTTTGGCTATCACAGTAGACAATATATTTTTCTTGTTGTAGGCCTAGTTCTTGTAGAAACCTCTTCATCCATAAAGCTTCTTTGCATGCTTCAGTCATTGCAAGGTATTCAGCTTCTGTGGTGGATAGAGCAACACACTTCTGTAACTTAGATTGCCAAGAAATAGCTCCCCCTGCAAAAGTCATCAAGAATCCTGAAGTGGACTTCCTGGTATCAACATTTCCAGCCATGTTTGCATCTGTATAACCATCCAATACAGGTTCACCATTGCCAAAACACAAGCATATCCTGGAAGTACCTCTGAGATACCTAAGTATCCATTTCACTGCTTCCCAATGCTCCTTACCAGGATTAGAGAGGAATCGACTGACGACCCCAACTGCATGAGCAATATCTGGTCTCGTACAGACCATAGCATACATCAAACTGCCAACTGCTGATGAATAAGGTACCTTGCTCATTTCTTCTTTTTCTTTCTCACTTGTAGGACATAGTTGGGTTGTGAGCTTGAAGTGACCTGCAAGTGGAGTTGACACTGCTTTGGCTTTATTCATATTGAATCTTTCAAGAACTTTTTCGATGTAGTTTTCTTAAGATAACCAAAGCTTTCCATTCTTCCTATCACGGGAGATCTTCATACCAAGAATCTACTTTGCTGATCCCAAATCCTTCATGGCAAAAGACTTACTAAGCTCTTTCTTCAATTTTTCAACTTTACTTGCATCATGCCAACAATCAGCATGTCATCAATATAAAGCAGGAGAATAATAAAGTCATCACTAGAGTAATGCTTTGTAAACACACAATGATCTGACATTGTCTTCTTGTACCCATGGCTTGCCATAAAAGAATCAAACTTCTTATACCACTGTCTTGGTGCTTGCTTTAGCCCATATAAGCTCTTGTTCAGTTTACATACAAGATGCTTTTTTCCCTTGACTTTAAAACCTTCAAGCTGCTCCATGAAAATTTCTTCTTCTAACTCACCGTGAAGGAATGCAGTTTTCACATCAAGTTGTTTGATCTCCAGGTTCAAGCGAGCAGCTAGACCAAGAACAACTCGAATAGAGGACATCTTCACAACTGGAGAGAAAATTTCTTCAAAGTCAACTCCTTTCTTTTGACCGAACCCTTTCACAACTAACCGTGCCTTGTACCTTAGCTGTAAGTTACTTTCAATCTTTAACCTGTAAACCCATCTATTCTTGAGAGCTTTCTTGCCTTGAGGTAACTTTACCAAGTCATAAGTATGGTTCTCATGTAAGGATTTCAATTCTTCTTGCATGGCTTTCAACCACTCTGTCTTCTTCTCATGTGAGGTAGCTTCTTGGTAGGTCTCTGGCTCCCCCCCATCAGTAAGCATCACATATTCATGTGGAGAATATCTGGTAGAAGGTTGACGCTCTCTTGTAAATCTTCTCAATTGAGACTCAACAACTGGTGCTTGATGCTTCTCAGCCTTTTCAACATCTTCCCCAACCTGGTCTTCAAGAAAGACAACATCTCTACTTCTGATGATCTTCTTGTTCACTGGATTCGATAACCTGTACCCAAATTCTTCATGACCATAACCCACAAAGATACATGGCTTTTCCTTGCCATCAAGCTTGGATCTCTCATCTTTTGGAATATGAACAAATGCCCTGCAGCCAAAAACTCTCAAGTGATCATAAGAGACATCTTTTCCTTTCCAGACTCTTTCAGGTACATCACCCTCCAAAGGAACTGAAGGAGAAAAATTGATCAAGTCAACTGCAGTTCTCATAGCTTCTCCCCAAAAGGACTTAGGTAGCTTAGCATGAGAGAGCATACATCTCACTCTTTCTTCAATAGTTCTATTCATTCTTTCTGCTACACCATTCTGCTGAGGGGTTTTTGGAACAGTCTTCTCAAGCCTGATACCCTGACTCTTACAGTAAATTTCAAAAGGACCTCTGAACTCACCACCATTATCTGCTCGAACACTGACAGGACCCACCCCGATTATCGCCTCGATAATCGGGAAGCATCCTGCTCCCGTCTGACAATCGAATCCAAAAGACCGGAAAACTAATTAATATTACAACACACCCATTGTCAGACCAGGGAGGTTAAACGATTACAACCGACTGGACGTCTAGTCCACAGTTTCACAGAGCATAAAATTACAAAACAAGTTAAAGAAACAAATCCTACTCTGTGAACTAACTACTCCGCAACGGAAAACTTTATGCCTCCGCCTCTGCCTCGGCGCTTGCCCCCGCACTTGTACCACGACCTGGAGGGAATTTAAAACAACAAGGTGTGAGTGGACCGAAACATAAGTTTAACAGGAAAAACAGTTTTTCCGAAATCGGGTTCGCCCTCCAGTTTTGTAATCCGCATGCATAACCAAATATTCAAAACTTGTGTATTAAACTTTTGGAAACTCTTTTTCCGAAACACATGAAAAACGTTACAAGGATCGTCATAACTCATGTAAAACCATTTAATAATACCAAATTCCAGAAACCGTTATTTTGAAACATTATTTGCACAAATCAAGTAAAACGTAAATCAATGATCATGATTATGCCGTTGGATCCATCCGAGTCTTTAAACTCAACATTAGGCCTTCCCGGGATATCAACGAGTCTTTAAACTCAAAACATGATTAGTAGGCCTCGGGGGTATCATAATAATCGAGTCTTTAAACTCACGAGTCTTTAAACTCAATTTTCGGGCCCGCCCCCATCATCAACATACCGGGTCTTTAAACCCAAAACCAGATCCAACCATCAACCGGGTCTTTAAACCCAAAACCGTTTTTAAAACACAATAAACCATGATTCATCACAACCGTTTTCCAACATCATTCCGAAATCATATCACAACATAGTAGGACTTATGTCCGAAGTCACATGCAATTTCCAACACATGCAATTTCCGAAAATTACTTCACAATATGATCAAACATCATAAATCCGAAACATGCATATTCATATCCAGGTACTTCATCAAAATCATCACGCATGCATAAGCAACAACCGAAATCTCGAAATGCGTGAAATACGATAAATATCTCGAAAAACGTGAAAACATGTAAAACCGATATATCATCTCACCATCATAAAATCATATGTAAAACCATGAGATAAATAAGCAAAATAGTCATGCATGCCCAATTTAGAAATCAAAAAAGTCCACTCACAGTCTTAGGACGCGTCAATCGCGTCCCACGCGCTCCTCCGTAGTTTCGGAAGTGTCCGGGCCTGTGAAAACGTACAAGAAGGGTTACAAACATCCCAAAATAACTCGTAGGATTTTTCCTAATTTTTCCGGATTTTTCGGCGAAAATAAACTTAAAGGCTTAATCTTCCGGACTCCCGAAATTATCCCGAATGACTCCCGATCGATTCGAACTCTAAAGATAGAATGCTAGTTAGACTGAAAGGATTAATTCTCATGTTGACCGTGATCGGAGTTGACATCACACGCGCCGTCACGCGCCGCCCAAAGTGGCTGCGCGTGAAAGCCACGCGCCAAGCTACAGTACCTTCGTCCTTACCCGAATCAACTGATAAACGGGTCTATTACCCGCGACTCAACCCGACCAGTTCAAGCCCAATTCTCAATCAATTCCTCTCGTTTTTGATCCTATTATCTTCTCTAATCCTTTAATTTTAGGTCTGTATTGAAGATTAACCTCGACTAGTACCCAAACGACCCAACTCAAACTCGAACAGTCGAAAAAAATCGACTTCTGGAACTCACCCAAACTAACTCCATTCTCAAATTAATTTCACCAGTAGCTTAAGGGGACTTATACGAACACAATGGTACCATCAATTGGTCTCGCCGTTACCTGGAAGTCGTCGTCCTCAAGCTCGAAAATACTCAGAACCAGGGAACTCCGTTCTTGGCCAATTCGTGAGTGTCGTCCTTCGAATTCGACGTGGTTGGTTTCCTTTTGCTCCCAGAAGACTAGAATGGCCCCTGGTTTCAATCAACAAGCCTCAGAAATCGAATTCAATTTTTCCCTCCAACTGGTTCATCTCTGAACTGTAACTCAGGTTCCTGGGCGAAACGGGCTCCAATCCCTTCAGTTCTTGCACCGTAGTGATTATTTCACTCCAAGAAGTCTCACCGTGTGATTAGATTGCTCCCTCGACCCTTAGAATTTGAACTCTGCGATTTCCCCCCCAGAAACCCGAAAATGGTTCTTCACTGGTTCTCACAATCTCTCTCAGATTTTCCACAGCAGGAAGGATGCAAATGAGTCTCTAAGCCCAAAGGCATTCAGAGTAATCGATTCAAACGGCCAGCAACTCGTGGGAGACACTCTGAAGTCTCTGAAAACGGTTTCCCGCAAGCACAGAGACCACAGCCATTCCTCACTCTCCCGTGCTCTGAGCTCTGCCCAAACGTGCACCAAGGTCACTCAATCCTGCTTCCACTGCCTAAAACCACATAAACAAATCGTCTGAGCCCTTCCACTAGCCATAAACAATTGCACGCACAAGACCCACGACCGTGCACTCTGTTTTTCACGGTGGTGAACAGTAACCACCGTGAAATGACCAAAATGCCCCTCTGTGCAATAATTACCAAAATGCCCTCCAACATCCGTGACCCATAACTCGGTCATCCGACGTCCGTTTCAAGCGCGCCGCCTGTCGTTGTACTCGGGGGCGTGAGACGAACATAACGGTCTTCGAGTCAAAGGAATATCAATTGTCAAACAAAAAGTCAACTTTTTCCCCTTATAACGCCCAAATTACGATAATGCCCCTGAACTTCCGAACATCATAACTTTCACTCCGAGCGTCCGAATCGGACGTGCCACCTGTCTATGAACTCGTGACATCCCGAACTACGTCACGGTCATCACTCAATGTCCGTTCGACCTCCAAATCAAAAAGTCAACAAATTGACCACACAAACACAGGGGTAAAAACGTCATTTTATTCAATATTTATAATATTACATTTCCAGAACGTCCGGGGCGTTACAATCTCCCCCCCTTAAGAAATTTCGTCCCGAAATTTCAAGGAAACAAGTAGGGGAACTGTTCTCGCATCTGCGCCTCGGGTTCCCATGTGGCTTCCTCCACATTCTGGTTCCTCCAGAGAACCTTTACCAGAGGAACGGTCTTCCGACGTAGCACTTTATCCTTTCGATCCAAAATCTGTACCGGCTGTTCCTCGAAGCTCAAATCATCTCGAAGTTCAATGGGCTGATCCTCCAGTACGTGAGATGCGTCAAACACATATTTCCGCAACATCGACACATGAAAAACATCGTGGACCCTCGAAAGCTCTGGCGGTAGTGCCAGCCGGTAGGCCACCGGGCCAATCCTCTCGGTAATCTCATAAGGTCCAATATAACGAGGGCTCAACTTTCCTCGCCTGCCGAATCTCACTACACCCTTCCAGGGGGACAATTTCAGAAATACCCGATCTCCGACCGCAAACTCTAGGTTTCGAATCCGATGGTCCGCATAGCTCTTTTGTCTGTCCTGGGCTGCCTTGAGCCGATCCCTGATGAGTCTGACCTTCTCGGTCGTCAGTTCCACCAATTCGGATTTAGTCAGTTTCCTTTCACCCACGTCCGTCCAACACATCGGAGTTCTGCACTGCCGTCCGTACAAGGCTTCGTACGGAGCCATCCCAATGCTCGCTTGATAGCTGTTGTTGTAGGCAAATTCCATCAAGGCTAGATGTGACTCCCAAGTGTCCTGAAATTGCAAAACGTAAGCTCGCATCATATCCTCCAAAGTCTGGATGGTCCGCTCAGACTGGCCGTCAGTCTGAGGATGAAATGCAGTACTGAAACGAAGTTTCGTCCCAAATGCTTCCTGCAGACTCTGCCAAAATCGAGAAGTAAACCTCGGGTCTCGGTCAGAAACTATTGATTCCGATGTACCGTGCAGACGAATGATCTCGTCGATAAACAACTGGGCCAACTGTGTCATCCTGAAGTTCTCTCGTACCGGCAAGAAATGAGCTGATTTCGTAAGCCTGTCCACAATCACCCAAACTCCATCGTGACCCCTGGGTGTCCTAGGAAGTCCAAACACAAAATCCATCGTTAAGTGATCCCATTTCCATTTTGGAATAGGTAGTGGTTGCAAGGCTCCATAAGGTCGTTGTCTCTCAGCCTTCACTTGCTGGCAAATCAGACACCTGCTGACAAACTCGGCAATCTCCCGTTTCATCCCCGGCCACCAGTAGTGCTCTCGCAAGGTACGATACATCTTGGTCCCACCAGGATGCATCGCGTAGGCCGAACTATGAGCTTCGTCCAAGATCTCCTTTTTCAGTGCCTCAACGCCGGGCACACACAACCGTCCTTCTTTTAGCAAAGCTCCATCCTCCCTGACTGTAAAATCTAGCTGTTCACTGGCTTCCACTTCAATCCGAAGTACACATGAGACAGGATCTTGAGATTGAGCCTCAACGATCCGATCGACCAGAAGTGGTCTCACATGAAAATTAGCCAGCAAGACACCTTGGCCATCCAAACCCAAATCAATGCTATTCTTACGGAGTTCAACCAAAAGTGGTAAATGAACCGTCCGTAGATGTGCTACAGAATGCGTTGACTTCTGGCTTAGAGCATCAGCCACCACATTGGCTTTTCCCGGGTGGTACTCAATCGTGCAATCATAGTCCTTAATTAGCTCTAGCCACCGTCGCTGCCTCACATTCAACTCCTTCTGAGTGAACAAGTACTTCAGGCTCTTGTGATCCGTAAACATTCTGCAAGTCGCACCATACAGGTGATGTCTCCAAATCTTCAATGCATGCACAACAGCAGCTAACTCCAAATCGTGCGTAGGGTAATTGCGCTCATGCGGTTTCAACTGGCGCGAAGCATAGGCGATCACTTTCCCATGCTGCATTAGTACACATCCCAAACCCCGTAAGGATGCATCACTGTACACCTCAAATTCCCCGCTATCGTCCGGAAGGGTCAGTATGGGAGCAGATGTCAACCTTTCCTTTAGCTCCCGAAAACTACGCTCGCAATCGTCATCGCACTCAAACTTGACTCCCTTCCGCGTCAGTCGCGTCAACGGGGCAGCAATGGTAGAGAAACCCTCTACAAACCTCCTGTAGTAACCAGCCAAACCCAAGAAACTTCTGACTTCAGTGACGGTCCTCGGTTGTTCCCACTTCGCCACTGCCTCAATTTTCTGAGTATCCACACTGATCCCGTCAGTTGAGATCACATGCCCCAAGAAACTCACGTTCGTCAACCAAAACTGACATTTGCTGAGCTTCGCGTACAACTGGTTTTCCCTCAAGGTACCTAGCACCATCCTTAAGTGCTCCTCGTGCGCTTCCGCACTCCTCGAGTAGACCAGGATATCGTCGATGAACACGATGAAAAAGTGATCCAAGTAAGGCTGCAACACTCGGTTCATCAAATCCATAAACGCTGCGGGTGCGTTGGTCAAGCCAAACGGTATCACAAGGAACTCATAATGACCATAACGGGTCCTAAAGGCTGTCTTGGGTACATCCTCATCCTTAACCCACAATTGATGATACCCAGAACGTAGATCAATTTTGGAGAAGTACTGCGCTCCTCGCAGCTGATCGAACAAAACATCGATCCGAGGCAACGGGTATTTGTTCCTGACTGTTACTTTATTCAGTTGCCTGTAATCGATGCAGAGTCTCATACTCCCATCCTTTTTCTTCACAAACAACACCGGGGCTCCCCAGGGGGATACGCTCGGTCGAATAAATCTCATCTCAAGTAATTCTTGTAACTGCGCCTTCAGTTCTTTCAACTCGGCTGGCGCCATACGATACGGAGTCTGAGAGATAGGTTGCGTACCTGGAACCACATCAATGGTGAACTCAACATCCCGATGCGGTGGCAATCCCGGTAGATCCTCCAGAAAGACATCCGGGAACTCCCGTACAATCGGTATATCCTCCACCCTCAATGGTGCAGCTCGTGAATCCAACACTTGGGCTAAGTATCCCTGGCACCCCTTCCTCAACAACTTACTTGCCTTCAGGGCAGAAATCACTCCGACAGGAATTGCTCGCTGAATTCCCTGAAAAGTGGTTTCCGGTAACCCCGGGCTCCGAAAAGTAACCCTCTTATCGACACATTCGATAGAGGCATGATGGAGCGTCAACCAATCCATACCCAAGATGACATCAAAGTCATGCAAGTCCAAGAGTATCAAATCTGCCACCATACCAACATCACCTACCATTACGGGGCACTCCCGCAACACTTGATTCACCACAAACACATCTCCGGTGGGCGTACTCACTCCCATGTCACAGTCCAGTGCGGACACCTCTCTACCCGCCAACAACTCACAGTCCCGTGAAATAAATGAATGAGTAGCTCCGGGATCAATTAAAGCACAAACATCATGTCCAAAGATCGTGAGTGTACCTGTCACAACACCAGGCGCTGCCCTGGCCTCCTGCTGCGTAACAGCAAAACTCGGGCCTGTGGTCCAGCTGCTCGCCCACGGCCCCGGCCCCTCTGTCCATTAGCCGCTCCGGTGCCACCTCCCCGAGTGCTCCCAGTCCCAGAAACTGCAGCTGTGCTCCGTCCCTGCTCTGCTCCACCCCGACCTGCTCCACCACCCTGTGGCAAAGATGGACAGTCCCTCCGATAGTGGCCCCGCTCGCCACAGAAGAAACAGATGACACTGGAAGCATCTCGAACAAAACCACCACCCTGCCGTCCCGTGGAAGCAACAGAAGTCGCGCTCGCCTGCGGAGCAGTCTGCGCCCTAGGCGCTCGAAATCCGGAACCCTGATAGTTACCAGGCCTGCCATAACGATCATTGCCTGCAGATGAGGCTCCACCATAACGTCCCTTCTTCGAGGCTCCCTGACCATGCGATCTAGAATATGAACGCCCGCGACGTGTCCACCACCAGAATACTGTGGACGTGTCGGGAGACTAGCCTCAACCCGCACCGCGGCATCAGACAACTCCCTGAGAGTAGCAAAAGCTCCGACCGTCACAATGGCCCGTATCTCACCCCGTAGGCCAAGCTCGAACCTACGGCATTTCTCAGCCTCAGTAGATACAAAGGTAGGAGCAAAACGAGCTAGCATCTGAAATTTCTGTTCATACTCAGCTACGGACATGCTCCCCTGCTGGAGCTGCAGAAACTCGGTCTCCCTAGCATCACGGAATGAACGGGGATAATACTGATCCAGAAACCGCTCACGAAAGGTCTCCCAAGTCACTGTACGGGCATCCCAACCCGACAACTCCAGAGTGTACCACCACTCATAAGCAGATCCATCAAGTAGAAATGTAGCCAACACCACACGCTCCTTAAGAGGACAGTGCATCACGGTAAAAATTCGCTCAATCCGAGAAATCCAACGGTGAGCATCCTCGGGATCCGCTCCACCACCAAACACCGTAGCCCCAAGACGCTGGGCTCGCTCGATCGAAGCGCTCTCGGCATCGCCATTAGGTCGTGGAGGGGGTTCGCGTCGCGGAGGCATGGCCGGTCGTCCTTCTCTGAAAGAGGCATAAGTTAGTACAATAATCAAGGCACACCCGAGTGCCGGACACGAATCGTAAACCTAGGCTCTGATACCAATTAACAGGAACCACCCCGATTATCGCCTCGATAATCGGGAAGCATCCTGCTCCCGTCTGACAATCGAATCCAAAAGACCGGAAAACTAATTAATATTACAACACACCCATTGTCAGACCAGGGAGGTTAAACGATTACAACCGACTGGACGTCTAGTCCACAGTTTCACAGAGCATAAAATTACAAAACAAGTTAAAGAAACAAATCCTACTCTGTGAACTAACTACTCCGCAACGGAAAACTTTATGCCTCCGCCTCTGCCTCGGCGCTTTCCCCCGCACTTGTACCACGACCTGGAAGGAATTTAAAACAACAAGGTGTGAGTGGACCGAAACATAAGTTTAACAGGAAAAACAGTTTTTCCGAAATCGGGTTCGCCCTCCAGTTTTGTAATCCGCATGCATAACCAAATATTCAAAACTTGTGTATTAAACTTTTGGAAACTCTTTTTCCGAAACACATGAAAAACGTTACAAGGATCGTCATAACTCATGTAAAACCATTTAATAATACCAAATTCCAGAAACCGTCATTTTGAAACATTATTTGCACAAATCAAGTAAAACGTAAATCAATGATCATGATTATGCCGTTGGATCCATCCGAGTCTTTAAACTCAACATTAGGCCTTCCCGGGATATCAACGAGTCTTTAAACTCAAAACATGATTAGTAGGCCTCGGGGGTATCATAATAATCGAGTCTTTAAACTCACGAGTCTTTAAACTCAATTTTCGGGCCCGCCCCCATCATCAACATACCGGGTCTTTAAACCCAAAACCAGATCCAACCATCAACCGGGTCTTTAAACCCAAAACCGTTTTTAAAACACAATAAACCATGATTCATCACAACCGTTTTCCAACATCATTCCGAAATCATATCACAACATAGTAGGACTTATGTCCGAAGTCACATGCAATTTCCAACACATGCAATTTCCGAAAATTACTTCACAATATGATCAAACATCATAAATCCGAAACATGCATATTCATATCCAGGTACTTCATCAAAATCATCACGCATGCATAAGCAACAACCGAAATCTCGAAATGCGTGAAATACGATAAATATCTCGAAAAACGTGAAAACATGTAAAACCGATATATCATCTCACCATCATAAAATCATATGTAAAACCATGAGATAAATAAGCAAAATAGTCATGCATGCCCAATTTAGAAATCAAAAAAGTCCACTCACAGTCTTAGGACGCGTCAATCGCGTCCCACGCGCTCCTCCATAGCTTCGGAAGTGTCCGGGCCTGTGAAAACGTACAAGAAGGGTTACAAACATCCCAAAATAACTCGTAGGATTTTTCCTAATTTTTCCGGATTTTTCGGCGAAAATAAACTTAAAGGCTTAATCTTCCGGACTCCCGAAATTATCCCGAATGACTCCCGATCGATTCGAACTCTAAAGATAGAATGCTAGTTAGACTGAAAGGATTAATTCTCATGTTGACCGTGATCGGAGTTGACGTCACACGCGCCGTCACGCGCCGCCCAAAGTGGCTGCGCGTGAAAGCCACGCGCCAAGCTACAGTACCTTCGTCCTTACCCGAATCAACTGATAAACGGGTCTATTACCCGCGACTCAACCCGACCAGTTCAAGCCCAATTCTCAATCAATTCCTCTCGTTTTTGATCCTATTATCTTCTCTAATCCTTTAATTTTAGGTCTGTATTGAAGATTAACCTCGACTAGTACCCAAACGACCCAACTCAAACTCGAACAGTCGAAAAAAATCGACTTCTGGAACTCACCCAAACTAACTCCATTCTCAAATTAATTTCACCAGTAGCTTAAGGGGACTTATACGAACACAATGGTACCATCAATTGGTCTCGCCGTTACCTGGAAGTCGTCGTCCTCAAGCTCGAAAATACTCAGAACCAGGGAACTCCGTTCTTGGCCAATTCGTGAGTGTCGTCCTTCGAATTCGACGTGGTTGGTTTCCTTTTGCTCCCAGAAGACTAGAATGGCCCCTGGTTTCGATCAACAAGCCTCAGAAATTGAATTCAAATTTTCCCTCCAACTGGTTCATCTCTGAACTGTAACTCAGGTTCCTGGGCGAAACGGGCTCCAATCCCTTCAGTTCTTGCACCGTAGTGATTATTTCACTCCAAGAAGTCTCACCGTGTGATTAGATTGCTCCCTCGACCCTTAGAATTTGAACTCTGCGATTTCCCCCCCAGAAACCCGAAAATGGTTCTTCACTGGTTCTCACAATCTCTCTCAGATTTTCCACAGCAGGAAGGATGCAAATGAGTCTCTAAGCCCAAAGGCATTCAGAGTAATCGATTCAAACGGCCAGCAACTCGTGGGAGACACTCTGAAGTCTCTGAAAACGGTTTCCCGCAAGCACAGAGACCACAGCCATTCCTCACTCTCCCGTGCTCTGAGCTCTGCCCAAACGTGCACCAAGGTCACTCAATCCTGCTTCCACTGCCTAAAACCACATAAACAAATCGTCTGAGCCCTTCCACTAGCCATAAACAATTGCACGCACAAGACCCACGGCCGTGCACTCTGTTTTTCACGGTGGTGAACAGTAACCACCGTGAAATGACCAAAATGCCCCTCTGTGCAATAATTACCAAAATGCCCTCCAACATCCGTGACCCATAACTCGGTCATCCGACGTCCGTTTCAAGCGTGCCGCCTGTCGTTGTACTCGGGGGCGTCGAGACGAACATAACGGTCTTCGAGTCAAAGGAATATCAATTGTCAAACAAAAAGTCAACTTTTTCCCCTTATAACGCCCAAATTACGATAATGCCCCTGAACTTCCGAACATCATAACTTTCACTCCGAGCGTCCGAATCGGACGTGCTACCTGTCTATGAACTCGTGACATCCCGAACTACGTCACGGTCATCACTCAATGTCCGTTCGACCTCCAAATCAAAAAGTCAACAAATTGACCACACAAACACAGGGGTAAAAACGTCATTTTATTCAATATTTATAATATTACATTTCCAGAATGTCCGGGGCGTTACAAACACACTTCAACTGTCTTCCAGTTTCTCTTTCAACCTGAGCATGAAAATACTTGAAATTTTCGAGTACCTGGTCTTTAGATTTCAAAGCAAAAGCCCAAACCTTTCTTGAATGGTCATCAATAAAGGTTACAAAATATAAAGCACCACCAAGAGTTCTAGTTTGCATGGTACAGACATCAGTGTGGATCAAATCAAGAACATTTGACCTTCTAGTTGGAGGATGTGTATGAAATGCAGCTCTATGCGTCTTTCCCACTAGGCAATGATCACAAGTCTTAAGAGGAGTCATACCTTGTAACTGAGGCACAAATTTCTTCCTAGCAAGAGTTTGGAGTCCCTTCTCACTGATGTGGCCAAGCCTCTTGTGCCAAATATCAACATTTACATCCTTTTGAATGGCATTGACCTCTGCTTTACGAAGTATAGCTTGCATAACATAAAGAGAGTACAATTTTTTTCCCTTGGCAATCACTAGAGAGCCCCTGGTGAGCTTCCATTTACCTTCACCAAATTGATTACAATAGCCCTCATCATCAAGCTTGCCGGTAGAAATCAAATTTAGATGAATATCTGGAATATGCCTGACATCCTTGAGAACTAATTTGCTGCCAGTGTTGGTTTCTAAGCAGATATCACCAATACCCACAATCTTGGATGCTCCGCTATTACCCATTCTTGCATTCCCAAAGTCACCACCACTATAAGCTGTAAAGAACTCACCATGGGAGGTCACATGGTATGAGGCACCCAAATCAATTACCCAATCACTATCGTGACAAACAAGGTTAACACAACCGTCATCGTAGACAATAATAGTATCACCATTAGTAGTGACTACATTTGTCTCCTTTTCTTTCTTATTGGCTTCACCCTGTTCTCTTTTCCATATTCTGCATTCTCTTTTCATATGCCCTGATTTGTTACAATAAAAACATGTGATGTTTCTTCTTGGCCTAGACTTGGATCTCCCTTTAGAACCATCCCTTTTAAAGTTTCCACGAGGATTCTTACTTTGGCTTCTTCCTCGTTTTTCTTCTTTTTCTGTCATGAGCACTCTAGAAGAAGATTCACCAATTTCCTTTCTTCTAGCATCTTCATTTAACAAACTGTCTTTAACCAAGTCCATAGTTAATTTCCCATCTAGCGCCGAATTGCTAACTGTAACAACTAGCGTTTCCCAACTCTCAGGCAAAGAGCTAAAAAGTAAAGACGCTTGGATCTCATCATCAAGATTCATCTTCATGGCAACCAGCTTGTTCACAATGCTCTGAAACTGACTTGTGTGCTCAACCATACTGCACCCATCTTTAAATTTCATATTTACAAGTCTTCTAATCAAAGCAGTCTTGTTTCTTGCAGTCTTCTTCTCAAAGAGGTTTTCTAACTTTTTCCAAACAACATCAGCTTTAGTTTCATCACAAATATCTTCAAAGACATTTTGATCAACCCACCGTCTGATGTGACCAACAGTTTTCCTATGCATGACTTCCCAATCACCTTCAGATATTTCAGTTGGTTTCCCACTGCCCAATTTAATCGGCTTATACAAATCTTTGCAATAAAGTAAATCTTCCATCATGCACTTCCAGGTGGAATAATTGGTTGAATTCAATTTAACCATACCATCGACCCCTTCCATTTTTAACACCCAGGAAATAAATTTCAGACAACCACACTGCTCTGATACCACTTGTTGGGAAAAATTATCCTGTTATGCAAATCAATAACAGCAATTGCGGAATAATCTTTTCCCTCTTTGAGTGATAAAAATAGGCTAAATAAATCTAACCAATTCCAACACCACAAACATACCCAGAATAATAAATCCAAGTGCAGAATAACCCAAACTGAAAAATAAACACAACCACAAGAACACCGAGATTTTTAACGTGGAAACCCCTCAATGTGAAGGGAAAAAACCACGAGGTGACAGTAAACCACCTACACTCAAAAACTCCACTATCAACAATAATGAGCTACAACAGTTTCTCTCTAGATCAAACTAGAGTCTCACAAAATTACAGTAAATCATCAAGAACAATTATCTTGGCGCAACAACACAATATTCATCATCTAAAACAAAGATGGATTCCAAAATCAACAAAGAGAAAGTTTAGAATTCACCAATTTGGATATCCCAAAAATAGATGATGGAGAGGCTAATCTGAGAATCGACTCCGGTAGAGTTGTAGAGCTTTAAGTAAGGATTCGCCACATGAAATTTGAGCCAAATCGGAGAAGAATTGACCTCTAGATCTTCTTGAATAAGCTCTCTCTCTCTCTCTCTAACTCTTTCTTCCCCCTCTCTCTTCTTTTCTCTCCGTTGTTCCCCCTCTTCTCTCTGTTTTTTTTTCTTCTGAACAAACTTCTTCTTAATTAAAGAAGAAGGTAATTATTATTTTTTTTTGCTTTTGACTAAAGGGTTGGGCAACCCACATGGGGTGGACCCACCCAACAAATATTGGTTTTCCCCTACCACATAAATTTCAATAAAATATTCATCAACCATGGCTGTTAATCAAACATATACACACAACATGTTTACTAAACCCCAAAAAAAAAAACACAAACACTATCCCATACATAAACTTTTTAATATATATGCAACACTGTTAAAAGGATCTATACGAAAGAATGTGGTCTAGAGAGAAAATTCTTATTTTCTCTTATATATTCATCTATACAGCAATCATATGTATAAAGCGATGAGTTGGAGTTCTATTCTAAGTAGGAGCCCTATTCTATGTAAAAGTCCTATTCTAAGTAAGCTTCCTATACACACAATATCATTAACGTGATCTTGCAATATACACAAGTGATTCATCTCGTTTAACACTTTCCCTCAAGTTGGCATGTGGATATCGATAACGCCCAACTTAAGGGAATGAAATGCGGCTTGTCCTAGAGTCTTGGTGAACATGTCGGCTAGTACGTTGTCTTTGGCTTGGCACATGAGTTGTGGCAATCGCACCAGATTAGATGAGTTCTCGAACGAGATGACAATCAATATCGATGTGCTTCGTTCGTTCGTGGAAGACATGATTTTTGGCTATGTGGAGTGCTGCTTTGTTATCACAAAACAACTTGGCTAGACTTGGGTGGTCTACACGCAGATCATTCAACAAATACCGCATCCAAGTGAGTTCGCATGTGATGGAGGCCATAGCACGATATTCAGATTCAGCTGAGGACCTAGACATTGTGGTCTACTTTTTGGTTTTCCATGACACTAATGAGCCTCCAAAAAATATACAATAATCAGTGACTAAGCATCTTGTCGTAGAGTAATGACCCAATATGCATCGCAAAATCTAGTCAGTAACAAATTACCATTAGAAGGAAATCTAACCTTGCCCTAGTGCTCCTTTCAAGTAGCGTACGAGTCGGTGTACAGCTTCAAGTTGTGGCTTTTGTGGTTCCTGCATAAACTGACTGAGTATGTGGATAGAATAAGTGATTTTTGGCCTTGTTATAGTAAGGTATATAAGTCGTCCCACCAGTCTACTATATTGAGATGCATTCTTGAGTAACTCTCCATCTGTGGGGGATAACTTCACATTTTCTTCCATAGGAAATGGCACAGGTTTAGCTGCAAGCAAACTAGATTCGTCTAGTATATCCAAAGTGTATTTGCGTTGGGAGATTTGTTGAAGTGTAAGCTGGTTGCTGATCTCATATCCTGTGCATTCTAAGTGAATCGTGTGTGCTGAGGTGGAAAAGTGTGCTGAGGTGGAAAGGGGTGCTTGGCTGGATAACAGAATGAGACTGTGCAGGTGTGTATGATTGAGCTGAGAAGGTTCTGAGAATCTAGTAAATGAGGTGGCACTGTTCTATTGGTTTTCAGGGTGTCATGAAGTTAGGGTGTGTTGTAATCCGTTAGTGAGTGTGTGTGTGTGTGTGTGTGTGTGTGAAGCGTGTGAAATGCTTGCACTCTCATATAACAGTTTTTTGTAATAGAACAGTAAGATATGATGAATGTATTGATTGAATGAGAATGATGAAAATCTCAGAGTGAATGAGGAGAGTTTGTGATTGATTTCCTCACAATAGCATTTCATCGAACAGTTGGTGTGCATATCCAAAACTGTGAGAAATTCTCCTATTCAATTCATCACCGATTTCCATTTTACTTCCTAAACACTAATCATCTAATCACTACCAATCACAAAGAGTCACAGGCTACTCCTGATACACAATTCATTTTCAGCTAGGAGGTCAAGTAAGAAGACTTACTTGATCGGGAAGCAAACCGTCCGCTGAGTTTTGTGAGTGATGACCTCTGTGATGAACTTCAACATGGTATCAGAGCTTTCTCGATCACTTTGATCTGGGGCGTCTGAGAGTGTTAAGTCACTAAAAGGAAAAGAAGAAGAAGGATCTTAGCTGAGATGGCAGGATCGGGTGGTGAACTAAGGGCTCCTGTGTTCTCAGGAACCAACTATGATTTTTGGTGTGTGAAGATGAAGACAGTCCTAAAGGCATATGATCTGTGGAGTTTGGTATCAGATGGTATTCCTAAGAAGGCAGTGAGACGTGAAGGATCTGAAGAAGTTGAGATGCAGTCCTCTCATCAAGATCAGATTCGAGATGCAAAAGCCTTGAGCATACTGCAAAATGCAGTAGCAGATGACATTTTCCTAAGAATCCAGAATGAAGAAACCTCCAAAGGAGTCTGGGACTTGCTAACTCGGGAGTACAGAGGAGATGCAAAGGTGAGATCAGTCAAACTTCAATCACTTAGACGTGATTTTGAGTATACTAGGATGAATGACAATGAAGCACTTGCAACTTATATTTCTAGGTTGTATAGTGTAGTGAACCAGATGAGAACTTATGGTGAAGAAGTTGAAGAGAAAAGATTAGCACAGAAAATACTGATTAGTTTGACAAAACCTTTTGATCCCATAGTGTCCATAATTGAAGAAACAAGGGATTTAGATGCTATCAATGTTGAAGATGTGATTGCATCAATTAGGGCCTATGATCAGAGGATTGGTTTGCATTCTGAAAACTCCGTTGAGAAGGAATTCTCAAGTCTATCTGTTGAATCAAGACAGGACAGTGCTTACTCTAAGCATAAGGCAGGTTACAAGGGAAACAAGCACTGGGGGACTGGTTCACAGTACCATAAGACCAGTACCAGTCAGGGACCTGCAGCAGGGAAGGATTCGGGCTACCAGACTAAGGAGTTTTGTAAGAAATGCAAGAAGGTGCACTATGGAGATTATTGGTCAGTGGCCAAAGTTAAATGCTATAAGTGTCAAAGATTTGGACACTTTGCAAGAACCTGTCCTACCAAAGCTGGTAATGGTGGAGGTGGAGACAAGGCCACTGTGAACTTAGCTAAAGAGGTTATTGAGAATTCCAGTAATCTGTTCTTGGCATATAACAGTGTCACAAGTGCAAAGGATAGTCGTGTATGGTATGTAGATAGTGCTTGTAGCAACCATATGACTGCCCAGGAATCCATGCTAGTGGACATTGACAGAAGCATCAGAGTGAAGGTTAAGATGGGGAATGGTGAACTTGTGCAGGCTATGGGAAATGGTACTCTTGCAATTCAAACCAAGCAGGGACAGAGGTATATTAAAGATGTGATGCTATTACCTGGCTTGGAAGAAAATCTTCTAAGTGTAGGTCAAATGATTGAGCATGGTTACTACCTGGTTTTTGGTAATAACACGGTTGACATCTTTGAAGATAAGGATCTGCAGGATAGAGTTGCCAAGGTCCCTATGACTGGTAACAGGTGCTTTCCTATGACCCTGGAGTGTGTGAATCCTATTGCTCTTAGGACTTCTGTTGTGGAAGATTCTGAGCTATGGCACAAGAGGTATGGACACTTGAATCTCACAAGTTTAAAGCTTCTGAAGCAACAGGACATGGTTGTGGGGTTACCAAGTCTCACAGATCAAAAGAGTGGTGTGTGTGAGGCTTGTGTGACAGGAAAGCAACATGTAGAACCCTTTGATAAAGGAAAAGCCTGGAGGGCAGCCACTCCACTGGAATTGATACACACAGATGTTTGTGGTCCAATGCAGGAATCAACTGCTGGAGGAAATCGATACTTCCTCACCTTTATTGATGATTTCACCAGGATGTGTTGGATTTATTTTTTATCCAGCAAATCAGGTGTGTTTAATGTGTTTCAAAAGTTCAAAACCATGGTTGAATTACAGTCTGGATTCAGGATTAAACAGTTGAGAAGTGATAGAGGAGGGGAGTATTTGTCCAATGAGTTTGAGAGATTCTGTGAAGATCATGGAATTCTGAGGCAATTAACTGTTTCTTACTCTCCACAGCAAAATGGAGTTGCTGAGAGGAAGAACAGGACAGTGGTGGAAATGGCAAAAGCTATGATGCATGACAAAGGAGTTCCCTATAAGTACTGGGGTGAGGCTGTGTACACTGCAGTATATCTCCTAAATAGATGCCCTACAAATGCTATAAAGGGTAAGACACCTTTTGAGCAATTCACAGGGAGAAGGCCAGGAGTCAAACATCTACGGGTGTTTGGTTCAATCTGTTACTCACATATTCCTGATCAGCTTAGACAAAAGCTTGATGAGAAGAGTATTAAGTGTGTGTTTATGGGATATGGTGGATGTGAAAAGGGATACAGATTACTGAACTTGCAAACAGGGAAGATTGTGATTGCAAGAAATGTGATTTTTGATGAGGGTGCTCAGTGGGATTGGAATAAGGACAGGGAGCATGGAGGAAGGTCTGTGTCTCTAGGGTATGGTGTGGAGTATAGGGAAATGACACCTGAGCCACAGGATCAGATCATTGCACCTGCAGCTCAACCTGAGACTGAAACTCAAGTTTCTGAGTCTGAAGCTTCAAGCAGTACTCCAGTGAGATACAGGAGTATAGATGATATTTATGCACGGTGTCATATGTGCATGATGGAACCTGAGACTTACACTGAAGCAGCTAAGGATCAACTATGGAAAGCAGCTATGGAAGCTGAACTTGATATGATCCAGAAAAATGAGACTTGGGATTTGGTGGATAGACCTGAAGGGAAACCGATGATAGGAGTAAAATGGATCTTCAAAACCAAGTTGAACTTGGATGGTTCAATCCAGAAACATAAAGCAAGGCTGGTGGCAAAGGGCTATGCACAAAAGCCAGGAATTGACTATAATGAGACATTTGCCCCAGTAGCTAGATTGGACACCATCAGGACACTAATTGCCCTTGCTGCACAGAAGAGATGGAAGTTATATCAGCTAGATGTTAAGTCTGCTTTTTCTGAATGGGACTTTGGAGGAGGAAGTCTACATTGAACAACCAGAGGGGTACACTGTGGGAGATCGAGATGACAAGGTGTACAGACTTAAGAAGGCTCTGTATGGCCTAAAGCAGGCCCCCAGAGCATGGTATGGGGAAATCGACACGTTCCTATCTCAGAGTGGATACAAGAAGGGTGATAGTGAAGCCACTTTGTATGTCAAGACAGCAGAAGATGGAGGCATTCTAATTGTCTCTCTGTATGTAGATGACATCATCTACACTGGTTCTAGTGAGAATCTGATGAGGCAGTTTAAGTCAGAGATGATGAACAAATATGAAATGTCTGATCTTGGTCTGTTGCATCATTTCTTAGGAATGGGTGTGATTCAGACAGATCAATATGTGTTCATACATCAAAAAAAGTATGCCTCTACCTTACTTGACAAGTTTGGACTAAGAGATTGCAAAGCTGTTAACACCCCCCTAGTACCAGGAGATAAGCTAAGGAGAGTGGATGGGAGTGAACCTGCGGATGAATCCTTGTACAGGAAGATGGTGGGCAGTTTGTTATATCTTACAGCAACTAGACCAGATATAATGTTTGCTGCTAGCCTATTATCAAGGTTTATGCATGGACCTACAGCTAAACACCTAGGAACTGCTAGAAGGGTATTGAGGTACATCCAGGGAACTCTGTCCTATGGAATAGAGTATGAAAAGGGAAAGTGCTCTAATCTGATAGGATTCTGTGACAGTGACTGGGGTGGCTCAGAAGATGATATGAGGAGCACATCTGGATATGCATTCTCATTGGGAAGTGGAGTTTTCTCCTGGGCCTCTGTTAAACAAAGCACTGTGGCTTTGTCCACAGCAGAAGCTGAATATGTGAGTGCAGCAGATGCCACAACTCAAGCAATATGGCTGAGGTTTGTGCTTAAGGATTTTGGAGAGGAACAATGTGAGGCAACTACCCTATTCTGTGACAATATGTCAGCTATTGCCATTGCAAGAAATCCTGTGTTCCATCAGAAAACCAAGCATATCAATCGAAGGTATCACTTCATTAGAGAAGCTCTACAGGAAGACAAGATTACACTTCTGTATTGCAAAACAGAAATGCAACTTGCAGACATATTCACTAAAGCAGTTTCTAAGGACACTCTAGTGAGACTGAGAACACTTCTAGGGATCAAACCAGCCTCCAGCTTAGGAGGGGCTGTTGAAGTGTAAGCTGGTTGCTGATCTCATATCCTGTGCATTCTAAGTGAATCGTGTGTGCTGAGGTGGAAAAGTGTGCTGAGGTGGAAAGGGGTGCTTGGCTGGATAACAGAATGAGACTGTGCAGGTGTGTGTGATTGAGCTGAGAAGGTTCTGAGAATCTAGTAAATGAGGTGGCACTGTTCTATTGGTTTTCAGGGTGTCATGAAGTTAGGGTGTGTTGTAATCCGTTAGTGAGTGTGTGTGTGTGTGTGAAGCGTGTGAAATGCTTGCACTCTCATATAACAGTTTTTTGTAATAGAACAGTAAGATATGATGAATGTATTGATTGAATGAGAATGATGAAAATCTCAGAGTGAATGAGGAGAGTTTGTGATTGATTTCCTCACAATAGCATTTCATCGAACAGTTGGTGTGCATATCCAAAACTGTGAGAAATTCTCCTATTCAATTCATCACCGATTTCCATTTTACTTCCTAAACACTAATCATCTAATCACTACCAATCACAAAGAGTCACAGGCTACTCCTGATACACAATTCATTTTCAGCTAAGAGGTCAAGTAAGAAGACTTACTTGATCGGGAAGCAAACCGTCCGCTGAGTTTTGTGAGTGATGACCTCTGTGATGAACTTCAACAAGATTGAGATGCCTGTGGTGGAGCGTGCTATCTCCACTCCCAGAAAATATTTCAGTGGACCAAAATCCTTGATGCCAAACTGTGTGTTAAGGAAAAGTTTGAGATCACAGATTGGATCTTCTCATCATTGCTTGTCATGATCATGTCGTCCACATAAATCAGAACGATTGTAAATGTCTTGCCATGCACTTTGGTGAACAAAGAATAATCGACCTTGGATTGGGAAAATCTTGTGTGTTGAATAGTAGTAGAGAATTTGTGGAACCAGCTCCGAGAGGCTTGTTTAAGGCCATCGAGGGATTTGTTGAGTCGACGTACAACTAGATCCTCCCCATGTCGACAAAGGCCAGGTGGAAGGTGCATGTAAACCTCTTCACTTAAGTCGCCATGTAAGAGCGCATTTTGAACTCCAATTGGTGAGGAGACTAGTGGCGAACGGCAGCCACAACGAAGAGGCAACGAATAGTGGTCAGCTTGGCAATGGGGGTAAGTGTCTCCTTGTAATCGATCCCTCTCTTTGTGAAAACCTCTTGACAACAAGATGCGCTTTGTAGCGCTTTAGGGTGCCATCAGAATGATACTTGAGACGGTATACCAATTTGCAACCGATTGCATGATGTTCCGGAGGCAAGGGAGTAAGTGTCCAAGTACGATTCTACTCAAGGGCTAGTAGTTCAACGTCCATGGCCTCACACTATTTAGGATCAAGATTAGCTTGATCGAAAGTGGTGGGTTCCAACGAGGTGGAAATAGTGCAAGCAAAAGATCGATGAGAAGAGGAGAGGTTAGTCTAAGACATATAGCGGTCGAGATAAGGGGTGACGTATACCTGACGAGGAGAATGGAGCGCTGGGAGCAACTTGTGAGGCATGATACACATGATAATCACGCAAAGTAACAGAAGGTTGGGAAACGCTTTCAGAATGCCGAAGTGGGAGGGGTGATGAATGAGGTGGTGGATGAGGGACACCAACGGATGAAGAGTTGACAGGAATGGCCGGTGGAGCAGGAATATCTGGTGGAATGGGCAAGTTATTCCGAACCCTGGAATCGTACCTTGGAAGCTGCTGTAAGATATGTCGAGCCCTGGAATCGGCGCCGCCATGTAGTAGTCTACGGAGACGATCCGAACGCTGAAAACGTCCGCTGCCGCCATAGCAAAGAAGAAGCACTATTTCGCACAGAGAAGTCGTCGGTCGGTCATGATTGAAGACATTTCACTTTTGCGAAAAGTGAACCTAAAAAAAATATTTATATAAACTTGAGCAATCAGTGCCATTGCAAGGCTCCTTAATGGCGGGGCCAAAAAAATATAAATATTTCTCTCGCCTTCCGCCTTTCGTTTCCCTCTGTGTCTCTGCCCCTTCAAGGCTCGTTAATGGCGGGGCCATTCAGTGCCATTGCAACATTTTGACTTGCATGCCTGAGAGTGAGGGAAGCCTTTGATTTGAGCACAGGGCTGTCACTTAAAAGAAGAAAGGAATGAACTTTGTGGCTTCGGGGATACGCCAACGCCAACCCCAGCATAAGAAGGGGGCTAGCAGCAAATAGCTTTATATTCAAAGGTCTCTAGTTATTATTTATTGATTTCCTCTGTTTCAGCCTTTTCTGCTCATAATTTATTCAAGAAAATGATCAAAAAATGACTTTATTGTATATTTTACTACTAATTAATTTATGACCAAAAAAAAAAAACTATTGATAAAAAGAAGGAACATTTGTGCCCTAGCCAACTTCATAAGAGAAGCATTAGATTGTGACACTGTTGGGAACTCCCTTGCCAGTAAGTCTAGACTCACTAGAAGGATAGAGCAATGTGTAAGGCATTTTGGCGGGTCCAACCCGTCTTTTCAATTTCTCATCCTTGTTCAACTTTTTAATATTTTCCTCAATTTCTTGCAGCTTCTTTCTAATTTCTCAGAGGCTTGCAATATGCCTATGTCGGTTGTCCATTCATGGGTGTCTCTTTGACCCAGATAGACCTCTTCCGCTGGGTGTCTTGATAAGATTTCCATGGTTGCAATGCCAAGAAGTGTCTGCAGCTGAGGTGCAAATGTTTTCAAGAATGCTTTGTCAGGGTTAGTCCGGAGCTCCTCATACTCAGGAGTGTCTTCTTCAGGCATGATTTGAGGGCTCATGCGTTGTCGGTTCGGTAGGTACCCGCCAATAGGGTACTGGCCGTAGTTGACTGCTGCATGATGAGCTGAAGCCATGTATATGATAATGGTGCACGATTCTATGAGAAAGTCGCGTGTCTGCATCTTAGGCCACCATGGCTCATCTTTCGTGTCACCATGGCCTTCCTCTTTGAGTTCCTTCCACCAGGTTTGAAGCTTTGAGTATTTTCAACCATCTCATCGGTTTTGTAGTAGAAATAGCAATAGTCTTTAACCCATGTTTGGATTGAAGATCATATATCAAGCCCATCAGCGGCATATGGATAGTCCTCTATAAGTAACTGTACTCCGTGTGAGGAGCTTGTATCTTCAACTGCCACTCCTCTGGACAAGCCAAAGGGTAAATATTTAATCTTTTATATTTAAATTGGGTTGCATTCATTACTGGCGGCCATAGATTTACCTTTTGATGATATCCACGGGAAGCGCTTGTTCAGCAAAAACCCAGTTCTTATACATTACAGACGACCATTCCATTGAGAATTTTGCAGAGAAGATTATTTCCTCTATTATTCCACCGGCATTTGTGAGAACCCGCGGAGCAACTGCGTTTGCATTCATGGTGTCGCGAAACTGAGGATGCGGAAGTTTTTGAATAGGATGAAGCACACTCAGCTGCCTATTTGTTGCTATCACAAATGGCTCAATCATTGCATCAGGCAACGGTATTCCTCCTCCATAGAGCTTAAGTACATCTTCCATTTTTCAAACTTTTTCTTTCCAACAAGTAGATATACCAGCTCAGGTTTTAGGATTTGGGGCACGGTTTTTCGGGTATAAGCAAGTACATCTGACATCTTTAAGGGACCAAATCATTCGTCTCTTGGAACATATACGTTTATTCTCCCAAGGAGCTTCAGGCTGCTCTCAGTGTTAGGATCTATTAAGATAAAACCAGACGGTCTTAATTACAAACTCAATGACCGAGAAATGAATGTTGTTGACTATCCTGTCTTAGTTGGTTGTCTTCCTATTCTTCCCATGCGAGGATAAGGAAAGTCACTAGACCCTCGAAGAACTGGACGTGCATATTCCCCACCCTTGTCTGGATTCCGCAGATCATTATAGTAGGCATAGTCATAGACCCTATCCCATTCCTGAAGCTCTCCTTTTTCATCAGCATCTTCTCTCAAGTTTGCTAGCTCTTTTTCTCTGAATTTTTTTCTTTGGTGTTTCTCTGAAAAGATACGTCTGCAGAAATAAACACAGGAGTCTATAAGATGTCTGAAAAGAGGATTGTGCCTTTTCATCTTATAATTTTTTACCTTGTTAGTGAAGAAAACAGTCTTTTTTGTACTTGTCACAAGGGTACAACCATGAGTTGCAAACAAAGTGGACTCGACCTTCGCCAGGAACATCTTTAAGTGTGAGGGATTTTCAAGTAAAACTCACTTTGATGATCATTTCTGATTATGAATGCTCGTGGAACTCCAATCTCCTCCTCCCAATCAAAAGCAACCTCAAATGCAGACTCTCCTGCTATTAAGGGGGTGAATGTGGTAACCCAATTTTCCAAATATGCTTTCCAACTTTTCCTTGCAACCCATTTTCTTACAAAAACATACCAATTTCAAAGACCAATCAAGAAATAATTGCTCAGTTATAATGCAAATTTACGTTTTTTTTTTCTCTTTGGGTTTCTGGTATTATCTGTTCATAAATTGAAAAGCATATAGTATTCTTACCAGGGTCACCATTGGCAAACTAATTAGCTTGAAAGAAACCACTTTGCCTAGCAGCTCATGAGCACGATCAAGAACCGACACTTTAAGGTCATTCGCGTCCAGAACATTCTTTTTCATCAACACAACTCTTCCTTTAATCTTCTTGCCCTCATTTTCAGGGTATAGATCAATGGTGCTGTCATGGGATGCGTTGGCATCTGTTGAAGCCAAATTCAACAGTTGAGATCGTGTAGCATCATTCATGCACAAGAAACAAGGTAATCTCTGAGTACTTATTGGCAACAGAACCGTGATTGTTGGCTGTTGCTGCAACAGCTGAGTTCATCCAAGGAGCTGGACGTGGAGCTCTCAAGCTCACAGGAGTGACGAGATACTTGTAGTGCAGCATCGATCTTTACCTGATTCAAACTAAAATAGTTAATGGAAGAAGTCTTAAAGATCTTGGTATGAAGTATATGTGAGAAAGATGTGTCCGATATCTAATCTAAAGTCAATCAGTAAGTTGATTGTTCAATGTATGCATTTGTCCATTTCTATTGAAAAAAAAAACGTTCCTACCTCTTTGCCTGCATGTGAAGGTGTTTAGATGTAATCAACTTAATCCAGTTATTTATTTTTGTTTCTGGGGTTGGCTTAGAAGAGCCCCAATCAATTTTCTATTGTTTGCGTCTGAGAAACTCCAGCCGCTCTTTTTGTTTTGTTAAACAACTCATCTTTACCAAAGCCACGAATATAGACAAATTTTAGAAATATTCATGGATTCTCTGTTTATTATGCTAGTTGTCAATTATGATCAACCATCGAAATGTATTAAGGCATAAAGGTCAAAGAGTAACTACATGGACAACTATTGAATTTTGCTACAGAGTTGGTCTGTGATTCACTGATGTTAGGTTTTTGTCTTTTGCAGTAACAGCTGAGTTGTTCATCTGAGGAGATAGACACGGGGCTTTGCTCCTCTAGCTCAAAGGAGGGATGAGAATATTTGTTAGATTAATCGAAGAAGAGTTGCAGATCTCAGGAGGAAGAATATGGGAGAAAGGTGAGTCTGGTTTTTAAAGGTCAATGAGTCCATTTCTGTAAAAAAATTATTAAACTCCTGCACAACTTGCCGGCATGTGAAGATCTTTCGACTCGATCAAAATAATCTAGATATTTTTTATTTTTCTATTTCTTGGTTGACTTTGTTAAGATTTTCCATCTCCAACTTAACCACCTAATTCTCGCACGTGTGAAATTTCATCTCAAATGGCTTCGGTGGTATTATGAGTGACACCATTCATTGTATTATTGTGACTTAAAGAATTGAAAGGCCCACTCTTTTTTCTATTGCTTAAGATTCAAAGCCCTCTTTTTGGTTTTGGTGAACAACTCCTCTTTACCAAGCCTACAATTAAAGACAAATTTGAGTAAAATTATTTTATTTTTTTCTTTGTTATTTAACTAGTAGCCATTTCTTATCAACTTTATAAATTATCTGATGTTAAGCTCACAGAGCAACTACATCCATCATTATTGAATTTATTCTTACTTGCTTAAACATACATACAGCGTTAGATTGAGACACTGTTGGGAATTCCCTTGCCAGTAAGTCCAGCCTCACTAGAAGGATGGAGTAAAGTGTAGGGCATCTTGACCGGTCCGACCCGATTCTTCAGTTTCACATTCTTGTTCATCTTCTTCATTTTTTCCTCTATGTCTTCCAGCTTCTTTCTAAAATTCCCAAAGGCTACTAAAATGTCTCTATCTGTGGTCCATTCTGGGGTGTCTCTCTGCCCCAGATAAACCTCATCGGCGGAATGCCTTGACAAGATTTCTATGGCGGCAATGCCAACAATCGTCTGCAGCTGTGGTGTGATTGTTTTCAAAAATGCCTTTTCGGGATTTATCTTGAGCTCCTCATACTCAGGAGTGCCTTCTTCAGGCATAAACCGCCTGCTTATGCTTGGCCGGTTTGGAAGGTATCCACCATAAGGGTACTGCCCAAAATTGATTGCTGCATGATGGGCTGAAGCAATCCATATGATAATGGTGCATGACTCTATGAGCTCGTCGTGTGTCTGCATCTTAGGCCACCATGTCTCATCTTTCTTGTCACCATGGCCTTCCTCTTTGAGTTCCTTCCACCAGGTTTGAAGTTCTGAGTCATTTTGAACCATCTCATCATTTTTGTAGTAGAAGGAGCAGTAGTCTTTAACCCAAGTTTTGATTGCAGACCATATCTCAAGCCCATCAGCAGCATATGGATAGTCCTCTATCAGTAAACGTACACCGTGTGAAGAGCTTGGATCTTCAATTGCCATTCCTCTGCACAAACCAAAGTGTAAGTATTTACTATTTAATCACATCAATACTTTCATTATCAGATTTTATAGGATGAGCGTTTCTAACATAAGATTTTACCTTTCGATGAGATCTGCCGGAAGAGCTTGTTTAGGAAAAACCCAGTTCTTGTACAATGCAGATGACCATTCCATTGAATACTTTGCAGGAAAGACTGTTGCCTCTAGTATTCCACCAGCGCTGATGAGAACTTGCCGAGCAACTGCATTTACATTCATAGTGTCACGAAAGTGAGGATGCAGAAGCTTATGAATCGGGTGAAGCACGCTCAACTGCCTGTTTGTTGCTATCACAAATGGCTCCATCACTGCATGAGTTCTCAACCTGCAACAAAACAAGAACATATTCAAAATCCATCAATTGGAGGAAGAAAATGTTACGGATTTCTTTGACAGAGTTATTTATACCAGTGGCTGATCAGCTGATGGCTTCCAGAGTCATTTACGGCCACATAAGCTTTAGCAAGTTGCCAAATGGAACTCTCGATGCCTTTCCTAGAGGGAGTATACACCTTGCTAATGAAGCCATATTGATCTCCATTAGGATGTGGCAAGCTTAGTTCAATAGCTATTGGTTTCAAAGTCCCATCTGGCCTCAAGAAAAGGAGTGTCCTGCTTGCATAAGTCTTCGTGGAAGTCCTGTTTATACGCCTCAGGTATGGCATCAATGAATCATGGTGATCTAATATGAATAACTTTTTCTTCTTGATTGCCTATTACATTAAATGCAATTTTTCAGTAAGTATTTTGAAATTACAATATAACCAGAACAAAATATTTGCAAAACAACCCGAAACTAAAGTTACTTCTTCTATGCTGTGTCCATTTAAGCTATGAGCTATGTGTTCTTTAGTTATTCGGCTAGTTTGGTCCCCGAATTTCTTTCGATCTAGCTGGCTAGTAGGTGGAAATTCCTGCATATTATTCAGAGAATACATAATTCAAATTTAACATTCTCTAGTGTTTCATTTCCTTCACAAACGAATGCAGACAATAGATATGGAAATTTAAGATTACTTCCAGACTACGAATGGCCACAGGGTTTATTCCAGCCAGCATTTCTCTTGCAAATTCTTCATCAGTTCTCCATGCTGACTTATTCTCTAATGCAAAATTAAGAAATCATATAAAAAAGTTCATTAAAATGCCAAATTAGCTTAAGCCACATAAAAACTTCATCAAAATGATATTATCAGTAAAAATTAATTGTCTGCTTTTTACCTTTGATCACCTGAGGCAATGGGAATTTGAGGAATTTTTCGCCATCAGTTCGAAAAAGTTCCTTAATTGTCTCTGCAGGGACATTATCTCTGATGGATTTTAGCAAACCCTCTGGCAACTCTATTCCTCCTTCATAGAGTTTAAGCACATCTTGTAAGCTCCCAAACTCTTTTTGGGGCCCACCAAGAAGAGCTGCTAGCTCATCAGGCTTAAGGACCTGAGTTATAGATTTCAAGGCATAAGCAAGCAAATCTGACATCTTTAGGTGGCCGAATCGTTCATCTCTTGGAACATATATCAACAAACTCAAAATCAGCTTCAGCGGACTCTCGCTATTAGGATCTGTCAACATAAAAATGCAGAAAACCCTCAACAAAATCAAAACCAAGAAAAAATTTCCTATCTGTCATTGTTTGAGATTCAAAAAAAATAAAAAAATACTAGGTCTGTTGATTACCTATCTTAGTGGGTTGTCTCCCAGTTTTTCCCCGGCGAGGGTAAGGGAAATCAGTAGACCCTCCGAGAACTGGCCGGGCGTATTCTGGGCCTTTATCTGGTCTCCCCAAGTCATTGTAGTAGGCATAGCCATAAACCCTATCCCATTCTTGAAGCTCTTCTGTTTCATCATCATTTCCTCTCAAGTTTGCTAGCTCTTCTTCTCTGAATTTCTTTAGTGGCGCTGGTGTATCCCTTGAAAGATACGTCTACACAAATATACAGTTCAATTTTGTTACTTTATAGTACAATTCACATCTTTTTTTTAGGGGGGTAGGATTCTTAAATTGCATTAAAAGTCAGAACTTCATGATGCCATGGGATATATTGTTACCTTGTTGGAGAAGAAAACGCGGTCTTTTTTGTACATTTGGGCAGGGTACACCCACGAGTTGCAAACAAAGTGGATTCGGCCGGCCCCGGGAAAATTTTCAAGCGTGAGAGATTTCAGATAAAACTCGCTATGATGCTCATTTCTGATTTTGAATGCTCCTGGGACTCCAATTTCTTGATCCCAATCGAAATTGACCACAAATGCAGACTCCTCTGCTGTCAGTGGGGTGATTGTGGTGATCCAATTTTCCAAATATGCTGCCTTTCCAACTTTTCCTTGCAACCCATTTTCTAAAAACACATCAAATTCAAAACCCATCAACAAACTGCTCAATCATAACACCTCCAAAGAAGGAGCACATGAGGTAGCTACATTAGCCAAAGCAGATACTTTTTTACGCACCTTAGAATCCCTTTTCTCAGTTTAAATGAATTTAAAATACAACACTACTTTTACTTAAAAAATATATTAAAGTAAGATTTAAAGCAGCACTCTTTAACAGATAATTGAGCACTACTTCAGTAAATGCAAATACTATTCATTTCTCACCAGGATCGCCATGAACAGAGCTGATGAGCTGCAGAGAGACAACTTTTCCCCACGCCTCATGAACACGATCCAGGAACGAGGCTTTAAGATCGTTGAATTCCAGAACATTCTTCTTCATCAGCACCACCGTCCCTTTGATCTTTTTCCCCCCATCTCTGGGCTGTGGATCAATAGTGATATTCTGGGAAGGCTTGGCAGCTGATGCAGCGACTGTCAACGGTTGAGATCGTGCCAAGTCAGTCATGGACATGAAACCAGCAGGGAATAATACCTTCATAGTACTCTTGACTGGCGATGTGGCACGATCCGGGTTGTTGATTGGTGATGTGTTGATCATCCGAGCTCCACATGGAGCTCTTGCATTTGTCCTGAAGCTCAGGGGAGTGAGATACTTGGCATGGAGCATCTTTGTCGTCTGCTTCAAGAAGAGAAAAGGCTAAAGACTCAATTGGATGGTTCGAGTATCTGAGTCTGGAGAATGGAGAGAAGGTTGTGTGAGTAGTGGTGGTATTTATGGGAAGTGTGAGAGCTCACTGTTCAAGGTATAGAATATAGTCGTCCATGTCTTTTAAAAAAGACTTAGGATTGGATTCTACTTGCAAAAAAGAATTTTTGATAAAAACGTCATGTGGGAGATTACGTGACATTGTTATTTTATTATAAGTTGAATAACAATAGGATCGATGATTTGAAAGACGAAAAATTTGTTTTACAAAAGAATTTTCAGTACGAACATCACGTGAGAAGCTACCACATTTGTGCAAGTTGAAGTGGTGTGAATCGTATGAATCAAATACAAAGAATTTGTGCGTAGAAAGATGGAACTAAATGGAGCCAACTGTCGTATTGAAGTTTCTTTGATATGTTAGTATATTTCAAGTCCTAGTCACTATTTGACCCCAAAAAAACAACGTCCTCGTCATTATGATGCTTACATCCTTGGACTCATTTGAAGGTCTTTAAACTTTATCAACCTGATCTAGTTTTGGGTCTTTTTAAAAGGCCCCATATATCCTTTGCTTTCTTGAGCTTGCTTGGGTGATTTTAATCGATTCATCAATGTGGTTGGTACATGTAGCTTCTAACATCGAATGAATGGTCAAGAATCGTTTATGCATTTATTGGCAACCATTGTTACTTTGTTATTTATGATCGATGTAAAATAATTACATTAAAAGATATGGTAATGTTATAAATTGAATTAATATGAACAGAGAAAACCAAAACACGAAGAATTTTGTAAAAGTGGGAATGATGAGCCAGCTAATAGTATGGGAGTTTCTTGCTAGGTTAGTCTTTGTTAAGTCCTTTCTTTGGTGGCCTGATTTGAAGGGGTGTTTAGCTACACTTCAAAAACTGAATCTAGTCTTAACCTTTTTAATTCTATTTTGGGGTTGACTTCAAGCCTCAAGACCTCATCCTTTACCATTGTTGAGCTTGCTTGAATGAGTCAAGGTATATACAATTTGCACCAGATGGGGCTAGTTTAAGGTATAATTTCAACCCTCTCAGCCACACCGACAAATAATGAACTTTTTCCTTTGCATAAAAAATGGCTTTGCATAAAAGAAAAACAGTTTCTTTTATACCTATAAAAGCTAACGTTGTCTGCTTAATGTGCTAATATTATCCATTTAGTAATTAGAAAACACTAAAAAAAACGCATCATTCTCAGAGTTTAAATCATTTTCATTTGGGTCCTTTTGTTTTCAGAAGAAATCATGTGTGACCATGTGATGTGAATGATTCTTGCTGGGCCCTAACTACACAATTAGCAATTTAGCAGGTTCTTGTAGCTGTACCTCAAATATTAATAACATACAGAGTTCTGGAAGTTATGATAATGTCAATGGGAATGGTATGAACACATCATTAACTAATGCAAAGGTCTTGCCTTGTGTTTCCCATTTGACTCAATTTATCTATTGATGGTTCATAAGTTACAACTTTAGAATCCTATTTGCCTTGGTGGGATATGACTAACTTAAACCAATTATGGCAAGAGCCAATTTCAGCTTTCACATTGAAGGTTTAAACACAAGGTAGAAAATAAATGAACCCAAGCTACCAAGTCAAGTAAAGGATGACTTAGAGTCGGGGCCTCTATTCATGCCTGGTATGGCCCATGCAGCCTATTTTTCACACGATTGTGTTGTAGTTGACCAGTATTTAAAGGGAGATGGAAGTATTTAAATTCGATGAGGTCGTGCAAGCCAGAAATTTTGACATGCCCAGTTTATAACTTTCCATGCTAAGAAATTACGAGTCTCCCAATTTTTTTTTAAATTTCTTTCATGATAAATCTATTATATATGGTAAATATTCAGATTTTCCTTTGGTGAAGATGTGTTTAACCGTGTCTAAGATAAATTAATTAACCATCATTCCAAGGTTATAGTGTAGGTATCGAAATGCATGATATTGCAAATGTAGGTTGTTGTTGCAAAACAAAATTACATGTTTATTGAAATAAATTATACAATATACTATAACCATGCAGCTATAATAATTTGTAGGTCTTAATTACAGCAAATTATGTTATAAAGAATCCCTGTAGTTCTGCTTTATTAATTTCTTCATTTGTTTTACCATCTAAATACCAATAAAACTGCATCTGTAGTAGCTTGAAACGCAAGTAATCCTTCAAAAAATGAGACACTGTGAGGAATCCCCCTGCCAGTAAGCCCCCCCGTCACTAGCTACTAGGAAACCGCAAAGTGTAAGGCATCCTCGATCACCGGTCCAACCCGGTTCTTCAGCTTCTCATCATTGTTCATGTTTGTGATTTGATCCTCAATTTCGGCCAATTTCTTTCCGAACTTTCCAAATACTTCCAATGCATGTGCATCCGCGGTCCATTCAGGCCAGGGTGCCTCTCTGCCCCAAATAAAATTCATAAGTAGAATGCCTTGATAAAATGTCAACGAGGGAAATTCCAAGCACATTCTGCAGCTGAGCAGTGATTGTTCTCAAAAAGGGTGTGTACGTGAGTGATGGAATTGATCATCCGAGCTACACATGGATGGAGCTTTTGTATTTGCCCTGAAGCTCGGGGAATTGAGATACTTGGAATGCTCTCAAAACCAATTCACTTGAGTGAGACAGAAGAGAGTGGAATTTCGTGTGTAGCGGTGAAATCCGAAGATCTAGAGCATGGTCTACTTCAAGGAGATAAAAGTTTAAAGATATATCGATGGAATTGGAAAGTTTGAGGATCTGAGTATGGAGAATGGAGAGAAGGGTGTGTAAGTGATGGTATCTATGGGAAGTGTGAGAGCTCACTGTTCAAAGTATAGAACATAGTCCTCCATTTGTTTTAAAAAAAGACTTGGGATTTCCTCCATTTGTTTAAAAAATATTTGGGATTGGATTTTACTTGCAAAAAGAAGTTTTATCGGTAAAAGCATCACGTAAGAAACTGATATGTTGTCACAAATATTGAATAAAAATGAGTTCAATGATTCAAAATACAAAATCTGTGTGAGAAAAAAAAAATTAGGTAAATACATCACATGAGAAGTTACCACGTACATATTTGTAAGTGGAAGTATTATGAACCTTATATATGAATCAATAGTGAGAATTTGCGTACGTAGAAAGATGAAACTAAATGAAGCCTACTGTCAGATTGAAGTTTCTTTGAGATGTTAGTCTATGTCAAGTCAACCTAATCTATTTTTGGGTTGGCTTAGAAGGCCCCATGCTTTGCTTTCTTGAGTTTGCCTGGGTGATTTGAATTGTATCATTAATGTGGTTGGTGGATGTAGTTTCAATATACCAATTGAATGGACGAGAACCATTTACGTATTTATTAGCGATCAATTTTTCTATTATTATTTTATTATTTTTAATAAACGTAATATAATCATATAAAATTATTATTACGTTACGTTGAATAAGTAGAAATCGAACTTGCGTAAAAAAGTCTTTTTGATCTTTACAAATAGCAAATAAGAAGCAATCAAAGTTATAGTTGAAGTTCCGTGAGGTTGTTTAACTAAAAGCACTTTGATGCTTATGTTACTTTTGAGGGTGAAATCACAAAAAAAATTTAGAAGTGAAAATCAAATTATTTTGAAAGTGAAATGAGCGTCACTATTTATAGAGAACTCTGGTAAGTTTCGAGGTATTCTGATTGGTCGATAAAATTTATAATTAATAAATAAATTTTTAAATAAATATATTATTTAATTAATAATTGAATATGAATAACAATTAATTATCAAGGAAAATATTTTTATTATTGAGATTTTAATTCGATTAAATAATATATTTAATTATTTAATGTGTGAGTATTTGTACACCGTTAATGTTATTATCATAAGCAATTTAAACATTATATAAATTATAAATTACGTGACAATTCCAAAATTTTCAAATAATCTAAGTTGTACACGTTATAAATTAAATTAATACCAACCGAATCACCCGTGAAGATTTTGGTAGGAGGACGGTGGGACTGAATGAGGCAGCTATTGCATTGTAGTTTCTCGCTGGGTTAGTCTTTGTTAAGTCTTTTTTTTTTTTGGGTGGCCTTAAAAACTTGATCTAATCTAATATTTTATCCTATTTTGGGGTTGACTTAAAGGCCCAAGGGACACCATCCTTTACTATTATTGAGCATGCTTGAACGAGTCGAGGTATAATTTGAAGCACATGTTGAATTGACGATAATCACCAAACCGACAATATATATTGAGCTTTTTCCTTTGATCTTCTTTTATCAAGTATTTTCCTTCATGCAAAATGGATTTGTACAAAAGCTAAAGTACTTTTCCTGCGTATAAAATACTAAATTTGCCTGCTGAATTTGCTAATATTATCCATTTAGCAATTTAAATATATTAAAGAAACACATCACTCACATAGTTGCAAATTTCTTTTTGGTCTTTTTTTAAAAAAAAAAAGTTCTAGAAAGAATCGTATGACCATGTGAGTGACGTTTGCGGGCAATATAGAGGGAGCTTGGAAGTTATGATAATGTCAATGGGAATGGTTAAGATTATATTACAAGAGATTTTTAAACCACAAAGACTTACAGGTTACAAGCCCAATTGTATGAACATATGACTAATTAAGGCAAAAGTCTAGCCTTCTGTTTCCCATTTGTGCCACATCTACGAAGATAAATAAGTACTTCGTTGTTTTATTATTGTGATTCATAATTTTTGTGTTTTTTTTTAAGGTGAGTATAAGGTATCTCCCTTTCAGACGACGAAGATTAATTACCGTTTGGATGGCGAAAACTAATCTCAAGATCATTTACTTAAAGAACCTTAGTCATTTCCACTCGGACTAACCATGTTAGTAAGTTACGGTCGCTTTTAAATTACTATTGTATATATTTATTCATAAATTTCTTATCAGGGTAATGTTTGTTTTTAGAAAAAATGTGTTAGAATATATATGACTAACTTAAACAAAATATGATAAAAGCCGCTTTCAATTTTTCACATTAGAGTTTATAGTCAAAACACTAGGCAGAAAATAAATGGAGCCAAGCTACAAGTCAAGTAAAAGCTTAATTAGTCTTATGCCAAGAAATTACAAGTCTCACAAACTTTTTTTCAGGGTGTGTTTCATGCAATAAATCCTAATCCTTAAATTATGATTGGTAAATCTATTATGTTAAGCATTCGGATTTTCCTCGGGTGAAATGTGTGTTTACTTTAACTGTGTCTAAGATAAATTACCCAACCTTCATCGTGGTTTATAGTGTTGGGATCGAAATGCATGATATTTCAAATGTACGTTGTTTGTTGACGAAATTTACAAACTGGGTGGGCTGATCACAGTAATAAAAGGAAGGTGAATGAGTCGTTGATTGTAAATTAGTAAATTAAATTACATATATGGTTTGTTGAAATAAATTATACATCATACTATAACCATGCAACTATAGAACCAATAAAACTACATCTGTAGTAGCTTGAAATGCAAGTAATCCTTCAAATTGAGACACTGTTAGGGATCCCCCGGCCAGTAAGCCCTCCTTCACTAGTAGGAAACAGCAGGGTGTAAGGCATCTTCACCGGTCCAACCCGGTTCTTCAGCTTCTCATCATTGTTCATGTCTGTGATTTGATCCTCAATTTCAGCCAACTTCTTTCCAAATTTTCCAAATATTTCCAATGCCTGTGCGTCCGCGGTCCACTCAGGGGTGTCTCTCTGCCCCAAATACACTTCATCAGTAGAATGCCTAGATAAAATTTCAATGAGGGAAATGCCAAGCACAGTCTGCAGCTGAGCAGTGATTGTTTTCAAGAAGGCCTGGTCCGGATTGGTCTCCAGCTCTTCGTATTCAGGAGTTCCCTTTTCAGGCATGAATTTCCGGCTAATAGTTGGGCGGTTAGGCATGTACCCTGCATAAGGGTACTGTCCGAAATTGACAGCTGCGTGGAGAGCAGAAGCAGTCCATATGATGATTGTGCAAGTTTCGACTAGCTCATCAATTGTTTGCATTTTGGGCCACCAAGGCTCATTCTTTTTGTCCCCGTGCCCTTCCTCTACAAGCTCCTTCCACCAAGATTGAAGCTCAATGTCTTTCCGAATGACATCGTCATTCTTGTAATACAAGGAACAATATTCCTCAACCCAAGTCCTGATTGCAAACCAGATCTGAATCCCATCAACTGCATATGGGTAGTCTTCAATCAACAGGCGAAGACCGTGGGGGGACTTCTCATCCTTCACTGCCACTCCTCTGCATTCATCAATTGTAATAGATTTAATTCTAATGTGTAATTTGAGATTTAATTGTAACATGAAATTTTGAATGCGACGATTTGTGAAGGAAAGTAGTTCAATTTAGTTATGAGTTGCAAAGTATGTGAGCTTCTTGTTTACCTTTTGATGAGATCTGTGGGGAGAGCTTGATCCGGGAAAACCCAATCTTTGTAGACTACTGATGACAACTCCATGGCATACCTGGCTGGAAACACTGTCGTCTCTAGAATCCCTCCAGCATTGATCAAGATTTGCCTGGCAAATGCGTTTATGTTCATTGTGTCGCGGAAGTGAGGATGAAGAAGCTTGTAAATCGGGTGCACCACGCTTAGCTGCCTGTTCGTCGCGATTACAACCGGCTCACTCACTGCATGAGTGTTCAACCTGATACCAAAACATAAAAGAATCATCAGGGAACAAAAAAAAAAAATCCAAACCAATTCATATGATGAACTTAATTTCTGAGATTTCTTGCTAATTTGCAAGATTATTAGTACCAGTGACTGATGAGCTGGTGATATCCAGAGTCATTTACAGCCACGTAAGCTTTAGCCAATTGCCAGATGGACGCTTCTACACCTTGCTCAGCTGGTGTGTAAACTTGGCTAGTGCAACCGGATAGATCTCCGTCTGGATGAGGCAAGGAGAGCTCGATCGCCAATGGCTTCAAAGTTCCATCATTTTTCAAGAAAACAAGGGTTCTGCTAGCGTAGATCTTGTTTCCAGTTAAATTAATCCTCCTCAGGTACGGAATAAAGTGGTCATGATGATCTAGTATGAACAGCTTGTTGTTCTTCAGGGCCTATTAATATAAAATCAACATGAGCTAACTGCAACAAAAAAAAAGGCAGCGATTTTCCCTTTTGACTGAAATGAAGCTAAGACAGTTACCTCATCCACAGTGAGTCCATCTAATTTGTCACTGATTTGTTGTTCTGTTATTTTACTGTTTTGATCTCCGTAGACTTTTGGATCTAACTTGCTTGCTGGTGGAAATTCCTGCAATTCAATTAGAACAAAATATGAACATTAACAGAACAAAAAAAATTACAGAAGAAAAACAAAATGCACAGACTATTACTTGGAGACGCCGAATGTGAACAGGGTTCACTCCAGCCAGCATTTCTCTAGCGAATTCCTCATCAGTCCTCCAAGCAGACTTATCCTCTGCTTATTATCATCAAAACTTCACAGTTAGATGGAAGAAAATAGTATTGCATAAATTCAATGAATCAAAATTCAATATTTTTTTTTTTTTTTTTTTTTACCTTTGATCACTTGAGGAGTTGGGAATTTGAGCAATTGTGCACCATCTGTTCTGAAAATTTCCTTAATCAACTCTGCAGGCACATGGTCGCCGATATCTTTTAGCAACCCTTCTGGCAATGGAATCCCTCCTTCGTAGAGCTTAAGCACATCCTCAAAGCTATCAAATTCGTTCGGAGTTTTATCAAATAAGGCTTCAAGCTCTGGCCGAATGAACTGAGCTATGGATTTGAGTGCATAAGCTAGAAAGTCTGATAACTTCAAGTGCCCAAATCGTTCATCTCTTGGCACGTAAATGTTTAAGCTACTAAGAAGACCTAGTCTACTCTCAGCATTGGGATCTGTTAGAACGTAAAAATCTGTTAACAAACTTTGTGATCATAAAAATCATAAGTCCATGAAAATCCAAATTAGAATTTATATATATACACCTTCCTCTGTTGGGGGACGGCCGGTTCTTCCTCTGCGAGGGTAAGGGTACTCAGTAGACCCTCCGAGGGTAGGCCGGGCATATGTGGGGCCCTTTTTTGGATTTCCCAGATCATTGTAGAAAGCATAGTCATAGACTCTGTCCCATTCTTGGAGCTGCCCTTTTCCATCTCCTCTCAAATGTACTAATTCTTCTTCTCTGTATTGTTGCAGGGGCCTTGGTGTGTCACTAGGAAGATATGTCTGATCAAATGGAAAAGACACATCATGAAGTGATGAACTTTAGTCTTTAGCTTGGAATACAAGGTACAAAAAATAAACTCTATTTGAACATATTGTTGTGAATTGTGTGAATGATTTTGGTACCTTGTTGACGAAGAAAACGCGATCTTTGGTGTAGTTTTCAGTAGGGTAAACCCATGAGTTGCAGACGAAATGGACACGGCCGGCGCCGGGAACATTTTCAAGCGTGACGGTCTTCAGGAAGAACTCACTGTGATGGTTGTTTTTTATTATGAAGGCTCCGGGAACTCCCACTTCCTCTTCCACGTCAAAGGTAACCTCGAAGGCAGACTCTCCTGCTGTTAGAGAGGTAATTGTGGTAATCCAGTCCTCCAAGTATGCTGGCTTTCCAACTTTACCCTTCAATCCCCTTTCTGCACACATAAAAAAAAAAAATTAACATGTATCAATATATTATCCCTTAGGCCAATAAGTTCATTATATTGTCATTATCATCCAAAATTTTCCCAAATCACTCTTAAAAACGGTTTCAGATGTTAAAAACGCTCACATCAAAATTTTGTTTAGAAAAAGTTTTACTCGTCTAATCCTTTATTAACAATATATTATTATCGCAAAAAAAAAAATCCTAGGTAAAAAAAAAAAATCCTCTGAGTACTGTTTCTTCAAGTTCAGAACATTCAAAGCTATGCCCAACTGCTTGATGCTTCAACCAGGTAGTTGAGACAGTTGAGCAGGCACGGACTTAGAGTCTTTTTGGGTGGGCTCCAGCCCACCTCAAATGTAAAAAAATATGAAAAATTCAAAGGATTTTTTTATTAAATTTCTAGTAAATGCTATTTTACTAAACTAATTGGTTATAAATTAGCCATATTTTATTCTTAATTATAGATTCAGCTCACCTCAATTTTCAATCCTGGGTTCGTGTCTGCAGTTGAGACTGGTCGTGGGCATTCAAAGATAATTAATTAAGATTAATGCTTTTTCTAATCACTTGGTCTTTATGACATGGCCACTATGGCTACACATCATGTAAAATGGCGCAAATAGCTATGATTTAAACATCATTTTCATTAATCATTTTTTTAATTATCAGGATTACATAAATTAACAAAATTTGTTCCCTCCTAATTAATAATATTATACCTCATGTTGCACACCCTTCACATATTATATATTGATTCCGTTAAGTTGCACATATATTATATTTAAAGAAATTCGTTAATTATCATTTTTCTTTTAATCTAAAATATTATTTCGGTAATTGAAAAAATTTAAAATAGTCGCGTGGACTGTCCTTTTAGCCAATGAATGATGATGTATTTGCTATTATGATCAATTGAATAGTTGACGGTCCAAAATCTATGATTTGGTCCACACGACTAGGCTTGTCACCTCATGACTTGAAGCAGCAGCCATGGTTGTCTTTGTACTCATATTCCAAAGTCCCAGCCCCAGAAATACGCAGAAGAAAGACCAGACTAATTACTAATTAGTAATAACTATGAGGGTATCAAAATAATTATCGAAATTTAGAAAGTGATCGATTTAATCCTCTCATAATTAATTTTCTTAGAAAGAAAGGAAAATGGTTGATTTCTTTTCATTGAAAACATGGATCACATTCCATCGCTTAAGCAATCCGGGATGAAATCAAAGAGAATGAAACTTAATTACTGATCGATAATTAAAAAATAATACGCAAAAACTCGTATATATACAAGGAGGAGAGCACGTAATTAAACTGACCAGAATCGACATTGACGGCGCTAATGAGCTGCAGAGAGACACCCTTGCCGAGAAACTCGTGCAAGCGGTCGCGAACCGAAGCGTTGAAGTCGTTCAAACCGAGCACATCCTTCTTCATGAGGACCACGGTCCCTTTGATCTGCTTGGCATCGTCCTCATGGTGCCCGCCTGTGATTTTGTCGAAGATGTTGTGCAACATTTTGTCTGGCTTTTGCTTTACAAGAAGTAGCTAGTAATTATATATAATGATAAGCAAATTAAGAATATTTTGATTTATGAAAAGAGAAAACTTATTGGAGAAATTTGGGAATTGGAAAGTTGGTATGGAGCATTGCTAGCTATGGTTTGTGGTATTTATAGAGGCCGGGGAAAAGTAAGAACTAAGAAGCTTCATTACATGTGATATTATATTTCATATGGTCACGTTCCAATTTAATTGCCAAATTTGTCGTTGGAGGTCTGCCAAATTCCAATGAAGGAATGGTCTAGCTTACCAAGTCTTTCATAACTTATCCAAAATCTTATTCATACCGATGATATAAACATAATTCATTATATGGAATAAAATGATGAGCTTTTTCAATTAGGAAGATTTGGTTCATCACTTGTTTAAGTTTGATCTATTAATTTGTGAATTAAGAATTCCAATATTACATAGGATTTGATGAAGTTATACTTTTACTATGAGTAATGATATTTGGACATATTAAATTGACTATATATTTAGTGACACATTTGATGTGGCAATCAATGAATGGTGTTAAATAAATAAACAATTATAAATTAGTCTAATTTTTAAGGATAACATATAAAATAATCAATTTACTGTAGTATTAAGATTTGTACTGTGTTTTTTTTATTGTATTAGTTTTTTAAATTTTCAAATATTGATTATACCATTTTCAAATATGGAAGAGTAAATTTCAAAATTTAAATATTAATATTTTATATTTATTTTTAAAATTTATTTGATAAGATAATTCTAGATAAATTTCATATTTTTAAATTTTTTTTAGGAATGAAAATCATTTTAATCTACCAAACTTCTCAAATACTATTGGATACTTTTGAATAATTACAAATTTGAGGTACTTTATTTATTTTATAAATTTTTTTAGTTTTATTCGTTCGTATGTAAATTACTAATTACCTGCTTGTTTTATTCTTTCGTAGGTAAATTAATAATTATATGTGTATTTCATATTTCTCTATTCTATTTTAGAGAGATATATTGCGTATAATATACATTTATTATACAATTAAAATTCTCATAGGTAAATTAAATTTTTATGTACAATTAAAATTCCTATACGTAAATTACGTAAAATAAAATCAAACTAAATTATATGTAATGACACGCTTGTAATTCTTTAAAAATTAAGAGATTAAACTAATACTGTATTTTGACTAACAATAAAAAAATCAAGTGATTTCTTATTTACCAATTTTATTTACTATAATGGACTAACTTATAATTTGGACTCTAAAAAAGGGCCTATAGATAATTGTCCCTTAAATAAATACCAAGTAATTTAATTTATCAAAGTAATATTATTCATTGGTTGCTATATTAAGTGTGGTCAATTTAGTTTATTCGTCAAAACGTACTATCTCAATTCAGTGTGAAATACATTGAAGAAAAAAAAATTACAAACTTGAAACTAAAGATAACAATAAATAGCCCTTGCCCATATTACACAAATATTAATTGAGTGCAAGTAATATACATTTTGTCGGTGGCAAGAATTGGGTTTGCATACTTATTATTATGGACTGTTGTGATTTAACTGGCTTCCCAATCGACGAACTTAATTTTATGGTAAGTCAATTAGAAGATGAAACCACGCGTTTATGCCTTGTATTTTTAATTTTCTCTTTGGCTTGTGAACATGAAAGAAAAACATTGAATGAAAGGACCATATTAACGTGTCCAACTTGGAACCGCAGCCATAGTTTTGGCTTTATTTGTATCAGGAGCTAAACCTAAAGAGCCACCGGAACCGCCGCACGTTGACCTAGTAATAAAGCGTGAATTCAAATTTGTATCTCACACGATATGTTACGGATTCGAATTGCTGTTGTAATGAAATGGCATGACTAAAAGTTTATCATACTCCCATCGGAAAGTCCCGAAGAGGGATGAATTCCAATTTCTTTTGACCAAAAAAAAAAATTCTAATTTGTAATTTTATGACCGAAAGAAAATAAAATAGTGTGATGGCCATCGTTCCAATATGAAAACTGTTCGTTACCGTTCGTCGGAATGTGCAATTCCACCAATTTTCCTCTCCTAGTATTTGGAATGACAGTTCAGCCTATTGAAAATTTGAAAGAGTTGATGGATTAGGTTTAGGAACGTGATTATGTAACTGATTACCTACTAATTAATATGCCAATCCAATGTTACCTGATTCGCGGGGAAAAATGAGTTTTGGTACGGGATACGATAAATTAAGAAGATTCCGGTACGGTATGGTATATATAATCCGTACAGAATTTTAAGGAAATGATCCCATAAACTCAACATTTATTCAGTTCGCATAGGTAACTAAGTCATTTTTTACCCTCAATTTACTTTGAATTTCTGAGTCAGTCGATTTGGTGATTTGGATCGAAACCGTACCCCATTTGGGATCGGGTGTTCCGGATTGCGGGTCGGACTCCCTTTCACCGAACCAAGTAACTATGTGCCAATTGACTGGAATTTTGCAGGGATTGAAATTATTACTTGACTAAGAAAAAGGTTTTGTTAATCAAATTACCACTTTACTTTCGTGTACTAGAGGTTATGAAATTTGAAGAACCCTAATGCAAGGAAATATCTGCGAGACCAAAAATAAAAATTCCCACAAAAAGGAAATTAAGGGATAATAAAGGAAAACCAAAAGTTTGGTCCAGCACCAAAATTGAGAATGAGAAGACGTGCATGGCATTGGCATGAGAAGTCAAACTTTTCTATATGTGCTAATACGAAATTAATTACGTCTATCAACTCTGTAACTTTTTTTTCTAAGAAAAATGTTAAAGAGATTATACTTGTAAATTATATTGTTGTTATAATCCTCGAATTTTACACGAATATTAGCTATAATCCTTAAACTTCATTATTAATAGCGGAGATCTCTGATCTATATTTAGATGTGTAGTAATCGTCTCTCCGTTAAAATTGTTAAATTTGTATGTTTAATGTTAAATTTTTTCAGTTTTAAAGCCTAATTTATAAATTAGTCCACTTAACATATAAAATAATCCACTTAACATATAAAATAGTCCATTTACTGTTTTTTTTTAAAATTTTTATTGTGTTCTTTTTATGATTTTATTTTTTTAAGTTTTTAAATACCATTTATACCTCTTTTTCAGATATGGATGATAAACTTTCAAATTTTAAATATTATTATTTTATATTTATTTTTAAAAATTATTTAAATTAAGATAATTTTAACTAAATTTCAGAAGATTTATTTTATATTTATTTTATCGAATAATACCTAATATTTCTAAAGAGTCAGAGAATTACAGGTACGTTATTTCTCTTATTACTTTTCGTAGGTAAATAAATAAGAACCTGTTTATTTATTTTTTCTTTTGAGTGAGGTATATTGAAAATATACCTATTATGATACAATTAGAATTTCCATATATAGGTATCTTATTTATATTGTAACGACCCGTCCCAAAATTTTGGGATTAATTAAGGATTAATTATGGATTAACATGACTAACCCTTATCAGTCAAGGATTATCTGACGTTCAGGGCGAAATTACGATTTTACCCCTAAACGAGGGTAAAAGTTGACTTTTGACCCGAGAGGTCCAATGCATGAGGATCAATGACTGTTACGTAGATCGGGTCGATACGAGTCCGTACACAGGCGGCACGTCGAAATCGGACGTTCGACGAGAAAGTTACGGTTCACGGAAGTTTCGAGGAACTATTGCATGTTTTATGAGACGGGTGGACTTTTGTCCTGAGTGGGGCCCATATATTTAGTTCAGGCCCAATGGATGAGTGATAAGTGTCACCCACTCATTGCTCCCATTACACAGATACATGCATCTGCTCCCCATCCTTTTTCTCATTCGATCGACCATTCAAACCCGATGAACCCAAAATCAACCCCTTCCCCATTTGATTTAGTTGAGGCCAAGAGAGTGAGGTTGAGGGTGAGTTGATGAGACTAGTCACGGCGGTGGTGACAGGACCCATCCCAATCCCCCCGGGATTAGTGCGGAATGACCCTGCTCCCGTCTGACACGAAGTGTCAGACAAGGGATATTTCCGACCTTTGCCCTCCCGGGCTATCAGAGTACGCCAGGATCCGGAGGAGGCATGTGATATCTCGGTCTCTGCTACAGTCCACATCCGATGTCAACCTGAAGGGCAGTCAAAACATTAAAAACTGTGAGTGGACAAAACAAAAGTTTATAAAAACATTTAATAAGGAAGACATTTGTACCCTCCACTAAAAAGCATGCATGCATTCGAAAACCATTTATCCAAAACAACCATATATGGGACTAAGCCCAAAGCAGATATAAACTAAGGTCGAAAGGACCACAATAAAAACGACCATACGGGCCACTGCCCAAATCCTGCGCACACCTGTACACACCACATATCATATATCATATATCCATCACATACATATATATAAGTCACACAACCAATCCTGTCACGGTATCCAAAGCCACGCGCGCGCTACCCGGGTCTCAATCCGAGTCATCTCGAGGTCAAGGTCAATGTCCGCAGACCACTGACCCTACCCGAGGTAATAGTAACCATAGCCTTTCTGAGAGTAAGGAACCTAACTGGGGGGTGACTCCACTCAGTCGGTGCTCCGTGACTACTCCGGGGTCCACCCAGGCCAACGACCCTCCCCGGAGGAGATAGTAGAACATGTAAAGGAAGGTAGACGAACATATATATACATAACATAAACATTCATGACCGGTTCTCCTGAACCGTCATGAATCCATAATATCCATAATCAGGTAACATGCCGGTTCCCATAAACCGTCATGTACCGTAATAACATAACCGAGGTAACATGCCGGTTCCCATAAACCGTCATGTACCGTAATAACCAACAAGGGTTCATGTCGGTTCCCATAAACCGTCATGAACCTGGGAATCCATTTAAGGTTCCCTGACCTGAAATCAAAACTGTAAAGTGACTGGGTCTCGTACCCGAACATAGGACATCAGTTGGACACCGTGCCCGATATCTGAGGTCATATGCCCGAGACAAAACCAAATGGGTCTCATACCCGAGTTTATCATTTTGAAATCCAAATCCAGTTCATTAAGTCAATACAGAAATACAGACCCGTATAAGCACCGTATAAGGCCGAAACCTCGAAATACGTGCTTATACGTAACCACATAGAATTGCACCCATGGCATCATCAAACAAGTAATAAAACATATAATAAACATTTATGCATGCACCAATTTAGAAAATAAGGTCCACTCACAGACCGTCCGAGCTGCCGCCTCGATTTGCGTGACATACGGCTCCCCGAGCCGATCACCGTCACCGGGACTCCCAAACCTGTCCAAATCGTAATAGAAGGTTACTAACTACTTAATTAACCTCCTACCAAAGCCCCGTAATTTTCCCGTATTTTTAACTATTTTTAATCCCGGACCTAAACCTTCCGATGCCCCGAAACATATCGAGACGGTGTCCGATCGACACGAAACTAGTCTCAAAATGTTCGTTACATCGAATAGAAGATTTCGTATGTTGGAACCTTCCCCTGATTCCCTGCCACGCGCCCTCACGCGCCGCCTGAAGTGGCTGCCCGTGGGCTTCACGCGCCAGCTACAGTACCCGCTGACGTCAGCATGACGTCATCTGACAGCTGTCAGGTCTGACATGTCAGACTCTGACAGGTGCCACGTGTCATGCTCCCATTGGTCCACGTCACTGTACTGTAAGTGCCACGTGTCATCACGGCACTGGTCCACGTCAGTGCCACGTGTCAGCCCCTGATTGGGCCACGTCACTGACATGTCAGTGCTGACTGTGCACTGACATGTGACACGTGTCGGCTGATGAGTGGTCCACGTCACCTGACAATCTGACAGGTGCCACGTCATCATGCCACGTCACCGCCTTCAACCACTCGACGGGTCGACCCGAACCCTGCAACCGGGTCGCCGTGACCCGCGACTTGACCCGGCCGGTTCTCCGCCGTCTGACCACCAAAATGCTTCCTGTTTGTCCCATTTTCATCCTCTAATCCTAACCTACAGTCCTATGACCTTAAAATGGAAGAAAAACATCGAAAACCATACCTTCGAGTTTGGCCATGGCGGCCGTGCATTCCTCCGCCGTTCACGGCTGTTCCAGGCCTTCCTAACCCTCGAATCCAATCCCAATAGACTCCTAGGGTCCCTAGAAACCATTCATAATCTTTAGAAATCATCGAAAACCCCTAAAACTAAAAATCCAAATTTTGAGGAAAACGTACCTCACGGGTTCTCTCTCCCCGCCGTGTCCTCCGCCGTGGCTGGCCGTGGCTTGCCATCCTCAGCCTCTCACCACCTCCTCACGGTCATTTTATCTCCTAGGGAATGGTGGTATGTGTGTGTGCTGTTTTGGAGAAAATGAAGAAAATGGTGAAGGGGGGTTTCGGGTGTGAAGAAACAAAGAAGAATGATGAAGGTGATGCCGTGGAAGAGAAGGGAGAAGGAGATGATCAGATGAGAGAATGACAGATGAAGGGTGAGGATTAAAAGGTAGGGTTGAAATGGATGGTTAGGATTAATAGTTGTTAGGTTAAATTATAAAATAATTAAAATAATAATATTTAATTATTTAGATCCACATTTTGGGGGATCAAATCAATGGGATGAGTGACACTTGTCACTCATCCATGGGGCCCACCAAAATATCCACCCAATCAGATTTCGCCGAAACGTCCCCGTCTCGAAGTTCGTGCATAGTGAAATCGAACTTCCGTGACCCATAACTCTCCCGTTTGAAGTCCGATTTCAGTGTGCCGCCTGCCTATGGATTCGTATCGCCCTTATCTACGTAACGGTCTTCGGCCCTCGGCCATCAGACCTCCCGGTCAAAAAGTCAACATTTGACCCCTTTTTTCCAAAATTACCAAAATGCCCCTAAACTTCCGAACGTCATAACTTCTTCCTCGAACGTCGGAATTGAACGTGCCACCTGTCTATGAACTCGTGATGTCACGAACTGCGTCACGGTCATCAGTCAAAGTCCATTTGACCGCCCGATTAAAAAGTCAACGTTTTGCCACCACTAGGGGCAAAACGGTCACTTCGCATCGTTCGTCCGATTTCGCTCTACTAATCACGGATTAGCCTCACTAATCGTGATTAGTCACTAATCTAATCTAGGAATTTGGGACGGGTCGTTACAGGTGGAGCCCGGGAAGAGGTAAAATGTCAGGGCCCGACCCTCCTCGGTCAGCATCCACTCGCTTAACTTTGTAGTTCCCCAAGAATCCAAAGCCATTGAGCTCTCAGAAGGCCTCGCGCTAGATAGGTGTGTGCCTACACCTTTAAGGCACACCACCATTCCTTTCCCAGACCATTCCCCCCTCACAGGAATGTGGGATGTGGACTGTAGCAGAGACCGAGACATCACATACCTCTTCCGGATCCTAGTGTACTCTGGAAGCTGGTCGGGCTAAAGGTTCAAATTTTCCCTGGTCTGACACTCTGTGTCAAACGAGATCAGGAGCGTTCCTCGTTAATCCCGAGAGGATTGGGACGGGTCCTGACATAAAAGTCGATAACCCAGTTAAGTTCAAAATTTCAAATTCGTGTGTTAGACATTAGGGGTGTTTTCTGGTTATTGGGGGATGTTTATTGGGTTCATATGAGTGTGTGGGAATGGTTTTGGATGGAGGAAGGTGGCTTAGCAGCCCAGGCGATGGGCTGGAAGTTTGGACTATGAGGGAAAAAATTGAACGGGTAGGTTCTAGGCGGTTTTTCTAGGTTTTGATCGCTTAGATAGGTTGCAATTGTAACGACCCGTCCCGAATTCTGGGATTAGATTAGTGACTAATCTTGATTAGTGAGGTTGATCGGTGGTTAGTAGGGCGAAATCGGACAAAATGTGCAAAATGACCGTTTTGCCCCTAGTCGTGGACAAAATGTTGACTTTTTGATCGGGCGGTCAAACGGACTTTGACCAATGACCGTGACGTAGTTCGGGACGTCACGAGTTCATAGACAGGTGGCACGTTCGATTCCGACATTCGAGGTGAAAGTTATGACGTTCGGAAGTTGAGGGGTATTTTGGTAATTTGGCAAAAAGGGGGCCAAATGTTGACTTTTGACCCGGGAGGTCCAATGGACGAGGGCCAAGGACCGTTACGTAGGTCTCGTCGATACGAATCCTGTCAGGACCCACCCCGGTTTCACCCCGAAACCCGAGGTAAATCCTGCTCCCGTCTGACTCCCCGACACAACACCCAAGTAAAACGCATGCAAACCCAGTCAGACACAGGAGTCCTTAACTGAATATCCCAACGTTATCATTTACAGAGCATAGTACGAAAATATAAGGAACTAAAAAAAAAACGATAAAATACACGCACTCGGAAGTCTGTAAAACTATTCCGGGATCCCTGACGTCCCTTCTATGCCTCTGACACTGCCTCGACGTCAAGACCCCGCGCTAGCTCCACAACCTGGAGGGCAAGTTAAAACAAAAGTGTGAGTGGACCAGAAAGTACAAAAAGTTCAAAACCACTTTATATGAAAACCGAGTTTAACCCTCCGTTTTGAAACCACATACATAACCAACAGTTATGAACACAGTTATAAAATAATCATTATAAAACATCATAAGAAACAGAAACACTATAAAATATCATAAAAAAAACCATAGCATGAGTATCAGAAACCGTATCAAATCCTCATTTCCCGATCGAACCTGCTGGACCTATCCGAGTCTTTAAACTCAATCCAGGCCTTAATCATATCCGAGTCTTTAAACTCCCGAGTCTTTAAACTCAAGGCCTACCGGGGAAATCAATATATCCGAGTCTTTAAACTCCCGAGTCTTTAAACTCAATCCGGGTCTTTAAACCCAATCCGGCCGGTCCCCCGTCACATATATCCGGGTCTTTAAACCCAATAACCAGATCCAGCAAATCCAATCCCAAAACCATTTTAAAACTACTGGAAATCCATATCCAAACTCGAATCCGAAATCCCCGGTCTGAAGTCCTTCCGGCTTCCAGAACCGCCATTCCGAACCCAAATCCGGAAATCCACTTTCCAACTTTAAAACCAAATCTCGCTTTCCGAAATCCGATTCTAAAATCGAAAACCTTGATTATCAAAATCATGTCCCAAAAACCCCTTAAAATCATGGAAATCATTTATCTTTCCAAAATCACCCTTTCCTCGTAAAACGTGCTAAAACTGTACTTCCCCGTAAAACGTGCAAACATGTAAAGCCAACAAAACATATTCGAGAAACATGAAACCATAAACAAAATCATAAAACAATTATAGAAAACAGTTATGCATGTTCGAGTTTAAAGAAAGGGTCCACTCATAGTACTGAGCCCTACTCGCGTCCCGAACGTCCAGCCCGTTCCTCGGCTTCCTCGGGAAATCCCGATCCTGTCAAACACCGTCAAATTATGTCACTAACACGTCTACGAAGGTTCACCTAAATTCCCTCAAAAAAATCCCCGAATCGAAAACCTAAAACCCGGGACCCTAAACCTTCACCCTCGCGGAACCACACTCAAACGACTTCCGATTGACCCGAAACCAACTCCATTGAACGCGCGCCAGCTACAGTGCACCTTCACCCTAAACCTTCACCCTCGCGTGGCCCTCACGCGCCAGCTACAGTGCACCTTCAACCTCACGTCGACCCGGTTCAACACAGTAGGCTGCAGCTTGAACCGGTGTCAACGGTTCTCCGCTGTGCCTGCACCAAAACACCTCCTTCCTTCTCCTATAGCTTCGTCCAACCTTACTCTAAGCATCCCCATCCTCCAATCACCTCGACACATCCCCTACACCGTCGACTCAGGCTCGAAACCAGACGGCCTAATTCCTCTGTTTTCCTCTCCGGCCGCCCAGGTAACCTCCCTTCACGGTGGTAACACCAGACGGTTCCTAGAACCTCAAGGAACCTAACCCGACTCTCCTAGACCTTCAACTCAGTCTCTAGGATCACAACTCTTGGTTTGAACCAAAACGAGAAAACAGGGCACACAGAGTCCCTCCGTCGTGCCACCTCCACCGTGCACCTCCCGTCACGGCAACACAACCGAACGACGCCCTGGACTCGACTGAACTCCCTAGACTCCTCTAGACTCGTCGATTCAACCTCTCAGGCCACAACTTCCGATTTGAAGTTCACGGCCAAAACAGAGCATAGACACGGGGAAATAGAAATTACCTGCAACCTGTCGCCGTCGTGAGCTCCGCTGGTAGTGGTTGACCCCTCGCAACCCACACGACACCACCACGGTTTCAGTTGCCCCGTACACGGCCGCCACCGCCACGATTCTCACGACCTCCCTGCTTTTCACCCCTGGTTTTCCCGCAGTTCCCAGCTGCCCAACCACACGACTTCCTCACCTCCCAACCTTCTTACCGTCTCCCTTTCCTTCTCTGGACACCCACACACACTCACAATTCACCAGCTCCCTCACTCAACCCTTCACTGCTCTCAATTTCCTCTCACAATCTCCCTCTGTTTCTGTTTCCTTCTGCGCACAAACACGAACACGGGCACGGGTACACCCCAATAATAGAACCGTGCACACACCTTAGAATCCCCCAGAACCCACTACATACTTGCCACATGTCGCCATCCCCCCACTCTCTCTCACCCATGTGGCCCAATCTCAACCCTTCATCTACTTCTCTCTGCACAAATCCCCAGGTGCAAAAAGACCAAAATACCCTCCAGTTTTACACATTTTTACGGTTTTACCAAAACTTCCTAGACCCGTAACTCTCGTCTCGTAAGTCCGATGAATACGTGCCGCCTGTCATCGAACTCAGGACAACGAGAACTACCTAACCATCCTAGGTCAACCTACCAAAACTCGATTATTCAAAAAGTCAACTATTCCCCCTACTTTACTCAAAGTACGGTCATGCCCTCAACCTTCCGAACATCACAATTCCCTCCTCGGATGTCGGAATCAGGCGTGCCACCTGCCTATGGATTCGTGACGTCCTAAACTACGTCCTGGTCACTGGTCAATATCCAATTGACCACCCGAAATAAAAGTCAACATTTTTGCCCGGACCAGGGGCAAAATTATCATTCTAGGCTCCCGGACCTTTCGGGACCACCTAACCACTGATTAACCTCACTAATCACACCTTAATCACTCTACTAATCCCGGCTCTCGGAACGGGTTGTTACAAATCCAATGTGTTAGACATTAGGGGTGTTTTCTGGTTATTGGGGGATGTTTATTGGATTCATATGAGTGTGTGGGAATGGTTTTGGATGGAGGAAGATGGCTTAGCAGCCCAGGCGATGGGCTGGAAGTTTGGACTGTGAGGGAAAAAATTGAACGGGTAGGTTCTAGGCGGTTTTTCTAGGTTTTGATCGCTTAGATAGGTTGCAATTGTAACGACCCGTCCCGAATTCTGGGATTAGATTAGTGACTAATCTTGATTAGTGAGGTTGATCGGTGGTTAGTAGGGCGAAATCGAACAAAATGTGCAAAATGACCGTTTTGCCCCTGGTCGTGGACAAAATGTTGAATTTTTGATCAGGCGGTCAAACGGACTTTGACCAATGACCGTGACGTAGTTCGGGACGTCACGAGTTCATAGACAGGTGGCACGTTCGATTCCGACATTCGAGGTGAAAGTTATGACGTTCGGAAGTTGAGGGGTATTTTGGTAATTTGGCAAAAAGGGGGACAAATGTTGACTTTTGACCAGGGAGGTCCAATGGACGAGAGCCAAGGACCGTTACATAGGTCTCGTCGATACGAATCCAATGACAGGCGGCATGCCGAAATCGGAGTTCCGACGACGAAGTTATGGTCACGGGAACGAATTAACAAACCGAGGCTTCGATTAAAATAATATTAAAATAATAAATAGTGACCGTTGACTGTGCACACCTGGATGAGTGACAAGTGTCACCCATCCCCTAATCTAAGCCTTAAAACCTGATCCATGTTTTCCTCTAAACACCATCATTACTACATCATCATCTCTAATCATCCTTGTCTTCCATTTTCTCTTTCATTTTCTTCATATTTCCTTACACCGTGAGCAACATCAACTCAGTGTGTGAGCTGGGGGAATTGGCTGCCTTCTCATGGCAGAATTGAGGAAATTGAGAGACTTGAAGACTGGATTAATTGAGAGAAACACACGGGGCAGAGAGAGGGAGGATGAAATCAAAGATCGAAATTTGAGTTTTGGGAGGGAAATTCGAATTTCAAGCCTTAGGCTCTGAGGGTCCAAATTGAGCTCAATTCGAGCTTCCTGAGATCACTACGATCAGAATCGTCGAAAGAGCGAAGGAATTTGGCAACATTTTGGCTCTGAACACACTTGGTGACAGAGAAGGAGTTTGAAGGTTGAGTCGTGATCGTGGAGTGTTTAAACGATGAAATTGAAGTGGGGAAACAATTGCTCATGGTCCATTGATGCTTCTGGATGAATCAATTGGAAGCAATCAGCAGCTATTGACAGAATTTCGTGAATGAACAGTACATGGGTGTTCTTTGTGTGCATCGTCGAATCGATGGATTTTAAGTAAGTAATCGTGTAATTGACGTTACAGACCCGTAATTGAACTTAAAACGAAACTAACTGAATAATCAATTGATGTAATTAAAGCTGAATTGATAGGAAACCATCCGGGTCATCTCGCGGGCAAAAGGACCCGTTTATTAGACATACGGGTTAGGACGATGGTATTGTAGCAGGCGCGTGGGTTTCACGCGCAGCCACTCACGGCGGCGCATGACGGCGCGTGGGCACGAATCTCGAGGTGAGGTCAACATGACTTCTATCCTATTTAATGTAACAGACATTTTGGGATTGGTTTCGTGTCGATCGGACACCGTCTCGATATTGTTCGGGACGTCCGAAGATTTTAAATCAAGTTTAAAAATAGTTAAAAATTCGGAAAAATTACGGGACTTTGATAGGATGTTAATGAAGAGGTTAGTGACCCTCTAATGTGATTTGGACAGGATTGGGAGTCCCGGTGATAGTGGTGTGGCCCGAGAGGGCCGATGGCACGCGTATCGAGGCATACCATTAAACGGTCTGTGAGTTGACTTTGTTTTCCTAACCGTGATGCATGCATATATGATTTAAAATGCTTTATTATATGATTTTATATGTTTTGACATGATTGATGTTTCGTTCCGGTGATTTCTCGATTTTCTCAGTTTTATGATTATTATATTGTATTTTGGCACGAATTTCGAGAAATGACGAAATTGATGTTTTGGCGTGGGCCCGGGATTAAAAATGTAACAACCCGTCCTGGGAGCCGGGATTAGTAGACTGATTATGGTGTGATTAGTGAGGTTAATCGGTGGTTAGTTAGTCCTGATAAGGTCATTAGCGTAGAATGACGATTTTGCCCCTGGTTCGGGCAAAAACGTTGACTTTTAGTTCGGGTGGTCGGATGGACTTTGACCAGTGACCAGGATGTAGTTTAGGACGTCACGAATCCCTAGGCAAGTGGCACGTCCGATTCCGACATCCGAGGAGGAAGTTATGATGTTCGGAAGGTTAGGGGCTTAACCGTAATTTAGATAAATTAGGGGGAATAGTTGACTTTTTGTAGACTCGATTTTTGGTTTGTTGACCTATGATGGTTAGGTAGATCTCGTCGTCCTGAGTTCGATGACAGGCGGCACGTATTCATCGGACTTACGAGGTGTGAGATATGGGTCTCGAAAGTTAGTGGCAAAACCGTAAAAAGGAGTTAAAAAGAAGGGTATTTTGGTCTTTGTGGCACATTGGGATTTGTGCACAGAGGAAAGGAATGGACGGCTGGGATTGGGCCATGTGGGAGTGTGTGGAGTGGATTGTGACATGTGGCATGTGTGTAGAGGATTCTAGTGGAATCCTGTGCATTCACGGCCCAATTAATTGGGGTGCACCCGTGCTATGCATTCTTGTTCTTCGACACACAGAGAGAAACAGAGGGAGGACATTGAGAGAATTGGAAGGGTGATCGTGGCTATTGAGGAGTCCTGGTGAGGTGGTTGAGAGGTGCAGCGGGTGTGTGTGTGTGAGGTGTGAGCCACGGGAACCAGGGAGGAACTTTGGGAGAAAAACAGAGAAGACTGAGGGCTTGTGGTGGTGCGGTGGCCGTGTATGGTGCAACTAAGATCGCGGTGGTGTCATGAGGGCTGTGTGGAGTCGACCAGCCCCGGAGGAGCTCACGGCGGCAACAGGAGGCAGGTAATTTCCTCGTCCCCATTTCGATACTCTGTTTTCCCGTTGAGGTTCAACGTGGAAGTCGTGAGGTTGGGCTTAGAGTCGAGAGGAATGGAGGTCAGGGTGAGGTTCAGGAAGGTCCTAGGCGTCGACTAGGAGGGTCGCCGTGACGGGGGTGTACACGGCGGAGCTCAGACGACGGTAGGCACTCTGGTGCTCTGTTTTGCCGTGATGTTCAAACGGCTAGTCGTAATGTTTGGGCAAGAATCGACGGTCAAGGTGAGTTGGGTTAGGCTTAGAAGGGTCCTAGGAAGAGGTTGGTGTAGCCACCATGAAGGGGGAAGTCGTGGGTGGCCGGGAAGGAAAACAGGGGTTTTTGGGTTGTCTGGTTCGAGCTTTAGTCGACGGGCTAGGGACAGTGTCGAGGTTAGAGGTGTGGGGGAATCGATAGGGTAGGCCTGGACGATGAGATTGGTGAAGGAAGGGAAGGAATGGAGACGGGACGGTGGAGAACCGCTCTCGCCGGTTCGATTTACAGCTACTGTATCGAACCGGGTCTCCTCAAGGTAGCCGATACACTGTAGCTGGCGCGTGAGGGCCACGCGCCGCCACTTTGGGCGGCGCGTGGGGGCGCGTGCGGCGGCGATGGGGAAAACAGTCAACATGGTTTTTGGTCTAGGAGTTATGGTGAGTTCAAGGGAGTTGGTTTCGAGTCAATCGGACGTCGTTTGAGTTTAGTTCGGCAAGGGTGAAGGTTTAGGGTCCCGGGTTATTACGTTTAGGATTCGGGGAATTTTGAGGGAATTTAGGTGAACTTTCGTGAACGTGTTAGTGACGTACTTTGATGATTGTGAACAGGATCGGGATTTTCCGAGAAAGCCGAGGAACGTGCTGGACGTTCAGGACGCGAGTAGGGCTCAGTACTGTGAGTGGACCCCTTCTCTAAACTCGAGCATGCATACCTGTTTTCTATAATTGTTTTATGGTTTTAATCATTAGTCTATGTTTATCGAATATGTTTTGGTTGGTTTTACATTGTTGCACGTTTTTTTTTCGAGCAATACGGTATTTAGCACGTTTTACGAGAAATGTCGATTTATGAGTAAAATGCCAGGGTTTTGGGATTTTAAAGGATAACTAGTTTGATTTCTTACAAAGGGATTTTGAAGGATAACTAGTTTGATTTCTTACAAAGGGATTTTGAAACATGATTTGGTGATTAAATGATTTTCGGAAAGAGGAATTGGATTTAAAGTTGGAAAAGTGGATTCCGGATTTGGGTTCGGAATGACGGTTCTGGATGCCAGAAGGGCATCGGACCAGTGATTTCGGATTCGTGTTTGGATGAGGATTGGTAAATGGTTTTCAAATGGTTTTGGGATTGGATTTGCTGGATCTGGATATTGGGTTTAAAGACCCGGATATATGTGACGGGGGATCGGCCGGATTGGGTTTAAAGACCCGGATTGAGTTTAAAGACTCGAGAGTTTAAAGACTCGGATATATTGATATTTCCCCCGTAGGCCTTGGAGTTTAAAGACTCGGAAGTTTAAAGACTCGGATATGATTAAGGCCTGGATTGAGTTTAAAGACTCGGGAGTTTAAAGACTCGGATAGGTCCAGCAGGTTTGATCGGGAAATGATGATTTGAGTTTTATGGTTTATGCTACGGGTTTGTTACTCATGCCATGTTTTCCATAACTGTTTTCTAGTGTTTCTGTTTCTTATGATGTTTTATGAGAATTAATTTATAACTGTGTTAATAACTGTTGGTTATGCATGTGGTTTTCAAAACGGAGGGTTAACTCGGTTTTTGATAAATAGTTTTAAAACCTTTCTTTTATTATGGTCCACTCACATTTTCTGTTTTAAATTGCCCTCCAGGTTGTGGAGCTAGCGCGGGGTCTTGACGTCGAGGCAGTGTCCGAGGCATAGAAGTGACGTGAGGGATCCCAGAGTAGTTTAAAGTCTTCCGTGTGCGTGTAATTTATCGGTTTTATTTTCCTTGTATTTTCGTACTATGCTCTGTAAATGCTAACTTCGGGACATTGTGTTTAAGTACTCCTGCGTCTGACTGGGTTTGAGTGCGTTTACTGGCGTGTTGTGTCGGGGAGTCAGACGGGAGCGGGATTTACCTCGGGTTTCGGGGTGAAACCGGGGTGGGTCCTGACAATTGGTATCAGAGCATAGGTTTGTCGAGTTTGTTGGGTCTGTTGGTTTGTGAGGTTGTGTTTTAGTTGTTTGACTACTTCTATGCCTCTTTCAGCGTGCGGTTGACGATGCCTCCGAGACGTAGACCCTCTCCACAACCTGAAGAAGTAGCAAGAGAGACGAAGAGTGCTACTATTGAGCGAGCCCAACGGCTCGGGGCAACTACGTTTAGTGGTGGGGCTGATCCTGAGGAAGCCCAGAGGTGGATTACCAGACTTGAGCGGAATTTTGCGGTGATGCATTGTCCGTCGGAGGAGCGAGTGTTGTTGGCTACATTTTTATTGGATGGTGCTGCGTATGAGTGGTGGTATACCCTCGAGTTGTCTGGTTGGGATGCCCATAGTGTGACCTGGGAGACGTTTAGGGAACGGTTCCTGGAACAGTACTATCCTCGTTCTTTCCGAGATGCCAAGGAGGTGGAGTTCTTGCATCTCCAACAAGGGAATATGACAGTGGCTGAGTACGAACGGAAGTTCCAGATGTTGTCCCGGTTTGCTCCTGCTTTTGTGGCCACTGAAGCCGAGAAATGTCGTAGGTTTGAGTTGGGTCTACGGGGGAAATATCAATAACCCGGTTTCAGATGTTGTCCCGGTTTGCTCCTGCTTTTGTGGCCACTGAAGCTGAGAAATGTCGTAGGTTTGAGTTGGGTCTGCGAGGTGAGATTCGAGCCATAGTGACGGCTGGATCTTTTGCTACCCTTCGAGACTTGTCGGATGCTGCGGTGAGGGTTGAGGCCAATTTGCCAGTGCGCCGCCAGGAACCATCTATTCCTGGAGCTTCGAGCCAGCGGACACCGAAAAGGGGTAACTTCGGTGGAGCGTCGTCGTCGGGCGATGATCGTTTTGGTAGGCCTGGCAGTTTTCAGAGTTTAGGATTTTGGGGTAATCGAGCACCGCCGACTCCGCAAGCGAGTGAGACGTCTGTAGCGTCTACAGGGAGATCGAGCAGTGGACCAGGTTGGAATGTGTGTTTCTACTGTGGGGAGCGAGGTCATTTCCGACGTGAGTGTCCACTGTTGCCACAGGAAGGTGGTGTAGGTAGAGGAGTAGCGGAGTCCGGACAGAGTACAGCGTCAGGGACAGCGGGCACTAGAAGAAGTGGTGGCACTGCCACTAGTAGTTCGAGGGGACGTGGTAGAGCGTCGGGATCTCAGGCCCGAGTGTTCTCGATGACTCAGCAGGAGGTTCAGTCGACACCAGACACGGGGACAGGTACTGATATTACTTTTGGTTGTGCTGTACTTAGGTTTGGTTGTTGGATCCCAGGGTAGAGTCTAGGAGTTTTCCTAGAGGACTTGGAGTGTTACAGTGAGTTCTGTAGAAGGTTGACGGTAGGTACAGGAAAGGAGTGACTATAACTGATCGATATGAGGTTATTGAAGGAGAGAACCCACAAGCTAGAGTTTGCCTTTAGGACTTTGTAACAACCCGGGGTGGGTCCTGCTTTTGTAACAACCCGTCCCGGGAGCCGGGATTAGTAGACTGATTAAGGTGTGATTAGTGAGGTTAATCAGTGGTTAGTTAGTCCTGATAAGGTCATTAGCATAGAATGACGATTTTGCCCCTGGTTCGGGCAAAAACGTTGACTTTTAGTTCGGGTGGTCGGATGGACTTTGACCAGTGACCAGGATGTAGTTTAGGACGTCACGAATCCCTAGGCAAGTGGCACGTCCGATTCCGACATCCGAGGAGGAAGTTATGATGTTCGGAAGGTTAGGGGCTTAACCGTAATTTAGATAAATTAGGGGGAATAGTTGACTTTTTGTAGACTCGATTTTTGGTTTGTTGACCTATGATGGTTAGGTAGATCTCGTCGTCCTGAGTTCGATGACAGGCGGCACGTATTCATCGGACTTACGAGGTGTGAGATATGGGTCTCGAAAGTTAGTGGCAAAACCGTAAAAATGAGTTAAAAAGAAGGGTATTTTGGTCTTTGTGGCACATTGGGATTTGTGCACAGAGGAAAGGAATGGACGGCTGGGATTGGGCCATGTGGGAGTGTGTGGAGTGGATTGTGACATGTGGCATGTGTGTAGAGGATTCTGGTGGAATCCTGTGCATTCACGGCCTAATTAATTGGGGTGCACCCGTGCTATGCATTCTTGTTCTTCGACACACAGAGAGAAACAGAGGGAGGACATTGAGAGAATTGGAAGGGTGATCGTGGCTATTGAGGAGTCCTGGTGAGTGAGTGAGGGACGAGAGAGTGAGAGGGAGCTGGTGAGGTGGTTGAGAGGTGCAGCGGGTGTGTGTGTGTGAGGTGTGAGCCACGGGAATCAGGGAGGAACTATGGGAGAAAAACAGAGAAGACTGAGGGCTTGTGGTGGTGCGGTGGCCGTGTACGGTGCAACTAAGATCGCGGTGGTGTCGTGAGGGCTGTGTGGAGTCGACCAGCCCCGGAGGAGCTCACGGCGGCAACAGGAGGCAGGTAATTTCCTCGTCCCCATTTCGATACTCTGTTTTCCCGTTGAGGTTCAACGTGGAAGTCGTGAGGTTGGGCTTAGAGTCGAGAGGAATGGAGGTCAGGGTGAGGTTCAGGAAGGTCCTAGGCGTCGACTAGGAGGGTCGCCGTGACAGGGGTGTACACGGCGGAGCTCAGACGACGGTAGGCACTCTGGTGCTCTGTTTTGCCGTGATGTTCAAACGGCTAGTCGTAATGTTTGGGCAAGAATCGACGGTCAAGGTGAGTCGGGTTAGGCTTAGAAGGGTCCTAGGAAGAGGTTGGTGTAGCCACCATGAAGGGGGAAGTCGTGGGTGGCCGGGAAGGAAAACAGGGGTTTTTGGGTTGTCTGGTTCGAGCTTTAGTCGACGGGCTAGGGACAGTGTCGAGGTTAGAGGTGTGGGGGAATCGATAGGGTAGGCCTGGACGATGAGATTGGTGAAGGAAGGGAAGGAATGGAGACGGGACGGTGGAGAACCGCTCTCGCCGGTTCGATTTACAGCTACTGTATCGAACCGGGTCTCCTCAAGGTAGCCGATACACTGTAGCTGGCGCGTGAGGGCCACGCGCAGCCACTTTGGGCGGCGCGTGGGGGCGCGTGCGGCGGCGATGGGGAAAACGGTCAACATGGTTTTTGGTCTAGGAGTTATGGTGAGTTCAAGGGAGTTGGTTTCGAGTCAATCAGACGTCGTTTGAGTTTAGTTCGGCAAGGGTGAAGGTTTAGGGTCCCGGGTTATTACGTTTAGGATTCGGGGAATTTTGAGGGAATTTAGGTGAACTTTCGTGAACGTGTTAGTGACGTACTTTGATGATTGTGAACAGGATCGGGATTTTCCGAGAAAGCCGAGGAACGTGCTGGACGTTCAGGATGCGAGTAGGGCTCAGTACTGTGAGTGGACCCCTTCTCTAAACTCGAGCATGCATACCTGTTTTCTATAATTGTTTTATGGTTTTAATTATTAGTCTATGTTTATCGAATATGTTTTGGTTGGTTTTACATTGTTGCACGTTTTTTTTCGAGCAATACGGTATTTAGCACGTTTTACGAGAAATGTCGATTTCTGAGTAAAATGCCAGGGTTTTGGGATTTTAAAGGATAACTAGTTTGATTTCTTACAAAGGGATTTTGAAGGATAACTAGTTTGATTTCTTACAAAGGGATTTTGAAACATGATTTGGTGATTAAATGATTTTCGGAAAGAGGAATTGGATTTAAAGTTGGAAAAGTGGATTCCGGATTTGGGTTCGGAATGACGGTTCTGGATGCCGGAAGGGCATCAGACCAGTGATTTCGGATTCGGGTTTGGATGAGGATTGGTAAATGGTTTTCAAATGGTTTTGGGATTGGATTTGCTGGATCTGGATATTGGGTTTAAAGACCCGGATATATGTGACGGGGGACCGGCCGGATTGGGTTTAAAGACCCGGATTGAGTTTAAAGACTCGGGAGTTTAAAGACTCGGATATATTAATATTTCCCCCATAGGCCTTGAGTTTAAAGACTCGGGAGTTTAAAGACTCGGATATGATTAAGGCCTGGATTGAGTTTACAGACTCGGGAGTTTAAAGACTCGGATAGGTCCAGCAGGTTTGATCGGGAAATGATGATTTGAGTTTTATGGTTTATGCTACGGGTTTGTTACTCATGCCATGTTTTCCATAACTGTTTTCTAGTGTTTCTGTTTCTTATGATGTTTTATGAGAATTAATTTATAACTGTGTTAATAACTGTTGGTTATGCATGTGGTTTTCAAAACGGAGGGTTAACTCGGTTTTTGATAAATAGTTTTAAAACCTTTCTTTTATTATGGTCCACTCACATTTTCTGTTTTAAATTGCCCTCCAGGTTGTGGAGCTAGCGCGGGGTCTTGACGTCGAGGCAGTGTCCGAGGCATAGAAGTGACGTGAGGGATCCCGGAGTAGTTTAAAGTCTTCCGTGTGCGTGTAATTTATCGGTTTTATTTTCCTTGTATTTTCGTACTATGCTCTGTAAATGCTAACTTCGGGACATTGTGTTTAAGTACTCCTGCGTCTGACTGGGTTTGAGTGCGTTTACTGGCGTGTTGTGTCGGGGAGTCAGACGGGAGCGGGATTTACCTCGGGTTTCGGGGTGAAACCGGGGTGGGTCCTGACAATTGGTATCAGAGCATAGGTTTGTCGAGTTTGTTGGGTCTGTTGGTTTGTGAGGTTGTGTTTTAGTTGTTTGACTACTTCTATGCCTCTTTCAGCGTGCGGTTGACGATACCTCCGAGACGTAGACCCTCTCTACAACCTGAAGAAGTAGCAAGAGAGACGGAGAGTGCTACTATTGAGCGAGCCCAACGGCTCGGGGCAACTACGTTTAGTGGTGGGGCTGATCCTGAGGAAGCCCAGAGGTGGATTACCAGACTTGAGCGGATTTTTGCGGTGATGCATTGTCCGCCGGAGGAGCGAGTGTTGTTGGCTACATTTTTATTGGATGGTGCTGCGTATGAGTGGTGGTATACCCTCGAGTTGTCTGATTTTATGGATTTACGTGATCGTGGCAACTCGGGTTTACGGTTGCACGGATTTGCGTGAAAATGATATTTTGGGCTTGTGACCCAAGTGAATAGTGATTTTGACTCGAATTTGGAGTCACATGTGAATATGATTAAATTGATGATTTTGATTTATAAAGTGAATTCTGGACACTGTTTTATGATGGTTTTGTGGAACTTGATTTGTGAAAGCTATGTCTCGGGCATAGGCCCTATTGAAATGTTTTGACTTGATTTGAGACATAAATAATTTTAAAATGAGGTTACTGGATTTGGTGACCTATTCCACATATACCATCCTCTGTGATTTGATAGTCTCCTCCGGACGTCGTAGATCCTGGAGTAGTCACGACCACTGTCTGGAGATGAGTAGCTCCGAGGGAGGCTCACTCGCAGGAGCGTGAGATTATGATGATATCCTCTAGACGTCGTAGTTCCTAGAGTTGATATCCCACTAGACGTCGTAGATCCTGGGGGATGTACTCGGACGTGAGACACCGAGTTGCACGCGTTGCATTGATATCGTGATGGTGTTTATTTGGTCTTTGTGGCCAGGTGATGGTGTTTATTTGGTCTTTGTGGCCAGGTGATGGTGTTTATTTGGTCTTTGTGGCCAGGTGATGGTGTTTATTTGGTCTGTGTGGCCAGGTGATGGTATTCACATGTTTTGGCCTAAGAGCCGGGATTGATGTTTTATAACTTGAACTGATTTGATGAACATGAGTTTTACAAACCATGGGAAAACGTGTTTTGATTTTATTGGTCCACTGTATATACTTGAATGATTTCATACTATTACTCATGTTTTATGATATGCATGCACGTTTGTGAAAACTGAAGGGTAAGAATGTGTTTTGGTAAATGTACTTATCAAACTTTATTTTTGTCCACTCACAACTTTTATTGGTTTTAATGCCCTTCAGGTTGATTACGGATGCGACTGCAGCAGAGACTGGGACATTGCACTCCTCCTCCATCGATCCTTGCGCACTCTGGAAGCCCCGTTTGGGCAGTGACTTTTGGTTATCTCTTGTCTGACACCCCTTGTTGGACGGGAGCAGGGCACAATCCACGGTAATCCCGGGGGGATTGGGATGAGTCCTGTCAGCAATTGATGAGAGGAAGCTATTGGAATTGAAAAAGAATTGAAACGGTTTGAAATGAGGGAGGAAATCACCTAGACCGGTCTCGCCGATTTGGGTGGACCGGATTTGTAGTGGACTGGTTCAGACCGATTTGCTGAAGGTTGAAGATGAACAGTCCCTAGGCGCGTGAGCTCCACGCGTAGCGCCTTTGCGTGGCACGTGGGACACTTTTTGGGGACATGGTCAACATATGAAATTATCCTTTCGATGTAACGAACATTTTTGGACTGGTTTCGAGTTCACCAGACACCGTTTTGATATAGTTCGGGATCTCTGAAGATTTAGGATCGAGTTTAAAATATGTTAAAAATCCCAAAAAAATAGGGGGCTTTAATGAGAGGTTATTAAAGTAGTTAGTAACCATCTAGTATGATTTGGACAGGTTTGGGAACCCCGGAGATGGTGATTAGCCCGGAGAGGCTTATGACGCGCGTATTAAGGTACAACATGAACGGTCTGTGAGTAGACCTTGCTTTCTAAATTGTGATGCATGCATAAATGTTTTATATGTTTTATATCAATGTTTTGATATGCGTTGAGTGCATATGATTGTGGTATTTAGTATTTATGTATTTGCATGTATTTCGAGATTTATACTTTTATATCGTGCCTGTACGTGCTGTGTTTTCTATGATGGTCTTATGGAAAGGTTTTAGATTGGAAATAGGGAATCGGGCATGAGACCCATTTGATTTGGTAACTATCAGACTTAGAGTCGAGTTGATTTAATGAGAAATCAGGCTGAAGGCCCAATTGACTTATATGATCGGGCATGAGGCCCAATTGGTTATGATATCGGGCATGAGGCCCATTTCTGGTTTATGAATGTGATTTCGGGTTGGGGACCCCAATTGAATTTGGATTTATGATGGTTTTATGGAAACTCGGGCGTAACCCTTTAAACGGTTTTGAGTTGAATTGTAAAACGGTTTTCCATATACCATCCTCACGAACGGTTGCCCTCCAGACGTCCCGTAGTATCCTGAAGTGGTGGGTTGTCTACTCCAGACGTCTCGTAGTATCTTGGAGTAGTCACGGGGCATTGCCTGCGAGGGGTCATTGCACGGAGCGACCGGTCCGTATAGTGACTCAGGAGTATGATTGCTAGAGGTTAAAATCTCCCCTCAGGGAGGGTCATTGATCTGCGGGTCATTGACCTGGGTGGACCTTGGGGAAATTTGGGATTGAGACCCCGGGTAGCACACGTAGTTTGGAACCGTGACAGTGGTGTGGATTGTGACATCTGGGATGTCAGGCATCAGGGATGCCGAGGATTGGTTTTGGGCTGAAACCTACTTGTATTGGATTTGAGCTGAGACCCACGTGATTTGATTTGGGCGGAGTCCCTATGGATTTACTGTTTTGGGCTGAGTCCTACATGATTGGTTTTGGACTGAATTCCCATATACTTTAGTTTACGGTTTTGGGCTAAGGCCCTAATGGTTTAATTATTGATAAATGGTTTTCGAATGCATGCATGTTTTTTAATGAAGAACATAAATGTTTTTTCGTGAAATGTGTTTTTATAAATTAAATTATTGATTTTCGTGCACTCACAACTTTCAATTATTTTAATACCCTTCAGGTTGATCATGGATACGGGCTGTAGCGGAGACCGAGACATCACACTCCTCCTCCGATCATGGCGCACTCTGGAAGCCCCGAACAGACTAAAGTTGGAATTATCCCTTGTCTGACACTTCGTGTCAGACGGGAGTAGGCACGCCCCGCGTTAATCCGAGGGGGATTTGGGACGGGTCATGTCATATATGGGAGAGTTAAGTAGGTAATATTATTTAATTTACCTGTTAAGTCTATAATCAACTATCGATAAGTACATAAACTATTTTATTATTTGTATGATGAAACTATAATATGTAACATCAAATACACATATAACTGGAAGTAAAATTAAGTATATAGATGGTGAACTAAATGAATCGCGATATCATCCATATAGATGGTGAATAAATTGAATCTAATAAATCCACTCTTACAAAAAAATGAAACAACATTATGAAAGATCCCAAATTGTTTAAAAAAATATAATATGTAATGGTATATCTGTAATTGTTTAAAAAATAATGGACTAAAATGAATGACGTAATTTGACAAATAATAAAAAAATTGTTATTTATTTTTTGCTGTCCATATTTACCGTAATAGATTAACTTATAAGTTGAATAAAAAAATAGGACCTATTTATAATTATCCCTTAAAAATAAGGGCAAGATAATTTTTTCAAGTATATTAATATAATTCCTTCCAATATTCAAGCTAAATGAAATCCAAAATTTTTATTTTCTCACGAACATCAATCAATGGATATGTGAAATGTCTAAGGCCACTAACTAATATAATAATTGATTAAAATTAAAAGAAAGAACAAAAAATAAAAAATAAAGAAGTTTGAATGTATATCCTTTTTTCGTCACTAAAAGTGAAGAACACTATTAGTGGCGAATTTTATGATGAATAGCGTCGCCAAAACATCTTTTTTCGATGATGTTCATCAACAAATTTGTCACAAAAGGTATTTATTTTTTACCTTTAGTGACAAATAATGCATATACATCCAAACTTTTTATATATATTTTTTTCTGGAATTCTAGATTTCTTTTTGTTCTTTTTGTTAATTTTAATCAATTATTAAATTTTTTCCTCAAAAAATTCAAAATATCCATGGGTTGAAAAGTTAGCAATTTGGATTTGTATTTAGATTGAATAAAGGGAATTATATAAATATACTCAAAAAGAATATTTTACTCTTAGTTTTAACAGATTAAATTAATAATTTTAACGAAGAGACGATTACTATATATTTGGATACAGTTCAGGAACATCAACTACTAACAATTAAATTCAGAAATTATAGCTAACATTAGTGAAAAACTCAAGGACTATAGCAACAATTTCCCTTATAAATTATATGAGATTTACTTATGTTAATAAATTGTGCATATATTAATGTATAATTTACAAATATAATCTTCCTAACATCATAATTTTTCTTCCATTCCCAATTAAATACCTAACTATAGCAACATCGCATTGACGTACTATTCATAATGTGACATCGTTGTGGTAATTCTTAAAAAAAATATACAGCGTCATCATTTCTTAAGAAATATTATTATATATATTATTATTATTTGTATTTAAATTTTGAATCAACCACTGATTAAGACAGATTTTTTTATGTAGCATGGTGCTCGTAATAAATTATTTCACACAAATATGTATTTAAATCAGAGTTTGAATTGTGTGAGGAATTGGACGAAACCAGGGACAGTAATCGTCTTCTGGGATCAGCAGGAACTCAGCCACATTGAATTCGAAGGAAAACGATCCCAGATTGGCCAAGAACCGAAGCTCCTAGTTCTGAGGATTTTCGAGCTTGCGGATGACTACCTACAGGTAAAGGTTTGTGAAATTGGTTGCGGTTTATTGTTCGTATGGGTCATATTAAGCTCGTGTTTTGGTTAATTTGGAGATGGATTTGAATTGGGTGAGTTGTGGACTTCGACTCGATTTGGGGTCCGAGTTTGGATTGATCGGTTTAGTTCATGTCGAAGCTAATTAAGGACACAGACCTTGAATTAAATGAATAAAGAAGATATTAGGATTGAAAACAGAAGGAATTGATGGAGAATTGAGTGTTAACTGGCCGAGCCAGGTCGCGGGTAACAGACCCGTTTAGCAGATGTGCGGGTGAGGGAGACGACACTATTGCTACAGTGTTGGGCGCGTGGCCTTCACGCGCAGCCACGTTGGGCGGCGCGTGGCGGCGCGTGTGACGTCATCTCCGGTCACGGTTAACTGAAGTTTCCTTCCTTTTAATGTTTTGAACATTTTATCTTTAGAGTTCGAGTTGATCGGGTGTCATTCGGGATAGTTTCGAGGGCTCGGAAGTTTAGTCCTTAAGTTTAATTATGTCAAAAAATCCCATAAAAATTATGGGAAATGAGTTTATTGATAATTGAGACCTTAGTAACCCTGAGAAGTGATTTTGGACAGGATTCGGGATTTCTGGAAAAGGGCGGAAATTACGGAAACACGTGCGGCGCGAAACCGAGCATTTCGGACGTGTGTGAGTGGATGTTGCTTTCAAAATTTAATGCATGCATAAATTATTTCTATGATTTTATGATTATGATTATAAGTTGTGATTGATTTCGATTTCCGTATTTTTACGTATTCGATTACCGTATTTATACGTATTTTTACTATACATGTGAAATTACACGTATTTCGAGACTATGGTCACTCGTGTGCTTAATGATGGTTTAATGAAAAAAGTTATATGAAATGGGTGTAAAATGATTTAAGAAGGTTGTTTATGATTGCGAGTGAGACTTACGATTTTGACACGTTTTTCGAGAACGTTCCTGATTTGCACGTTTTACGAGATTTCGAATTATTGTGATTTGATCACTGTTGATGTTTGAATCGGGGAATTAAAATGAGACTTGTGATTTTGAGGATTTTAAAAATGGGTTTTGAGTATGTTTTGCTTGGATCGTGATCTTGGTGATAATGGTTGTGGTTTTGATGTGTTGAAAATGAGATTTGAGAAAGAAGTGATTTCTAAGAATTAAAATGGATTTGAAAGAGGTGATTTTGGGCTTGATGCTCGGGGCACAAAAGTTAACTTGATTTACGAGATTTTGGTTTTCGGAAATAATAAAGCGGATTCTTGGTTTGGGTTCGGGATGATGCTTCCGGATGCCGGCTTACGGAATCATTATTGCGAATTCGAATTCGGGAATGAAAAAGGATTTAATAAAGTGATTTGGTATAATTGTACATGCCCCGTGTGTGATGGTGATTTGAATATGTTTTGTGAAGTATGATTGGGAATTCGAATGTGGAAACTCGGACCGTGAGTCCTGTTGTGGAAAAATGTGATTTTGGGATGGATCCCACGTTGTCGTGATTGATAAATGTTTTGGGGTTTAAAGACCCATTGAAAACTGTTTTGGGTTTAAAGACCCGGGTGCTATTGCTGGAGCACGTTTTGAGTTTAAAGACTCGGTTAATTGATGACGGGGGAGGACCCTTAATGAGTTTAAAGACTCGTGAGTTTAAAGACTCGATTACTGTGATACCCCCGAGGCCTATTGATTGTGTTCTGAGTTTAAAGACTCGTTGATATCCCGAGAAGGCCTGTTTATGCGCATGGTTTTGAGTTTAAAGACTCGGGCACACTTGATATCCAGCAAAATGATTGACTTGTGATTTATTGATGATCTCTGATGTTTCGGTTGAGTTGGGCAGTGGCCCGGTGTATGGTTGATGGTTTTGGATCATGTTGTGCATTTGGTTTTGATTCGTGGTTTTGGGCTGAGGCCCGGTGTTTATGATTGCGGGCTACGACCCGATGGTTGAGAAAGGAAAAATGATTTTGAGGTTCATACGAGTTTTTCCTTGTGTTGGAATTTGATACACCGTTTTTCTTATGTGGAAAATCTTAACCGTTTGCGAAATGGTTTTGTATATGCATGCATTCGTTTTTACGCGGAGGGTAAAAACGTTGTTGTAACTGTTTTGCTAAACTGATTTATTTTTGTCCACTCACACCTTTTGGTTTTTATTGACCCTCCAGGTTGTGGCGCGTTGATCGAGGCTGATCGTGGGGCGGAGGCATGAGTAAGTACGTATGGCTATCCCTGGTTTGGCAAGTACCGAGGGTAACCTGAGGTTTTCAGTCATCTTGCCAGACGGGAGCAGGACCGAACACAGTTATCGATGCCCCTTCGGGGGCGGTCCTGTCAGTAACCCTTTAAACGGTTTTGAGTTGAATTGTAAAACGGTTTTCCATATACCATCCTCACGAACGGTTGCCCTCCAGACGTCCCGTAGTATCCTGGAGTGGTGGGTTGTCTACTCCAGACGTCTCGTAGTATCTTGGAGTAGTCACGGGGCATTGCCTGCGAGGGGTCATTGCACGGAGTGACCGGTCCGTATAGTGACTCAGGAGTATGATTGCTAGAGGTTAAAATCTCCCCCCAGGGAGGGTCATTGATCTGCGGGTCATTGACCTGGGTGGACCTTGGGGAAATTTGGGATTGAGACCCCAGGTAGCACACGTAGTTTGGAACCGTGACAATGGTGTGGATTGTGACATCTGGGATGTTAGGCATCAGGGATGCCGAAGATTGGTTTTGGGCTGAAACCTACTTGTATTGGATTTGAGCTGAGACCCACGTGATTTGATTTGGGCGGAGTCCCACATGATTGGTTTTGGACTGAATTCCCATATACTTTGGTTTACGGTTTTGGGCTAAGGCCCTAATGATTTAATTATTGATAAATGGCTTTCGAATGCATGCATGTTTTTTAGTGAAGGATATAAATGTTTTTTCGTGAAATGTGTTTTTATAAATTAAATTATTGATATTCGTGCACTCACAACTTTCAATTATTTTAATACCCTTCAGGTTGATCACGGATGCAGGCTGTAGCGGAGACCGAGACATCACACTCCTCCTCCGATCATGGCGCACTCTGGAAGCCCCGAACAGACTAAAGTTGGAATTATCCCTTGTCTGACACTTCGTGTTAGACGGGAGTAGGCACGTCCCGCGTTAATCCCAGGGGGATTTGGGACGGGTCCTGTCATATATGGGAGAGTTAAGTAGGTAATATTATTTAATTTACCTGTTAAGTCTATAATCAACTATCGATAAGTACATAAACGATTTTATTATTTGTATGATGAAACTATAATATGTAACATCAAATAGACATATAACTGGAAGTAAAATTAAGTATATAGATGGTGAACTAAATGAATCGCGAGATCATCCATATAGATGGTGAATAAATTGAATCTAATAAATCCACTCTTACAAAAAAACGAAACAACATTATGAAAGATCCCAAATTGTTTAAAAAATATAATATGTAATGGTATATCTGTAATTGTTTAAAAAATAATGGACTAAAATGAATGATGTAATTTAACAAATAATAAAAAAATGTTATTTATTTTTTGCTGTCCATATTTACCGTAATAGATTAACTTATAAGTTGAATAAAAAAATAGGACCTATTTATAATTATCCCTTAAAAATAAGGGCAAGATAGTTTTTTCAAGTATATTTATATAATTCCTTCCAATATTCAAGCTAAATGAAATCCAAAATTTTTATTTTCTCACGAACATCAATCCATGGATATGTGAAATGTCTAAGGCCACTAACTAATATAATAATTGATTAAAATTAAAAGAAAGAACAAAAAATAAAAAATAAAGAAGTTTGAATGTATATCCTTATTTCGTGTGAAGAACACTATTAGTGGCGAATTTTATGATGAATAGCGTCGCCAAAACATCTTTTTTCGACGATGTTCATCAACAAATTTGTCACTAAAGGTATTTACTTTTTACCTTTAGTGACAAATAATGCATTACATTCAAACTTTTTATATATATTTTTTTTTTCTGGAATTCTAGATTTCTTTTTGTTCTTTTTGTTAATTTTAATCAATTATTAAATTTTTGCCTCAAAAAATTCAAAATATCCATGGGTTGAGAAGTTAGCAATTTGGGTTTGTATTTAGATTGAATAAAGGGAATTATATAAATATACTCAAAAAGACTATTTTACTCTTAGTTTTAACAGATTAAATTAATAATTTTAACGAAGAGACGATTACTACATATTTGGATACAGTTCAGGAACATCAACTACTAACAATTAAATTCAGAAATTATAGCTAACATTAGTGAAAAACTCAAGGACTATAGCAACAATTCCCCTTATAAATTATATGAGATTTACTTATGTTAATAAATTGTGCATATATTAATATATAATTTACAAATATAATCTTCCTAACATCATAATTTTTCTTCCATTCCCAATTAAATACCTAACTATAGCCAGGGATTGAAAAATCGGTGGAATCGACGATATATCGCTCGATATATCGTCATTTCCGGCCGGCGAGAGGTAAGGAGGGGGTGAAGGTTGTTCTTCCCCCAATATCGGTAATATCGTCGAATATCGAACAATATCGACGATTTCGGTCGATATTCGCCGATATTACCGATATTGGTCACGAAATTGAGAAGAGGCCAGCGTGGAAGAGGCGAGGTTAAACGAATTGAGAAACAAAAATACCCACAATCAATAAGAACAAAAAATTAAGCAGATCTGAAACAAAAAATTGTAAGCATAAAGTGAGAAATAAAAACCAGAAGAACTGATTTTGGTATAAGAAGGAAGGAAATGTTGTGAGAACCACGAACATGTCAAAAAACCACGGACTGATTTTCATCATATATTTATGATTCATCAAAGTCAAAACCTACCATCGTCTTCATCCTGCCTTCTCTCACACTCGAAATTGCGAATAATCCCCGTCGGCCGTCCATCGCCGCTCGCCTCCTTCACGGCTTCGCCTCCCAATCGGACTCGCCTACCATTCGAACTCGTCTCCATCGCCTAGTTTGAATCGATCGCCTCCATCAGTTATATTTCTGGCTCGATTGACCAGGGAGAGGAAATATGTGGAGCCGGAATAAAGGAGATACCAGGGGAGAGAAGAAGAGAATCGAGATTTGGGAGAGAACTAATTTCTCATTCTGGCCTCTTCGATCTGTTTGGAATTCAGGAGAGAGTAAGAGAATTCAAAAAAAAAAAAACAAGATAAGGGAGAGAAAAAGATATGAGGGAGATGTGGGGTAGCAATGAGGGAGAGAATTCAAACACTTAGACGTGTGATACTGATTGGGTTTGGGTTTGTTTAGGTGTTCTGTTTGTTTGCGTTTTATTATTATTATTATTATTTTGTAGATATCGTGTTTGTTTGGGTTTGGGTCTTTTAAGGGTTGAGTTTGTAATTATATTGGGTTTGTATTTGGAGAGAAATTGGGTTTGGGATTAAGTTTCTTTAGTCTTTAATTTATTAGGTAATTCATATATTCCTTAATTATGAATGTATGTTTTAATATGAATATGGGGTAATTCATATATTTGGTAATATTTGTTTTAATTTATAATATATGTTTTATTTTAGAATATATATTAAAATTATGAATATATGTGTACAATATTTTTAATGCAATATTATCAATGAAATTATATTTTAATTTAAGTTTATCTTTAAAATTTTATACTGTTAGTGATCGGCAGATCTATATTCTATCATATGATTCATCATGAATTTATCATATCAAAGTCATTTTATAGTTTTTATTAGTCATATATAACTATTAGTGGGTACTTAAGTGTTTGCTAAAGTTTCATTCCAAATTTCCGTCATTTGGACCCAATTTCCGTCATTTTTGTTGACCGTAAACGATATCGATATCGATGTCGATATTTGGGGCGAAATATCCGTAAATTCGGCAAGCGATATATCCGTCGATATCGATATTTTCATCCTTGACTATAGCAACATCGCATTGACGTACTATTCATAATGTGACATCGTTGTGGTAATTCTTAAAAAAAATATACAGCGTCATCATTTCTTAAAAAATATTATTATATATATTATTATTATTTGTATTTAAATTTTGAATAAACCACTGATTAAGACAGATTTTTTTTATGTAGCATGGTGCTCGTAATAAATTATTTCACACAAATATGTATAATTAATGACTTTGTTGTATATATTATATATTAGCGTCGACTCTGACTCTGACTATCTTTTTAAAATAGCGTCGACTAAGACGATTTGTGACAGGGATTACTAAATAATATAAGGATCGATCTGAAAACCTGCGTAAACGAATTAGCGTTATATATCTTTTGACGAACTACGTGAGCAAAGTACACTTTAAATAAGCGAAATCATAATCTAATTCCATTTGCTAATTTTGACTAATCAAGCCTAATTTTCAACCTTTTTATTTTATTTTATTTTCTTCTGTGATTGTTGATAACCCAAACTATTCATGCCTAGCATACATCACACCACATCAGTAGAAGATTATTATATTCTCAATGTGTAATTCAGAGACTTAATTTGTTTATTTTTCGATTAATACATAATTAGTTGATCAACATAAATTCGAATTTAGTTATTAATAAATTTTTCTGTGATTATTTTTAAAATTTAACCTAATAAAACACAGCGAATTTCAATTATTGAACAGAATTGTGCGAATTTCTGTGATTGTTATATTCTCATATATATATTTACACACCGATGCTTAAAACTGAATTAGTTGGTTCCATATTGTTTAGGCTCATTCTATGTAATAATATCACAATTTAGCCGTTCATTTTGTAACTCTTTTTTCAAATATCATCCTAGCAAGTTCGTCAGATTCAGAATTATTTAGTCATTCAGTTATTATCAAGAACATTTATTGTGTTATCTAACACATATCGATGTGTACATCTATTTATTTAGCTATTGTGTTATACAGCCAAATAACAATTATCAAATCGGACTAATTTTTATACAAATGACGGATGGAATTCTAAAGAAGTAGGACTAAGCAAGACATTCAGCTAAGAGCAGCCACCATAAACTAGAGCATCCTGTCTTAAGGCCGAGACAGGAAAGCCAACTTCGTCTCTGAACTCAAGCTCTCCCTTTGTGTATCGGTTTTTTTCTCCCTTTGTGTTCCATAATAAACCTGAACTTGTAGCTCTGTCAGCCGGCTTCGACTGCCTCATTTTTTTTATAGCTAAATAATGAAGTATAAAATAAACGGTTAGATTAGAATAATATATATATATATATATATTGGATGGGTCTATTCGAATGATTGGTTCCGTATTATGTAGCTAATCAGCTGATTAGAATAATTTTTCTTAGATGGGTCTATTCGAATATTGGTTTCGTATTATGTAGCTAATCAGCTGATTTAGCTGGTTTCGTATTATGTAGGTAATCAGCTATCCTTTGGTATCCTTGAATGTGACATCCAACAAATTAATCGATAATTACAGAAATTAGTGGGAAATGATTAGTTAGCGTCCAATGAGATCGTAAATTTGTTATTGAATTGAATTGGTATTATGGCTATACAAGAAAAGCAATCGAATGGAATTGGTAGCAGCATACGTGGAAAATATATTTTTTCATTAATAATAGCTGACTTTAATTTCGCTATGATAAAATAGTTGCGGATGTGCAACTAGGTCTTTGGATATTCACTTATATACAACTTCTTTAAGAATATATTTATTCAAAATATTTTAAGATCGTAAATTCGTTATTGTCTCCATGCGTATGAAGATGCTCCCAAAATTTAATAAATAAATACTCGATAAGTTTTTATTGATTTTAGTCTCTTACAACAAAAAGTTTTTTTTTTCTTCCCCTTTTTTGTTTTATTATCAGAGAGCTCATGAATGATTCGTATGGCCACATTATCATATGTGCTTCGAGAGAATGTAATAGAAGCTCTGGGGCTTTAAGGAATATAGCAGGTTTGGAGCTCTAATCTAGACTTGGAAGATAACTATATCTTTAAGCCAAATATATCAGACTATCAGACACGGGACTTGCCTGGGTTATGATCGAAACCAACTCACTTCTCTCTCTTTTTGCTCCATATTTTTGTTAAGGTGATCTCAGTAGGTCCTTCTCTTTTGAGAGTGAGAAGTTAGTCCCTTGTATTGCTATCCCCAAAGCCCAAGGCTAGTGAAGTTCGTGCTTTGGGCCAAATCTTGGACGAAAACGTACCTCAATTATATTCATCATTATATAAATATATAAAAAAGCCTAATACTAATAACAAATACAAGTCTAAATATTGTGTTGTTAAAACAGGCCTCATTTATTACCATACCTACAAAAATACCCAAAATAAGAGAAGCAAATACCCACCTATATATAAAAGGCACCATGCAAAACATAATTGGTTCTATTTTTTGCTCCGTAAATCCCGAGAACCATGTCCTAAGACGCTGTTGCCATAAGCTCTCTCCCCTACCGTGAATGTTGATTGCTTTTGTTCTTTTCAAGAATTTTTAATCCACAAAGAGAAGACTACGAAATTTATTGCAATACTTGCTTATTTATTACATCAATCTTAAAGCATCTTACTCAATACAAACTATAGACTTTGGATTTAAGATGTTTCCCAATTTGAAATTGGGTCATTTGGCATGAAATAAAAGCGAATAGAAAACAACACAACTTAACTAAAGTAGCTTCAGATTGAGATACTGTTGGGAATTCCTTTGCCAGAAAGTCCAGGTTCACCAGTAGGATAGAGCAGAGTGTAAGGTAGCTTCACCGGTCCAGCTCGATTCTTCAGTTTCTTATCATTGTTCATACCCATAATTCCGTGCTCGATTTCAGTCAGTTTCACTCCAAATTTCTTAAAGGCTTCTAGCACTTCTGCATCTGTTGTCCACTCATCACTGTCCCTCTGCCCTAGATAAATTTCATCACTAGAATGTCTTGATAAAATTTCTACGAGGGAAAGGCCAATTAGGGACTGATTTTGAGAAGTAATTGTTCTCAAGAAAGCCAAATCAGGGTTGATCTTGAGTTCTTTGTATTCAGGAGTTCCTTCTTCAGGCATGAATCTTCGGCTTACAGTTGGGCGGTTTGGAATGTACCCTGCAAATGGGTACTGCCCAAAGTTGACAGCTGCATGGAGAGCAGAAGCAATCCATATTATGGTAGTGCATGATTCAATGAGCTCTTCAATGGTCTGCATTTTAGGCCACCATATCTCGTGCTTTTTGTCCCCGTGACCCTTCTCCACAAGCTCCTTCCACCATGACTGCAGTTCAGTGTCCTTTTGAATCATGTCATCAGTCTTGTAGTAGAAGGAGCAATAATCTTTAACCCAGGTTCGTATAGCAAACCAGATCTGAAGCCCATCAACAGCATATGGGTAGTCCTCTATCAGTAGGTGAAGACCGTGTGGAGAATTTGCATCCTTGACTGCTACTCCTCTGTATTGAAATAAGAACTAATGTAAGGACAAAATCTTACATTGGTCAGGAAAATTATGACCAAAAGTCAATATGGTCTTCCACTATTCCATATGATCGATAATAATCATACTATGTTTTATAGTACAATGGTTCTTCTGAATCTGATTGATTCCTCATTAAGCATCAACTGCATTCAGCTATTCACAAAGTTTAGACTTTAGTTTACCTTTTGATGAGATCTGCCGGGAGAGCTTGGTCCGGAAAAACCCACTTCTTATAAACTGCCGATGACAACTCCATGGCATACTTACCTGGAAAAAATGTGGTTTCCATAAGTCCATTGGCATTAACTAGGAATTGCCTGGCTTGTGCATTTATATTCATGGTGTCACGGAAATGTGGATAAAGAAGTTTGTGAATTGGGTGGAGCACGCTCAGTTGCCTGTTTGTAGCTATTACAAATGGCTCAATCACTGCATGGGTATTCAACCTGTGATGAAATTTATAGTCAGAAATCTATTTCAAATTGAACTTGTTTTCTATGCTTTAATTATCTGACAGTGTCAAGTAATACCAGTGACTGATAACTTGATGAAATCCACAATCATTTACAGCCACATAAGCTTTAGCGAGTTGCCATATGGAGCTTTCCACGCCTCCTTCAGCTGGTGTGTAAACTTTACTAATGCAACCAAATTGATTGTCAGATTCATCAGGGTAGGGCAAGCTTAACTCAATTGCCACTGGCTTCAAAGTTCCATCCTTTTTCAAGAAAAGGACCGTCCTGGTAGCGTAGATCTTATTCTCAGTTTCATCATTTATCCGCCTCAGGTACGGCATAAAATGATCGTGATGATCTAGTATGAATAACTTCTTGTTCTTGATCGCCTGTCCAACCGAAATCATATTCATAGCAAATGAAAATATTTTATTTCTTTTTTGTCAACAAAATGAAAATGGTTTAAAGTCAACATCAATTAAATTGCCAAGCACGTCATCCACTCTGTTTCCTTTTTGCTTTTTTGCTACGAAATGAATATAAGATATTACCTCATCCACCGTCAGTCCATCCAGGTTCTTCTCTATGTGTTGTTCTGTTATTGTACTTGTGTGATTCCCATAAATTTTTGGATCCAGGTTGCTTTGTGGCGGAAATTTCTGCAGTTTAATTAGAATGAAAATATGATTAAAGTTGAAACCGTGTTTCTCCATCTTGCTGTGATGAAGATGCAAGAAAAACTGAATTAGCTGAACCTATGAGTCTTTGACATCAAATTTTTTTGTATGCTTTTTTTATTATCATCGTATAAAATTAGATGCTCAAAAATATTTTAAAAATTACTTGGAGTCGACAAATGACAACAGGGTTCACTCCAGCCAACATTTCTCTTCCAAATTCTTCATCAGTTCGCCAAGCAGATTTGTTCTCTGTTCGAAAACAATAAGGCATCTCAGTTAGATGAATGAAAGAAGTAGTAGAGCTATTTCATGTAATTAAACCTCCCCTAGTTCAAAATATTTTCTTTTTCTGTATACCATTACCATACCTTTGATTACTTGAGGCACTGGGAATCTGAGCAGGTTTTCACCATCAGTTCGGAAAATTTCCTTTACTAGTTGCAAAGGGATGTTGTTCGCAATCTGGTTTATTACACCTTGAGGCAGTGGAAAGCCTCCTTCATAGAGCTTCAATACATCTTGAAAACTGTCAAACTCAGCTGGAGTTGCAGTAAGCCGAGAAAGTAGTGCCGGTCTAAGGCTTTTTGCTATGGATTTCAGTCCATAAGCAAGAAAGTCTGACATCTTTGATTGTCCAAATCGTTCATCTCTTGGAACGTAAATGTTTAAATTCTTACGGATCATCTGCTGACTCTCACTTCTAGGATCTGTTAGAATAATATAAATTATCTAAAGTAATCTGTATGCTATGTAAGAAGTTCAAGAATACTACTGGTTAACGAGAAAAAAGCCATGATAATCTGAAATTGCTTACCAGTCTTTGTCCGTGGTCGGCCAGTTCTTCCCCTCCGAGGGTAAGGGTACTGGGAAGACCCTCCAAGAATTGGCCGGGCATATTGGGGACCGCTATCGGGATCCCCCAAATCATTGTAGTAAGCATAGTCATATACTCTGTCCCCTTCCTCGAGCTCTCCTTTTTCATCTCCTCTTAAGTCTACAAGTTCTCTTTCTCTGTATTTGCATAGGGCTACCGGTGTTTCGCTTGGAAGATATGTCTGCGCAAGATTATAGCATGCATGAACTTTAGCTTAGTGCACAAGAATTCACAATTTGATCCATACTTTAAATTTAATCGTTGTTGTTTACTTTTTTGATGTTATAACTGAAAGTAATTGAATCGGTAAATTTTATGGATTTTTCAGATGTGTGTACGATTCGTTAAATACCTTGTTAGCGAAGAAAACACGATCATTCTTGTATCTAGATGCAGGGTAAACCCAGGAGTTGCAAACAAAGTGGATCCGACCTGGACCAGGAACACCTTCGAGCGTGAAATCCCTGAGGAAGAACTCACTTGGATGATTGTTTCTTATTGAGAATGCTTCTGGAATTCCAAATTCCTCTTCGTAGTCGAAGGTGACTTTGAATTTAACAACTCCTGCTGCGATCGGGGCGCCTTTGATAATCCAGTTCTTCAAATTTGCTGGCTTTCCACGCTTCCCTTGCACCCCATGTTCTACAAAAATACATTATTTCATAAACCTTTGATAATGGTACCCTTAGGCCGGGTTGAGAGCCCTGGTAAAGTTTTAATATGCCCCCTTATTTCGTTAAAAATAAAATATGAAAAAACATTTCTGAATTGTATTATCGAATGTGCAAGGAGATTTATTAAAAAAGTAAAATATTCTGAATAATAAACGAAGATATCAAATTCAGATATCAAATAAATCTATGATATTAAATCAATTTAGGATATTGAGTTAATTTATGATTTGTTTTCAGAACTTCCCTCAAGTTAAAGAGTGAATGTTGTGAGATCCAAACTTGCTGATTAAGCCAATGATGTGTCGTCGGATGTTGTGTTGTTGGATGTTGTGTCGTATGATACTATGTTGTTAGATGTTGTGATGTCGGATGTTATGCTATCGAATGCGATGCTCTGTCATTCGAATGCTATGTAGCTGGATCCCCCTTAAGTTGAACAAAATGGGATTGAATGGGTGTCCAAAAAGTGTCTTGGATGAACAGTTCTCAGATTATGCATTCATATTGAAATATTTATTGAAATTGAAAATTTAAAAGCGAAAGTAAGTTGATTTGAAATATTTATTGAAATCGAAAATAAAAATTGAAAATTGACATTGTAGTTGGTATTGAAACCTGAAGAAATTTGAAAATTCGAAATAGATGCCCCTTCATGGAGGAAGCGCAACAAATTTTTGTGTCTCAAGAGCGTAATTGCTTTGAAATCATGTTAAAAATAAAATATGAAAAAAGATTTTTGAATTATATTTTTTAATGTACGAAGACAATCATTATATACTTGTTACAATAAGTCTAATTAAGAAAGTAAAATATTCTAAACAATTAAGCAATATCTGGAGATTAAATCAATCTGTGATGATAAATCAATTTAGGATACTAAATCAAATTAAGATTTAATTTCTATACACCCTTTTGCGATTGAACGGTATTTTTAAATCTTTGTAAAGAGAATATCGTCTTCATTAAAAGTTGGGCAAATTTATATTTCACTACTCTGTAGTTTACGTCATGTAACAAATTTGTATATAACCTTTCAAATTTTGCAATTACTCTCATGAACTCTTCAAAATATAACATTTTAGTTCGGCCGTTTGGATCTTTTATCCCAACTTTCGTTAGATACTGACACTTTGTGTGTTTCATTTTCCAACTGTTATCAATCTCATTAAAAGAACATGTTTATCAATTTACCCCGTTTTCGCTCCAAAGACTAAGAGAAGGAAAACAAAATCGGGAAAATAAAATGCAAATTTGACGGCAAAGTGTACAAATTGATAGACATGCCACTTCAATGAGGTTGATAATAGTTGGGAAATGAGAACCCCAAACACTAGTCTTAGCATCTAACACTTTAGCAAATGGGTCAACGTTTCACGTTTTAAAGAGTTCAATAAGGAGTTGATTGCAACATTTGAGATGTCATGTATAAATTTCATATCATATGTAAACTAAAAGATAGTAAAGTATAATTTACCCTTAACAGTACTTGTATTTTAGCATAAAATGTAGGTATGTAATGGAAGCCATTTTGCCTCCTCCAAATACCGTGAAACACGAAGACATGAAAAGGGATTAGAGACTATAAATTGAGTGTACTTGTGATGGTGTAAACCAAAAGTAAAGAGTTTAGAAGAGCTTGATAAATGAACTCACGAGTATGTTCGGTGTGAACAGAACTGATGAGCTGCAAAGTAACCCCTTGGCCAAACAACTCGAAGGTATTATCAAAAACAGCAGAAGGAGCATCGCTAAAGTCCAACGTATTTTTCCTCATCACCATTGCAGTCCCTTTGATCCTCCTCTGATTCCTATTGCCTGTGAAGTTGTTCACGAGCCTTTTGTGGACATTGGTGAAGGGGAACATCTTCTTCTTCCAAGAAACAAGTACGTAGCTAAGAAGAAGTTGCTTATAGAAGGTGGTGTGGAACAAGGCTTGTGATATTTATAGGCAATCTATATACTCACATCTATCGTCACCGATTCATCATTCATCTTTGAGTAGCTAGCTTAGCTTATTAGTTATTACACTACTCTCATGTTCACACCTTCCATTTAGCTGTTTTCTACTTCTTCCAATTATTATTATTATTATTTTGGTTTTCTTCTTCACACCTTCCCTAATATGTGTTTTATAAATGCAGTCTTCTTAAAATTGTCATTTTCCTCTTAAACAAAATTTGAGAACTTAATCCGTACCCAAAACCCAACTACCTAATTATAGCAATATGATTAGTGCATAGTGCTATGATCTAGTGTATGTCTCTTCACACATTATGTGAGAGATTTCGAGTTCGATTTTTATAAATGAAGTCCGCCCTTAATATCGTTATAAGAAAATTATTAAAAAAAGACTATAACCAAATGCATTGACTTTTCATAATGTCACTGTCATCGTGAACCTCGAGGGATCAAATTCTGAAGAAAAAAAAATATACATACAACATCATCGCTGTTTATAATACTCTGATGAAGATATCTTATGAATTCGAAGAAATATGATTATATATATCCGCCTTAATGTTTGGGATGGCATACAAGTTACATTTAAAATTTGAACAAACCTCCCCAATTATTGAGAAGTTTATTCTCAAAATATTGTTGCACGTCTAATTTAGAGATTTCATTTTAGATTTTAGTGAGTTATTAATTATTGACTAATCATATGTTTACATTAAACTAATCATATGTTTACATTAGTCAATTTAAATGGATATTTATATCTAAAATAATAATAACCCGGCACATGTTTATATTAGGACATATTTAAACGGATTTTAGTGAGTAATTAATTCTGGACGAATCAAATGTTTACATTCATTAGTCAATTTAAATGGATAAAATAATAATAATAATAATAATAATAATAATAATAATAATATTTATTATATTATCTGACATATTTTCCGACGCATACATTGTGTTAATCTATTTATTTAGTATTATATTATGTAGCCAAACAACTATCAAAATAGATAAACTTTTACACAAATTATACCCGCATAATAAAGTACAAAATAAAAAATAATATAGATATATATATATATATATATATATATATTATCCTTTCTGAACCTTGAATTAATGTGAGATCCAAAAAGGAATATAATTAGACAGAGAAGTTGGTGGGGGAATGAGCTTAGTTGGACTCCAACCAGATAGTCATGGGATGTTTATCTAGAAGACATATATTTATTGAATTGAAAGCGTAGTAATGGCTAACAAGAAAAGCAATCGGATGCAATTGGTAGCAGCATACGTATGGTCCATGACGTGGGTAAAACTGGAAAATATTAAACAATCTCATACTGTCGTTTTCATTTATAGCTAAGTGGCTTTAAATCATTTTCTATTATAACATGTTTGCGGGCCTGCAATTAGATTTTTTTTTTAAAGCCTTATAAGATTTATTCTTACTCCTATCACTTTATAAACCCGGCCGGCGAAAAAAAATCGTAACGCCTGAAATAAGAGAGTTTGTCATACAATTTTGGCAAAATACACTAAAAATATGCCAGTAAATATTAAAATATACCAAAAATTACAATTAACCTTAGTTTGCACTAAAAATAGGTAGTGCAGAAGGGTATTTGGGTCATTTTAATCATAACTTCATCTTCTTCCTCCATCTTCTTCCTTAAAAATAAAAACCAGCAACCCATCGATCTCCCCTCAAAATCTGAGTAAATTGGGTAAGAAAATTTGGGTGAAATTTTCTGCATTCATTAAAAAAGTAGCTTAATTAAATTGTTTGCTTATTCCCATCGGCTTCTAAGTCTCAACAATGGCAAGCAACAAGCTCATAATTTTAGCTCTCTGTTTCCTTTCTCGTTTACTGATTTCGATTCCACAAGCCACTGCATTCCAATTACTCTTCCCTCAAGCCCAATCCACCATCCTACCTGACCCGAAAGCCCACTTCTCCACCAAACTCCTCTCATCGTCCTCCCCACCAATTACTTCTTCCAAAACTTCGTTCTTAGAAACGGTAACCAACCTGAATACCTCGACCCTACGCTATCAATTCCTTCGCCTCTACGGCCTCTCTATCTCTGTCTTAACCATCCTTTTCCTCTACCTCCGATTTTATTTACCAATCCTTCAACCTTCACCTCACCATCTCTGTGATCAATGATCACAGTGTTAATCTCGACTTCCCTTCCTCCAACCTTCCTCCTTCCTCGTCCGCGGCAGCCCCTATATCACATGTGTTGTCAATTCTAATTTGAAGTGGAGGAAACCAGGAAGAAATAAGTAAATTTCCCTCCGCCTACTTCGATGTCCTCAATGACCCCTCCAAGTTGGGTTCTAGGAAATATGTTTCACAAGCTCGACAATCAGCAGCTATTGATCCCCTTATAGCCCTTTTAATCTAGTGGTCGGAATCGACGGTGGAAGAATTAGACTCGTCACATTTGTGGTTGATCGCAACAAAGAAATGAAGCTGGTGTCGGGTCACGCTTGCCGAAGCTGAGACGACGTAAAATCGGTAATCGAAAGAGGGAAAAAATTGTTTGGCCAAGGACTGTTTGGCACTATTGGAAATACGCAGAGAAGGAAGAGATGAATCAAAGAAAGAGAGGAAATACAGAGAGAAGAACCAATAGGAATCAGAGGTATGTTTTCTACATTGAAATATGAGATGTTTCCATTGATGTCAGAAAAGTTCAAGATCGAGCGGGGCCACAGCATGAGCCGCCAATTTAATCGCTGCTTCGCCTCCTATTTCTATCGCCTTGAACGCCTTGATCGCCTCCTATTTGAGTTTCCAGAGCTTTGTTAACTGCGGTAGCCACTATTTCTCCTTTTCCTGGGGCGGCATCCAGTGGGAGAAGCAAGTCTAAAATTCCGCCCAAATCCACCACTTCGGCGGCATATCCGTACTTGTCACCGGCGCCACGGGTATTGTCGTCGTTGGGATTGAGAACTCCAACAGCCCTTACGACCCCTAGTTGAAAAAGGCTCACCGGTCACTCCTTTAAGAGCCACGACGTTTTTATTGTCGATGGCGACATAAACGACAATGACCTCTTAGACAAGCTCTTCGACACCGTTGCTTTCACCCACCTCATGCACTTGGCAGCTCAAGCGAGCATCAGGTATGCTATGAAAAATCCCCAATCTTATGTCCACAACAGCATCACCACCTCGTAACGCTTCTTGAAGTGACATGACCCGCCCCAAATTTCAAGATAACCAGGACGATCTTGTTCCCGTTTGTCAGCTCGGATCCGACAAGGGATGTTACTATCTTTTACCACATTTTAATTTTATTCTTTTAACCAACCCTAATCCGTCCTTACGGGGTACCGCCCACTTCCGATCCTCCTTCCCACCAAGGCTAAGGATTTACAATAAAGGATTTCTATTCCCAATCGGTATTAGCTCAGCTAGTTAATACTATAACATCTAACCAAGCATACTCCTAATTCCATATTCATAATTAATCAATACTTCCAACTTGTTATAAGTTCTTCCTTGCTTGTTTTTACTACTAACGAATAATTCCAACTATGACCACTTCCTTAATTGTCACCCAATTTCCCTCCACTTGCCATAATTCATTCTCATTCTACTCATTATCACCACTTAACATACCATTTCCCTACATTTAAACACAATTTAAGCTAGTACAACAATTACACAATTCACCATAATTAAGGAATAACTTAAGAATAATTAATTTATAAACAATATATATTAGAAATTCAAAACCATGTTCAAACAGAGTCCAATTAACGCAAAAATTATACCATTAAATTCGTAAAATTAAAAGAAAAATATTTTGTTTTGATTGGGCAGTGAGACTCCGCCGCATACGCCCACACACGCCAGCTACAATGTTGCCTTCAACCTCGTGTTTTGACTCCGTTTCCTGCAATCGGGTCGCCTACGACCCGCGACACCAACCTGACCGTAACTCCTTCGTTTTACGTCTATTTTCCATGCTTTCTTCACCAATTCTCTTTATTTTGATTCCAAAAAAAATATCTACGACTTCTAAATTAAGTAATATGTATTAAAGGTTAGAGTTTCATACCTCAGCCTTTTCGGCCATGGCTTATCGTTTCTGTTCACCACATCCCAGCGTCTCTATCTTCATTATTTTCAGCTTAGATCGACTTGACGGATGTCATCGGCTCACGGTAACATTCATCTATGATGTTCCTACCAAGTAACCTCATTCCATGCTCACGGATTCATGGGTTTCCTCCCTGCTTCCTCCTTTCATCTTACAGTTTTCGTTCCATTTATTTCCTCTAATCATTCTGTACCAAACTATCCCTCTTCCTTTCCCATTTTCTTAGTCTTTTCCCCTCAGTTTCCCTGGGTTTTCTTTCACGGGTGCAAGGTATGTGTTTTTCACCTTCTTTTCGGTTACTCCCCACCGATGATCACAAAACACACACACACACACACACACACACACATATATATATATATATACACCTGTATATTGGTGGAGGGAGATAAGAGGAGATTTTTTGAGGGTTCTAGGACATTATAGGTCTTTGTAGAAAGACTAAAATACCCTTCATATATAATTACTAAAATGCCTTTGACCTTTCTTAACCCATAGCTGTTTCATCCGACCTCCAATTTCCGTTTGCTACCTGTCTACAGACTCAGGTGCGCGAGACTTTCCTAACGGTTCTCTCGGTACGTCCACAAGATCCCCTGGACAAAAAGTCAATTCTTTGACTTTCTAGGGGCAAAAAGATAAATTTTCATTTTCTTGAATATCCAGGGCGTTACAATCCCCCCATCCCCCCCCCCCCCCCCCCCCCCCCCCAAAATAAAAATTTGTCCTTAAAATTTTGAAACCGAACTAAACTTATAATAAGCCCCAAGTCCATTAAGCATCATCAAAATCATATAAGCATAACACAACGAGCATAAAACCATTTCCCAAAACTCAGTATTAAACCAGAGTATAATAAACCCAATTTCCTCCCAAAATATATTATTAAAATATTACTTTAATATTCAATCCATTACCAAAAGCCACCTAAGAACTCATTCAATCAAACTTCGTTAAAACATATAGAAAACCAATTAAAATATTTGGGTATGCATGCATAAGATTGAACGAAAGAAAATTCCACTCACAAACCTAATTACCACATTTCATATATCACGAATATCGGGAAACACTTTCTCACCTTAGGAACTTCATGAAGTAATGCTCGAGTCATACCCAACCATTTCTTATATCAGGGATGAATAGTTACTCACTAATACGTACAAGCCCCTTGTCTAGGCTTTAACCAATCTTTGAAATTATGCACACTTTTAGGATCCCATATCACCTTAACTTCCTTAATACATCACACACTAGGCTCTTGTCACTTTACTTGTATTCCAAAAATCAATAAACAATTCATCCAATGACCATCCACACCACTTATCACCTAATGGCACTACATATAAGCCATTGTCACATTCTGAATCAACTCAAAACCAATCACAAGGTCTCAATGTCCCCCGAGGATATCAAACCACTATCTACATGGAGACCGACTCAGGGTATAGAGCCCAGCTCGACGTTTGAGTCGTCACTACAATGCTAGTCTCAGGATACAGAGCCCAGCTCGACGTCTAAGACTAACCAATATCCACATACCAACCACTCGGGATACAGAGCCCAATTCGATGTCCGAGTGGATACTGACTCAGGATATAGAGCTCCTAGCTCGACGTCTAAGTCATCCCCAGTCTTAGGAACCTGTTTTTTGGGTTCCCGACCAGCCTCCATGGCTCCGCCACCTCCAACGTCTCACTCAGTCTCTTTCGACCTCATAACCTCTCTATGTCTCTCTCAACCAGCATCATCTGGTGAAAACCAAGAAGGAAAATGGTGAGGGTGGGGTTTCAGGTGTGTGTAGAAAATGAGAGAGTGAGGGAGAGATAATGATGGAAGGATAAAGAGGCATGGGATGAATGACATTTGTCACTCATCTTGTGGTCCCCACTGAGATATTTTTGAGCCCCACAAACAACTACTAAAAACAACCCTTCTCGTAGAATGTGCAACCGTAAATTCCAATTAAACAGTTTTAGACCCGTACCTCCATCGTACAATGTAACGCCCCGGAAATTCGAAACATGAAAATTTGGAAAAATTTGAAGAAAATGACGATTTTGCCCCTGGAATTAGGCGAAAAGTTGACTTTTGATTTGAGCGGTCAAACAGACTTTGACCGATGACCGTGACGTAGTTCGGAACGTCACGAGTTCATAGACAGGTGGCATGCCCGATTCCGACATTCGAGGAGAAAGTTATGACGTGCGAAAGTTGGTAAAAAGGGCCGAATGTTGACTTTTTGATCGGGACATTGTTTGGACTTTCCGGGAATACCGTTGGGTAGGTCTCGGGACGCTGAATCCGTAGACAGGCGGCATGCGTCAATCGGAGTCCGAACGAGAAACTTATGAGTCTAAAACGATGAGGGGCATTTTGGTAAATTGTTGTGACAAGGGTAAAATGGTAATTCCTGCAGCTGGGATAATTGTATGAATTAAACTGGTGATTCAGCTAAATTAGATGAGGATGGCTTAGGTAGTGACACTTGCCCCCCACATGTGTGAGATTAGTGGCATTTGATTAATTAAATACATTGAATGGATAATTGTTTAAGAAAACCAATATAAACATTGCATAACAAAGAGAAACAGAGACCATGTCCCTTGATCGATCTCACCAGCAGCAGCCACAATCCAAATTGAATTTGTGAGATTGAGGAGGGAAGCAAAGAGAATGAAACAGAGAGGATTGAGGCTTAAAACAGTGAATCTAACCCAGAAAAACCCGAAAAATACCTATGAGGAAGCTAGGATCGAATTCGATGTCTTGGGGGTTTTTGAGTGAAATTGATGTTACCTTTAGCTCCCTAAGATTAAAACGAGTCGAACTGGATGAAGAACAAAGGAAATTGGGGTCGTTTGGACCTAGAACGGACATGGCGGACTTCGGAAATTTTCGAGCTTGGGTTGAGTAATTGGGGGCCAATTCGTGTGCAATTGACTTCGAAATTATCTTTATCATGAGCCTACGACGCTATATGAATCATTAATTGAAGGATTGGATGCCGGTTTGAGGAACTCGATGATGAACGGACTTCGAACCCGTGAGCTTTGATCGAGTAGATGGAGGTAATTAATGACGCAATTGACATTACAGATCTTCAATACACATGAATACGATCCTATTAGTGTAATCAACTGAAGAAATGGACTAGAAATGTGCAGGAATGGACCGGGTTACCTGGCGGGTCGTAGGCTCCGTTTATCAGAGAAACAGGTTGGAACGATCACTGTTCACTGCACTGTAGCAGGCGCGTGGCAACCACGCGCAGCCACTCACGGCGGCGCGTGGGGGCGCGTGAGGGGGAATCCCGAGGTGAGTTCAACATGAAACTTGTCCTATTTAATGTAACGAACATATTTGATTTTGGTTGCGAGTTGATCGGACACCGTCTCGATAATGTTTCGAGGGTCCGAAGGTTTGAGTTACGTATTAAATTAATATTAAATTCCCGGAAGATTATGATAAATTAATATGATGATAATTAGGTCCCTAGTGACCCTGAGTGATGATTTTGGACAGGATTCGGGATTCTTGGCACGTATCGGAAATTACGGAAACGCGTGCAGCGCGGGAAACGAGCAATCAGACGGTGTGTGAGTGGACATTTGTTTTATAACTTGATATGCATGCATAGTTAAATGTTTTACATGATTGATTGCATGATTTGGTTTGCAACGATATCATGATTTGTTTGGATGATTATTTATGATTTAATGATTTTTTTAATCGGTAATTCGGGCACGTTTTTCGAGGAAATGTGTAAATGATATTTTGGACTAGGCCCGGAGTCAAAATGATTTCAAAATGGATATTTTAATGAATTAATGAGTTAAGAATTATTTCTGGATTATTATAATATTTTCTATGTGATTTTACGAATTTACGTATAAAGGATATTTGGGCTTGAGTCCCGGTTGATAATGATTTGACTTGGATTGAGTCATGGATTTGATTGACATGTTTTGGGATATGATCCCGGATGGTTTTCCTTGTGATTGTGATTGTGACTATGGATGCCCAGACGGTCGGAGCTAGGGGATTACCTAGTCGGCCGGTGATTGGGGATATGATGGTATGATTGTGAGTTGTATGGTAAGCCAACTTCTCGGATGCGACTGAGCCTGGATGTACCACTCGGATGTGTCTGAGCCTGGGGATGTGTTCGCCCAGATGTGACTGAGCCCGAGGGTTGAGCCCAGATGTGTCTGATCCCGAGAGTGTGGCTGGATGTTGGCCTACGCGTAATGCAGATGTGACGGTGTGATGGTTTGTGCACTTGTGAATAGTGTGGATTGATTGATGGATTGATTGAGTAATTGATTGTGACCTTGTGCAGAGTAATGTTTGATGTTGCGTACTGGTATTGAGTACAAATTCTGGTCTGTGGGGCCAGGTGACTATGTTTTCATGTGTTTGGCCTGAGAGCCGAGAATTTGACTTATTATATGGTTTGGCTGAAAAGCCAGTATTTGTGTTTCATCTGTTTTTCCCTATGCATGCATGATTTGTAAAACTGGAGGGTAAAGGATGTCTTTTCAAATGTATTTTAACGAATATATTTTTTTCCACTCACACCTTTGTTTTTTATGACCCTCCAGGCCGTGGTACAACGTTCGGGGCTGATCTCGAGGCGGAGGCATGAGCAGAAATCAGTGCAGTTATCCCTGGTCTGACAGGTGCTGAAGGGTACGTTCGGGATTTCAGTTAACTTGTCAGACGGGAGCAGGACCGGGCACGGTTATTAAGGTCTAGTTGGGGACGGGTCCTGTCATACAACGTCCCGCTTGTCTACGTCTACGTTATCACAAACCTGTGATCTACACAATGGGCCTTGATCAACGTTCAAAAGGTCTCCTGGGTCAAAAGTCAACATTGTTTCCTCTCTAAGGACAAAATCGTCATTTTACCTCGACTAATCCTGATTAATCGCGATTACGGGGTGGGTTGTTACACTAGCAGCGTCCAGACAAGCAAGAGGAACTAGAGGCGGATGACCCTCTCAAAATCTATGCAAAGCGGATCAGAAGGCATGATGTTGCGGATAACAGCTGGAGGAATCTCGTAATGTGGGGACCAAGGCTCAAATTATGGCCCAAATTGGCCAAGAAATCAGGAGCATGATTCATTTATCGATATATATTCTTCAAATCACAATGCCAATTCCATCTTAGAAGATCTTCATAGTCAATAATCAAGTTCATTAGGGAATGATAGGGATCCATGCGTCTTAAGAACAAGAAAGACAACAATCTCAGAGTCATTTTCAACCTCCACAAATCTAATTGAAGCCTCCCAAGTGACCTTTATATAGGCCAAATAACTTAGCTTTCATAATATCCTCATGGCCCAAATATGCAGAATATCCATTGACCCAATCACCATCATGATTTCTTAGTATTCCACCCCTACTAATTTTACCAAGTTGCCATCAATATTTAATTTGCACCAATCATATATGGAGGAGGAGACTAATGGATGAGAATAGTCTGTCTCAACACACTTCGACCAATATATTTATTTACCTCATACCAATCCCTAGTAAAACGATGGATTATATTATGTGGCCAAGGAGGTGAATCTTGCCCATCATTAAAAATGAAATCATTCCTCCACTTCCAGCAAAAACATAGAGTCAAAGCAAATTCCAAGCACTAGGGAGTGACATGTTTTGCATCATTAGCAAATTTGATCGTTTGTTTCACTTTGTACGCTCGTCGTTTTGGGTTCTAGTCCTTATTCTTCAAAGTAATGTTATTTAGACACACTAAATTGACCATATTTAGTGAAACACTTGATGTGGCAATCAATGAATATTGTTATTTTAATAAATTAAATCACTTGGTGCACTCACTTTACGATTGATTGATTGTCACATCAAGTATTTCACTAAATATGGTCCATTTAGTTTAGTCAATTTAATGTGTCCATGTCAGGACCCACCCCGGTTTCACCCCGAAAATCGAGGTAAATCCTGTTCCCGTCTGACTCCCTAACACAAATACAGTCAGACGCAGGAGAAATTATACTACATATTCCGAAGTTAAATGTTTACAGAGCATAGTACTCAATACAAAAGAAAGAAACTAAATACACGCACACGGAAATTTAAACGAAATATTTCGGGATCCCTCTCGTAACTTCTATGCCTCAGACGTTGCCTCGACGCCGGAACCCCGCGCTAGCTCCACAACCTGGAGGGCAGTTAAAAACAGAAGGTGTGAGTGAACCATAATAACAGAAAATTTTCTAAAACCATTTATAAGAAAACCGGGTTTAGCCCTCCGTTTTGAAACCACATGCATAACTTAGTTATTAAAACAGTTATAAACCAATCACCATAAAACATCATAAGGAACAGAAACACTATAAATACAGTTATAGAAACCATATCATAAGCATCATAAAACCGTATCACAATTCGTGAATATCAAATCATTATTTTCTGATCAAACCTGCTGGACCTATCCGAGTCTTTAAACTCAATCCAGGCCTCAATAATATCCTAGTCTTTAAACTCCCGAGTCTTTAAACTCAACAGGCCTACGGGGGAAATATCAATATATATCCGAGTCTTTAAACTCCCGAGTCTTTAAACTCAATCCGGGTCTTTAAACCCAATCCGGGCCCGTCCCCCGTCAATCAATATCCGGGTCTTGAAACCCAATATCCAGATCCAGCAAATCCAATCAAAACCATTTGAAAACCTTTTCCAAATCCACATCCAAACCCGAATCCGAAATCACCGGTCTGGTGCCCTTCCAGCATCCTGAACCGTCATTCCGAACCCAAATTCAGAATTCCACGTTCCACTCTTAAAACCAAATCTCGATTCTCGAAATCCGTTTTCGAAACCGAAAATCATTGATCATCAAATCGTGTTCTAAAATCCCTTTCTAATCATTGAAAACCCTTATCGTTTGAAATCCCAAAATCATGGCATCATTATAAGAAATCAAACCTTCATCGTAAAACGTGCTGAAAGCCGTACTTCCTCGAAAAACGTGCAATTAAGTAAAACAGTTATAGCATATTCAGAAAACATGATTTCACATATAAAACCATAAAACAATTATAGAAAAGCAGTTATGCATGCTCAGTTATAGAGAAGGGGTCCACTCACAGTACCGAGCCCTCAATCGAGTCCCGAACGTCTCGTACGTTCCTCAGCTTCTTCGGGAAGTCCCGATCCTGTCAACAACCGCCAAAATACGTTACTAACACGTCTACGAGGATCCACCTAAACTCCCTCCAAAATCCCCGGGTCCTAAACGTAACGAATCGAAACCCTAAACCGTCACCCTCGTGGAATTACTTCGATTCGACGTCCGATTAACCCAAAACCAACGCTAAAGGACTCGTCACAACACCTAGACCAAAAACCATGTTGACACCTTCCCCAAAGACCGCCGCACGCGCCCCCACGCGCCGCCCAAAGTGGCTGCGCGTGGCCCTCACGCGCTGCTACAGTGTCACCGTCTACCTCAAGCAGACCCGGTTCAGCACAGTGTCTGCAACTTGAACCGGCGTCAGCGGTTCACCGCCTTCCATCCACCAAATCGACCCCTTTCTTCACCAACAGCATCGTCCAGACCTAGGCTACCCATTCCCGTAATCCAATCACCTCGACACGGCCTAATACTCATCGACTCGAACTCGAAACAAAACCCGAACACTGCCCTGTTTCCTTCTCATGCCACCCAGGTCACCCCCCATCACGGTGGCTAGCTTAAACCCTTCCTAGGGCCATCCTAACCCTCACCCAACTCACCAAAACCGTCGACTCTACCCCAAACTTCACGACTTTCAACCTGAGCAAAAAGGAAAAACAGAGTACCTCTGTATGCTCCGTCGTGCCAACCTCCACCGTGCACTCCCCGTCACGGCAGCACAACCAAAAAACTCCTAGGACTCTACTGAACTCCCTAGACCTCACAGGACTTCTCGATCCAACCCCTAAACTTACGACTTAGCTCCTGAACCCAGACGACAAAACAGAGCAAAGAAACGAGGATGAGGAATTACCTGTCCTCCTGTCGCCGTCGTGAGCTCAGCCGTGAGGCAGTAGTTCCTCCCGTCCTCCTCCGTCCTCTGGACACTTCCACTGGCCTCGATTGGTTGATCACGGCCACAACACCACCCATAAACACTCACGTCCTCCCTGTTTTCCTCTCCGTTTTCCCGTGGCTCCCCTCTCACACACAAACAGCCACCACTCCTCCAGCCTCCCTCACTGTCTCCCTCTCACTCTCTGGTCACTCTCACACTCTCACAAACTTACCAATACCCACGATCACCCCTCAATTCTCTCAATTCTCTCCCTCTGTTTTTCTCTCTGGGTCGAAGAACACACACGGGCACGATTTAACCCCAAATTATTTGGACCGTGCACACGCCTAGAACTAACCAGAACCCCTACACGTGTCACCAATCCTGCCCTTCTTCTCACAAATGGCCCAATCTCAGCCATCCAATTTCCCTCTCTGTGCACAAATCCCCAGACAACCCAAAAGACCAAAATACCCCTCATTTTAAGTCAAAATTACGATTTTACCCTTACCGTTTTAGACCCGTAACTCACACCTCGTAAGTCCGATGCATACGTGCCGCCTGTCATCGAACTCAGGACGATGAGATCTACCTAACGGTCCTAGGTCAACATACCAAAACCCATTTATACGAAAAGTCAACTTTTCCCCCTACTTTAACCAAATTACGGTTATGCCCTCAACCTTCCGAACATCATAACTTCCTCCTCGGATGTCGGAATCAGGCGTGCCACCTGCCTACGGATTCGTGACGTCCTAAAATACGTCCTGGTCACCAGTCAAAGTCCATTGGACCACCCGAATTAAAAGTCAACTTTTTGCCCAAACTAGGGGCAAAATCGTCATTCTAAGCTCATGACCTTATCGGGACCAACTAACCCCCAATTAAATTCACTAATCTCATCTTAATCACTATCTTAACCTTAATTTCCGGGACGGGTCGTTACAGTCCATATAACATTATTCTATTCTTCATCACTAGTACAAGTGGAGATGGCTCTATGTCGGTCTTCTAACTTTGCATAATTTTTCTTCTAAAACGCTTTAATCTTTGAATTTTTTTTAGACAAACTATATAAAAGTACCCAAACTATAGAGTCGATTTCAAAAGGTAAATGAACTATAAAATGTTACATTTCATACCCAAATTATAATGTTGATTTTAAAAGAGTACCTCCATTAAATTTTCCATCCAAAAGTCAGTTAACTATTTATGTGGCAAATATTAAATGTCACTCAGCATCTGATGTGACAAATTTTCAATAGGCATTTTGGGAACAATTTTAATTCATCTCCCTTCTTTCTCTTTACCAATTCATCATCTTCATATTCCTCAATTGCTTCATCTTCACCCATCACAATCATCATCTCATTTTCCCCAATTCTTCATCAATCATCATTCATAAATCCAAATCTAAAATCTAAAATCCAAAATTAATCTTCCCCAGTTTTGCCCAGAATCTTCAACCCTCACATCCAAAAACTCAAAACCCAGTTTTAAACCAAATCTCATCTTCAATTCTCATGGATTTTTTGATAACCCCATCTTCATCGCCATCGATCACCCGATCACAGCCATTGGGATCGAACTTGATCGTCAACATCATCATCAATAGCATCATGACCATTGCCATCATCACACCTATTGTTGTCATCATTACAAGTTCAAAACCATCGTTATAACCATCAATCTACATTGTCATCATCACCGTCAGTTTTCATTGTCTTCATCATCATCATTATCTACATCGTCATCATTGAAGCCACCAAATCCGTCGACGATTACCTCAAACTCATCGTACACCATCGAAGGCCATGGATTGTCAGTGGATGGTTTCTAGATTGCAATCGCGATCTCGTCGTAAATGTTCTCAATTACGAAGAAGGCCGGGAAGATTAATGGGTTCTGGGTTTTTGGAGGAAGCTGCTGCCATAGCCTCCAAGCTTTTGAATCCAAAAAATAGTGACGTGGGAGCAAGGGGATCGGCAGGGCGAGTTCCAAAAAGTAGGGCATGACCCGTTAAGCCAGAGCCATGCATCGAGGTAGAGCAGGTGAAAGCAGTGCTCACAATATGGTCTGGTAAATTTTGAAAAGATTGCCGCACTTGGGCTATTGTCGGCAGTAAAGGTGTGCAAGGGGAAGATGACGGGATGAAGGCAAGATCATGGACTCAGGTTGTTGAAAAGGCCAGTGCCTATGACTCCATTTTTCCTTTCGTTATTGCCATCTAGATTACCCATATGTGCCACCTGATTGGACTCACCGCTAATACGTCGTCATCCTGGTTTTTTGGGTAGCAGTTGGACTCGGACTAGAGGTCACGTTGGTTTCTGAGGCCCAGAAGTAGGAGGAACGAGTGGTGTGGAGAATCTGTCAACAGTCTTCTAGGATGGCGAGGACAAAAGGGTGGTTGGAGATGGAGGAGACCAGCCAATCACACTGCTTCTCATGTTGTTCCAATCCCCAGAATGCTCCTCAAGTTGTTCCAATCCGCCGATTTCCTGACTGACTCGAAAAACTCGAACAACTCCTTTCCATCATCCCCAATTCCCCTAAATTTTTCTCTCCCCAACCCCTTAAAAATTGAATCCAAAGATCGATCATTTGGCCACTAATTCAACCGAAACCAAAGAACCAAGAGCAATTGAAATCTAATAGAAGGAATCCAGCAGAAAACCCATAGAGAGAAAAATCGATGCGTCGAACACGAGAGAGAGAGAGAGAGAGAGAGAGAGAGAGAGAGAGAGAGAGAGAGAGAGAGAGAGAGAGAGAGAGAGAGAGAGAGAGATAAGGACTCTGTACAATCCTCTCTTTTTATTTTTGATGGAGATAAAAAGTGAGATTTTGGAGTTTGGATTAATTTTGGATTTTGGAAGATTGATTTTGGATTTTGAATTTTGTATTTGGGATTCTAGATTTTGGATGATGATTGATGAAGCAATTGGGGAAGATGAAGATGATGAATTGGTGAAGAGGAAAAAAGGAGATGAATTAAAATCGTTCCCAAATGCCCATTGAAATTTTGTCACATTAGATGCTGATTGGTTTTACTATTTGTCACATAAGCACTTAACTAAATTTTGGATAAAAAACTTAGCGGAGATATTCTTTTGAAATTGACATTATAATTTGGGTATGAAAATGTAACTTTTTATAGTTCGAGTATTTTTTGAAATCGACTCTATAATTTGAGTATTTTTATATAGTTTGTGTTTTTTTTGTAGGGATTAAAGCCTTTGCAAAGGAACAAAGCATGCATAGAAGCTATCAAGATCCCCAACGACGTCGACCAGCAGCAAGTTCAGATTTCTATTTCAATTTCTTCAATGTTATTGTTTATCAGTGTCGATTTTTATTATGTTATGGTTAATGGAGATCTTGGGTATGTACTTGCAAATATGGTTTAGAAGTGCAGAATATTTTAAAACTCTTAACTTCTTTTGTAGCTAAAGTTATTTGCATGTCACTTTTGGAACTACAAACCTGCTGGTGATTGATGATTGTTTTTTACCTTATTCATTAATCCGCAAAGAGAGGATTATGAAATTTATTGCTCTACTTGCTTATTTATTACATCAAACTTAAGCATCTTCCTCTATACAAGCTATAGTCTGTCGATTTAAGATGCTTCCCAATTCGAATTTGGGTTATTTAGTATGAAATAAGAGCGTTTAGCATGAAATAAGAGCGAATAGAAAACAACACAACTCAAACAGAGAAGCTTCAGATTGAGACGCTGTTGGGAATTCCTTTGCCAGAAAGTCCAGGTTCACCAGTAGGGTAGAGCAAAGTGTAAGGTAGCTTCACCGGTCCAGCTCGGTTCTTCAGTTTCTTATCATTATTCATACCCATAATTCCGTGCTCGATTTCAGTCAGTTTCGCTCCAAATTTCTTAAAGGCTTCCAACACTTCTGCATCTGCCGTCCACTCATTACTGTCCCTCTGTCCAAGGTAAACTTCATCGCTAGAATGCCTTGATAGAATTTCTATGAGAGAAATGCCAATTAAGGTCTGATTTTGCGAAGTAATTGTTTTCAAGAAAGCCAAATCAGGGTTGGTCTTGAGTTCTTCGTATTCAGAAGTTCCTTCTTCAGGCATGAACTTTCGGCTTATAGTTGGGCGGTTTGGAAGGTACCCTGCATATGGGTACTGCCCAAAGTTGACAGCTGCATGGAGAGCAGAAGCAGTCCATATTATGATAGTGCATGAGTCAATGAGCTCTTCAATGGATTGCATTTTAGGCCACCATGGCTCATGTTTTTTGTCCCCGTGACCCTCCTCCACAAGCTTCTTCCACCAGGACTGCAGTTCAGTGTCCTTTTGAATCATGTCATCTGTCTTGTAGTAGAAGGAGCAATAATCCTCAACCCAAGTTCGTATAGCAAACCAAATCTGAAGCCCATCAACAGCATATGGGTAGTCCTCTATCAGTAGGCGAAGACCGTGTGGAGAATTTGCATCCTTGACTGCTACTCCTTTGTATTGAGATAAATAAGAATTAATGTAAGAACGAACTCTTACATTCCTAATAATTATAGCTATCTTTTAAGGTATGTTGGTTCTTCTGAAATCTGATTGATATGCTCATTAAGCATTAACAGTTTTGAGTTATTTGCAAAGTTTAGACTTTAGTTTACCTGTTGATGAGATCTGCAGGGAGAGCTTGGTCTGGGAAAACCCAGTTCTTATAAACTGCCGATGACAACTCCAAGGCATACTTTCCTGGAAAAACTGTCATTTCGAGGATGCCATTGGCATTAATGAGGACTTGCCTGGCTTGCGCATTTATATTCATGGTGTCACGGAAGTGAGGAACAAGAAGTTTGTGAATTGGGTGAAGCACGCTGAGCTGCCTGTTTGTAGCTATTACAAATGGCTCAATCACTGCATGGGTATTCAACCTACAATGAAACATATAATCAGAAACCGATTTCAAAATAAACTCTTTATTTTCTATGCTTTAATTCGCTGACAGTTTTAAGTGATACCAGTGACTGATAAGTTGATGAAATCCAGAATCATTTACAGCCACATAAGCTTTTGCCAGTTGCCATATGGAGCTTTCTACACCTTCTTCAGCTGGTGTGTAAACTTTACTAATGCAACCAAATTGATCTCCAGAAGGATGGGGCAAGCTTAACTCAATTGCCACTGGCTTCAAAGTTCCATCTTTTTTCAAGAAAAGAAGTGTCCTGGTACCGTAGATCCTATTCTCAGTCGAGTTTATCCGCCTCAGATACGGCATAAAGTGATCGTGGTGATCTAGTATGAATAGCTTCTTGTTCTTGATCGCCTGTTACAGCCGAAATCATATTCATGTTACATCAAAATGATTTGAAGTCAACATCATTAAATTGCAAAACATATCATCCACTCTGTGTTTGCTTTTTCTTTTTGCTAGGAAACGAATCTAAGATATTACCTCATCCACCGTCAGTCCATCCAGGTTCTTTTCTATGTGTTGTTTTGTTATTGTACTTGTGTGATTCCCATAAATTTCTGGATCTAGGTTGCTTTGTGGCGGAAATTTCTGCAGTTAAATTAGAATGAAAATATGATTAAAGATGAAACCATATTTCTCCATCTTGCTGTGAAGAAGATGCAAGAAAAAGGAATTAGCTTAACCTTTGAGTCTTTGGCATCAAATTTTTTATTTTTTATTTTTCATATTATCATTTTATAAAATTATCGACTCAAAACTAAGTTTAAAATTACTTGGAGTCGACGAATGACAACAGGGTTCACTCCCGCCAACATTTCTCTCCCAAATTCTTCATCAGTTCTCCAAGCAGATTTGTCCTCTTCTCGAAATCAATAAGACATCTCAGTTATATGAATGAAAGAATTAGTAGAGCTATTTCTTGTAATTAAACCTCCCTAGTTCAAAATATTTTCGTTCTCTATATACCATTACCATACCTTTGATTACTTGAGGCACTGGAAATCTGAGCACGTTTTCACCGTCAGTTCGGAAAATTTCCTTCATCATTTCAAAAGGAATGTTGTTCCCAATCTGGTTTATTATATGTTGAGGCAGTGGAAAGCCTCCTTCATAGAGATCCATTACATCTTGAAAGCTGTCAAACTCATCTGGAGTTTCATTAAACCGAGTTTCTAGTGCCGGTCTAAGGACTTGTGCTATGGATTTCAGTCCATAACCAAGGAAGTCTGACATCTTTAAGTGTCCAAATCGTTCATCTCTTGGAACATAAATGTCTAAACTCATAAGAATCGTCAGCCTGCTCTCACTTTCAGGATCTGTTAGAATAATATAAGTTCAGTAAAACAATCTGCATGCTATATAAGTATAAAAAATTAAGAACACTACTGGTTAACCAGAAAACAAAAGAAGAAAAGATAATCTGAAATTGCTTACCAGTACTTGTTGGTTTTCGGCCAGTTCTTCCCCTCCGAGGGTAAGGGTACTCGGATGACCCACCAAGAATTGGCCGAGCATATTGGGGACCACTATCGGGATCCCCCAAATCATTGTAGTAAGCATAGTCATATACTCTGTCCCATTCCTTGAGCTCTCCTGTCCCATTTCCTCTTAAGTCTGCAAGTTCTATTTCTCTGTATTTGCGTAGGGCCACTGGTGTTTCACTTGGAAGATATGCCTGCACAAGTATATGGCAGGCATGAAATTTAGCGTAGTGCACAAGAATTCATAATTTAGCCCTTCCTCTTTACTTCTGATATTATAACTAATAGTTAATTTAGTTAATTTTTATGGATTTTCCAGCTGTGTGTATGAGTACTTAAATACCTTGTTGGCGAAGAAAATACGATCGTTCTTGTATTTGGATGCAGGGTAAACCCAGGAGTTACAAACAAAGTGGATCCGACCTGCACCAGGAACATCTTCGAGCGTGAAATCCGTGAGGAAGAACTCACTTTGATGATTGTTTCTTATTGAGAATGCTCCCGGAATTCCAATGTCCTCTTCGTAGTCGAAGGTGACTTTGAATTCAGCCGCCCCTGCTGCGATCTGGGTACCTGTGATAATCCATTTCTCCAAATTTGCTGGCTTTCCACGCTTCCCTTGCACCCCATGTTCTAAAAAAACACACCAGTTCATAAGCCTTTGATAACGGTATGTTCTCCCAATTCTTAGTCCAAAATATGATCAACATAGATGATTTGGTTCATATTCATGCGTTCATATATATATTTTGCTGATCGACATGGTACAAGTTTAAGAATTGTATGTTACCAAGAAGCATATTTCGAAGTTTTTCATTTGACTCATATTTTAGCGTAATGTGATGAGGTGAGTATTCGTGTTTGGTGTGTGGCACTCTTTAGACCGGGTTGAAAGACCTAGTGAAGTTTCAGTGAGACTACTTGTTTTCGATTGAACGATATTTTTTATTCCAACAGAATATCGTCTTCATTAAATATAAATATTAGCATAACGTAGGTATGTAATGGGGCCTCCTCCGAACATGAAGAGGGATTAGAAACTACAAATTTAAGGTATATACTTGTGATGGTGTAAACAAAAGCTAGAGAGTTTAGAAGAGTTTGATAATTGAACTCACGAATATTTTCGGTGCGAACAGAACTGATGAGCTGCAAAGTAACCCCTTGGCCAAACACCTCGAGGGTATTATCAATAAACGTAGAAGGAACATCAATGAAGTCCAATAAATTTTTCTTCATCAACTTTGCAGTCCCTTTGATCCTCCTACGATTCCCCTGGCCGGTGATGTTGTTCACGAGGTCTGGGATATTGGAGAAGGTAGACATCTTCTTCTTCCTCTTCCAAGAAAGGGGATATGAAGGAGCTAGTTGTTTATGGAAGGTGGTGTGGAAGAGTATTAACTAGGCTTGTGGTATTTATAGGGAATGACCATAGATATCTTATTTGTCATCATTTATCATCGAGCAGCCTTATTACTGTCAAATTGGCACCTTCCATTTAGCTATTTTTTTATTTTGGTATTCTTTTTTCGGACGTTATATGGAACGTTATATAAGAAATCTTGTGTTCGATTATTATAAAAGACGAAGTTAAAAAAAATGTAAATATTTCCACATATTTTTGCATTAAAAAAATAAAGAAAATAGTTAAATCTAATTGCATCTAGACTAATATTTAAAAGCATAGCATTATCTGGACATTGATAATAACAAATTAAGACTGAATTTTAAATATACCTCAAAAAATATATAATATGCAAATGTACAAAAATATACCAAAATAGAATACAAACAATTAAAAAATAACATACAACTAAAAAAACAATAACATAACCACTAAAGTACGTACAAAAATATTAATGAACTTGAACAAAACAAAACCCTTGGGACCTTGTTCTCTCGCTCTGGTAGCAGTCGACTAGTGGAGTGATCAGTGACCACCACCACCACCACTGCAACAACCAGCAGTACGACTACTTCATCTCTTTCTCGTCCATCTCCAACCTCTCTCTCTCTCTGTTGTCGAATTTGGGGACTTTAAAGGAATATGGTTAAAGGATTTCAAGCTTGTACAGACTACAAACTGATGGTGGCTCTGATCGTTTGATGGCTCCTCCCATATCCAGCAGGGCCGGCCCGGCTTTGGCCCACATCAAGGACGTCAATTACATTAATTATTATATAATAAATATATAAATAAATAAAATTAACGACAATATGAACTTTTGTATGTGATTTGTTTTGGATTTTTTTATGTATTATTTCTTTTAGTATAAAAAAAATTATAAAAAAGTCCACAAATAAATTTAACCAAAAATAAAAATAAATCACAAATAAAATCCATGTTGTTATTAAAAAATGCCTTCTTTATTGTTTTTTTCCCTGAAGCCTTGTCTATTGTACCTACAAATGTCCATTATATATCTCATATAAAATGTAATTTATACTATTTTTAAGCTTTTTGAATAAAGTCACTAATCTCATGCTTTCTATGTCATGATATATATATATATATATATTATTTAGAATTAATGTTGTCAGAACAACAATTTATGAGCTTATTAAAAATGATACTATGATTTTATTTTTTTTAAAAGCCACAATTTTTTTTATTAATCTCACTTTTCACCTTAGATCTCATTTTACATTGAGACGGCCCTAGAGCATATTTAGTGGGAGTATTTTGGACTAGACAATACATGTTTTAGCCCACAGACCTGGATACTTGGTTTCTAATGGAAGGGGTTGGCCTTGCCCTGGCTAGGCTAGGGGCCGTGGCTATTCTAGCCCCTCCCATTTCCTTGGTTGGACTAAATGGCACTCAATGAAAAACTGACACATCAAATTTTTTTTTTCATTTTCCATATATTTTATATTTCATATATTTTTAGTATAATTTAAAATAGCTTCATTATGATAGTATTGAATTATTATTTTTATATCTATATAAATTAAGTAAGATAAAATAAAATTAAGTTGTATTCTATATTCATTATATAATATTTCTACATTATTATCTTTAAAAAAATAATTTTTTAAAATATAATTTCTTACCTTTATTCCCTCCCCATTAAAACACAGTAAATAATATGGAGTAAAATATCACGAACAATATCATTTAAAAAGTTAATCCTTACCTATAGCCATTTACCTTTTTTTAACTTTTTGTATCCAGCCAGAATCAGCAGCCAGCCACGACTTCTCTCTCTTTTTGTTTAAACCTAAAAATGGTTTATTAATATTCAAAATCCAAAACCCTTTTTTTCTTCTTCTTCTTCTTGTTCTTTGTCTTCGTCAGTTCTTCCTATTCCTCTTTATCGTACGGATTCGGTGTTCTTCCGTTCACAACCAGATGACAACTCCATTGTAATTTTATTTGCAACCCACACGTTTTTTCCTATTCCTACTTATGATTTCCGTTAACCGCACGATCTACACTACCTATTAATACGTGAAAGTCTTGGGTACATTAAGTAGAACTATATAAACTGTGCACCTCCTCACAGTAGATAGACTTTCCTTACCTTGGATAAGTAGACAACCCACACGATTCAATGCAAGCAGTTGTTGGGATTTCGGCTGAGATTTGATTAAATATAAATAAAATTATTTTAAAAAATATTTATTTTATTTATAATTTTAATAATTTTGACTCATATTTCGAAGCATATTTCACCATGAATTTGACATCGTCTTTCATGAAAATATCGATAGTTGAATTTATAAAAATATCGATGAATATTTCAATATCAATTTTTATTATCATTAACCCTCCTCAATAAGAAACATATTAGAAATTTAATTCAAAATTTGAAAATTTTGAATGAAATTATGGGGAGAACTCAAATACCCAATATTATTTATATAAGACTACCTATATCATAGAAATTGAAGGGAGATTTTCGTTTCCCCGTATTTTTATAAGAAGACTCTTAAATACCGGTATATTCACATAAATATAGCAAATATTTCTTCTCGTCTATTATAATATCGATTCCATAAAATATAAATATATAGACTAAAATTTCACGAAAATTGCGAATAATGTTCCAGTATATGGTTTGATTTACCACTACTCTCTCTATATTATGTCAACTTCACTTTCTGCCGCCAACCACTGCACCTCTCCCCAACGTTTGGTAATCACCATTTAATGAAAATCACACTAAAATTCCATATTCGACTCGTATGATTAAAGCGAAGATTTATATATGTAGTCCCTTGGCAATGTAATTGACGACGATAATAAAATGTTCAGCACTTTAACCTAAGGCATAAATATGGTGATGACTTTTTTTTAAAAAAAAAACTAGGAATTGATGATGGTGATGACTTTTTTTACTCGGAATGGAATCATTGATGATGGTGGTGAAGACTAGTCTAACTCTCAAGTCTCAACACAGAGACATCTCACTCTCGATAATGGAGGTGACGAGAGAGAGCGAGAGAAAACACTGCATGAGCCTGAACCAAAAGAAGAACGTGATCGATACCATGAAGTGAATGACAAAATGGCAATGGCACGTTGAGGGGATTGCGGGTCTCGGAGGCATTTACATTTTTGACGTTTCTGATTTTTCTGATGTGTTTGATTAAAGTGGAAGGAACTTGGTTTTTTATTCAACATTTCCATAAATATGAACTTTAATTTTAAAATGGTTTTTAAATTTGATTTTGTACTAAAATACTCTATGAACTCCTATTTTCTCAAAAAGTTATTAGCCAATATTTTTAAGTGAATAAAAAAATAATATTGTTAAGGTTGCAAGAGCCCGTACGAACCGGACTAAATGACAGAAGAATGAAACTCACTGATACTATTTTGTTGTCATAGAGACGAACCGTATTCCAAATGAGAACTAGAGAATACCTTCAAATGTGGGTTTACTAAAAAATAGTGATTTAGTTGAAATTGAATCCCGTGATGAGCTGATGTCCACAAATTGCAACAAACACATGTCTAGAAAATTTGGCACCGGACCTTAAGTAATCTCCATCAATAGGGCCCTCAAGGGCCACATAAATAAAAATTTAGAATTTCAAAAATTAATTTTTTATTAAAAAATTATAGGATTATATTTTTTTTTTCATTTCCAGCAGGACTATGCTATATTTTTAATATTTTATAACTTTTTAATATATTTTTTAGTCTTATGTTTGCATTTGATTTGATATTTAATATTGTTATAATAAATATATTTTTAGTTTTGAAAAAAGTTGAATAGTAATATTAAAATTGACTTATTAAGACTTAATTGAAAATTATTTTTTTTTATCTCTATTCTAATAAAATTAGGAGGCTCAAAAGGCTTCACTAAATTTTTTTGACAAAATACCCTTTAAATTATTTAACAATTAATGATATAATAGTAAAAACAGATATTAAATTTATAATTAAAAATAATAAGTAGGTAATGTAAAGAATGGGGGAAAAAGAAAAGTGTGGTAATACTCTTATTTTTATTTTTAAAATTAAAATTATTTATTTATTTTAACAAAAAAAATTACATTCGCGTTAGCGGGTGTAAAAATATTTATAGTAAAATATAAATTTTTATGAAAAAAATTAATTAAAGAAAAAAAAGTGTTGCACCCGCTATAAAATGTTATCCAAATTGATCTGTTGGAGGAATTAGGTTTTTTTTTTTGGAGTGAAATAATAGAATAGCAACAAACCTGGATAATTTAAGCAAAAAACAGAGACAATTGGGTGGTTCTTTGGACTAAAAATTATAATTTTTTATTCAACATTCTTAAATTTTATTCTTTAATTAATTTTAAAACACTATTAAAAATGGCCTAATAACTTTGGACTATCTACACTCTCCCGATCACTCTTAAGTCCCATCAAAATCGACGTTTTTTTTTATACGCGACATATTTTATTTCCACGTGTATAAACTGCATCATGTTTCTTTCGGTGGATTATACATAATATAATGTTGAACTTTGGAGGACATATGTGCTACGTGTTATAATACAACTGGTCCAGTACGGTATCGATAAATATGTGGTTGGTAGACAATGACGTCAATAGTGAGTAGGTCGCCAGAGAAGATAACTAGATATGGTATTTAAATAAACGTGAAATTATTTCGATTTAAACATCACCATAATGCGGTACAATCCACTCAATATTGTAACATATAGTCTATAGATATATATATTAAGATTAAAATAATACTTGCATCACTCTTTTTATATATTTTCTTTATTGACTACCTTTTTTATATATAAAATAATCTTTACGTATATAATATAATTATGACAGTTCAATTTTTAAATAATTATTTTAAAATTATGTATTCTAAAAAATTAATAATTTAATTTTTTTAAATTATTCATATGTATAAAATAAATTAAGATAATATGTACATTTATAAGTAGTGTATTTTTTTACTATTAAAATATCAATTGTATTTCCATTTATAACATCGTGTGTGACATAACACTCATTAAAATGAATATAATGCGAAGGATGTGATTTGACTGCTAATGCGCTTTAGTGATTTTGATCGAGCCATCGTAAACTTTCATTTTGGTGTGGTGTCAATTACAATAGATTAAGATATTTGTGATAGTGATAATTATGATATCTTCATTATTTTTGAAATTTTGTGAATGCTAATAGGTAGCGATTGACAGTTGAAAGTGGTCCATTTGTATATTTTATTAGGTTTTTTTTTTTTACTTTTTACAAATAAGTTTAGCTGCACTTATTTTGAATTGGCTGGGTTAGTTTTTTTTTATGAGATTGCAAAAATTAGTTGATCAGGAAGTATTAATGATCTTGATTATATTTAGATATTCAAGTTATATTATTTTGTGTGTTATTTCTTCTAATAAATATAAAAGAATCACCAGAAATATATATTTATCTATATTTATCATCAAATTATTATTATCTAATTTATCTTTACTTTGTAATTTTATTTAATCAAAAAAATTTTGTATTTTCTTTATAAAAGAAATGTCAAAGATGTGAGAAATATAGACCCAAAAGGAGGTAGAATAATGTTGTAATTGCATGTGGCTTACATACTTGGATATAGGTGAAATAATAATGAATATAGGCTGCAGGTGGATTAAGGGGCATAGATGTAATTATGTTAATGCTATATAGCCTGCCCTTTATGAATGAATTCCATAATAAAAACGGCACATTATTGTAATATTGTTGGAGACCGCCATATTTTCAAGGTTTTTTACCTTTCATTTATTTTTTTAACTTTACAGAATTCTTCTAACAGAACAGAAGCCTTACAAAATTCTTCTAACAAAACAGAAACCTTACCAAATTCTTTTTCATATATTTTCTTCTACGTATTTCTATATTTTTTTTTGTTCTTGTGTTGTGTGGTATTTTTGTTTTTCCATATGAATTTTTTTTTTATTTTTCTATATTTATATCATTATAAAATAAAGAACGAATAGGCTTCACTAAAAATTCGAGATAAAATCACTCGTAGATTTTAAAAAGTTAAATTATTTAACAAATAAGGATAAAAATAGTAATTAAAAAACATTAAATATATAAATTAAAAAATGATTAATGGAAAATGTGAAAGTAACGGATAATTACTCATCTTATTTTTATTTTAGAAAAAAAAAATTACCCTTACTTAAAATAAAAATAAAATTTTACCCTTACTCCTTCCATTAACTTTTTATTATTTTTTAATTTATAAATCTGGTATTTAATTTTTCTATTGTATTCTTAATTATCAAATAATTTAGAATATATTTTTTGTCATAATTTTTTGATGAAATTTTGTGTAATAAAATTATATTTTACTTAAAAGTTGAAACCTTATAAGTTTTTAATTTCAAATCCCTCCAGTAATTTTTTGTTTTTAGAATACAAGCATAATATAAACTGATCAACCTAGTATAGCTCTCACTCTTCGCATTTTGCTTAATTTTCGCGGGTCTTCTCTTCTCTTGAATTCTCTGCAACACACACATATTGCAGCGCCAGAAACCTACATGAAGAAATTGCACATAAATTAATTAATTAGACAAATTCCAAAATGGCGATGCCTTTTTAATTCATTTCTTGTTTAACTTATTGCTTACTTAACCGTTAAAGTATTTTTATAATTAAACTTTTATATTACAATTGATTTTGTTTCTTTGAAACTAAGAAAGAAGATCGGTTCATTTGGAATTTAGTGGTAGGGTATAGGAAATTTTAGGAGGGGATGGGTGCTTCTGTAGATGTGGTGTATAAGAGCTTATGACTTTGGAGTTAGGGTTTAGTTCTTGGATTAAGGGGGAACAAATCCAACAACTAATTTTAAACTATAAACAATAAACCTAATCCTTTAATATCGAATAATAATTTTTTTTGAAAGTTGAAGTTTAAAAATATTTTTAAAGAAGTCTTGCTCGTAATTATCTTGTTTTAAGTTAGATTGTTATTACATTACTTCTTGAAATGAACAAGTGAATAAGAAAAAAAGTGGAAGTAAAATTTTCATAAAATACACTAAAGGGATAATATAGGCATTAAAAACTTGAAACAGTATTTGAGTAATTATTATAATTATCAGAGATTTGAAAATTTCAAAAATATAAAAAGTCTTACTGTAGATGTACTAAAAATGCATCAGCGCATCTCAAAATGCACCAGGAACGAAAATTCGTTCCACTTTGCACCATAAATGGATGTAACTCTAGGTCCTTTGCACCATTTATTTGACGGACATACTAATGATGTTTATGTTTCACATGTGGCATCTACCTAACATCCAAGTCGATCTTGTGAGTGGGTAGTTCATACATTTTGTGCAGAGGGGAGATTTGTAAAATGAGGGCGATATGACTATACCAAAATTGGGCGACTCTGATCGAATTGCGGCGACAAAGATTGAGAAATAGAGGAGAGCAGAGTTAGGGAGCAGCACCGAAGATGTTTTTGTGGGAAGGTTGGGACATTGAAGACGTCATGGACTGATGATAACTTAGGGATGAGGTTTTTTGTTTATCCAGATGGTCGGGTAAGTAAGTAATTGAAGTGTAAAGATTTGGATTTTGAAAGGGATTTTCTATGTTTGGATGTAATTTCTAAAACAAAATTCTGGGTTACAAATTTTTTTTCAATTTTGGATGATTTCTGCCGTGTATGCCCATTTATGGTTGGAAGTATGCTAAATGTGAAACAGTAGCTCGAATTTGTTTAATTTTGCAAGTATTTTCAATTTCATTTCTATGTAACCAATTGTAGAATGATTTGATAATGCATGTGAAATAAAAGAGAGGTCATGACAAAGGGTGTGGCTTTTGGGATGGTTAGATCCGAAGATGTGCAAAAATTCGACGATAATAATTCCCGGTTGCTCATGAAGCTTGACATTGGAGAAGAGCAATTATTGAATAAGAATAATAAGGTGTTTAAGCTTAAGATTGCATTTTTTTTTACTTGTGTTTTATTGTTTGGAATTATGTTTGTGTAGGGTGTTATGAGTAGGATGCTATGAAAGATGTAAACTTGAAGTAAGTAAATTGTTAAGGTAGGTGGTAATAGGATGTTATGAAAAATGTAAGTTATGAGCCTAAATGTTATGAAATGGTGGGATTGATTGACAGGACCCGCCCCGATCCCACAGGGACCACAAGGGGACGTGCCCTGCTCCCGTCTGACACCCAATAATTCATACCAATTTTAACCTCAGAACATCAAATGCATAAATAACCAAATTAAAGTCATACATCAAATCCGAATTAAACGAATGTCAGACAAGGGATGAAATCCAAAATTAAAAGTTGCGAGCACGACTCTATAGTAAACCTGCGGGTACACCACCCAACAGAGGTTCAGGTACGCAGAAGTAGATCTATGCCTCAGCCTCAGGTTCCTCCTCTACCTCAATGTCACGACCTGGAGGGGTTACCAAAAACACTAAGGGTGAGTGGACCGAAACTCAAGTTTATAAAATCGTTTGATAAGTAAAACATATAATTTACCCCTTCCGTTTTCCAAACATGCATGCATCATCATTTAAAATCATAAATCATATAACATGAATCATAAGGCATGTAATAAAACCATAAGTATAATTTTAGCCACTGCACTATACACTCCAATCCCGACATCCTTGATGTCTGACGTCCCTGACGTCCAATAAGGTCACAATCACAAGGCTACGCGTGCCACTCGGGTCTCATTTCCGAGTTCAATCCCCGAACCCCGTTCGGGTACAGCATCCCCGATGCTTAGCGTCATAGACGCTGGACGTTCTAGACGTCCGTGACCACTCCGGGGTACCTCATCCGGAGGAGACAGTATCATATGGAAGGATCTATACAGTGCAGTACCAAATACATTTTATTGATATCCATATGCAAAACATATATGTATACATAGGTAAAATCCGAACTGATCGTTACGTTTCATCAGACGGGCCTTAAGCCCAAATACCGTAAAACGTGCCATAACCATATTTTCCATATCATCAAAGCCATTATTGTTTTAGCATGTGAATAAGCATAATAAAACCAGAAAACATTTATGCACGCAAGGGTTTAAGAAAATGGCCCACTCACAGTACAATCCTGCTGAAAACCGAGCGTATACCCTCGATCTGGTACAATTATACAATCCCTGTCAAGTCCAAAGTATTCGTAAAGGTCAATTTAAACCCCTAACATTCAACCATGAAAGCCTAGGCCGAAACCGGCCCTGGAAAGCCGCCGAACGCGCTTCCCAATGCGATAAACCTCATTTTGACCAACTTAATGATCTCCGATCGACCCGAAACCACCGCCATTGGATCCGGATCGTCGAAACCTAAAGAATGGTGGTGGTCCCACCAAAAGTACTGTTCACACGCGCCCACACGCGCCAGTCAACGCGTCGGTCAACGCAGGAACAGTCCCTGCTGACGTCATCGCTGACGTCACTGCTGACGTCATCACTGACGTCACTGCTGACGTCATCGCTGACGTCACTGCTGACGTCATGCTGACGTTATCTGACAGCTGTCAGGTCTGACATGTCAGACTCTGACAGGTGCCACGTGTCAACATCCGATTGGTCCACCTCACTGATCTGTCAGGCCACGTGTCAGATTTGACATGTGCCACGTGTTAGCACGACACTGGTCCACGTCACTGACATGTTAGTGACACGTGGCAGTCCCTGACTGGTCCACGTCACTGACATGTCAGTGTTGACTGTGCACTGACATGTGACACGTGTCGGCTCACGGTTGGTCCACGTCACCTGACAGTCTGACAGGGTGCCACGTCATCACCTCTGTCCTCAGACGGGTTGACCCGTATCTCTGCAACTCGGGTCGATCAGACCCGCGATCATGACCCGGTCACCATTTCACCATTTCTCAATCATTTTTGTTCAGGTTTGTTCCTAACTACTCGTCATAATCCCAGGAAGGGTTCTATGGAATCAAAATCGAGAAAAACAGACAGGATCGAGGGCTTACCTCGAAGAACAGAACCGGTTTCCTGTCGCCGTTTAGTCACCGTCCAGATCACCTCCGGTCACGATATCAAGCTCAAAAGGTTCCTGGCAGTCCCTAGAGTCGATTAGGATTCATAGAGAACAAAACTAAACGTGGGAATTCGAGTTACCAAAATCTGGGTTTAAAACTGTTTCGGGTTTTGAAACCGGCTCACCTCGCCGCCGTCTGCCGCCGTCCACCGCCGTGCCTCCCTCCTTCCCCGTGAGTCCAGCAACACACAGACACAGAGAATGGGTGATGAGCTGGGGTGTTTGTTCAAAATGGACAGAATGTGCATTTCGGGTAGGAAATATAAAGAATGGAGGGAAAGAAAACGGACGGTCCAGATTTGATCTCAAGGATGAGATCAAAGGTTCAGATTAGATCTGGGGTACTTCAAATCAATGGCTGAGATCAAAAGTGGATTTTAATGCTATTTAATCCCATAGTGGATCTGATCCAATCTAGCCAATGGGTGAGTGACACTTGTCACTCACCAGGTGTCCTCCAATCAGAAATTTCAGCATAAAATATTCGACACGAAAACCGAGACACGAACCTCCCGATTTCACGTTTCTGACCATAACTTCCTCGTATGAAGTCCGATTTCGGCGTGCCGCCTGTCTACGGACTCAGGACGTCGAGACCTACCTAACGATCCATGAGTCACGTGAAAATTAGTTGTCAAACAAAAAGTCAACATTTTCGCCCCTAACGTCCAAATTACGGTAATGCTCCTGAACTTCCGATAGTCGTAACTTTTTCCCTGATCGTCCGAATTGGACGTGCCACCTGTCTATGAACTCGTGACGTCCCAAACTACGTCACGGTCATAGGTCAAAGTCCATTTAATTCACTAATCAAAAGTCAATAATTTGGCCATACCAATCACAAGGGTAAAAGCGTCAATTTACACATTAAATTACAATATTGAAACCCTCGAATTTCCGGGGTGTTACATTGATCACTTTGGTTGGATTGTTTCTTATGAACTATAATGAGACTTGACCAAGTTGAGTATAGAAGTTCGACTAGAAAAGAAGCCTATCACACTATGCATAGAAACTTAACAATTTGAGCTTACAAATTGACCATGAATGCAACATAATATTGTCATTCAAATTTGAAAGATTGCAGTTGAGTTAGTAAAGTGATCAAAATGAAACAAACAACAAGTTTTTGAAGTCCAGTCTGTCAAGAAAAGAATGCATTGGACTTGAAAAGTTTGGATTACGAAAGAAATTAACTCTACTTGTTTCCAAATGAATACAAAATAGCCTAGGAAAAAAGTAGTTGACAGGACCCGCCCCGTTGATAGGTCATCAAATAAGTATTATTTTATATTATTTTATACCCTTATACTTGACTTTTAATATTAAAATAATAAATAATTAGATAAAATAATTTATTTTTTGATATTTTTGTTTAAATAAATAAAGCTTGTTATGACAGGACCCGTCCCCGAAGGACATAGATAACCGTGCCCAGTCCTGCTCCCGTCTGGCAAGTCAACTGAAAGTCCGAAACAACCCTTCAACACCTGCCAGACAAGGGAATTTTGTGCCTGTGCCCACACATACCTCCACCTCTGGAATAGCCTCGATCAACGCGCCACAACCTGAAGGGTTAATAAAACAGAAAAGGTGTGAGTGGACAAAATAAAGTCTTATAAAAACATTTACCAGAACATATTCTTACCCTCCAGTTTTCACAAACTTGCATGCATATCGTAAAACATGAGTAATAGTATGAAATCATTCAAGTATGAACAGTGGACCGATAAAATCAAAATACGTTTTCCCATGGTCCATAAAAACTCATGTTCACCAAATCAATTTAATATCTCAAAAAGTTCACAGTTTCCTTAAATCATTTTAACCGCTAAACCACGGTTTCCTCAAAATCATTTTCCATAATCCACGGGACTTATTTCCATATCATGTTGCTTAGAGTCACGTTTATCCCTGCAACGCGTGCATATCAATAGGCTCAAGGACCGCTCAAAATCCGAGCATCCGCCGCTGTGAACACATCACCAGCCGGCAATCTGGATCTCGTGAACACATCACTTACCGATCCATATATAATCCAGCACATCTGATCTGAGTCAAGCCTCCCTCGGCTGATCGACAAAGATCGTGCTACGTGACCTCTTCGGGGTAAACACTTCCATCCCGAAAGCGAGCGTTATCTCCAGGGTGCACATCGGGGAAAAACATATTTTCTCCCGAAAGCCCTAAATATCCGCAACATATCATCATCACAAAAACCAGTGAAAAACAGTTGCATTGAAAATCAAATCACAAATCGACACAGGGTCTCAGCCCCAAAATAACCAAAGTCCCGATTTACTTATAAATCCGAAATCATCAATATCATCATGGAATCACATGGAAATACAAATCCAATCAGAAACACAATTCCATTGGGTCTCAAGCCCAAAATATCATTTTCATGCAAATCCGTGCAACCGTAAACCCGAGTTGCTACGATCACGTAAATCCATGAAAACAACTCCTGACTCATAATCCGAGTCCAAATATCATTTTCAATCCCGGGTCGTAGCCCAAAACATCATTTGCACGTTCCTCGTAAAACGTGCCCGAAAGACTGATTAAAATAATCACAAAATCACGAGAATACAAAAATCATCAAATTCACATGTAACTCCAAATCCGAGTCAAAATCATTATTTACTTGGGTTCTCACGCCCACAATATCATTTTTAACCAATTTCATGATTTCTCGAAAATCGTGCCAAAATATAATAATATAATAATCATAAAATCGAGAAATCACCGAATTGAAATACTAATCATGCCAAAGCATATCAAATCATATAATAAAGCATTTTAAGTCATATATGCATGCATCACGGTTAGAAAACAAAGTCCACTCACACACACCGTTCAAAACGGTCCGTTTCCGAGCTGCACGTTTTTCCGTAAATTCTGGAAATCACAACTCCTGCCCAAAATCATTATAGAGGGTTACTAACATCTCAAACTACAACATATAATTTCCCCCAATTTTTCTGGAATTTAAATACGTATTTTTAACGTAAAACAAAACTTCGGATACGCGGAACATTAACGAAACAATATCCGATTTCCTCGAAATCAACGTCAAAATGTTCGTTACACTGAGAGGATCAAAAGTTATGTTGACCTCACCTTGAGACTAGGCCGGACGCGCCCTCACGCGCCGCCGTGAGTGGCTGCGCGTGAAACCCACGTGCCAGCTACAGTAACCAGCACAGTCGTCCCCTTCGCCCGTTTGTCTGGTAAACGGGTCATTTGACCCGCGAACAGACCCGGTTGGTTCTCTGTCAATTCGACACCAAATTCAGCAATTCAAACGTCCATTAGCATCGAATTAGTTTCAATTAGGGATATGTGGACTTAATTACAATCGAACTTACCTCAAACCTCATGATCACAGTTGATCATTCGAAGGACACCCCGTGACAGGACCCATCCCAATCCCCCCGGGATTAACGCGGGATGACCCTGCTCCCGTCTGACACGGAGTGTCAGACAAGGGATACTTCCGACCTTTGCCCTCCCGGGCTATCAGAGTACGCCAGGATCCGGAGGAGGTATGTGATATCTTGATCTCTGCTACAGTTCACACCGTATCCAACCTGAAGGGTATTAAAAACAGAAACACTGTGAGTGGACAAAAATAAAGAATTTATAAAAACATATTTCATAAAAGACCTTTATACCCTCCACTAAAAAGCATGCATGCATAGTAAAACCATTTACTCAAACACGTACGTTTAAACAACCATCATTAGGGTCTCAGCCCCAAATTCTATAAATACAAGTTCTACGGGCTCCTACCCAAAACCATTTACAGAAAACCATAACATAGTAAACATATGTGGGATCTCAGCCCAAAACCATTTATCATCATAAGACATAATTTCCCAAACCAATTTAAATCATGTTTATCCCTTATATTCATATCCAGAACCTGTCACGGTAAAATAGAGCTACACGTGTGCTAATCGGGGTCTCAAACCCAAGTCTCTCCAGGGTCCACCCAGGTCAAAGTCCGTAGATCTATGACCCTCCCTGGAGGTAACGAACCATGCCCATCCTGAGAGTAAGGAACCCAACTGGGGGGCGACTCCACTCAGTCAGTGCTCCGTGACTACTCCGGGGTCCACCCAGGCCAACGACCCTCCCCGGAGGAGACAATCATATATAAAGGATGGAATATGAAAAACCTTTTGAAATCATTCTTGAAACCTTTCAAGGATTCATGACCGGCCCCCATAAGCCGTCATGAACCATAAAATCCTTTCATGGGTTCATGCTGGTTCCCATAAATCGTCATGACCCGTAAATCCATTTCAAGGGTTCATGCCGGTTCCCATAAACCGCCATGACCCATAAAAACCATTTGTAACACATAATTGGGCGCTAGGCCCGAATCCACATAGAAACTGGACCTCCGGTCCGAATTGTAAACCAACTGGGCCTCCGGCCTGATTCCGTAAAGCAAATGGGTCTCGAACCCGAGTTTACCTTTTCAAATCCAAAACCATTTCATTAAACTATTTCAAAAACCATAAGAATGGAAAATCAGAGTAAAACCAGAAAATCTCGATTTACGTGCAAACACGTAAATCGCCTCGAAATACGTGAAACCATATAAATCACAAGCATCAAAATGCACTCATGGCATCACAAACAAGTATTTAAAACATATAATAAACATTTATGCATGCACCAATTTAGAAAACAAGGTCCACTCACAGACCGTCCGAGCTGCCGCCTCGATTTGCGTGCTATACGGCTCCCCGAGCCGATCACCATTACCGGGACTCCCAAACCTATTCAAATTTTAATAGAAGGTTAATAACTACTTAATTAACCTCCCATCAAAGCCCCGTAATTTTCCCGAACTTTTAACTATTTTTAAACCAACCCTAAACCTTCCGACACCCAGAAAACTATCGAAACGATGTCCGATTGATGCGAGACCAGTCCCAAAATCTTCGTTACATCGAATAGAAGATTTCCCGTGTTGAACACTTTCCCAAATTATGGGCGACGCGTCCTCACGAGCCCCTAGAAGGTTGAAAATACTGTTCATCAGCACTAACCTCCAGCAGACCGGTTTTACTGTTCATGGCCGGTTCACCTGGTTTGGCCGGTCCAAATGGACCGGCGTGACCGGTTCACAGCCCTAGACACCCTATTTTTCATCCTAGTTCTTCCTTTTTGGTTCCTTTCATCCTATTTTGATGTTTTCTATCCATTCCAATCCCTAAACGCAACCGAAAACGTCTAAATCCTATGGTTCGATTTTGAACCAAACGGTTCAAGTTTTTCAAAACTCTCCCATGGCTGCCCAGCCATCCCAAGCTTCCTTAAACCTTCCTAACATGTCCCTAGCAACCTAATGGACTCATTAAAACCATTAAAAACTAACCAAAACGCCAAAACCGAATTAAAGGAAGAAAATTGGCTAACCGTGAAATCCTCTCGGGTTTCTCCTTCTTGCCGCCGTCCACGGCGGTTCTGGCCGCCCAGCAACCTCCTCAGTCTCTCACTCACTCTCTAGGCCTCATAGGTGATCATATGGGGTTGGGTTGGATTGGTTTTGGGTTGCACAAAGGAGAGGAAATGAGATCGGGTAAGTGTTTTGTGTTTGGAAGAAAGAATGATCGATGCATGTATGTGAAGGAATGTCCAGTGGATGGGTGACACTTGTCACTCATCCATTGGGCCTCCATTAAATATCTGGGCCCCCACTAAGTCCAAAAGTTAACTCGTTTCGTAATTCGTGCAATAGTGCACTTGAACTTCCGTGAACCGTAACTTCGTCGTCGAACGTCCGAATTCGACGTGCCGCCTGTCTATGGATTCGTATCGTCCTTATCTACGTAATAGTCCTTGGCCCTCGGCCATCGGACATCCCAGTCAAAAAGTCATCATTTCGCTCCTTTTAACTAAAATTACCAAAATGCCCCTAAACTTCCCAACGTCATAACTTCTTCTACGAACGTCGGAATTGAACGTGCCACCTGTCTATGAACTCGTGACGTCACGAACTACGTCACGGTCATCGGTCAAAGTCTGTTTGACCACCAGAATGAAAAGTCATCGTTTTGCCACGATTAGGGGCAAAACGGTCATTTTGCATCGTTCGTCCGATTTCGCCCTACTAATCACGGATTAACCTCACTAATCGTGATTAGTCACTAATCTAATCTAGGAATTCGGGACGGGTCGTTACACCCCGAACACTGTTCATCATCTCCCTCAATTTCACACGATTTCCTTAAATTGATTCATCAAGAAGCTTCAATGAACTCAGGTAAACCTTTTCCCCAACTCAATTGAATCAATTCATGGCTCAAACTCCACGACTCAAACTCGATTCTTCGAAGAACAGCCGTACACTGTGCAATGATGGCACTTCATCAATCTCCAACATTTTCCTTCAATTGATCCTTCCAGAAGCATCGTGGGATCCTCAGGAACATAATCCCCAGCTCAATTTCATCCATCGAAGCCTCAAATTCCTCGACCCAAGCTCGAAATTTCAGAAAGCTTCCTTCCTCAGTTCTACCTTAAATCGACCTCAATTCAACTTCGTTCCTTCTACAAAATTGATCGTAGCAATCCCAGAAGACTAAAACTGAACCCAATTTCGATCAACAAGGCTCAATTCCCAGTATTCGAATTTTCCCCCCAATTTTCTAAAATTCAATTTTCGATTTCCCAGCATCCTCTCTGCCTCTCGTGTTTCCCAGCCAATTCAGTCTCTCTCAACCTTCAATTTCCTCTCAGGAACGGCTAAGGAAGGGAGCCAATTCTCCCAGCTCACACACTCTCTGTTTTTGCTCACGGTTGGAAGAAAATGCAAAGAAAATGAAAGGAAATGATGGAGAAGGAATGATGATGTTGTAATGATGGTGTTGGGAGGGAAACATGGATCAGATTTCAGGGGATGGGTGACACTTGTCACTAATCCGGATGTACACAGTCACCGGGTACTGTTCATATTAAAATATTATTTTAATCCCGGTTCGTTCGGTTAATTGAGCCCGATTCCGTGACCATAACTTCGTCGTCGAATCTCCGATTTTGGCATGCCGCCTGTCGTTGGATTCGTATCGACGAGACCTACGTAACAGTCCTTGGCCCTCGTCCATCGGACCTCCCGATCAAAAGTCAACATTTGGCCCCTAATATGCCAAATTACCAAAATACCCCTCAACTTCCGAACATCATAACTTTCTCTACGAATGTCGGAATCGAACGTGCCACCTGTCTATGAACTCGTGACGTCCCGAACTACGTCACAGTCATCGGTCAAAATCTGTTTGATCGCCCAAACTAAAAGTCAACATTTTGCCCACGCTAGGGGCAAAACGATCATTTTGCACGTTTCGTCCGATTTCACTCAACTAATCCCCGATTAGTCATTCTAAATCATAATTAATTAATATTCAATCCCGATATTCGGGACGGGTCATTACATGTTATTTGGAGCATTTTGGCGAAAAAATCGTCCCGATCGGAATTATAACGAATAAATTATGGACGAAATTCGATTGAATTGTATATATTAATTATTAATTAAGTTTTATTTTAATACAACCCAAATTAATAAACAATGCAGCCCAAAATGAACCAGCCCATCCGTGCAGCATTCACCTACCCAGGCCCACGTCGCGACAGTCCTCTCTTCAGTCCACCCGCCTGGCCTGATCCACTGCACCAATCCATCCGTGCGGCCCATTCGTCAGCTCGGACCACGTCGCGACAACCCATCCACAACTCCAGCTCGGCCCAGTTGACTGACCCAACTCACCAACCCGCATCAGTCCGCACGCCTGACCCAAACTGCTCCGAAGCCCAGCTCGCAATCCAGGCCCGAATCCACACCTGCACTGCACAGCCACCTGCTCCACCTAACCACGCCAACCCATCACAAAAATCCTGCAGCCCACTACCCACCTGCTCGGCCCGTACGCCTGCTGCAGCTCCACCAACTCAACCTAGCAGCCTGTACAACCCACTTGCCAACCTGCCCCATTATTTTGGCCGATCCTTGCAGCTGTAGCTTGCTGATTTTGCTGCCTTTTTCCCAAAAATCAAACCTAAAATCATCATTCATCATCATTTGTCATCATTTTAATTATTTTTATTTTTATATTTCTATTTTATATTTTTATTTGAATATTTTAGGCCTCCCTCTATAAATAGGGAGACCATTTCACTTGTAAAGGAGGTCCTATTTTTTGAGTAGTTTTTAGTCCTAGTTAGTTCATGTTACTCTCCTCTCTTAACTGTTCGTTTTCTAATTTTAGATTTATTTTGGGACCATTTTAACTTCTTTTAGATTATTTATTTAATTAGCTTTCTTTTAATTATTGTTCTTAATTTATATTAATTCTTAATTTCATTTCTTCTTTACTTTGTTCTTGTGATTTTTCTTTGAGATCTCTTAAATGCATTTTTATGTTTTCCTTAAGAAATACCTAGGCCAAGTATTTCCGAAATAATTCTAGAATTTAAGTCCGTATTCTTATGTTTCATCCTCCATCTTCATAAGGTTCTTGCCGCTGTTCGGTGTTCCTTATGAATAACATTCCATTGTTTCCATCCACTTTCGGAATCACAAGCTGTTCTTGGGTTTCGAAAGTGTAACTTTTCTCCATTTACTTAAATTCTTGTTATTGTTTTGGTTTTACTTATAATTCAATATATGTGTTGGTATTTTCTTTCTAACATTTGTAAATGTGAATACAATCTCCATGTGTTTTATTTTTTGAATTTCATCTACTTCATATGTTTTAGTGTTTAACCTTCAATTTAACGCTAAGTGTTTATGACCGCTGTTCGGTGCACTTAGAATAGGATTTAAGAGATTTAAATGTTTGACACACATTGAAATTAATAACGTAAGGTGAATCGTATTATAAGTGTTTATGACTGTTGTTCGGTGCATTTATAATATTGAAAAATGTATGCATGTATTTGAGATGATTAAGGTAGAATTTCGTGATTGGTTCAATATGAGCATGATGTTAGAGTGTTGGTAAAATATGTGTTTGAAGAAAGTTCACTTGCATAAAAGTTAAAGTAGAAGTAGAATTAAGTTCTTAATTATTTTTACTTGCTTTCTTTATTATATGATTATAATCTTTCAAACCCCCCATCTAATTCTTTATTCTTTTATTATTTAATTTTTTATTCTTTTATTATTTTATTCTTTTATTCCTTATTTCATTAATTCATTAATTCTTTAATTCATTTATTCTTTAATTCTTTATTAGTTAATTATTTAATTCTTTAATTATTTATTCTTTGATTATTCATTATTCTTTTTAACTAACATATTATTAATGTTCCCTAATTTCCCCGGTTAAGAATGATCCCTATTTACCAATACTACAATTACACAAAAAAGGTTTAAATTGCATAACACCCGAATTACGTGTTTAATTTAATGCGTAGTTTGGGCGTTATCACCCGTTCCCCCCTGGGGACCACCGGGGGAAAGGTCTGCTCCTATCTGGCAGTTAACTCAAAATACCATAAATACTCTTCCTAGGGTTACCTTAACACAAATACCCTATTGGGGGTTCTAAATACATACCGGTGTGTTTAATATAATAATAATGTCAAACAAGGGACATGAGCATTCCATTTAATAAATAATATAGAAATCTGGGTCGTTATAGTAGTAGCCTAGAAAAAAAGCCATCTAATAATGGTGGTGGTGCGGAAGGAATTCACTTGCTATCTTTATCCAATCCTTGTTGCTTGTATTTGGCTTTGCCTTTGCAGATGACTTAATCCTTTCGCATGTGACCTGATTCTCATTGATCGCCTTTTCTATTTAGTCCCCTTGGTTGGGGTTGAGGCAGCTAGGAGCGATGAAGGTGCTGGTTGATCTGGTGAGGCAGCTATGGGAGATGGAGTTGCTGGTTGGTCTGGTGAGGCAACTAGGAGAGATGGAGGTGCTGGTTGGTCTAGTGAGTTAGCTAGGGGAGATGGAGGTACTGGTTGGTTTGGTGAGTCATTTTGGGGTGGTAGAGGTTGTGATTGGTCTAAAGAGTCATTTTGGGGTGGTGGAAATGATGGTTGGTTTGAAGAGTCAGTTTGGGAGGTTGAGATGGTGGAGGCGAAGTAATTGATGATGAACATGTTTTCTTGCTTATCTTCACCTACGCACAACACAATAATTTGTCTCAAAATGCACATGTATACAGTAATTATGTCTCAAAATGCACAAATATACACCAATTCAGTCTCAAAATGCACATGTCTACACGAATTATGTGTCAAAATGCAGACGTCTACACTAAATATGCCTCAAATTGTGCATGTCTACACTAAATTTTGTCTTATATTGCACATATATCCACTAAATCTTAGAGACAACATATCACCCTAATATTCATCTTACACTAATAAATAAACTAAATTTGCAAGAACCTTCTCAACACAAATAAATTTAAGCAGAATTAGGTAAGTAAGCTACACTGGTATCTTGTCCACCTTTCTAACTCTTGTAATTTGATTAATTTCCCTCATATGCCTCTGTTCTTACTTATACTTGAACTTGCCTTCCTTCGCATTATCTATTGGTTCTGTGCACGCAGTCCTTCTGTGTCTGTCAATGTCACAATTTCCACACTTAAATGTCAAATGGTATCATGGCAAATAGGTTTTGAAGGTGCCTCATTTTGACTTTTCTTCCTCTTTATCTTTCGCATCCCGAGCTACTTGTGATATTTTATAAGCTTTAAGGATGCAGCACCAAGCTTCTCCCATTGGTCTTCACTAGGGATAGGTTTGATGATCCCCTCGTAGACTTTAGAATATGATGCATTCTTGTAACATTCAAGGACATAGAGTTCTGGATTTCCCTTGAACTTACTTATTTCCTAACATGCGTATGGAAAAGGGGATACCACTTAGATCATACCTTCTATATGAGCATGTATTGAGACTCAAGTCCATCAAAATTTTTCTTCCAAGTGGATGAATAACCTCGAAGATGTTATTTGACAGGACCCGTGCCCGAGGGACATCGATAACCGTGCCCGGTCTTGCTCCCGTCTGACAAGTCAACTGAAGTTCCGCAATTACCCTCAGCACTTGCCAAACAAGGGATAACCGCATATGTGCCCACTCATGCCTCTACCTCCTGAATAGCCTCGATCATCGCGCCACAACCTGGAGGGTCAATAAAACAGAAAGGTGTGAGTGGACAAAAAGAAAGTTTTAGAAATACATTTCTCAAATAACAGTCTTACCCTCCAGTTTTGTAAACATGCATGCATATCATATAAAACATGAGTCATAGAAATCAAAGTAAAATAAAATAGCTAATACAGTTCAAAATCAATCATGATACCACCATCCTCAACATCCAATCTCAGTATCCAATAACCCGTCACGATATTAATGCAACGCGTGCAACTCGGGTGTCTCACGTCCGAGTACCTCCCCAGGATCAACGACGTCTGGGGTGATATCATCTCCAGGATCAACGATGTCTGGAGGATATCATCATAATCTCACACTCATGTGACTGAGCCTCCCCTCGGAGCTACTCATCTCCAAGTAGTGGATCGTGACTACTCCAGGATCTACGACGTCTGGAGGAGACCATCAAATCACAGAGGATGGTACCAATAGCCAATAATCTCGTTTCAAAACCATTTAAATCTCAAAATCAAATCAATAGTTCAACAGGGCCTCTGCCCGAAATATAGCTTTTACCAAGCCCAAGTAAGTTCCACAACTTCGTTTATAACACAATGTCTAACAACTAATTTATAAATAAATTTCATCAATTAAATCAGGTAACGTAATATCAGAGTCAAAATCCATCTCAAATCTCAGGCCATCGCCCAAAATCACCATTTTATGATTTTCTCGAAAATCGTGCTAAAAACCAATATAAAATAATATAATATTCCCAAAATCCGGAAATCATCATATCACAATATCAATCATAGAACATCAATTTAAATCATATCATAAAGCATTTAGAAGCAGTTAAAACATATATGCATGCATTTAGGGTAGAAAACAAAAGTCCACTCACACACCGTCCATATCGCTCGCTTTCTGAGCTGCACGTTTTTCCGTAAATTCCGAACGTCATCATTCCTGTCCAAAATCATTATGACGGGTCACTATCATCTCAATATACGTTCCAAAATTTTCCCCCATTTTTCCGGGATTTAAATACATATTTTAAACATAATGTAAACCTTCGGACCCTCAAAATAATATCGAAACGGTGTCCGATTTTCTCGAAACTAGTGCCAAAATGTTCATTACATTAAATAGGACAAAACTCATGTTGACCTCACCTCGAAATTCCCACCCACGCGCCGCCGCAGTGCCCATGAACAGTTGTCGTTCCAACCTGTCTGACTGGTAAACGGGTCCTGTTAACCCGCGAGGTGACCCGGTCTAATCCTGCACATTTCTAGTCAATTTCTTCAATTGATTAAGCTAAGAGGATCGTATTAACGTTAATGTAAGATCTGTAATGTCAATTTCGTCACTAATTACCTCAATCTATTCGATCAAATCTCACGGGTTCGAAGTCTGTTCATCGTCGAGTTCCTCAAACCATCGTCTAATCCTTCAATTAATGAGTCACACAGCGTCATAGGCTCTTGCTAAAGTTGATTTCGAAGTCAATTTCAAAAGGACTGGCCTCCAATTACTCAACCCAGCTCGACAATTTCCGAAGTCCGCCATGTCCGTTCTAGGCCCAAACGACACCAATTGTCGTCGAAGTTGAGTTGGTTCCATTCAAAATTTATAGGACCCATCCCAATCCCCCCGGGATTAGTGCGGGATGACCCTGCTCCCGTCTGACACAAAGTGTCAGACAAGGGATATTTCCGACCTTTACCCTCCCGGGCTATCCGAGTACGCCAGGATCCGGAGGAGGCATGTGATATCTCGGTCTCTGCTACAGTTCACATCCGATGTCAACCTGAAGGGCAGTCAAAACATTAAAAACTGTGAGTGGACAAAACAAAAGTTTATAAAAACATTTTAACGAGAAGACATTTGTACCCTTCACTAAAAAAACATGCATGCATTCGAAAACCATTTATCCCAAAAAACCATAATGAAATTAAGTACACGGGCCACTGCCCAAATCCATAAGGGACTCAGCCCAAATCATAAGAAACTAACCATACGGGCCATTGCCCAAAACCTGTGTAAACGCACATCATACATCATATCATATATCATATTTATATCATATACACATATAATTCACACAACCAATCCTGTCACCGTTTCCAAAGCTACGCGCGTGCTACCAAGTTCTCAATCCGAGTCTTCTCAAAGTCAAGATCAATGTCCGCAGACCACTGACCCTACCCGAGGTAATAGTAATCATAGCCTTCCTGAGAGTAAGTGTAACGACCCGTTCCGAATATCAGGATTTAATAATATTTAATTATGATTTACTAATCTGGGATTAGTTGGGCGATTTCGGACGAATTGTGCAAAATGACCGTTTTGCCCCTGGGCGTGGGCAAAACGTTGACTTTTAATTCGGATGGTCAAATGGACTTTGACCGATGACCGTGACGTATTTCGGGACGTCACGAGTTCATAGACAGGTGGCACGTTCGATTCCGACGTTCGTGGTGAAAGTTATGATGTACGGAAGTGCAAGGGCATTTTCGTAATTTGGATGATATAAGGGGAAATGTTGACTTTTTGATCGGGAGGTCCGATGGCCGAGGACCGAGGACCGTTAGGAAGGTCTCGATGCCCTGAGTTCGTAGACAGGCGGCACATATCAATCGGAGTCCGTATGACCGAGTTACGGGTCAGGATGCGTGAGGGGCATTTTGGTAATTTTTTGCACAAGGGCAGAATTGTAATTTCACACGGGGGCACTGTTTCATTGAACTGGCCGTGAGGTGGAATGTTGGTGCGATCGATCCCATGGATTGTTTACCAATTAAATGATTGATTTGGGCCAATTTGAGGTGGAATTGCACATGGGGTTGAGTTGGCATCGATTGCACGACATGGGCACTGAGTTTTCTATTGTTTTCGGGTCAGTGCAGGGGAACATTACACAGTGGATTTTGGACACTTTGGATGCCTTTAACGGCTGAATTGGATTAAAGGAATGGTGTGTAAGTCGTGTGGGTTCCTCTGTGATTGAGAATGGAAGGATTGAGTGAGTTTGGGGTTGGATTTCTCTGAAAACCCGAAACTGGTTTCTGGGAAATTCAAATGCAAATTTCTAGTTTTAGGCCAGCCCAAGCCTAATTGATGATGGATTGAGCTTCCTGGAACTTCAACGTGTCGAACCAGATCAAATGGGGCAAGATTTGGGGCTCCTAGGGCCGTGAACGGACGAGGTGGACGGCTGGAAAACTCAAGCTTGAGTCGTGGTGATTGAGGTAACGTCGTGTTCAATTAATCATGTGAATTGGTTCGTATTAATCCTTATAAGCTTCCTGTGAAGTTAATTTGGCAATGGTTGAGGATTGGAGGAGTTTTGGTGATTGACCCGTTTTGGGTGATCACGGGTTGATGGCTTGTTTAAGGAATGGTTGATGTTGATCGATGTCACAGAACTGAAATTGGTTGGTTGATGATTGTTATAGGATTAAGAACGGATTGAATTGATGTCGAATTGGGTGTGATTGAACCGGATCCTATCGCGGGTAATCAGACCCGTTTACCAGTCATTCGGGTGAAGAAGGAACACTGTAGCAGTCACTGTAGCAGGCGCGTGGCTTTCACGCGCAACCACTCACGGCGGCGCGTGACGGCGCGTGGGCACGAATCTCGAGGTGAGGTCAACATGACTTTTATCCTATACAATGTAACAAACATTTTGGGATTGGTTTCGTGTCGATCGGACACCGTCTTGACATTGTTCGGGATGTCCGAAGGTTTTAAATCCAGTTTAAAAATACTTAAAAATTCGGGAAAATTACGGGACTTTAATGGGATGTTAATGTGGAGGTTAGTGACCCTCTAATGTGATTTGGACAGGATTGGGAGTCTCGGTGTTAGTGGTGTGGCCCGGGAAGGCCTATGGCACACGTATCGAGGCGCTCGGTTAAACGGTCTGTGAGTGGACATTAGTTTTATAAATTCGATGCATGCATAACTGTTTCATGATTGTTATAATTGTGATTTTATGATTTATTTTGGATATCAGTGAATTTATATGTTTTCACGCATTTTGAGGCAATTTACGTGTTTGCACGTGAATCGAGGTTTTCTGGATTTGCACTGATTTCCATAAATATGGATGGATATGATTTCATGAAACGGTTACGGATTTGATAAAGTAAAATCAGGCCAGGGGTCTAGTTAACTTGTGAAATCGGGCCAGGGGCCCAGTTGACTTATGAAATCGGGCCAGGGGCCCAGTTAACTTATATATGTGATTTCGGGTCGGGGACCCTAAAATGGAATTGAATAAACGATTTCGGATTTGAATCAAATTGGACTTATGACGGTTTTATGGAAATTCGGGGCAGGGCCCTTGTGATATTTTGGAAATGAATAATAGAATGTGTTCCATAAAACCATCTCGATATGAGGATATATATATATATATCCTGGTCTCCTCCAAGTGTCGGGGACACTGGAGAAGTCACGGTGCATTGCCTGCGAGGGCTCATTGTACGGAGCTACCGGACCGTATAGTGATCCAAGAGCAGGATTGCTAGACGTCATGGACGTCAGACATCGGGGATGTCAGAGATATGGACCCGGTGAGACCCCGGGCAGCACGCGTTGCTTAATACCGTGAGATATGACGTCTGGAACGTCAAGCGTCTAGGACGCTAGGCATCGGGGATGCCGGAGATGGAAAAATAATAAATGAATATTACTGGATTGACGAAATAACTCTTGGATTGACTTTTGGAATTTGAAACTATGCTTTGGTTTCCGGGCTAAGGCCCTAATGGTTATTTCAAAATAAATATGGGATTATCGGTTTTTGGTGCATGCATATGATTTTACTGAGGGGCATAAATGTCTTATAAATGTTTTTAACAGACTTGTTTATTTTCGTCCACTCACAGCTTTTGTTTTTAATGCCCTTCAGGTTGATTCCGGATACGACTGCAGCAGAGACTTAAACATCGCACACCTCCTCCATCGATCCTTACGCACTCTGGAAGCCCGTTTGGGATGGGTCACGTTCCATGGTAATCCCGTGGGGATTGGGATGGGTCGTGTCAGTAAGGAACCCAACTGGGGGGTGACTCCACTCAGTCAGTACTCCGTGACTACTCCGGGGTCCACCCAGGCCAACGACCCTCCCCGGAGGAGATAATAGAAGTAAAGGAAGGTATATGAATACATATATATACATAACATAAACATTCATGCCCCGTTCCCTTGAACCGTCATGATCCATAACACCCATAACAAGGGTTCATGTCGGTTCTCATAAACCGTCATGAACCAGAATGACCTGACAAAGGTTCATGCCGGTTCCCTTAAACTGTCATGAACCACAATGACCTTTCCAGAGTTCATGCCGGTTCCCATAAACCGTCATGAACTTGGAAATCCATCTAGGGTCCCTGACCCAAAATCATCAGTGTAAAACAACTGGGTCTCGTGCCCGAACATATGACATCAGTTGGGCACCGTGCCCGATATCTAAGGGTCAGTCACGACTCCGATCATAGTGATGCGTGCAACCATCCATCCAGGACCGCCCTCAATCCTGGTATGTCGCCGTGAACAAATCAACTGACGCGACCACCACAAGATCATGGTGCACTCATCAACGATTGATATCCTGAACCGTCAGCACTCCGAAGTCGAGCCTCCCCAGGCTACCCGACCACGAATCGTGCATCGTGACCTCTCCGGAAGGAACACATCCCAATCCGGAGGCGAGCGTCGTATCGTTGATCGCCGTGCACATAGCACCCGTCGCAACCACGATTTAGACTCAAAGGTCGTAAATAGAGTCATATGCCCGAGACAAAACCAAATGGGTCTCATACCCGAGTTTATCCTTTTAGAAATCCAAAACCTTTCATTTAGACCAATAAAGAAATACAGACCCGTATAGGCACCGTATAGGGCCGAAACCTCGAAATACGTGCCTATACGTAACCACACATCCAATTGCACTCATGGCATCACAAACAAGTATTTAAAACATATAATAAACATTTATGCATGCACCAATTTAGAAAACAAGGTCCACTCACATACCGTCCGAGCTGCCGCCTCGATTTGCGTGCCATACGGCCCCCCGAGCCGATCACCGTCGCCGGGACTCCCAAACCTGTCCAAATTTTAATAGAAGGTTACTAACTACTTAATTAACCTCCTACTAAAGCCCCATAATTTTCCCGTATTTTTAACTATTTTTAATCCCGAACCTAAACCTCCCGATGCCCCGAAACATATCGAGACGGTGTCCGATCGACACGAAACCAGTCCCAAAATGTTCGTTACATCGAATAGAAGATTTACCGTGTTGAACACTTCCCCAAAAACCCCACCACGCACTTCCACGCGCCCGCCCAAAGGCCCCTGCACGTGGGCTCACGCGCCGGTGAACAGTGCATCGTCCTTAGCGATCGAACCGGGTCTGGCCGGTTCACTGGTTCTCCTGGACCGGCGTGACCGGTTCGGCCTGGTTCCTCCCTCAAATCTCGTCCGTTTTGTCCCATTTCAATCCTAAAAATCCTATTTTCTCCTTTCCAATCTATTTCAATTAACCAAACTAATCAAAACCTCCTAAATCGATCCATAAAAATCACCCCCCACGGTCCCTGTTTTTCCCGGCCACCTTCCAGCCTTCCTCCGCCGTGAACCACCCTCCAAACCATCCTAAAATGTCCCTAGAAACTCCCTAATCATCTCCCAATCACCCAATACAGCCCATTAAGCATAAATAAAAAAAATGGAAGAAATGGGGTCTAACCGGGTAGTTTGGTTCGAGTCCATGGCCGCCGTCCACGGCGGCGCCGTCCTGGCCGGCCACCATCATCCACTCTGTCCTCAGCTCACTCTCTGCCTCTCATCCATGATCATAGGGTCAATGGTAAGGATTTTGGGGAGAAATGGGATCGGGTTTGTGTTTGGGAACAAAGAAAAGAAATGGTCTGACAGGACCCATCCCAATCCCCCCTGGGATTAGTGCGGGATGACCCTGCTCCCGTCTGACACGAAGTGTCAGACAAGGGATATTTTCGTCCTTTGCCCTCCCGGGCTATCAGAGTACGCCAGGATCCGGAGGAGGTATGTGATATCTCGATCTCTGCTACAGTCCACATCCGATGTCAACCTGAAGGGCAGTCAAAACATTAAAAGCTGTGAGTGGACAAAACAAGAGTTTATAAAACATTTCATAAGGAAAACATTTGTACCCTTCACTAAAAAGCATGCATGCATTCGAAAACCATTTATCCAAAACAAACCATATGTGGGACTAAGCCTAAAGCAGATATAAACCAAGGTCGAAAGGACCACAATGAAAACGACCATACGGGCCACTGCCCAAATCCATAAGGGACTAAGCCCCAAACCATAAAGAAACCAAGTACACGAGCCACTGCTCAAATCCTGTGCACACCTGTGCACACCACATCTCATATATCATATATATATATAAGTCACACAACCAATCCTGTCACGGTATCCAAAGCTACGCGTGTAACAACCCGTCCCGAGAGAAGGTGTGATTAGTGAGATTAATCCGTGGTTAGTTGGTCCCGATAAAAATGACGATTTTGCCCCTGGTTCGGGCAAATAGTTGACTTTTAGTTGGGAGGTCGATTGAGTGTTGACAGGTGACTAGGACGTAGTTTAGGACGTCACGAATCCATAGGCAGGTGGCACGCCTGATTCCGACATCCGAGGAGGAAGTTGTGATGTTCGGAAGGTCGAGGGCATAACCGTAATTTGGGTAAATTAAGGGGAAAAGTTGACTTTTTGAATAAGCGAGTTTTGGTAGGTTGACCTAGGATGGTTAGATAGATTTTGTCGTCCTGAGTTCGATGACAGGCAGCACGTATTCATCGGACTTACGAGGCGAGAGTTACGGGTCTAGGAAGTTTTAGTAAAACCGTAAAAATGTGTAAAACTGGAGGGTATTTTGGTCTTTTTGCATCTGGGGATTTGTGCAGAGAGAAGTAGATGAAGGGTTGAGATTGGGCCACATGGGTGAGAGAGAATGGGGGGATGGTGACATGTGGCAAGTGTGTAGTGGGTTCTGGGGGATTCTAAGGTGTGTGCACGGTTCTATTATTGGGGTGTACCCGTGCCCGTGTTCGTGTTTGTGCGCAGAAGGAAACAGAAACAGAGGGAGATTGTGAGAGGAAATTGAGAGCAGTGAAGGGTTGAGTGAGGGAGCTGGTGAATTGTGAGTGTGTGTGGGTGTCCAGAGAAGGAAAGGGAGACGGTAAGAAGGTTGGGAGGTGAGGAAGTCGTGTGGTTGTGTAACAACCCGTACCTACGGGAAGGGTAAAAATGTAATTTTTGTGAAGTTTTGTAAAAAGGACGATTTTGCCCTTATGAATAGTAAACGAAAAGTTGACTTTTTGTACTATCGATTGGATGAGTGTTAGCCCTTGACCGTGACGTAGGTTAGGACGTCACGAGTCCGTAGACAGGCGGCAGGTTCGATTCGGACAACCGGAGGATGTACGGAAGGTTGGGGGCGTTACCGTAATTTTGAGTTAATAGGGGAAATGTTGACTTTTTGGAGGATTTGTGATTTTCACGTAGACCGAGGACCGTTGGATAGGTCTCGACGTCCTGAGTTCAACGACAGGCGGCACGCTGTCATCGGACGTCGGACGGAAAAGATACGGGTCTGGAAAGTCTGAGGGCAAAATGGTAATTTTGTGCAGGAGGGGCATTTTGGTCATTTTCCCTCAGCCCAATCAGTTAAGGGCAAGTGGCAGAGATTTTTTTGGGCTGGCCTATAGTTGGTGGACACGTGCTTGGGACTGGATGGTTCCACTACATTCTCAAGTGTGCACGGCCACACGTTATCCCCATTTGAACCGTGCACACCTTCGAAGGAAACAGAAAACAGAGAGAAGAATTGGGTGAGGCGGTGATCGATTTTGATGCTAGGGAGAGTGAAGTGTGAGTCGAGAGAGAGACAGTGAGGTAAGGAGGAGCTGGTGATCGTGGTCTGGAGTTGCAACCGTGCACGGAGGCGACGTGGTGGACGGCTGGATATTTGGAAGAAACAGAGGAGGCAGTGGACGGTGGTGACTGTTGTGTTGTGTGGTGGACCGGTTTAAGCCATTAGAAGACTCAGGAGGCTAAGGGGAGTCCCACGAGCACCATGGTGGGTGACGGTTCTCACGGCGGCGCCGGAATCGAAGGTAACCTCTTTTGCTCTATTTTTCGTGGATTTTCATTTCAAGAGTCGTGGACCTAGAGCTAGAATCGAAAGGTTTGGTGAGTGAAGGGAGGTTTAGGGAGGTCCTAGGAGTCGTTTGTGGTGGTTGCCGTGACGGGAAGTTCACTGTGGGAGGTGGTTCGACGGCGGGTACTCTGTACCCTGTTTAGCCGTGATTTTCAAACGGAAAATCGTGGAGTTGGAGGGAGAGTCGAGGGATTTCGTGAGTTGTGTGTGGTTCAGTGAAGTCGTGGGAGGAGTTTGGAATGACCACCGTGAAGGGGGACGTGCTGGGTGGCCGGAAAGGAAAACAGAGGTTGGTTGGTTTTTCTTTCGAGCTTCAGTTGTGAAGCTATGGGTTGAATCGAGCCAAGAGAGTGAGGGGGATGAATTCTCTGAGAATGGACGAAGCTGTAGGTGAAGGTAGGAAGGGAAATGGTGGCCGGACGGCGGAGAACGGTTCTCGCCGGTCCGGGTTGCCGTCTGGTGCGAACCGGGTTCGAGCAAGGAAGACGGTGGCACTGTAGCAGGCGCGTGAGGCCCACGCGCAGCCACTTTGGGCGGCGCGTGGGGGCGCGTGGGGAGGAATCCGGTCAAGCGTCCAACATGAGTTTAGTCCTAAATGTTCTAATGAATCCAATGGTACAGTTTTCGGGTTAATCGGACGGTGTTACGGGATGGTTCGGGAATCCGTACGGTTTAGGGTTTAGGATTAAAATATGATTAAATTCCCGAAAAATTGGGGAAAATAGGGAAGGTATCCTTGATGTTATTGTGACCCTATTTGGTATTTATTGACAGGACGGGAGACACCAGAGACGGTTGAGGAGCGCACGGAGCGCGAGTGACGTGTTGTAAACTGTGAGTGGACTCTTTCTTACTTCCGAGCATGCCTAACTGTTTTTATTAATGTTTTATGCTTTTATGTGTGTTTATATGTGATTGAGATGTTTGCACGTTTTTCGAGACGTTTTGGGATTTTGCACGTTTTTCGAGAAAAAGCGGGTTTTCAGAGTTTGATGTTATAATTCAGAAATTTAACCTAAAAACGTTTTCTGATGATGGTAAATAGGTTGTGGAATATGATTTGGGATTTTCCTATGGTTTTGTTATGAACATGGATCTTTTTCCGGATTTGGGTTCGGATTGTCGGTTCTGAACGCCGGAAGGGCTTCGAACCGGGGATTTCGAATTCGAATTTGGCGATGGATTTTGAATTGGTTTTACACTGGATATGGATTGGATTTGCTGGATCTGGATATTGGGTTTAAAGACCCGGATATTGATTGACGGGGGACGGGCCCGGATTGAGTTTAAAGACTCGGGAGTTTAAAGACTCGGATATTACGATATTACCCCCATAGGCCTATTGAGTTTAAAGACTCGGGAGTTTAAAGACTCGGATTTACATGTGAGGCCTGGTTGAGTTTAAAGACTCGGATAGGTCCAGCAGGTTTGATCGGGAAAAGTGGTTTGATGTTTATGCTCTGGTTTCTATATCAGTTTTATAGTGTATCTGTTTCTTATGGTGTTTATAGTGTTTCTGTTTCTTATGATGTTTCATATTATGACTTTTCTAATACTTCATTGGCATGCCTGGTTTTAAACCGGAGGGAACAAATGATTATATTTCCTTACTTTGATTTGATGGTAAACGGTTTTAAAAATTTTATTCCTTTCGGTCCACTCACACCTTCTTTTTGTTCAAATTCCCTCCAGGTCGTGGTGATAGCGCTGGGGTGAACGTTGAGGCAGATATCGAGGCATAGGGCTTCCGACGTTCTTCCGTTGCGGACTTAGACTTGTAGGACTTTTGGTGCCCATTTTGTAGAACTATGCTCTGGCTTACTGTTGTATATATTTACTCCTTCGTCTGATGGTTATGCTTATAGTTGTATTAAGTTTATTTTTGGTATTGTAAGTGTGATTGTCAGACGGGAGCAGGGTTCATCCCGAGTATCGAGGTGATATTTGGGACGGGTCCTGACAATTGGTATCAGAGCATAGGTTGTGTCAATTTGTGTTGGGTCTAGGTTGTTATACTAACTCTATGCCTCTTTCAGCGTACGATTGATCATGCCTCCGAGACGTGAACCCCCTCCACGACCTGAAGATGAAGCGGCGAGAGGGACTGAGAGCGCTTCGATCGAGAGAGCCCAGAGGCTTGGGGCTACTACGTTCAGCGGTGGGGCTGATCCCGAGGAAGCTCACCGATGGATCACCCGACTAGAACGTATTTTTGGGGTGATGCACTGTCCTCCCGAGGATTGGGTATTGTTAGCTACTTTTCTGTTGGATGGAGCTGCCTACGAGTGGTGGTACACACTGGAACTGTCCGGCTGGGATGCACATACCGTGACCTGGGAGACTTTCCGGGAGCGGTTTCTAGATCAGTACTATCCCCGTTCTTTTAGGGATGCGAAGGAAGCGGAATTCCTTCACTTGAAGCAAGGGAACTTGACAGTTGCTGAGTATGAGCAGAGGTTCCAGATGCTATCTCGTTTTGCTCCTGCATTTGTGGCGACTGAGGCGGAGAAGTGCCGCCGGTTTGAGTTAGGCCTCCGGGGAGAGATCAGGGTCATAGTGACAGCCGGCTCTTTTTCTACATTCCGAGAGTTGTCTGATGCTGCTGTCAGGGTGGAGGCCAGTTTACCTGCTCGACCACAGTATTCGGGCAGTGTTCGACGCCGAGAGCAGTCATTTCCAGGAGCATCGAGTCAGAGGCCCCCGAAACGGGGTAATTTTGGTGGATCATTATCGGCTGGTGGAGCCCGGTATGGCAGACCAGGCAGTTTCCAGGGCTCAGGATTTCGAGGAGCTAGGTCACAGCCGACTCCTCAGGCGAGTGCGACTTCAGTGGCTTCTACAGGGAGGCATACCGGTGGACCCGGTAGGGACACTTGCTTCTATTGTGGAGAGCGAGGACATTTCCGTCGGGAGTGCCCATTGTTAGCTCCGGAGGGTGGAGCAGGCAGAGGTGCAGCAGAACCCGGGCGGAGTACTGCTTCAGTATCAGGGACGGCAGGCCCTAGGGGTGGCGGTGGTGCCACGAGCAGTTCCAGAGGGCGCGGTAGGTCATCGGGACCTCAGGCGCGAGTTTTTGCGATGACTCAGCAGGAGGCTAGGTCAGCACCGGGAGTGGTGACAGGTACACTCACCATACTTGGTCACACTGTTTTTACTTTGATAGATCCCGGGGCTACCCATTCATTTATAGCTCGGAGTTGTAGTCTGGTTAAGGAGAGGGAGGTGTCTACTTTGGATTGTGCGTTAGGAGTGAGTACACCTACTGGGGAGGTGTTGGTAGTGACTCAGGTTTTGAGAGAGTGTCCGGTGATGGTAGGCCGGGTGGAGTTACTGGCAGATTTGTTACTCTTGGATTTACGGGACTTTGATGTGATCTTGGGTATGGACTGGTTGACGAGACATCATGCTTCTATCGAATGTTTCGATAGGAGAGTGACTTTTCGGAGTCCCGGATTATCAGAGACTACATTCCAGGGGGATCAGCGTGCACTTCCTACGGGAGTTATTTCGGCACTCGAGGCTAGTAAACTGTTACGTAAGGGGTGCCAGGGTTACTTAGCTCATGTGGTGGATACGCGTGCTACGCCAGTGAGGGCGGAGGATATACCAGTGGTATGGGAGTTTCCCGATGTTTTTCCCGAGGAGTTGCCAGGACTACCCCCACACCGAGATCTTGAGTTTACGATTGAGCTTCTACCAGGTACACAGCCTATTTCTCAGACTCCTTACCGTATGGCACCTGCAGAATTGAGGGAACTTAAGGCCCAGTTGCAAGAGTTGGTCGATATAGGATTCATTCGACCGAGTATGTCACCTTGGGGAGCACCTGTTTTATTTGTCAAGAAAAAGGACGGAGGATTGAGATTGTGTGTGGATTACAGGCAACTGAATAAGGTAACTATTCGGAATAAGTACCCCCTACCCCGGATTGATGATTTGTTTGACCAGCTCAAGGGAGCACAGTATTTCTCGAAGATTGATCTTCGCTCCGGCTATCACCAGTTAAGGGTTAAAGAGGAGGATATACCGAAGACAGCTTTCCGGACCAGGTACGGTCACTATGAGTTTGTGGTGATGCCTTTTGGTTTGACTAATGCCCCAGCAGCTTTTATGGACCTTATGAACCGAGTGTTCCGGCCCTACTTGGATCGTTTTGTGATTGTTTTCATTGATGATATTTTGGTGTATTCGAAGAGTGCGAAGGCACATGAGAAACATCTGAGGATCGTGCTTAAAACATTGAGGGAGCATCAGTTGTATGCGAAGCTCAGTAAGTGTCAGTTCTGGTTGACCAGTGTTGGATTTCTTGGCCATGTGATTTCGGCCGAGAGCATTCGTGTGGATCCTCAGAAAGTTGAGGCGGTAGCCAACTGGGAACAGCCTAAGACGGTAACGGAAATCCGGAGTTTTCTGGGTTTGGCAGGGTATTACCGGCGTTTTATTGAGGGCTTTTCTATTCTTGCAGCACCATTGACGAGGTTGACACGGAAGGGAGTTCGGTTTGAATGGGATGAGAACTGTGAACAGAGTTTCCAGGAGCTTAAAAGGCGGTTGACATCTGCTCCTGTGTTAGCCCTTCCAGATGATAGTGGGGAGTTCGAGGTGTACAATGACGCTTCTTTACAAGGTTTGGGTTGTGTCTTGATGCAGCACGGGAAAGTGATTGCTTATGCTTCCCGGCAATTGAAACCCCATGAGGTGAACTACCCTACACATGACTTGGAACTGGCTGCGGTGGCTCATGCATTGAAGATTTGGCGACATTACTTGTACGGTGAGAAGTGCAGGATCTTCACGGACCACAAGAGTTTGAAGTATTTGTTCACTCAAAAGGAATTGAACCTCAGACAGCGCCGTTGGTTGGAGTTACTTAAGGACTACGACTGTACTATTGAGTATCATCCAGGGAAGGCTAATGTGGTAGCCGATGCTTTGAGCAGGAAGTCAGCTGGTTCTTTGTCGTATCTGAGGACAGTACGGTTACCTTTGCTGGTTGAGCTCCGTAGGTTGGGAGTAGAGTTGACTGTGGATGATCAGGGAGCACTCCTAGCGAGTTTCCATGTGCGACCCGTTTTGATTGATCAGGTGATTGATGCTCAGTTTGAGGACCCTATTCTGGGCATCATTCGGATTGAGGTCGAGGCTGGAGAAAGACAGGATTTTGAGATCCGTGAGGATGGAGCCTTGGTTAAGAATGGACGGTTGTGTGTACCTGAGGATGAAGCTATGAAGAAGGTGATACTGGATGAGGCTCACTGTTCAGCTTATGCGATGCATCCTGGTGGGACCAAGATGTATCGTACACTTCGAGAGCATTACTGGTGGTCAGGGATGAAACGTGAAATTGCAGAGTATGTCAGTAGATGCTTGATTTGTCAACAGGTAAAAGCCGAGCGGCAGAGCCCTTATGGAGCAATGCAACCTTTTCCGATTCCCGAGTGGAAATGGGATCACCTGACTATGGATTTTGTGTTCAAGCTTCCGAGAACACCGAAGGGACACGATGGTGTGTGGGTTATTGTGGATCGACTTACGAAGTCTGCTCATTTCTTGCCAGTACGGGAGAACTTCAGGTTGGAACAGTTTGCACAGTTGTTTATTAATGAGATTATTCGGTTACATGGGACTCCGGAGTCGATAGTATCTGATAGAGATCCGAGATTCACTTCTCGATTTTGGCAGAGCTTACAGGAAGCTTTTGGGACTAAATTACACTTCAGTACTGCTTTTCATCCTCAGACTGATGGGCAGTCTGAGCGGACTATTCAGATTCTTGAGGACATGATGCGAGCTTGTGTGCTTCAGTTTCAGGGAACTTGGGAATCACATCTGCCTTTGATGGAGTTCGCCTACAATAACAGTTATCAGGAGAGCATTGGGATGGCTCCTTACGAGGCTTTGTATGGGCGACAGTGTCGGACTCCATTGTGTTGGACTGAAGTTGGTGAGAGGAGGTTGACTACTTCTGAGCTGGTGGAGCTTACTCAGGAAAAAGTGGCATTGATTAGGGATCGATTGAAGGCAGCGCAGGACCGCCAAAAGAGCTACGCTGACCGTAGGATCAGGGATTTGGAGTTTGCTGTTGGAGACTGGGTTTTCCTGAAGCTATCTCCTTGGAAAGGAATTGTACGATTTGGCAGACGAGGGAAGTTGAGTCCTCGTTACATTGGACCGTATGAGATCTTAGAGCGGATTGGTCCTGTAGCTTATCGATTGGCCTTACCAGCAGATTTGGAAAAGGTACATAATGTCTTTCATGTTTCTATGCTTCGGAAATATATTCGAGATGATTCGCATGTTTTGGAAGCACAACCAGTGGAACTGAGGGAAGACTTGAGTTTTGAAGAGCAACCTGTTGCAATCTTGGATCGGAAGGATAAAGTTTTGCGAAGGAAGACGGTTCCCTTAGTGAAGGTATTGTGGAGAAATCATCAGGTCGAAGAAGCTACTTGGGAACCCGAGGCCTTGATGCGGGAACAGTACCCTTACTTATTCCACTGAATTTCGGGGACGAAATTCTTTTTAGGGGGGTAGATTGTAACAACCCGTACCTACGGGAAGGGTAAAAATGTAATTTTTGTGAAGTTTTGTAAAAAGGACGATTTTGCCCTTATGAATAGTAAACGAAAAGTTGACTTTTTGTACTATCGATTGGATGAGTGTTAGCCCTTGACCGTGACGTAGGTTAGGACGTCACGAGTCCGTAGACAGGCGGCAGGTTCGATTCGGACAACCGGAGGATGTACGGAAGGTTGGGGGCGTTACCGTAATTTTGAGTTAATAGGGGAAATGTTGACTTTTTGGAGGATTTGTGATTTTCACGTAGACCGAGGACCGTTGGATAGGTCTCGACGTCCTGAGTTCAACGACAGGCGGCACGCTGTCATCGGACGTCGGACGGAAAAGATACGGGTCTGGAAAGTCTGAGGGCAAAATGGTAATTTTGTGCAGGAGGGGCATTTTGGTCATTTTCCCTCAGCCCAATCAGTTAAGGGCAAGTGGCAGAGATTTTTTTGGGCTGGCCTATAGTTGGTGGACACGTGCTTGGGACTGGATGGTTCCACTACATTCTCAAGTGTGCACGGCCACACGTTATCCCCATTTGAACCGTGCACACCTTCGAAGGAAACAGAAAACAGAGAGAAGAATTGGGTGAGGCGGTGATCGATTTTGATGCTAGGGAGAGTGAAGTGTGAGTCGAGAGAGAGACAGTGAGGTAAGGAGGAGCTGGTGATCGTGGTCTGGAGTTGCAACCGTGCACGGAGGCGACGTGGTGGACGGCTGGATATTTGGAAGAAACAGAGGAGGCAGTGGACGGTGGTGACTGTTGTGTTGTGTGGTGGACCGGTTTAAGCCATTAGAAGACTCAGGAGGCTAAGGGGAGTCCCACGAGCACCGTGGTGGGTGACGGTTCTCACGGCGGCGCCGGAATCGAAGGTAACCTCTTTTGCTCTGTTTTTCGTGGATTTTCATTTCAAGAGTCGTGGTCCTAGAGCTAGAATCGAAAGGTTTGGTGAGTGAAGGGAGGTTTAGGGAGGTCCTAGGAGTCGTTTGTGGTGGTTGCCGTGACGGGAAGTTCACGGTGGGAGGTGGTTCGACGGCGGGTACTCTGTACCCTGTTTAGCCGTGATTTTCAAACGGAAAATCGTGGAGTTGGAGGGAGAGTCGAGGGATTTCGTGAGTTGTGTGTGGTTCAGTGAAGTCGTGGGAGGAGTTTGGAATGACCACCGTGAAGGGGGACGTGCTGGGTGGCCGGAAAGGAAAACAGAGGTTGGTTGGTTTTTCTTTCGAGCTTCAGTTGTGAAGCTATGGGTTGAATCGAGCCAAGAGAGTGAGGGGGATGAATTCTCTGAGAATGGACGAAGCTGTAGGTGAAGGTAGGAAGGGAAATGGTGGCCGGACGGCGGAGAACGGTTCTCGCCGGTCCGGGTTGCCGTCTGGTGCGAACCGGGTTCGAGCAAGGAAGACGGTGGCACTGTAGCAGGCGCGTGAGGCCCACGTGCAGCCACTTTGGGCGGCGCATGGGGGCGCGTGGGGAGGAATCCGGTCAAGCGTCCAACATGAGTTTAGTCCTAAATGTTCTAATGAATCCAATGGTACAGTTTTCGGGTTAATCGGACGGTGTTACGGGATGGTTCGGGAATCCGTACAGTTTAGGGTTTAGGATTAAAATATGATTAAATTCCCGAAAAATTGGGGAAAATAGGGAAGGTATCCTTGATGTTATTGTGACCCTATTTGGTATCTATTGACAGGACGGGAGACACCAGAGACGGTTGAGGAGCGCACGGAGCGCGAGTGACGTGTTGTAAACTGTGAGTGGACTCTTTCTTACTTACGAGCATGCCTAACTGTTTTTATTAATGTTTTATGCTTTTATGTGTGTTTATATGTGATTGAGATGTTTGCACGTTTTTCGAGACGTTTTGGGATTTTGCACGTTTTTCGAGAAAAAACGGGTTTTCAGAGTTTGATGTTATAATTCAGAAATTTAACCTAAAAACGTTTTCTGATGATGGTAAATAGGTTGTGGAATATGATTTGGGATTTTCCTATGGTTTTGTTATGAACATGGATCTTTTTCCGGATTTGGGTTCGGATTGTCGGTTCTGAACGCCGGAAGGGCTTCGAACCGGGGATTTCGAATTCGAATTTGGCGATGGATTTTGAATTGGTTTTACACTGGATATGGATTGGATTTGCTGGATCTGGATATTGGGTTTAAAGACCCGGATATTGATTGACGGGGGACGGGCCCGGATTGAGTTTAAAGACTCGGGAGTTTAAAGACTCGGATATTACGATATTACCCCCATAGGCCTATTGAGTTTAAAGACTCGGGAGTTTAAAGACTCGGATTTACATGTGAGGCCTGGTTGAGTTTAAAAACTCGGATAGGTCCAGCAGGTTTGATCGGGAAAAGTGGTTTGATGTTTATGCTCTGGTTTCTATATCAGTTTTATAGTGTATCTGTTTCTTATGGTGTTTATAGTGTTTCTGTTTCTTATGATGTTTCATATTATGACTTTTCTAATACTTCATTGGCATGCCTGGTTTTAAATCGGAGGGAACAAATGATTATATTTCCTTACTTTGATTTGATGGTAAACGGTTTTAAAAATTTTATTCCTTTCGGTCCACTCACACCTTCTTTTTGTTCAAATTCCCTCCAGGTCGTGGTGATAGCGCTGGGGTGAACGTTGAGGCAGATATCGAGGCATATGGGCTTCCGACGTTCTTCCGTTGCGGACTTAGACTTGTAGGACTTTTGGTGCCCATTTTGTAGAACTATGCTCTGGCTTACTGTTGTATATATTTACTCCTTCGTCTGATGGTTATGCTTATAGTTGTATTAAGTTTATTTTTGGTATTGTAAGTGTGATTGTCAGACGGGAGCAGGGTTCATCCCGAGTATCGAGGTGATATTTGGGACGGGTCCTGACAGGTTGGGCAGCTGGGAACTGCGGGAAAACCAGGAGTGAAAAGCAGGGAGGTCGTGAGAATCGTGGCGGTGGCGGCCGTGTACGGGGCAACTGAAACCGTGGTGGTGTCGTGCGGGTTGCGAGGAGTCAACCACTACCAGCGGAGCTCACGACGGCGACAGGTTGCAGGTAATTTCTATTCCCCCGTGTCTATGCTCTGTTTTGGCCGTGAACTTCAAATCGGAAGTTGTGGCCTGAGAGGTTGAATCGAGAGTCTAGAGGAGTCTAGGGAGTTCAGTCGAGTCCAGGGCGTCGTTCGGTTGTGTTGCCGTGACGGGAGGTGCACGGTGGTGGTTGGCACGACGGAGGGACTCTGTGTGCCCTGTTTTCCCGTTTTGGTTCAAACCAAGAGTCGTGATCCTAGAGACTGAGTCGAAGGTCTAGGAGAGTCGGGTTAGGTTCCTTGAGGTCCTAGGAACCGTCTGGTGTTACCACCGTGAAGGGAGGTTACCTGGGCGGCCGGAGAGGAAAACAGAGGAAGTAGGCCGTCTGGTTTCGAGTCTGAGTCGACGGTGTAGGGGATGTGTCGAGTTGATTGGAGGATGGGGATGCTTAGAGTAAGGTTGGACGAAGCTATAGGAGAAGGAAGAAGGTGTTTTGGTGCAGGCACAGCGGAGAACCGTTGACGCCGGTTCAAGCTGCAGCCTACTGTGTTGAACCGGGTCGACGTGAGGTTGAAGGTGCACTGTAGCTGGCGCGTGAGGGCCACGCGCAGCCACTTTGGGCGGCGCGTGGAGGCGCGTGCGGCGGTTCTGGGAGAAACGGTCAACATGGTTTTTGGTCCAGGAGTTGTGGTGAGTTCAATGGAGTTGGTTTCGGGTCAATCGGAAGTCGTTTGAGTGTAGTTCCGCGAGGGTGAAGGTTTAGGGTCCCGGGTTTTAGGTTTTCGATTCGGGGATTTTTGAGGGAATTTAGGTAACCTTCGTAGACGTGTTAGTGACGTAATTTGACGGTGATTGACAGGATCGGGATTTCCCGAGGAAGCCGAGGAACGGGCTGGACGTGCGGGACGCGAGTAGGGCTCAGTACTGTGAGTGGACCCCTTCTTTAAACTCGAACATGCATAACTGTTTTCTATAATTGTTTTATGGTTTTGTTTATGGTTTCATATTTTTCGAATATGTTTTGTTGGCTTTACATGTTTGCACGTTTTACGAGGAAGTACAGTTTTAGCACGTTTTACGAGGAAAGGGTGATTTTGGAAAGATAAATGATTTCCATGATTTTAAGGGGGTTTTGGGACATGATTTTGATAATCAAGTTTTCGATTTTAGAATCGGATTTCGGAAAGCGAGATTTGGTTTTAAAGTTGGAAAGTGATTTTCCGGATTTGGGTTCGGAATGACGGTTCTGGATTCCAGAATGGCTTCAGACCGGTGATTTCGGATTCGGGTTTGGATGTGGATTGATAAATGATTTTCAATGGTTTTGGGATTGGATTTGCTGGATCTGGTTATTGGGTTTAAAGACCCGGATATATGTGACGGGGGACCGGCCGGATTGGGTTTAAAGATCCGGATTGAGTTTAAAGACTCGGGAGTTTAAAGACTCGGATATATTGATTTTCCCCCGTAGGCCTTGAGTTTAAAGACTCGGATATGATTAAGGCCTGGATTGAGTTTAAAGACTCGAGAGTTTAAAGACTCGGATAGGTCCAGCAGGTTTGATGGGAAAATGATGATTTGCTGTTTATGGTTTCTGATACGGTTTTATGATTCACATGCTGTGGTTTTTCTAACTGTTTTATAGTGTTTCTGTTTCTTATGATGTTTGATGAGCATTGATTTATAACTGTGTTCATAACTATTGGTTGTGCATGTGGCTTTCAAACGGAGGGTTAAAATCGGTTTTCTGATAACTGTTTTAGAACTTTTCTTTTATTATGGTCCACTCACACTTTTGTTTTAAATTGCCCTCCAGGTTGTGGAGCTAGCGCGGGGTCTTAACGTCGAGGCAGTGTCTGAGGCATCGAAGTGACGAGCGGGATTTTCGAGTGCTTAAGTTTTCCTCCGCGTGTATGTATCTATTGTCGGATTTTGTTTCTTTGTATTTTTGTACTAGGCTCTGTAAACGATAACGTTGGGATATTCAGTTAAGGACTCCTGCGTTTGACTGGGTTTGCATGAGTTTTACTGGAGTTTTGTGTCGGGGAGTCAAACGGGAGCGGGATTTACCTCGGGTTTCGGGGTGAAACCGGGGTGGGTCCTGACAACGTGCGTGCTACCCGGGTCTCAATCCGAGTCTTCTCAAAGTCAAGGTCAATGTCCGCAGACCACTGACCCTACCCGAGGTAATAGTAACCATAGCCTTCCTGAGAGTAAGGAACCCAACTGGGGGGGGGGGGGGGTGACTCCACTCAGTCGGTGCTCCGTGACTACTCCGGGGTCCACCCAGGCCAACGACCCTCCCCGGAGGAGATAATAGAAGTAAAGGAAGGTAGATGAACATATATATACATAACATAATATCCATGCCCGGTTCCCCTGAACCGTCATGTACCGTAACAACATAACCAGGGTAACATGCCGGTTCCCATAAACCGTCATGTACCATAATGACCAACAAGGGTTCATGCCGGTTCCCATAAACCGTCATGAACCACAATGACCTTTCCAGAGTACATGCCGGTTCCCATAAACCGTCATGAAGTTGGAAATCTATCTAGGGTCCCTGACCCGAAATCATAAACCGTAAAGTGACTGGGTCTCGTGCCCGAACATAGGACATCAGTTGGGCGCCGTGCCCGGAATCTGAGGTCATATGCCCGAGACAAAACCAAATGGGTCTCATACCCGAATTTATCAATCCAAATCCAGTTCATTTAAATCAATAAAGAAATACAGACCCGTATAAGCACCGTATAAGGCCGAAACCTCGAAATACGTGCTTATATGTAACCACATACAAATGCACCCATGGAATTACAAACAAGCATTTAAAACATATAATAAACATTTATGCATGCACCAATTTAGAAAACAAGGTCCACTCACAGACCGTCCGAGCTGCCGCCTCGATTTACGTGCCATACGACTCCCCGAGCCGATCACCGTCACCGGGACTCCCAAACCTGTCCAAATCGTAATAGAAGGTTACTAATTACTTAATTAACCTCCCACTAAAGCCCCGTAATTTTCCCGTATTTTTAACTATTTTTAATCCCGAACCTAAACCTTCCGATGCCCCGAAACATATCGAGACGGTGTCTGATCGACACGAAACCAGTCCCAAAATGTTCGTTACATCGAATAGAAGATTTCGTATGTTTGGAACCTTCCCCAGATTCCCTCCCACGCGCCCTCACGCGCCGCCTGAAGTGGCTGCGCGTGGGCTTCAGGCGCCTGCTACAGTACCTGCTTACGTCATCGCTGACGTCAGCATGACGTCATCTGACAGCTGTCAGGTCTGACATGTCAGACCCTGACAGGTGCCACGTGTCAAGCTCCCATTGGTCCACGTCACTGTGCTGTCAGTGCCACGTGGCAGTCTTACATGTGCCACGTGTCATCACGGCACTGGTCCACGTCAGTGCCACGTGTCAGCCCCTGATTGGGCCACGTCACTGACATGTCAGTGCTGACTGTGCACTGACATGTGACACGTGTCGGCTGATGAGTGGTCCATGTCACCTGACAATCTGACAGGTGCCACGTCATCATGCCACGTCACCACCTTCAACCACTCGACGGGTCGACCCGAACCCTGCAACCGGGTCGCCGTGACCCGCGACTTGACCCGGCCGGTTCTCCGCCGTCCGGCCACCAAAATCGTTCTCGTTAGTCCCATTCTCTTTGTCTCTCCCTAACCTAGAGTTCTAGGACCTTAGAATGGAAGGGAAACATAAAAAACTAACCCTTCAAGATTGGCTATGGCGGGTGAGTTTTCCCCCGCCGTTCACGGCCGTTCCAGGCCACCCCAAGCCCCAAAACCAATCCTACTGAGCTCCTAGGACTACCAGCAACCTAACCCAATCCTTGGAATCAGCTAAAAACCATTAAAACACAATTTCAAATTTTTGAACATTTTCTTACCTCACGGGTTCGACTCCCCGCCGTGGCCACCGCCGTCCCCGGCCGTGGCTTGCCATCCTCAGCCTCTCACCACTTCCTCACGGTCATATTCATTGTAGCACACTCACAAGATGAGTGATGGAGGTGGGAAATATGTGTGTTTTTGTTTTGAAGAAAATGGAGAAAATGGTGAAGGGGGGGTTTCGGGTGTGAGGAAACAAAGAAGAAGGAGATGATAGCTGATGAGAGAAGAGAAATGGAGGGTGAGGATTTAAAGATGAGTTGAAATGGATGGTTAGGATTAATGGTTGGTGGATTTGATTATAAAATTAATTAAATAATATTAATTAATTATGTAGATCCACATTTTGGGGGAGTTAGCCAATAGGATGAGTGACACTTGTCACTCATCCATGGGACCCACTAAAATATCTACCCAATCAGATTTCGCCAAATCATCCCCGTCTCGAAGTTCGTGCATAGTGAAATCGAACTTCCGTGGCCCATAACTCTCTCGTTCGAAGTCCGATTTCAGTGTGCCGCCTGTCTATGGATTCGTATCGTCCTTATCTACGTAACGGTCTTTGGCCCTCGGCCATCGGACCTCCCGGTCAAAAAGTCAACATTTGACCCCCATTTAACCAAAATTACCAAAATGCCCCTAAACTTCCGAACGTCATAACTTCCTCCTCGAACGTCGGAATTGAACGTGCCACCTGTTTATGAACTCGTGACGTCACGAACTACGTCACGGTTATCGGTCAAAGTCCATTTGACCGCCCGATTGAAAAGTCAACGTTTTGCCACCACTAGGGGCAAAACGGTCATTTCGCATCGTTCGTCCGATTTCGCCCAACTAATCACGGATTAGCCTCACTAATCGTGATTAGTCACTAATCTAATCCTGGAATTTGGGACGGGTCGTTACATGGTCGATGGTGTGGGTTATGCATGAATGTGGGCTAGTGGCTAGTGGATGAGTGACACTTGTCACTCATCCATTGGTTGCTGAAAAGTAACTGGCCCACTAGAGACAAAACTGCACTTTTTGTCTCGTAAAACGTGTCGCCGTAAATAGTATCCCGAAACTTCCGTGAACCGTAACTTCGTCGTCGAACGTCCGAATTCGACGTGCCGCCTGTCTATGGATTCGTATCGTCCTTATCTACGTAATAGTCTTAGGCCCTTGGCCATCGGACCTCTTGGTCAAAAAGTCAACTATTTGCCAAAATTTAACTAAAATTACCAAAATGCCCCTAAACTTCCAAACGTCATAACTTCCTCCACGGATGTCGGAATTGAACGTGCCACCTGTCTATGAACTCGTGACGTTACGAACTACGTCACGGTCATCGGTCAAAGTCCATTTGACCGCTCGAATGAAAAGTCAATGTTTTGCCCATGCCTAGGGGCAAAACGGTCATTTTGCATCGTTCGTCCGATTTAGACTAACTAATCACCGATTAACCTCACTAATCGTGATTAGTCACTAATCTAATCTAGGAATTCGAGACGGGTCGTTACAAAAATGATATCAGAGGACTTAATTCAATCTCAGTTTGCAGCATCTCGAGTTAGAAAGATGAATTCAAATTTTTGAAACAATTTGAAGGGTCTCGGGTTCTTGGGTGTTCCTTCCCCTTTTTCTTTCGTTTTCCTCCCAATCTCATCCTCTCCATTCCTTTCCAGTCTTTCCCTTTCATCCGTTCTTAGTTGTGATCAAGCAGAGAATAAGAGATCAATGGATTTTGTGTAAATTTATAGGGTACTCTCTCTGTTTTTCCAAAACACCCGCACAGGTTTATACACAATTTGTTTTCCCAGTTGCAATCCACACCGTCCATTACATGTGCCCCATCATCAAATCCAGCCACTAATCTTCTTCTTAGAGTGACAAATGTCACTTAATAACTAATCCTCATCCAATTAGGCTGAATCAGCCACTTAAACCATTTAATATCAATTAATATCAGCTAATTGCACCGTTAAGGACTTTGAATGCCCAAATGACCATTTTACCCTTCACGTCACAATTTACCATTTCGCCCCTAAACTTTCCAGACCCACAACTTTCTCGTCCGAACTCCGATTGACGCATGCCGCCTGTGTACGGATTCAGCGTCTCGAGACCTATCCAACAGTACTTACGGAAAGTCCAATTACGGTCCCGATCAAAAAGTCAACAAATGGCCCATTTTTAACCAATTTATCGAATTACCCTTTTAGTTCCGAACATCATAACTTTTTCCTCGAATGTCGGAATCGGGCGTGCCACCTGTCTATGAACTCGTGACGTCCCAAATTATGTCACAGTCATCGGTCAAAGTTCGTTTGACCTCTCAAACCAAAAGTCAACCTTTCGCCCAATTCCAGGGGCAAAATCGTCATTTTCCTTCAATTTTCCAAATTTTCCTTTTTCAAATTTCCGGGGCGTTACATTATTCCCACAATGTCTTGGAATCAAACTGTGCTCTTTCTTCTTATAGTCCTCTAACAATCCTTGAATCTTTTTTCCCACAAGATGGCCATTCCACAATCGACCTTCCTCACTCCTCCTAACCTCAAGCTGTGATGTGTTACCTCAACTTTTCCAAAACATACTAGATAAGCTTAGCTGTATACAACACAATTTCCTTGTTGAATGCTTCTGACAGGTCGTTTAGAAGAATGTCGCATCTAATATCAGTTTTGAAAGGGGTATGAGCTCTTTCATCTTCTTCAGCTTTGCTTCAAACAGAGGAATGGTGGTGGCCCATGAAATTGCATCCATTTTCTCTTTGAGCTCCAACCCAATATAGATTTGTTTCAAGTTTTCATGTAGATACTTTAAACAATGGCGGTGCTCTGCGTCAGGGAAGATCTAAGAAATTGCCTTAACCAAACCTTTATGCTTGTCCGTCATAACCAAAAATCCATTGTTATTTTCCAGACATAAATCTTGCTACAAAATCTCCAAAAATCACCTTTATCTGCTCAAATTTTCCAGTTCACATACATATGCCACGGGAAACATCCCATTATTTACATCCACTCCAATTGCTAATAAAATTTGGTCTGGGTGAGTGCCTTTGATGTGGCACACATCCAAGCCTATGAATTCTCTCCATCCAGTTATCCATCATTCTTTACAAGCCTTGAAGCAATAAACCCTCCCAAATCTAGTAATCTCATCAGCCTCCAACTCAGATTTTATCACCACGGTTGAACCAAGATTTTTCTTCAAGAGTTGTGGATAGTATTGTAATGACCCGACCTTCATTTATCGGGTTTTTTGTGAAAAAAAAACTTGTGAAATTACCATTTTACCCTTAGTCGGGCCTGTTAGTCACTTTTAGCTCGGGATTAATGTCGTCGACATTTCTTGGATTAATGGGTAAGTCTTGGACTCATGAGTCTACGGACAGGTGGCACATGCGAATTAGGGTTCATTTAAGGATTTTACGGTTTTCGGAGCACTTGGGGGCATTTTGGCCATTTGGGCACATGAGATATTTTGAGGGAAGGAGTTTCTAGAATTTTTCAGTCTTTTTCCCACACACACCCTTTCTTCCCATCATGTTCTTTCTCTCTTGACCCGTGAGAACCAAAACCCAAACCAACAATTATACTTCCATTTTTTTTCATATTTATTCCTCAAACTAGTGCCATTTTCAAGTTCCTTGCACCCTTGTGATCAAGATCACTAAAAAACCAAAGGAGAAATGGCACGGGAAAGGCTCAATCCGAGAAGAAGAAAAACCAGAAACTTACGAGCTCGATTTCGAAAAATCCAAGAAAGTTCTCTTAAATCTAGGTTCAGATTTATATTTCTTGGCTCAAGTAGATGGATTTAGACTATTAAAATTTGGTTAAGATTTGAGTAAGTTATGAAGGTTTGAAGGTTTGAGCCTCAATGGCGGTTCCCGACTCATGGATGATGTCAGGGATTACGTATGCAGTGACATTAGTGATGATGTCAGGGATTAAGTATGCAGTGACATTAGTGATGATGTCAGCGATGATGTTAGCAGCACGTGGGCATATGGGGGTGGCGCGTGGGGAAGGCTGTCGACATTTCCCCGACGTTTGGAAGCGTGTGGGCTCTATTCTTGAGACACAACGACATGTTTCCTATAGTTTTTGACTTCCTAAATCCAATGATGGTGGTTTCAAGTCGATCAGAGGTCTTTTAGGGCTAGTTTTAGACATTTTTAGCCTTGAGTTGCGTGTTTAGGACATGTGTACTATCCCAGAGATTAGGAGATTTTAATGAAAGGTTATTTGGGATGTTAGTGGCCCTCGGGTATGATTGTTGACAAGCTAGGTAGCTCTGGAGACCTTGGAAGAGCGTACGGTTCTTGACGGAAACATCGCAGTTATCCAAAACTTTTAGACGCTTTTTTGGACTTTTAAGAGACAAGTCGACACACTCCACTATGACCATACTATGACCACACACCACCCCAATGACATTTTGAACATTATTCAGTTCACATTTACACCACAAGTTTTCAAAATCGACACAACACAAAGCGACATTAAGATAAGACAAAGCACAACAAGTAAACACACATCAATTAACATCAATATCACTAAAAAAAAATACTATCCCTATATCAACAAAACACAAGTGAAGTCAGAGCCAAACACGACAACTAAACAATTATAATCATATCCAATTACTATATATGTCCCTAACCACAACAGAAACACGAAATCTAGCTTCCAAACTTACCATAATCAGGTTCATCTTCCAACTCCAATCTCTTTAAAGACCGCCTTACCATCCTATTGAAACCCATGAAAGTCCCAAGAACAATCACTTTCGATTTCCGCCTTTCTCCAAATTTCCCAGAAACCCTAGCAGCCCAGAATTTGCCCCAATTTGATTCCCTCTCAAACTCGCAATTTTGCATTTCATCTCACCGAACATGTCCGCTACAAATAGGTCCCATATACGCCACACTAGTGTCACATCTACAATTTTAGACAAAAATACTCTTATTGTAAACGTCGTTAGTGTGTTCACCTGTTAAATGGTGCAACACACTTAACGTTATACTCATTACTGGTGCAAAGTTAAATGAATTTCCGTTTCTAGTGCATTTTAAGATATTCTGACGCGTTCCTGATTTATTTACAATAAAAAAATCAAAATATAATTATTGGAATTTTGAATAAATATCAATATTGTCAGGGTCTCATTGATGAAGAGCCCAAAAGGTTGTACCCAAAGAACATGAGACATGTTGATAAAATAAAAGAAACAAGAACCATGAAGCAAGAAATCGGATTTCCTCAAACAATAAGCTGAACCATGTTGAGCAGTCTTGAGCTTCACCTGTGGGCTAATTTGTAACTAATCAAGTTCAAACAATCCGTAAATTTCGTAAAATTAGATTGCTGAATCATACAAAGCAAATAAACCGAACCGAATACAATTAGACCAAACTGGGTCGAAGTCGGACCAAATTGGGCCAGTCGAACGCATTTTTGTATCCTAACCGAATGCGAGTCATGATGTGCATGTCAGCACAACGGAAGAAACTGAATATGGTCCAAGTCAGACATACACTGAAAAGTGGCACTTTCTAAAGGCATCATGATCAGAACGGATCTAATGGTCTCGGTTGCACAGGATCATGCTTCCCAAGGCTCCAACCACCCGCTTCCGTTTTCCTCTGAGGCTGAGCGTGACCCGCAAACCGTTCTCTCTTCTCCTAGCTCGATTCCAATTTTCGCGCTCTTTGAGGTTTATCTTAATGAATCCTAATTTCGAATCCTGAATCCACATCGTAACTTTAGATTTAATTTTAGGGTTTCTGAATGGAGCATTCTAATTCTCCGTCGTCAAATTCCACGGATTCCTCCATCTCCAGTGAGTTGCTCTCTCCCTATGCAGCTTCTTCAATTGCTTCGCATTTTTTCTGCAATTTAAATTTTTACAAGAAAAAGTACAAGTAGACAAATATTTTTCAATTTTTTCTTTTGGTATAAAAACATGATGAACTACTCACCCGAGAAGGGGAAATTCAAATGGAAATGAAAAGGTTGCATATTTTTGTTCCATTTAGATTCAAATACAAACAAAAATCTATCTTTTATAAGTAGGTGTATATCCATTTAATTTTTTAAACAAATTCGGAGTACAAACTTACTTCTTTGTTTCTTTTTCAGATTGCATATCTTAATGTTCATGTAATTTTTAGTCAGCAGCAGCAGCATTAGCTAATTAAATTGAATTTTGATCTTTTAATTGCTCAGGACTCCGTGAGAAGCATCACCAGGAACTGGAAAACTTAGCATTTACAACACAACCATTAAAGACAATAAAGTATTTTACTTTGGCTATTGCCCAATGTCTTCGACGATTTATGACAAATGGTGGTTGGTTTGTGCTTCTAATTATGTTAGCAGGAGGGATAGGAATTTTTACTGTGACAGTTGATGGATCTGAGGGAGAGGTATACTTCCAGGGATGCAATTTAATGCACAGTTGCATTTATATTGTTGGTTATAGATTGAATATTTCATTCATTCAGATTGCATAATATTCTTTGTATGAGTTGTTGAGATAAAAGTCTCCCTTGGTATGTTTGGATGGGAGCTTAAAGTTCCAAGATTTCAGGCAAAATTAGTTTAAAATGAGGAACTTCAAAGTTCCAAGGAATTTGAAAATGATTAGATGCAAGACAATTAGATGGGATTTGTAACACCTTGATAGACGTCACTTTGGAAATCCCTTGTTTACCGAGTTTGCCATGCACATGTGGGTGCCCCTTTGTTTGTAATGCATTTATTACTAATACAGCCTAAATTCCTTGGAATTTTAAAGTTCTCCATCCAAACATAACCTTAATGAATGGTTTATTTAATTGAATTGTTTGTTTATTCCGATTAGTATACTCGCTTCTTTCAATAATGTTCATATATTTTTGGAATTTTCTTTACTGATTTTGTGCTTGATCACATTGCAGCATCTTCAAGAGCTTGTTCGTTATCTCCAATTTGGACTCTGGTGGCTGGTTCTTGGTGTAGCATCTTCGATTGGTCTTGGTAAGTATGAGTTATCTTCAATTGTGACTCTGATGGGTAAAGTTGACCTCTTCACAAATTCTCCTGTTGAAACTTATTTACACATTGAACCAAAATGTTGAATTAACCATTAAGAATGATGCAAGCACATAAGTTTTTCATAAACTCCTGTTGGTGAAGAATTCTCTTCTGTAACAAAACTAAATATTTTATGCAGGATCTGGTTTGCACACATTTGTGCTGTATTTGGGGCCTCATATCGCTCTGTTCACCATGAAAGCTGTGCAATGTGGCAGAGTTGACATAAAAAGTGCCCCATATGACACCATCCAACTGAAAAGTAGTCCTTCATGGCTGGATAAAGATTGCTCTGATTATGGTCCCCTCTTATATTTCTCACAGCACAGTTCAAGGGTTCCACTTAGTAGCATATTGCCTCAGGTTCAGTTAGAGGCTATTCTTTGGGGAATTGGAACTGCACTGGGGGAGCTTCCTCCATATTTCATATCAAGAGCTGGTAACTAACAATAATCTATGTTTATGCACTCAGTGGTTAAATATTTTTTGACAAGGTCTGTAATCGTTGCGGTAAAATTTCTTGGCAGGGAGAGCCTGTTAGAAAGACTTCATCTAGTCTAATTTTATCCATATAGTTATATAAAGGGAATTCTTATTTTGCATCTTTTCTTCTCGACAATATATGGGTACTTAGCCTTATGTAAAGAAAAAAAATAATGCACGCACTAAGATCATTACTCGACATCTGCATTCCTGAATGGCACCTTTAGAATAGTTTTCATGCACTTTTTGGGTAGTTGAGAATTTCTTAAATACCGGAAATGGTTGAACAGTTAGGTATGTCCTTTCAATTGGTTGACGTATATTTTAGTGGAACTTTTTGCGTAATGCATTTGTCTTATCACCTAGCAATATATTGAGACTTATATCTGCTCATGCATGCATGTGGTGATGTTCATCTTTTAATTATTTCATGGCCCTCTATAGCTCAGGTCGTTTTCTGGATTATTTAACCTGAGTACCTGACTACATACTGTAAGGGTGAGGCTTGGATACGTTTGAACCACTAATTTCCTGAGTTCACTTAATTTATGTTTAAGTGCAGCCCGTATATCTGGTGAAAAATTGGAAGTCATGAAAGAGTTGGATTCTTCAACTGAAGATAATGGAGTGTTAGCTAACCGCCTGAACTGGATCAAACTATGGCTTCTTTCACATACCCAATATCTGAACTTCATAACTATATTGGCTCTTGCCTCGGTAATTTCTCTATTATAGAAAAACTTTTGTAGTATCTGTTATTGCCCGAATGGGAATGTAGTTTGGATACCCTCTTCTCTTGAGTTTAATTGCACTTGTGGGGTTGCCTCTTTCTTTAGAGTGCCTTATACTTGCTTAATCGTTTTTTTTTCTTGAAAATATTGTTAGATCTTGATGGTATTTTTCCAAAATAATGTTCAGGTACCAAACCCACTATTTGATCTTGCTGGTATAATGTGTGGACAATTCGGCATTCCATTCTGGACATTCTTTCTAGCTACAGTGATTGGAAAGGCATTAATCAAGACTCACATACAGGTTTGTTGACTTGAAAGATATTTCAAAACTCTGAAAGCTTCTGGCTGTCTACTCATTGATGGTTGCTTTCAAGTGCATGAATTTGTATCTAGCTGGATCATGTGGTGCTAGATGTTATAAGTGGTAAACTTCATCCTACCAGAGAAATCTGTTAGGTTCTCAAAACACAAGTTTATGTAAATTAAGGTGGTTATGTTACCATGTAATTGCAGACGATTTTCATCATCACGGTTTGCAACAATCAACTTCTCGACTTGGTAGAGAATAATTTGCTTTCGTTGTTCAGCCTTTTCCCTGGATTTGGCTTGGTTGTGCCTGACCTCATCACGAAACTCCATACGTTGAAAGACAAGTATATGAATGTCTCTCCGGTCCCCTTAAACAGCAAGGTAGTGTTTTCGATTATGTGGCATTGTGGCTTTAGTATCTCTATGCTTTGTCCTTATTTATTTATGATACATTTGTTCTCCATTTTCTGCTTTCAGGAGAGACAGTGGAACTTATCATTTGGTTCGATTTGGAACACCGTTGTGTGGCTCATGCTCATGAACTTCTTCATCAAGATTGTGACAGCAACTGCGCAAACCGTACTCAAAGAAGAACATGAAAAGGAGTTGACTGCATTGTCCAACAATCTAAATAGGGGAACAAGAAAAAGAAAACAAGGAAATAGTGGAACGAGAAAAAGCAAATAGCCGTGATTGCAGCCAAGCATCTGATTGAAATTTTCAAAGGTCATTCAGATCTGATTATTTTGTCCTCCTTTTCCAATACTCAAAAGCTTGGGAATATTAAGACAATCTTTCTTTTAAATCTTCCATGATTGTTTCTCCCAAAGCTTTTTCCTCCCAACTCATCTCTGTTTCAGTTTTGTACAGATCATAAGACTTACACATTTGATTAATTAATTTATTTTCATGGTTTCAAAAGCAAAAACTATAATGCTAAGCATAACCCAGGTGGGTTTCCCATCTGAGGTCCTGGGAGAATTGAGAGATGGCAGCTCTTGGGTCACCTTCAGCAATGGACAAGTAGTAGTGAGCTGTTGCATCATCAACTTGCATACTTCTCTTCAGTGACTCAATCACCCTTTTCTTGCTGCTCTCCAAAACAAAGGAAGAACCAGAGCTAGAGCCGCCGCTGGTGGTGGTTTTCTGGTGGGGACTGCCATCCAAATACAGCACTGCCATTTCTCTCTTAGCATAATTATCCACTTCAACATAGCATGTAGCTTGCACTAGAATCTCAGGGTTGCTTACTGGGATCAACAATTTCTCACGAGAGTATATTCCATGCTCGCTCATCATGTTGTTCAAGCGTTTTATGTCCATCACCTGATCACCACATATGAGAAATTGAGGTAAATCTTTTTCATTTTCTGATTTTTCTTGGCAACCAAACAGATGGTAACTGATAAGAATCGAAAGGTTGAAAATTTTGTTTACCTGAACTGAGTACTTGACGGCGAGACTGGCGATGCTGTCGCCGCTGACAACCCGATGCGAAATCGCGAATTTTCCGAGAGAATTGTCTCTCCAGAAGCTTCGAGACGCGGGCTTTCCGACGAAGTGCTTCAGATTCCAAGGGGCTTTGAAGACTTTGGCCATGATCTCCTGATCGGAGGCGACTGAGTTCCAGACTCGGCAGACACAGCTGGAGCGGGCGAGGTCGGGAATCGGGAGCTTCTCGAAGATGAGGCGCAGGGTATCGCGGCAATTCAAGGCCGAGAAGTGAGAGTTCATCGGAGATATGGTGGAGTCGGAGGAGTCCAGGGTCGTGGTTGCAGCAGCGGCGGCGGAGGCGGGGTTGAGAGGGTTGAGGATATCGTCGTCGTTTTCTTCGTCCCCGCAGCAACCCATTGTCGTTTAACAGAGCGTGAGCAAATGCTGGAGGGAGTTTTTCTGTAGCCTCGTCGGACAGTTGAGGGGCAAAAACGTAATTAAACGCGGGCATTAAACAGCCAACTAACTTTCGCGGTTGGTTTGGAGTTTGGATTGTTTGAATTTGGAAATCATAATAATCAAGATTTTAATATTACGGTTTATAAGCATACGCTGAGAAAATCTGCACATTATGCATAAATAGGGAAGTATAATATTGACCACATCAATCCGCCTTCCTTTCTTAAATATAGAATACAAAATAATACAATACAACAACACACCTTCAAAGATTCATCAAACCAAACCGTCTTCACCGAAGCAATCTTGTAGCCTAGAGCCCTGGCTTCGAATTTTTGAGCATCCATGGCAGAGAAAAAGTATGATTCAGTGGCCTAAAATTTCATTCTATCACAGCTGCTGACCGGGGCAAAAGGAAATTAAAGGACACAAGGAAAAAAAAAAACTCATCAACTTCACCATCCATGACCATGGCCGAGGCCGAATGCATCAGGATAGCCAGCTCCATGACCATGACTATGATGGTGGTCGTGCCCGTCGTCAAGGCCATGATGATGATGATCACTGTTTTGTGCTTCTTCAAACATCTTCTGAATGTGCTCAGGGATCGGCTCTTCCTCGACCTTTCGGACAGATGCAGGCAACGAGGACACGAAATAAGCTATGTTTTCAGCTACCTCAGCGGCTGCGTCCTCCTATATCATACAAAGGAATTAAACAGGTTAATGAAACTTTGACACGACAAGAATACGAAGATTTGAAACGGTTATTTCTTGAGATACTTGACATGTATGTTGTTCACCGCAATGCTAAGTTCATCCATAAAAATGGAAAGTAAAATCAAACTCTTTGGCATACAGGGATGTTGATACAAAAGAAATATGCATGATGACTAATTTGGATGAATTTACATGAAGACTTGTACTAAAATCAATGAAAGTTTGTAGCCAACAAAAATCAAACACGGCAAGGAATGAAGTCTCATCCTGAATTGTTAATCGTAATTGTCACTGCCCTAGATTCATGGCCTACAACTACAAGCATTTAAAACTTTCACTAAACAATTAACATCTTTGGTTCCAGTGAAAGTAGTTATATTTGTAAAAGAAGTACATACGCATGTTGAAAGGGCAATGAAAAAAAGGAATACATAAGTTAAAAAGCATGGAATAAGATTCCACGAAAAGCAGGTCTTCTTGTCTCAAATTCAATAGAGATTTGAATGCCCACACGAAGAAAAAAAAAAGGCAAAGAAAAAGAAGAAAGTGAATGAAAATATACCTCAATCCCATCATAACTTAATTTTTTAACCATCAAAATACAAGGTTGCCCATGAATTTGCAAATAGTGAAAGTCTATGAATTTTGTCTATGGAAATGCAGATCTTAAGCCTCGTGTTCGACTGCCTAGATTCAGATGCCTATCCACCCTAGCCATTTAGATTTAGTAAGTAATATTTTTAAGATTTCAACAAAAAGCAGTGTCATTTCGGTATTTACCAACATAAATCATAAACCAAGCCAAACCATACAGCAGCTTCAAATTTGGTAAGGTTGGTATAAATCCTTCCACAAACCACTTAATACATTCTACAATTTCAAGCTGGAACTATCTGGATATACTGATGCCAATATCTGAATAAACCACTTAACACATTCACACATTCTACATTCTACAATTTCTTGCAGCCATAAACATCTATTTGAAAGGCTATACAAACTCAACTTCAGGACTTAGCAGCGAGATTGCCTATCTTCACTGGAAACGAGTTCAACTGCATAACAATTTCCTAACTTCCTACCACTTGGAATTTGAAACGTGTATTATGCTACCCAAACTAAAACCATACAAATGTATCCCATCACATACTAGAAAAAAAGTAGTAGGTTATAATGAATATACAGAATCCTCACCTGAGGCCACCGTCCACCGGAATGGGTGACAAAAGTTGCCTGTGGAATTGCTCTTGCAACTCGGTTTCCTTCTTCACTCCATTCCTTAGACCAACTGGTAGACCAAAGAACTTGCATTGGCATGCCTTTGAGTCCATCCGAACCGCCCCATTCAGCTATATCAAAGCTATGATTCAACTTCTTCCCCATTCCAACAATTGCTCTTGTCCCATCCCTTCCTTTTAAAAGAAGTCTATGCGCATCCACATCCAATACATTCACTCCCCTTGAGCAACTCATCTTAACCAACCATGTATATACATATGAAAACCTCAACACAAACTCTCTAACCACCGGCACTCCCAGAACCCACAAAGGCAAAGCGCCCATTGATTTGGATGAGGTATCAATGAGAGTCACACTCCTCACTGATTCCGAATTCTCCAAAACCCAATTGGCGACCATCCCCAAAGCTGAATCATGCAACACTAAATGCACAGGAGCCAAACCCAAGGTCTCAATTACTTGTCCCAACACCTTACCAATCTCATCAGGACCCAATTCAATTGGCTTCACAACCTTTTGTTTCGATGCCCGAGCTTCTATTTCTTCATATGGAATCTGTCCAGTTTCAACTATCTCATCAAATGCCCAAAACAGACCCTTCTCTTGAATTTCACTATACACATACCAAAACCTCCCTAAAATCCCAGTCGATCCCTCTCCAATCTCTACCACCGATTTATCCGAAAACCCATTTCCCGGTAAATCAAACACAACCGCACGAACCCCTTTAGAACCTAAAGATTCAATAACTTTGCGAAAAGAGAAGGAGCTAAGACCCAGCCCATGAACGATTAAAACATTTTCTGATGTTAAAGGACCTTGCTCGGTAGAAAAAACTTCAAAGGGGTTTTGGTTTGGGTGAGCTTGGACCTTTATAGTGCGACCCTTGGAGTAGTGTTGACGAAGAGATGCGGGCAAGCTCAAAAACCAAGACTTTGGGTCTTGCGGGGAGAGAGAAGGGAAGGAAATGAAGAAGAGAGTGACCACGGAGACTGTGAGGGTGAAGTAGAACCAGAAAGCGAATGGATTTTGACCACTTTGAGGTGCTTTTGGTGGAGGCGAAGTGGGTTTTGAAGATTGGGTTGGTTTGATATCCGATGGCCGCTTCGTAGGCTGCTGTCGAGGTTGGTCATCCTCTTCTTCTGTAATGATCACCATTGAGGAAAGTTGAAGCTTTGGGATCCGGGATATTTGAATTTGAACTGGAATTGGGTTTTGACTTTCGAGGGATTCAACTCCGATCGACAGAGTAGAACTGAAAAGTAGAGCGAGCTGGAGGGAGTGTAAAAAATAGTGTAAACTCTACGGTGAATCTCCAAGCTTCCTTTATTAGCGCCTTTCTTCATGTTTTTGGGCTTTGCTAGGCTTTTCTGTTGGGCTTGTATTTCTATCTTTCGGGGGGTTTTTCACCAGCCCAAAAGTTATTGAGCTTTATGAAATATAAAAAACTTTTCTTTTACGACAAGACTAAAAAAATACGGCAATTACATTCTAAGCAAAGCAACGTACACAAGAGATCTAAATCAGCGTAAAAAAAAAAAAAAGTGGTCATAAGAGAACAACCTTTCCATCTTGCAGCAAGGTTGGTTATAAGCACCGCCCAAGGCAATGGACTCTAAATAAGGCCTCACGATGAGAGTGAGACTCATTCTCACAATTATACAGAACATAAACGAGGTTATTATGCCTCCCAATGCAACATATTTTATCCGAAGTCGTTGATTTCATTTTGGGAGCAGGTAGTAGTACCAACAGTTAAACATAAAAGCAGGCCTACATAATTAATTCATTTAAGTTATTTATTTATTTTAAAAGATTAAAAATAATTTTATAAAGGGTATAATGTCGATGACTCAGTAATTTATTTTTTTTTCTTCAGATTAAAGGCGGTTAAAAATATTATGTCAAAATGACCGATAACACTTACCAAGAAGGAAGGACATGATCTCTAATTCCTTTCACAAGTTTATTATTATTGAACCTTGGATTAATATTGTCTTCGTTGGTGGTACATTTACCAATGAGTTTGGATGAGAAGGAAGTGACAGGTCGTTTTCAAGTTTACATTTTATATATAATAGTTTTCTGCACACGCTTATGCATACGATTTTTTTTAAAAAAAAATTTATAAATAAGAAGAAATAAAATAAATCTAAAAAAATAAAAAATGAGAGTGGGAGTAATTACACATTTCTTCTCCCTAAAAAAAACTACTCACTTTCATCATTAAGTTTTATTATTTAAAATATATCATTTTTCTATTTTATCCATATTTTTAAAATCATAATAAGGGTATTTTTGTCTAAAAATTTCGATGAAGCTTTTTTAAACCTCCTTAATTTTATAATAATATATTATATATATATATTCCCTTTTTATGGTCAATTTTAGTCAATTTGTTCTCAGCTGCAGAAAACCGTATCTTCTTCTTCCCTGTTTTGGGTCTGTGATAACCAATAACTGACGTCGTTTCAAAATCTCTCATCTTTTTATCTCGCCCGAGTTTTGCTACGATGCATTCACTGTCATCACAAGCAGCGCGCCCTCTGTTCCTTCCCTCCTTGCACTCTCGCTACCTCCGCTTCTCCTCTCTCTCGCTCCCCATTTTCCAAAATAATCCCAAATCCCACCCCGATTTTCTCACAATTCCCCCCAAAGCTCCACTCTTGACGATCCGAAATTGCACCTCAATCTCCGCCAAGCCGTCTTCGGAGCTCCGAAGCAAGCGTTTCAATTCCGACGCCGACGAGAAGCTCCGTGTCCTCCGCGAGCTTTTCTCCAAGCCTAGTATTGGCATCGACGCCTATATCATCCCCTCTCAGGATGCTCACCAGGTTCATTTTCGGGTTTTCAAGTTTTGAATTTTATTTCGTTTGGGTTTAATTTCAAATTTTAGGGATAGTAACTGTAAATGGCACTTTTTTTTTTTTTTTTTTGCTTCAGAGTGAGTTCATTGCTGAAAGTTATATGAGGAGGACTTATATATCGGGCTTCACTGGGAGTGCTGGAACTGCGGTTGTCACAAAGAATAAAGCAGCTCTTTGGACCGACGGCCGATATTTTCTTCAGGTGCCTTTTTGTTTCATTTTCATTTGTATACATTGTAATCTCTATTATTTTGAGTTGTATACTTTGTTGTGCTAGTATTCTTCGTCTTGAGCTGCGGTTGTTGCTAACTTTTACTCTTTCGTATGGGTAGGCTGAAAAGCAGCTGAGCTCAAGTTGGATTCTCATGAGGGCTGGAAGTTATGGGGTTCCTACGACTATTGAATGGTTGAATGATGTTTTGGCTCCTGGTGGGAGAGTTGGCATTGATCCTGTGAGCAATTCTTAGCCTTTTAAAAAGGGTGTTTCATATTTATTTCTAATAAGTTCTTACCATCATATAATGTCACTGGTGTTGGCTAAGTAAACTGCTTACGTTTGAAGTGTGGATTTTGACCAGCTCCTTGACAATGAGTTTCAGCCTAGTGATTGATCGGTTTTCATGTCATTTTTTTTTTGAAATTTGTGTGAATAATTTTATGTCATTTCTTATGCTTGCTTTATTTGTGATGCCACCTCCTTCGTATTGTGAAGGGAGCAGTTTCTGTTTTCTTCCGATGCTGCAGAGGAGTTGAAGCAGGGCATTGTGAAGAAGAATCATGAGTTGGTTTTCCTGTATGATCAAAATCTTGTGGATGTAGTATGGAGCGAATCAAGACCAAAGCCTCCGAACAAACCAGTTAGAGTGCATGACCTGAAATATGCTGGTGTAGATGTCGCATCAAAGTTGTTGTTTCTGAGGAATGAACTTGCTGATACTGGTTCAACTGCGATAGTCATATCTATGCTTGATGAAATTGCGTGGTTATTGAATTTGGTAAACCTCTGAACATATCTGTGGGGTATTTTAGGCAGAGATACATGGTGGCGCTGGTTGTCACCTATTTGTCAGAATTCTGGAGTATTTTTAACAAATATAAAATCGTGATTCACACTTATACATAAATGTTCATGCTTTTGTGTCCAATTTATTAATTCATATGGTGTGCCCATTTTTGTCTTTGTTTTTGCAGAGAGGGAGTGATGTTCCGCATTCACCTGTTATGTATGCATATCTGATTGTGGAGACTAATAAAGCAAAGTTATTTATAGATACTTCTAAAGTAAGCACGGAAGTGATGGATCACTTGAAGAATGCTGGAATTGAATTGAGGCCATACGATTCCATTCTTGCTGAAGTAGAAAGGTGATTGTGAGCCAAAACTTTCTTTTAATAGAAACTATATTTCGGCAAAAGTGGTGATTGTTTGCAAATGGTTTCATGTACATTAAGTACCCTGTCACCAGACTATTAAAACGTAGTTTCATTTTCAGTCTGGCTGCACAAGGCGCCAAAGTTTGGTTGGATACATCTTCAGTTAATGCTGCCATTGTTAAAACCTTTAACTCTGCCTGTGAAAGATATTATGAGAACCTTGAAAGTAAGAGTAAAAGTAAGACTAGGATGTATGATGACTCAAATAGTTCGTATGGAGGGCCCGCTGGAATTTATAGAATGTCCCCAATTTCTTTGGCAAAGGCAGTGAAAAATGATTCTGAGCTGGAAGGCATGCGGAGTTGTCATTTAAGGTAATTGGGTCCTCCCTCCAAACTTGATTATGTGCAGTCATATTTTCCTGCTTTGCATGTCATTATTTCTCTTTGTTGATAATGGTAACAATAGTTGCTAGCATAGTAAGACATGAACAGTAGATACATCCTAGAGCATAGTTTTTAATGTATTTGCCTTAAAAATTTAAGCTCACATTTCGGTTATGCAGATGACTCTGTGTGTAAGAAATACCTCGTAAGGATAGCTAAATATGTATAAATTTAGTGACTCGGATATTATATATCTATTACGCATGATGTTTTTCTGTGCTGTTGAGCCTCATGATGTGAATGGGTTAATTTTGATAGTCTTAGTAGCTTTTTTTTTTTTTTTCCGTTTTCTTTTTTCTTTTTTCTTTGCTGAGAACAGTATGTTTAATCACTTAATATAGATTGTTTTGAAATGGGATTGATAGCAGCACGCTCTCCATGGATATGCATGCGACTTTCTTTCTGGAAAAACCTCATTAGAAATTCTCTTAGGGAGAATTTTATTGATATTTTCATTGTTAAGACAAATGTGGTTTAAAAATTGAGGATATGGGTCATGGTGATAATTTCTGTGCAGAGATGCTGCTGCTCTGGTGCAGTTCTGGGTTTGGTTGGAAGAGCAAATTAAAAAGAATGTGAAAGTAACTGAAGTAGAAGTTGCAGATAAACTTCTGGAATTTCGTTCTGCGCAGCCTGGTTTCCTGGATACAAGCTTTGACACCATAAGTGGTACATGTCAATTTCTTTTACCTTTTTTTTCACGGGTTTTCAAGAATTTTACTTTTATTATCAAAGAAAATGCATTTTCTTATCCTAAATTAAAGCTTCTTACCATAGAAAATGCATGTTCTTATTCCTTTTTTGCTAGTACATATTTCTTTGTTTGTTTCTTCAATTTTACTCACAGTTTGAACAATTTTCCAGGTGCTGGTGCAAATGGTGCTATCATACATTATAAACCGGAACCAGATAGTTGTAGTGTTGTGGATGACAAGAAACTCTTCCTATTGGATAGCGGAGGTCAATATGTTGATGGAACAACCGACATAACGAGGACCGTACATTTTGGTGAACCCACCTCTCGTCAAAAAGAATGCTTTACTCGAGTTTTACAGGTACCAAGCTTTCCTATAGTCAGCTCTGGGTAATACATTCCTATGCAATTAATTTACTTGAAGGCTGCATGAGTTGGGTAAAGTAAGACCAGAGGCTCAAAGGTCTCAATATTTACTATGTTTTTTTTTCTTGGGGATATGAGCCAATTATCTCTTGGTTATATTCTCAATTGATACATAGAATCATGCAATTTGCATGTTAATGTACTTTAACGTTCTACTTCATGAGCTAAGCAACTTTTGTATTGGAGATCCTGGTTAGTATTCTAATAGAGTTTGCAATGGCAGGGTCATATAGCTCTTGATCAGGCAGTATTCCCTGAAAACACACCTGGTTTTGTCTTAGATGCATTTGCTCGTTCTTCCCTATGGAAGATAGGACTGGATTACCGGCATGGTACCTTACTTGAATTTGTACCAACCGGATCATGAACCCTTTTCCTTTACTGAATTGATGTGAGCTCAGTTATTGTGTCTTTTGTCCTTTATTGTGGTAGGAACTGGACATGGTGTTGGAGCTGCATTAAATGTTCACGAGGGTCCTCAAGGAATTAGTTTTCGATTTGGAAATATGACTCCCTTACAGAACGGCATGATTGTTAGCAATGAACCTGGCTATTATGAAGACCATTCCTTTGGCATTCGGATTGAGGTAGCTCCCTACCTTCTCCTTTCTGATGTGATCCTAATTGCTTTTGTTGCTGTACCATTTGACAAATCTTATGGTCATTTGTCTTCCTCTCCTGCTTCATAGCAATTCACATGTTCATTCTCATACAGAATCTCCTTGTTGTGAAAGAAGTTGACACACCAAATCGTTTTGGAGGAATTGGATACCTGGGATTTGAAAAACTCACATTTGTTCCCATTCAGGTATGCATAATGTCACCAATATGCTTTCGATTCAATTTTCCTTTTACTTTTAACATGGATTTATTGTTGGGGTGTTCCAACTGCTAACATCCTATGCTAGAATCAACCTTAATAGATCCATTTTAGTGATTTCATCTTAAAAGAAGGCTGGAATTCTAAAATTTCTTCTCATATGGATTTTACCATGTAGGCTAAATTGATAAACTTGTCTTTGCTTTCTGCCGCGGAGTTCGATTGGATTAACGAATATCATTCCCAAGTTTGGGAGAAGGTTAGTACAGATCAAGAAACCACCTTGACTACTACCAATATTTCCATTTTCGGTCCATGGGTTCCATTTTAGATATTAGACCTAACCTTTTAGTTTCACAGGTCTCTCCATTTGTGGATGGTTCTGCTCGTGAATGGCTTTGGGACAACACAAGACCCCTCGTCAAGCAGTAATCCTTAAAACCACCATTCTCTTCTCATATGTAGTACCCTCATACACAAAGTACAGACCAGCAGACAATCAAATATGTATAAACTTGTTCATAATTTCCACACCAAGGGGCATGTACTGAACCGCGAGAGTGAAGGCGATTCACCAATACCACACTTGAGACGTGTCATTTCTCATTTATTTTGTTTGTTAAACTGTTCAAGTAAAATTCTAGTAAATTAATTGAGTAGAGGATGTTCACAAGTTATAGCTTCAATTTCATTCTCAAGCCTATATAATTGTATTTCACTTTTCAGATAATCTTCTTCTATTTTCCTAGATAATATAAGCAAGTCCTTCAAAAATGAAAAAAGAAAAAAAGAAACAAGGTTCATTTATATGTGCATGATATATTTGTTTTTTTCTTTTTACATAAAGAATAAGAATGAAAACCTCATCATCTGATAGAAGACGGGTTCCGACGTGTGAAGTGAAATACAAAATATTACTGAGGACAAGTTACTGCATTTCACCAGAAAGAATGGCTATTATTTTGTGCCTTGGCTAATAAAAAAGATGGATTATTTTTCTACTGCTGCTTCCATGAACTTTGCATAATGATCAAAGTTTTGCCGGTAGAGCATCAGATAGCTCTGAGTACATGCTTGTTATTGCTTCAGCAAAGTGTTCCTTAGCTTGAGGTCTCTTGATCTGGAAAATGCTTCAAGCCATTACACTGATACGAGGAAATGGAAAGAAGAAAAAATGCCCTGTAAAGCATAAAACTTTACCTTGAATGTTGGAGTGAGAAGGCCATTTTCCAGTGTAAATGATTCCAGAACCAAAGTTACATCTTTTGTAAATTCAAAACCTCTCAACTGCAGTTGAAATAAAAAAGTAAATTAAATTAACCTCATATTTTCACTTGAAGATTACTATTTGAGACTCTTTCTGTTTTTTACCTGGGCCTCCTTTCCAATGGCATCCATGTGCCAAAACGGCAGCCCTTGCTCTTGGATCATTGCACAGTTGCCCCAGATCTTCGCACTGCATCGAATGCCATTAGAATTTCTGGTTTCATTGAGAGGATAACTTATCGAGCAAGCAAGTTCATGCCTAAAAGTGCGTACCTTTATGCCTTCAGATGCAGCCCACTCTTTCAATACATCTGGATCCACTGCAACTATAGCTACTAGGCAGGAGTTGAAGCTGTCACCTAAAAACCGAGGGGGAAAAAAAGAGAGAAAATCATAGCTTAAATGTTCAAAGTGCAACAAAAAATCAATCTCCTTACCATATACAAAACATTGTGCAACAAATTCGCACTTGGCATATACATTCTCAATCTTCTCTGGTGCTATATATTCACCTTGTGCCAACTTAAATATGTTCTTTTTCCTGTGAAAATAGTTTAGACAACCGCGCTTTCTTCAGATTCTGAATTATATGTCCTCCCAACTGTATGGTTATTTGCAAGATCTCTCACCTGTCGATGATCTTCAGCTGGCCTCTGGGCAGCCACAAGCCAATGTCTCCAGTATGCAGCCAGCCATCTTCATCGAGCACTTCTTTCCTGCTCAAACAACTGAACAGTCAGGAAGGGCTCAAAAACTAAATTTCGTAACAACGATAATTAATCATAAGGGATGAAAGTTCAGCACGTTTGGACTTTGTCTTTGTAGTAGCCTTGGAAGATGATGGGACCCCTGACACAGATTTCGCCGCGAGGATGCGGCTGATCCTCAGAGGTGTAATTCATCTCAGGGACATCCACCAGTTTTATTTCTGAAAAAAAAAAAAGGCAAAGAAAGTTAATGAGACATCTAGCAGCAAACTCTCATATACGTAGATTCAGGATGATTCATACACTTACCGCAAGCAGGATTAGGGGACCCGACCTGGCCGGACAAGGGGTCACCCTCATCCATCATGCTCATGGCACAAGAAGTCTCTGTTATGCCATATCCTTCAATTACTTGACAGCCAAAGCACCTGCATTTCGGTTACATATGGAATGATAATTTTGTTTATCTTTCTTAACACTTAGAGAAAAACTATTAATTACATTATAGTGCATGGTGTATTGGTGTGAGATAGCCAACTTACACCCTAAGGAAGTCCATGACATCAGGGGACAAGGGTGAAGCACCAGATCCCATAAAACGAACCCGTCCTCCAAGCTTTTCCTTTATTTTGTTAAATACCAGTCTGTCCCAAATTGGTGATGAATTTGAACCTGGAATAATTGATAGCACAGAGAAAAAAACTAAGTCACATAAGAATCTGCACTTTTCTTCCTTAAATACCGAAAATTGTAAATTCTTTCGTTTTGAGTATATTACCACTCAAAATGGACTGTTTCTTGGAATTTTAGGCAGCTTGAAATAGTCTCTCCCTTAAAGTCCCAGATGTTTTAACAGCGTTTAAAATTCTGTGATGACCGACTGAATCAGTTATGATGCTCGAGACCCCATGAACACTTACAACGAAATAATTCTAAACAGAAGTATGATTACCCAGAGTATATTCGATTGTAAAGCCGAGGCACACTGCAAAATATTGTTGGTCTTAGTGTTGCCATGTCATCCATCAGTTTCAGATTGTCCTGCAATGGGAGCATAATGCTTGTATGATGAAAGAACACAAAGATTTAGCCTTGTGACATAGTCAGAAGAGTCACATATGACTTATGACATCCCCTGGAAGAAACCAACGGCAACACCGAAGTACACTGATATAACTTGATTCGTTGGTTCATAGATGTGAGCCAAAGGAAGGTAGGATATGTTACTGTGGAAAAATAAAATGTACTCAAAAACTAAAAAGAAAACAACATTAAAATGTTAAAAGAAATGAAATATATTAACTAACTCACATATCCGAGGAAGAGAATTTGATTGCATAAGTGAATCCAGCAGCATTTGCAATGAAGTTTCCATGAGTCAACACAACTCCCTTCACCATAGCAATACAGATTGAGCTTTTACAGAAGACAATGAGAATTTCATACAATATTAAGCAAGCTGTACCTTCGGTGTTCCAGTGATACCACGTGTGTAGCAGATTGTTGCAACATCTTCATGCTTAGGAGGACGAAAAGGCTTCAGATTACTGCGGCCCTAAAAGAAAATCATTGTAAGGTGAAGAAACATGAACATTTTATAACTAAACATGAATGCTACATGAAGCTTTGAATATGATATACGAAAACCTACCTGACTGATGAGCTTTGAAGATCATTCAAGGCGATAAAGATTAGAAAAATGAAAATTATGCATCGGCATGCATATTTAAGCAGCAAAAGCACATACATACCACTATGAGCTGTACATACGGGATCTCAGATAGGAAGCTAGCAAATTTGAAAAACAAAGAATCCTATATCATTAAAGACTGGAATTCGGAAATACACTCGAAGGATATACATAGAGAACAAATACGAAAACTCACAGTGTTTAGAAATACCAAAACACAGTGTTTAGAGTCTGTGCCTCTGTGGGCACAAAAGACCGCCTTGACACCAGAATGATTCACTACAAACTTAACTGCATCAGGGCCTGCTCATGGAATCATAGTTATAGACCGAAAAACTGTTACACCAGAATCTTCAATCTTCGGACCAATTCATTACACATACCAAGAGTGTCATATAAAGGAACTGAGATGAAGGAATATGCAGAGCAAGCATAGTCCACAACCAGCCACTCTGGCCTGTTCATGAAATAAAGTCCAACACAATCTCCCCGTCCAATCCAAGCCATTCAAAAGTACTATAAGTTTGAATTACCAAACCAAATCAGTTAAGGCTTCTGTTCTGGATTGTCAACCATTTTGATCTATGTTTTTTTATTGGACAACACTCCTTCAGCCTTCATTAGTCACCAACTTTCACCTTCAGTCAACTGTGTTAACTAATTTCTCCTTAATTATATGATCTGCTCCCCACATCTCACGGACACGTGTTCCCATTGCAAATTCATTTTCTACAATAATTTTGATTCAGTGATTTTGGAAAAGTGTTTATACCAATAAGTATCGTATCGACTATGGAACTCGTGGGATGTTTTCGTACAACAGTGGACATGAGGGATGTTTTGAAAAATATGAGATGAGCATACGAATAAGAATTCGTTTTACGTCCAATTTTCACTAATTAATGTCCAATATTCTAAATTATTATGTAAATATAAATTCGCCGATTTTTTAAATTATTATGTAAATGTAAATCCATTATTATGCTTACTTATATCCATTATTATGATTACTCTTGTCTTATATTCTTATATGCTTTTAATTAAGGGTAGTCTTCAGACAATTGTTTTTTTTTTCCAAAATTTCAAGAAGTTTTTTAATGTTCTTATTTTTACAATTAACTGGTATTTTTTTATTCTTTTCTTTAACTCATCTATTATTTATATTTTGTTTGTTTTTAATTTATTTTTTATTAATGATTAATTATTAATGATTTTTTATCATTCTTAATTTTCCTCAGCTGGGATCTCTTACTATTGTTCCCCTTTCCTCCGCTTCTCTTAATTTTGAACTGCTTGTTGTCCTTTACTTATCGCTTTCGGTAGGTGGTTTAATGTAGCTCATGAATTGATTATTTCATTGCAGACTGGTACTTGATGATACTGTTTGCTACCCTTTTTTTCCCTTCAATTAGGTTTTTATCTTAAGCGTTTTTTCCTAGCAATGTTTTTTAACGAGACAGCAGTAAGTTTTATTCTTCACTCTTCGATAATGATATTTTTACTTTCTAAAACAACACTTAGGGGGGTGTATTCGATTGAAATTTTAATGGGTTTTAATAGATTTTAAATGATTTAGAATTATGATGGATTTTATATAATTTCACATTATTTTATATGATTTCACTCAAATCATTTCAAATTTTAATAGATTTTGTAATAAATTTATATAGATTTTGAAGTGTTTCTATGGATTTTATAAATATAAACCATATCCAACAGGACCAGATGTGCACATTCCCCATTTCTCCTCTCCCCATTACCATTCGGTGATGACAGTCACATACTACAAAGTATCAGACATGACTTCTTTTAATAGACAAAATTTCGTACCAAAACAATGAAACAAGATCGTAATCACACTCTTCCAAACGAAATTAGCTTAATAAAACGTTTATCATGGTAACTATCATAAAAAAAAAAGAACAAAAACAAAAACCAAAATACATTAAAGTAACCAGTCAAAGTTATAAAAAATTAGGAAAGTAACTGCAAATAGAATGTTCAATCCAATAAACCAAGGGAAAGGGAGGAAAGAACAGAAAGAGGGGTAAGAATGAAGCGTGAGCTTGTTATAAGTCAAACTTGGATTGTTAGTTGGCTCTTTATGGTTTTGTATTTCCAGATGGGGATTTGGTCTTGTTCCATGTAACATCTGTTATTAATATATCTTGTTATGTTGTCTTCTTTTTTGAATAACTGTTTCCATAAAAAAAAAATGACAGTGGTGGTGGTGGTGGTGGTGGTGGTGGTGGTGGTGCTGGTTCTATTACTGAGAGTGGTGGTGGTGCCGCTTTAGTTAGGATGAAGAAGGGGGACAACGTAAAAATGTTTTGAGAAGGAAGATTTTTTTTTTTTCAAATCCAATGAAATATTAGGTGAGGTGTGATGATTTTGATGGTGGAGTAATATGTGTATTTTTCATTAGCAAATCTATCAAAATCCACCAATTTAAAAAATCATATGAAATCATCCAACTTTTGAATACACCTATATTTGTAAATTATATTTTACAATCTTAATTGAATACACCCAGATTTTAAAGAATTTTAAAACAATCTATTAAAAGATAGATTGAATACACCTTGATTTGTATAAAATCTATTAAAATCCTAATTGAATACGTCTGGATTTGAAAACCCTGTAAAATCATTTAAAAACCAAAATTGAATACACCCCCCTTAATTAATAGTAGGATTTTTTTTTGTATTTTATTGCCCTCGTGAACCCATTTAGGTGGCAAATATTTTTAAGATTTTGCTATTGTTATCGATGTGTTCATTAGTGGGTTTTTGATAGACTAAATGTCTATTTGTACATCTTTAGATATTTTCGTCTCTTCCAACAAAAATAAATGCAAAAACAGTCATTCCATTAAATTTCTCAACTAATTATTTTAAAAAAATCATTTTATAGGACAATTTTATCCTTATTTATAATAAGAATCATTGATGGTAGCTAATAAAATGTAGGAACCAGGACTGGTCCAATAATTTGGAGGCCTAGGGCGAACATTATAAAAGTGTCCCTATAATATATATTTACGTACACAAAATTAATAAATTTTTCAAATTTTAATTTTTTTTTCATCCTCCTAGCAATATACCAAAAAAATTCAAGAATTTAAGCACATCAATCATACATAGAAAATATGGTCATTTTTGCAATATTATATTTTTAAGAAACGGTATTTTATCAAAAAATTTAGCATTAGAGTCTTAATGATTTTATAAGACAAACTAGATAGCTATATATTAATCAGAATAACTCTTATAATATTTTAAGAATATGAGCCCTATTTTTTAATAAAATATTTCTTCAAATTCAATTTAAATATTTTTTTATTTTTTTTCCATAAAAATAAGACAAATTAAAAATTTTTAGCCCCTTCTTGTTCATGGGCCCAAGGCGGTCGCCCTTACCACCCTAGGCCATGGCCGCCTCTTGTAAGAACCATGGTAATATTTTCCTTTTGATTTATATTATCATGATAAAATTTAAAGTCAGAGTGTAAGAATACAAGTTATAATCGAAGTGATAGATAATTCAACGCTACTGTATAATAATGTATATGAATAGAAATATTATTTTCACAAATTACCTTAATTTACATGTAACAAAAGTATAATCTTTCACTTGCTTTACAACTTGTATAAAGGAAAATAAAAATATTTAATTGTCTCTTCAAGTCATCCAAACTTTAGTTGTGCTTTGAGGCTGAGGTGGTGAAAGCTTTGGTTGTTGCTTCAATTGAAGGCAAAAGATAAAGGCAAGACATCACATGGGAATGTAACTCAGTCACCTCTCCTTTTGTCTCCTTTGATTCAACTCGTGAGAAAAAAGTAAAATGGGCATAGAGAGAGAAACTCATTGTTGGGCGGAGTACAAATCATTCTCATAAGAAAATGGAATCTCATTAATCGGAGGAATATGAATTATTCTCATGAGAAAAAGGAATTCCATTCTATTACCATTAGTCTTATTTTTACCGATTGAATCTCTTTTTTTGTGCGGGAGAGGGAGGGAGGGAGGGAGACCACTCTTATAAACATTGGGGAAAAGGGGCAGTATATGACTCTTGAAACGACGTCGTGTCCTGATATATGCGCGGTAAAAATCAAAAAGTCGGTTGTGAAAATATTATAACAGATATAACTGTAGCACATAGAAATCTCAGCCATTGAAAGCAATCTCAGAGCTAGGGACATCGAAAAATTGCCCCATCTCTGCCACTCTGAGTCTGATCCACGCCCACCCACTTCATTGACAATACACGAGGAGTGAGGAGGACTCTGATGGAGTGATGGGTGTCAAGAGCCTTCGCATTTCTGGCGTCTCAAGTGAGAGTGACAGCTAAGTTGCTGAACTAGGGTTTAATGGCGGCGGTAGGCAAAACGACGCTGGATTCAGGGTGGCTCGCCGCGAGGTCCACCGAGGTCAATCTCAGTGGTACCCAGCTCACCACCACCCACCCTCCCTCCATTGGCCCCACCTCTCCTTGGATGGAGGCCGTTGTTCCCGGAACGTACGTAATTTCTATATCCCCTATTCTCTCACATTTCAATTTGATTAACAAAATGTGGTTTAATTTGATTTACGATTCTAGCTTTAATCTTATGGTTCTGGGTTCACATTTAATTTCAGTGTTTAAATTGTAAAATGGGTTTGTTTGGCATAATGCCTGAAATTGTTAGAAGCAGTGTCTCAAAAATGTGCAATTCATTGGTAGGTTGGTAAATTGGTTGATGTACAAGAAACATTATTGAAAGATAAATTGATGAAACTCTACTACTTGAATCATAATTTTACCAAAAAATATCAAGAACTCGGGGCTAATTATGATTTGGTTGACAGTGTTTTAGCAACCTTGGTGAAGAACAGGGCTGTACCCGATCCGTTTTATGGGTTGGAAAATGAGTCCATAATAGACATTGCTGATTCTGGGAGGGAGTACTACACTTTCTGGTTCTTTACAACTTTTCAGTGTAAGCTGGTATGTGATACATTCAAATTCATGAAATGAAATTTGAGGTTGACTGGAAATTATTGTCAATGTTGGGTTTTGTGTTCCTTGGTAGTTTAGTTTGAATAGTTTCCTCTAAATACTTGACCTTTTTCCAGTCAGGTACTCAGCACCTGGATCTGAATTTCCGAGCAATCAATTACTCTGCAGAGGTATATTTAAATGGGCACAAAACGGCCCTACCAAAAGGGATGTTCCGAAGGCATTCTCTTGATGTCACTGATGTAGTGCATCCGGATGGTCAAAATTTTCTTGCCGTTCTTGTATACCCTCCAGATCATCCAGGGAGTATCCCTCCAGAGGGTGGGCAAGGCGGTGATCATGAGGTACATATAAGCTGATTGATTACATTCTTCTTCATTTTCCCTCAAAGTTTATCACTATGCTGGATATGTAAGAGCGATGATGGCTTTAAAAGAGTTCATTATCAACAGTAAGAATGCGCAGGCTAAGATTGTTATTATTACTAATTTCAAATTTGAATTCAGATCGGGAAAGATGTAGCTACACAGTATGTGGAGGGTTGGGATTGGATGTGTCCTATAAGGTGATTATGTTTTAAAATTGAGATTGAAGATTGCTTTCTATAGTTACTGTGAAATACTGTTATATTGTTATTATCAGTGCAACGTATTTCTAATGTATTTTCACTTGTATATTGATGCAGGGATAGAAACACTGGCATATGGGATGAGGTGTCTGTTTCTGTAACTGGGGTGAGTTGTAGACTTGCAGTCTTAATGCATCATTTTCAGTCATAGAATTTTCCATGTGATACCACTGCTATAATGATATATTGAATTCCATCTTGTTGGGAATTAAAATTGTTGTATCTTTATATTGGCTGATCACTTGATTTAGGTTGAGGTTGAATGAAAAATTGTTGACTTTTACTTTGTAAGTATTGCTCTTGTAGTCTCTAGTTTTACTCTGCCAACTAGAATCAGTTACCATCTCTCTAAAAAGGATTTGCATTCACGATGAAATAACACGATTATTTGTAATAAGTTAATAGTGCATAAGCTTTTTTATTTATTTATTTTTAACACTTTGCTTTTTGGTGCAGCCAGTAAAGATAATCGATCCCCACTTGGTTTCAACATTCTTTGACAATTACAACAGGGTGTATTTAATTGCTACGGTTGAGTTGGAAAATAAGAGCACCTGGGTTGCGGAGTGTTCATTGAATATCCAAGTATCAACAGAACTTGAGGGAAATTTTTGTTTGGTAGAGCATTTGCAGACTCGACATTTGTCAATCCCTGCTAGATCACGGCCAAAATATTCATTTCCTGAGGTTCGTGACAGAAAATAGTATACAGTTTTATTATGTTAGCAGAAAACAGTAATTTTCTAGATGCCCTTCTGAGAATCTGTTTATCCTGATATTTTATTTTGCAGCTTTTTTTCTACAGGCCCAATTTATGGTGGCCAAATGGCATGGGAAAGCAGTCTTTGTACAAAGTTTCTATTACTATTGATGTAAAGGGATATGGAGAGTCTGATTGTTGGAGCCATTTATTTGGATTTCGTAAAATTGAGAGCCACATTGATTCTACCACTGGAGGAAGGTAATTCATATTTGCTATTTCATGTGTTTTCTGTTTTTAGTATGCATGGTGTGCAACCTGTAAATTCTCCTTTTCAGGTTGTTCAAGGTCAATGGTCAACCTGTTTTTATTCGTGGTGGTAATTGGATATTGTCAGATGGCCTCCTACGACTTTCAAAAAAGCGTTACAGTACAGATATCAAATTTCATGCAGATATGAATTTTAACATGATCCGCTGCTGGGGTGGTGGACTGGCTGAAAGGCCAGAATTTTATCATTACTGTGACATTTATGGGTTATTGGTAACATCTGCCTGCTGTTTCTTTTCATATGCATATTTTGCTAGGTTTTATTGGGGAAGTAGGGCTAAGTATGCTGCTTTACATCGGACTTCAATTTTGTAGGTTTGGCAAGAATTTTGGATTACTGGAGATGTAGATGGCCGAGGTGTCCCTGTATCAAATCCAAATGGGCCACTGGACCATGATCTTTTCTTGCTATGTGCAAGAGATACTGTCAAGCTTCTCAGGAACCATCCTAGTCTTGCCCTTTGGGTGGGTGGAAATGAGCAAGTTCCACCAGATGACATCAACGAAGCTTTGAAACATGACCTTCGACTCCATCCACATTACGAAACCTCACTAAATGAAAGTGGCAAGCATGTTTTGAGGGATTTTAGTCAATACCTTGACGGTACACGCATTTACATCCAAGGATCCATGTGGGATGGGTTTGCAAATGGAAAAGGAGACTTCACTGATGGCCCTTACGAAATTCAAAATCCTGAAGACTTCTTTAAAGATGACTATTACAAATATGGGTTCAATCCTGAAGTCGGTTCTGTAGGCATGCCTGTTTCAGCTACCATCCGAGCCACAATGCCACCAGAGGGATGGCAGATTCCTTTGTTTAAGAAGATTTCCAATTATTACCAGGAAGTTCCAAACCCCATCTGGGAATATCATAAGTACATCCCTTATTCAAAACCGGGCAAGGTTCAAGACCAGATTTTACTTTACGGGACCCCGAAGGATCTCGATGATTTTTGCTTAAAGGTAGACTAATCTTTTGGTTATTCAAGGTGCATGATGGTTCTATCAATCTATCTTTTTCTTAACTATTTTTCTTACTTGAATACTTCTCAGGCTCAACTTGTTAACTACATTCAGTACAGAGCTCTACTGGAGGGTTGGACTTCCCGAATGTGGACGAAATACACCGGTGTCTTGATTTGGAAAACACAGAATCCTTGGACAGGTCTTAGAGGTCAGTTTTACGATCATCTTCTAGACCAAACGGCAGGTTTCTATGGCTGCCGCTCTGCTGCAGAACCAATCCATGTCCAGCTTAACTTGGCTACATACCATTTGGAGGTAAGTTCTAAAGCTTTAGGAATTCAATGTTGAAATCATTTATGTTTTCATCGATCACTTACTAATGAGGCTGAATCTAGATTTGGTGCAATGAAAGAGTCATGATAAGATTAATTACTGGCATGCATTCTTACTCTGATTTCATCCCCAAAAAAACAATGAAAAAAATTAGTGGAACATAATTTTGTCTTCACATTGCTATTTACATAAGTCGCCATGTTGATATGGTTTGTGAATTGCTGTCATTTTCTCTTCCTGCTTGAACAGGTTGTCAACACTACATCAGAAATACTATCTGACATCTCTCTAGAAGCCTCTGTGTGGGATCTTGAAGGAACATGTCCATACTACAAAGTCCACGAAAAGTTGTCAGTGCCGCCAAAAAGAACACTGCCAATTACCGAGATGAAGTATCCAAAATCTAAGAACCCAAAGCCAGTGTACTTCCTTCTTCTCAAACTGTATCACAGCTCAGATTATCGCATTATATCCCGGAACTTTTATTGGTTGCATCTGTCTGGTGGGGATTACAAGCTGTTAGAACCATACAGGAAGAAAACAGTACCACTCAAGATTATATCCCAGGTTTTCATTAAAGGAACTACCTATGAAATGCATATGCGCGTCAAGAACACATCTAAGAAACCAGACCTGAAAGCTTTAACCTTTCAAAACAATTTCGCCACTAAACAAGGTGAGGGTGATTTTGATGTAGCCTTGGTGGAATCTACACATGACGGGGCGGACAGAAACCCTGAAGTTAGCTTGTTTCAGAAAATATCCGGACATTTCAGAAAGGAGACTAGTAGTTTGAAGGTTGCTGAAATCAATGGCACTGAAACCGGGGTTGCTTTCTTCCTTCATTTGTCTGTTCATGGATTGAAGAAGGATCATAAGAAAGGAGAGGACACAAGAATTCTTCCTGTTCATTACTCGGACAACTATTTTTCACTGGTACCGGGTGAGGCTATGCCTATCAAGTTCTCTTTTGAGGTCCCACCTGGTGTCACCCCCCGCGTTACTCTTGACGGATGGAATTACCATGGTGCCCATAAAATCCATTGATTAGGTTAAAAAGTGTGTTTGTCTTTGTTGTCTGTAATTGCTGAACTACATGATACCTGTTACTTACTGACCAAGAAAAGACCACTGTCAGGAAGCAAAGTCCAACTTTTACATACATTGTTACTGTTGTTATCGTCCTCTAATTTGCTTGTACTCAAACGTGTAACATGAAATCAATCTGGGAAAACGGCGGTGGTAATAAGAAGATTCAAATTTCAAAAGTAGTTTGCTTTGTTTCAAGTGCTTCTTCTTCTCTTTGGGTTTATGAGCTGCAGATCATCTTGAGTTGCACATCGTCCCTCTTTTCTTTCTGATTAATGTAGCTGATGAAAATAATTGAATAAAGGAGACGGAGAAAAAGTGTGGGCTTTATGTTCTAGTTTTTCGGCTTATATTGATGGGCTCAAATATGTATTAGGGCCATAGAGAGTAATGTTTTTTTTTTCGTGATATAGAGTAATGTTTAGTCTCTGCTTCTGTGCCTCGAAAGCAATCAAATAATCAAAGCGTTTAGCTGAAGACTGAGCCTCGTCTCCGACTTTCATGGATGAAATCCAGATGGGTTTTTCAGTTTCTGAACTTCAAACTTCACAGCTTTCCCTCTCGCGCTTCCACTTTAATCTCTACATTCAAAACGAAGATTCACGAAAACCCATTTTCAGAAACCTCAACATTAGTCCTCAACCATGTAGACTTAAGCCTGCTTCTCTCTCGTTGTGGAAAAGATGCCCGCTCTCAGTTGGGTTCTTCCCTCCATGCCTCTATCATTAAGAACCCTGAATTATTTCACCCCGATGATGAGGATGATTATCGTAATGTTCTTGTTATTTGGAATTCTCTCCTCACAATGTACTTGAAATGCGGTCAATTTTGGAATGCAGTTAAACTGTTTGATAATATGCCCATGAAAGACACAGTTTCGTGGAATACAGTAATATCTGGGTTTTTAAGGAATGGGAAATTGGATATTGGTTTTGGCTACTTTAAACAAATGCAAGGATCGGAGTTTTGCCGATTTGATAAAGCAACTTTGAGTTCCATTTTAGCAGCTTTTGATGGGGCGGAGTTTAGCCGCTTGAACAAGATGATGCATGGTTTAGTGGTTTTGAATGGATTTGAGCGGGAAACTGCAGTGGGTAATGCTTTGATCACATCATATTGCAAATGTGGGTGTTTTTGTTCAGGAAGACGGGTTTTCAATGAGATGATTGAGAGGAATGTGATTACTTGGACTGCCGTGATTTCGGGCCTTGCACAAAATGAATTATATGCGGAAAGTTTGAATTTGTTTTTGGAGATGCGCAATGGAGTGGTGGATCCAAATTCTATGACTTATTTGGGCTCACTCATGTCATGTTCTGGTTTGCAGGCAATAACTACAGGGCGTCAAATTCATGGACTTTTATGGAAATTGGGAATTCAATCAGAGCTGTGCATTGAGAGTGCACTAATGGACATGTATTCAAAATCTGGCTGTGTGGAAGATGCATGGCGAATATTTGAATCTACAGAAGAACTTGATGAGATTTCCATGACTGTTATCCTTGTGGGTTTTGCACAAAATGGGTTTGAGAATGAAGCTATCCAAATTTTTGTGAAAATGATGAAAGCCGGAGTTGAAATCGACCCAAACATGGTTTCAGCAGTTCTTGGTGTATTTGGGGTTGATACTTCTCTAGGTCTTGGGAAGCAGCTCCACTCTTTAATTGTCAAGAAGAATTTTGGTTATAACTCTTTTGTCAGCAATGGGCTCATTAATATGTACTCGAAGTGTGGAGAGTTAGATGAATCGGTCAAAGTCTTTAGTCGGATACCTCAAAGGAACCCCATTTCATGGAATTCCATTATTGCAGCTTTTGCGCGTCATGGAGATGGCTTCAAAGCATTGCAGTTGTATGAAGAGATGAAATCAGAAGATGTAGAACCTACAGATGTTACATTTCTGTCTCTGCTTCATGCTTGTAGCCATGTTGGCTTCGTTGAAAGGGGCATGGAGTTTTTGAACTCCATGAGTGCAGATCATGGGATGAATCCAAGGCCGGAACACTACGCTTGTGTTGTTGACATGTTAGGCCGAGCCGGACTTCTCAATGAAGCCAAAAGTTTCATTGAGGGGCTACCTGAGAAACCCGGCCTACTTGTTTGGCAAGCATTGCTTGGTGCTTGTAGCATTCATGGTGAGTCGGATATTGGCAAGTATGCTGCAAATCAGCTGATTTTGGCAGCACCTGAAACATCGGCACCGTACGTTTTGCTTGCCAACATATATTCTTCCGAAGGAAGGTGGAAAGAGAGAGCAAGGACGATTAAGGAAATGAAGGAGATGAGGGTGACAAAAGAAACGGGTATTAGTTGGATTGAGGTTGAAAAGAAAGTTCAGAGCTTTGCCGTTGGGGATATAATGCATCCACAAGCAGGGATAATTTATAGGGTTTTGGCAGAACTGTTCATACATATGACGGATGAAGGATATGTACCAGATGACAGATTTATACTCTACAATTTGGATCATTGTGAAAAGAGATAAATAAGAGATTATTGTTTATTGCAGACTTTCCAAAATCCAAGAACGTTGTATCTGTGGAGGATAAAGTTTTAGGTATGCCATTCCTATATTATACAAATTTTCGTGTTTGATATATCTTCACAGAAGTTGAACTGTTGTACTCTCTGCACGTGGGATAATGATTTATTATCCCGCATAAGGTATAATGCATGCCTGTCTTTTACATTGCAACTAAGAATTGTTTGCCAAGATGATAACTGTAGCTTATTTCTATTTTTGGCATATCTGATGAAAGAATGATTCAAATTTGGCGGCCTTTCAATAAATTCCTCAGTTATGGCTTTCACCTTCCAACGGCCAAGGAGAATGAAGATGATTTAATGGTGTGGCCCCAGGAACTGAACGTCCACTTGCAAAGGTAAGACTAAATTAGCAAGCTTTCAATTCGATAACGTCCACTTCCAACGCCTTCTGCGTCCTAATCGATTCCCAGCTTTATAAATCTTGTAGTCAGTCATCCTTCCAAGCCCCATGGTTCTGTTGTCATCTGTACACTATTGATTTTTGACGTGACGGCTTCAAGATTGAGTGATAATGCAGATAAAATTAGAGAGAAGTCAGTTGAATTGGTTTTTTACTCAACCTTTTCTTCAGCTTCAAGATAATAAAAATATCTGGAAGAAGAAGAAGATGGAAAAGATGGCATACAAGCTCAACTGTTTCAAAGCAATGATGCCATGTTTCAAAGTAAATATGGCATACAATCTCAACTGCTTTTGCTTCATTTACTTCTTCTGCCATGCATTTCTTCATTTTGTTGCGAAGAATCCACTGATTGCAATGCTCTTCCTAAATTCAAGGAGGGTATAGGAAGTGATCCCAAAGGTCGTCTTCAAACTTGGGACGAAGGCAATCCCTTCTGCAACTGGACTGGAATTACATGCCACCCACATCTCCAAGATCGGGTTATAGGTCTTGACCTCGTGGGCATGGCTTTGCAAGGACGGATATCCCCATTCATATAAAATCTTTCTCTTCTGACCACCCTCTCTCTACAAGACAACAGATTCAACGGACAAATTCCATCTTCAATGGAAGGACTGTCGAAGTTGGCATATCTCAATATAAGCAACAGTAATCTTGAAGGTCAGATCCCTGGCTGGTTACACGGTTGCCATAGCTTGAAAGTAGTAGACTTGAATTACAACAATCTAACTGGAGAAATTCCTAAGGAACTCTGCTGGATGAAGAATTTAACGTACTTAAGTCTGCCTCAAAACAGTCTCACTGGGGTGCTACCATCGTCACTATCAAACTTGGCAGAATTGACACAACTAGAACTGTTTGTCAACTATTTTACTGGAAAGATCCCACCAGAGCTTGGAGCATTAAGAAAGCTAGAGATTCTGTTCCAGCATATGAACTTCCTTGAAGGACCGATAACTGCAGGAATTAGTAACTGTACGTCCTTACGTGAAATTTCACTCATTGAGAATCTATTGAGTGGAGAAATCCCTTCAGATCTGGGTGCCAAACTCCAGAACTTGCAGAAGTTGTACTTGAACAGAAACAAGCTTGCTGGTGGAATTCCAGTGACCCTCTCCAGTCTATCTCAGCTGACACTGCTTGATCTTAGTATGAACAATTTAGAAGGGGAGGTTCCACTAGAGTTGGGAATGCTAAATAACCTTGAGATTCTCTACTTTCATTCCAACAGCTTAGGTGGTGGCGGCCGCTCTGCTAATTCTTCCCTCAGTTTCTTAACAGCTCTCACGAACTGTTCAGTTATGAAAAAACTTCTTTGGTTCATTCTTGTTCAGAGGCGATATACCATCTTCTATAGGTGGTCTTTCAAAAGAACTCTTTTACTTCAATCTTCTGGATAATGACATTGCAGGAAGTATACCGGATGGTATTGGACTTGTCCCACAATCAGTTAAATGGTACTGTTCCAATCTGGATTGCTAATGCTCAGATGATCAGTACTCTCAATTTGTCTTATAATAGGCTAACGGGTCAAGTTCCACATAGTGGAAGGCTTACATTTTTAAACAGAAGCTCATTGCTGGGGAACGTGGGGTTGTGTGGTGGTTCTTCACTACTTGGTCTTCTTCCATGAAAAGTTCAAAAGCAAAAACACAGGTTAAGGAATTGGGTAATCTACTTTGTGGTTGCAGCATCTGCAGTAAGCTGTTTACTGGTTGCTGTCTTGGTTCATTGTTTCTTGGTCCGAGGAGAGAATCCAGAACCAGCACATGTAGTGCTAATGCCATCCCCAGGACATCGTGGAAGTCAAACTTTTACTCAAAGGGAACTCGAAATTGCAACACTGGGGTTCAGTGAGGCTTATCTCCTTGGTAGAGGAACCTTTGGATCGGTCTATAAAGCAATTTTTGATAATGGGGAAACTATTCTTGCTGTTAAGGTTCTGCATGGTGATTGTAGTAAGAGTTTCAAAAGCTTTAAGACAGTTGTCTGAGATCAAGCACCGGAATCTTGTTAGAATGGTAGAATATAGCTGGAGCTCAGGGTTCTAGGCTCTTATCCTTGGTTACATCGGCAATGGGAACTTGGCACGGCATCTTTATCCTGGTGGACTAGAGGAAGCAGCCTGTAAGTTAACTTTGAGGGAAAGAATGTCAATAGCTGCAGACATTGCCAATGGCTTGGAGTATCTTCAAGAAGGTTGTCCAGTCCAAGTTGTACACTGTGATCTAAAACCAGAAAATGTGCTTACTGACAATGATATGGCGGCTCATGTGGCAGATTTTGGGATTGGAAAACTCATTTCAGCTGACAAATGGAAAGAACATGTTAGCACACGAAGTTTCCTACGGGGATCTATTGGTTATATTCCCCCAGGTATTTATCTCGCTTGAATTTATACTCTCAAAACTTAGCATTATAATTAAGAGAAATTCCTCCAACTTATTAAAGTATCTCTATCTAATATATTGCTTATGAAACAGAATATGGGCAGGGAATTGAGGTCTCAGCAAAGGGAGATATCTATAGTTTTGGTGTGATGCTGCTTGAAATGATAACACGAAAAAGACCGACAAAAATATGTTTTCGGATGGGCTTGATTTAAGGAAGTGGGTGAGTTCTGCATTTCCAGGCCGAATTTTGTATGTTGTGGACACCACTTTAAAGTTGGATGCGTATGCAAAAGGCACACACGGTGCACTAGAGGAGCTTGAGCAATGCAGCATTCAAATGCTTGATGTTGGGATGATGTGCACAGAAGATAATCTTCAGAAACGGCCCCCTATGTCTTTTGTTGTGCAAAGTTTGCAAAAATGTCAGCAAATGAGTGGTAGTTGAAGCTCTAAGTGACATACATGTGCAAAATTTTCTGTTTTCATTTTTTTTCCTTCAGCTTTGTATTCATTTTATTACATATACGAATGTTTGCGTGTAACTAAGTTGTGTAATTTCATTCTAGAAGTCTTTTTTATTCCGACTTCTTCGTTTTCATTGTTATTTTGCGATTAGAAGTTTGGGAAGCTCTGTTTTGAATTGAATGAAACTTCCAATACTGGATGTTTATCTTCCCACCACCACCAATCCCCTCTCTCTCTCTTCTTGTGCATGTTAGCAATTCCTTATTACAGAGTTACCGAAATCAAGAAAATTATACTTGTGCAGGAAAAGAACAATGATCAAGGTTTGTCATTCCTTTAATATACAAATCTCATGTCTTTACCGTTGAATTTCTGCAAGCTAGTTTATGATTATTATCTGAAATGTTTTCTTTCAGCGGCTGGATAAAATTTGAAGAAGCTGGTTAAAAGCTCGGAATTTTCTGTTGCTGATGAAGATTTTGGTGATTTGAGCAACTCAAAATTCAGAATTGAATTTGCTTCTTTCTGAACAACTGGAGATTTGAGTTCGTCAGGTCAGTACGAAACATTGATCCAAACTATTTAGCTTTGAAAAGCAGCCTCAATTATGGATATGTCCTGAGCAATTTATGGCTTCAACAACTACTTTCTAAACAGTGATGAATTATTAATCTTCATTATGGAATTGATAACTTGACATTTATGTCACATCCTTGTTTAGCGCCTTGGCTTATCTTGGCAACTCAAAAAGGATTATCAGCCCGCGCCCACATCATTAAATGTTGTTTTTAGTCAATAGCCTTGGCCATTGTTAATATATCATTGATTCCTCTTCTGGTAATCACTTATTGCCTTGTGCCCCATTGACCTTTTATGTCACTGTTTCAAGATTGAATGGATCAATATATTGTATATAATAATAAAAATAATTGTAATAATACTCTTAGAATTAATAGAAGAAGAAGGAAGAATGATAAATTCTTAGAAGTTGTCATATCTGGAAAAGTTTCTTTTAGTCCAAACAGAAAGAACAAACTTACCCGAAAATAGGAATTGTGCTGTCAGAAAGCAGATAGAGAGTGAGAGAGAGAGAGAGAAAGAAAGCTAGAAATGGCATACAATCTGAACTCTGTCACAGCAATGATAGTGTGCTTTTGCTTCATTTTACTTGTTCTGCCATTTATTTCTGCATTTCCTTGTGAAGAATCCACTGATTGCCTTCCTCTTCTTAAATTGAAGGACAGTGTAAGCAGTGACCCCGAAGACCATCTCCAAACTTAGAAAGAAGGCAGTCCCATCTGCAACTGGACTGGTATTACATGCCACCCAAATTTCCAAGGCCAAGTTATAGGTCTTGAACTCATAGACATGCACTTGCAAGGACGGATATCACCCTTCATATCCAATCTCTCTCTTCTTACCACCCTCTCTCTACAAGGAAACAGATTCTACGGACAAATTCCAGCATCCTTGGGAGGACTTTCAGAGTTCGCATTTCTCAATCTAAGCGAAAACAAGCTTGAAGGTAACATTCCTGGTTCATTATATGGATGCCAAAGCTTGAAAGTCCTAGACCTGAATTACAACAATCTATCTGGGTTCTTTCCTGAGGAACTCAATTGGATGAAGAATTTGACATACTTACGTCTGTCTCAAAATAATCTCATGGGAGAGCTGCCATCATCACTGTCAAACTTGACGGAATTGACACTACTGGTACTGGCTACCAACTTTTTTACTGGAAAGATCCCACCACAGCTTGGAGAGTTAAGAAAGCTTGAAATCCTGTACCTCCAAATAAACTTTCTTGATGGACTGGTACCTGCAGCAATTAGTAACTGCACTTCTTTACGAGAAATTTAACTTGTTGAGAATCTACTAACTGGAGAAATCCCTTCAGATCTGGGTACCAAACTCCAGAACTTGCAGAGGATGTACATGTTCAGTAACAAGCTTTCTGGTAGAATTCCAGTAACTCTCTCAAATTTCTCTCAGCTTACACTGCTTGATCCTAGCATCAAGAAACTAGATGGAGAAGTTCCTGCCGAGTTGGGATTGCTAAAGAACCTTGAGATTCTCTACTTTCATTCCAACAGCTTAGGTGCGGGTGGCGGCTCTGATAATTCTTCCCTCAGTTTCTTAACAGCTCTCACAAACTGTTCACTTCTGAGAAAAGTACACATTGCTTCATGTCTATTCAGAGGAAGTATACCATCTTCTGTAGGTGGTCTTTCAAAAGATCTCTTTTACTTCAATCTGATGGATAACGAAATTACAGGAAGTATCCCAGATAGTATTGGAAACTTGAGCGGCCTAGTAACTGCCTACTTGTCAATCAACCATTTGGAAGGAAAAATTCCAGCGACTTTTGGAAAGCTTGGCAATTTGCAGAGGTTAAACTTGGAAAAGAACAGAATTCTTGGACCGATTCCAGATGACTTGGGGAAGATGTCCAGCCTTGGCATACTGGATCTTGGTAAAAATTTGATTGGTGGGACCATTCCAGCTTCACTTGGTAATCTCTCACAAGTGAGATATCTTAATCTGTCTAGCAACTGTCTATCAGGAAATTTTCCCATCGAGCTCACTCAATGTTCTCTTATGATGATGCTTGATTTATCTTTCAACAGCTTACGAGGTTATGTTCCTTCACAGATTGGCCTTCTTTCACTGTTAGATTTCTCACTTAACGTTTCTGTTAGACTATGTAAACCTAGTCCTAGAGACCACTGTACACTGGTACCTAGGGTAGACCCGTGTAGTTCTATATCTAGGATAAGTTAACCCTTAGTTGGTTAACACTTAGGCAGTTACCCACAGTTCCACAGTAAGACAGGTGTCCTACAGGTGTCATGTCATAGTTAAAAGTAGATTTAAGGAGATAAGAACTGTCATGTCTTATCTCCTTAATCAATATTGTATATATATATATATATATATGTGCCATATTGGCTGTAAATGACATACGGATTATGAAATTCAACATGGTATCAGAGCACCTAGTCTGATCACCATTACCGATCCTCTCTCTCTCAAATTATGGCCACTGATTCCTGCTCCTACCCCTCAATCTCCCCTAATCATGTCTCAAGCCTTGTCTCTGTTAAACTAAATGAGTCCAATTACCTTCTTTGGGAAAGCCAAATCAAGCCTTTCCTCATTGGACACAATTACTGGAGGTTCATCGATGGAACCCACCCTCCTCCTCCTTCTACTCCCTCAACCCCAGTACCTGAAGACTCTTCTCCCATTTCAGCAACCTCAGATTCTGTCCTAACCTCCCCTGTCACTGCCCTCCCGAATCCTGCCTTTCATCAATGGTTTCAGATTGATCAGACCTTGATCAGTATGTTGCGGGCCACTCTAACAGAGCCCATTCTGTCCCAGGTTGTTGGTCTCAACACCTCCAGAGCCATTTGGGAGTGTCTCCGCCAGAACCTTCTCCCAGCAATCTCTTGCAAATGCAACCAACCTCCGCTTCCAACTGATGTCCCTTACTAAAGGCTCCAAGACCATTTCTGAATACCTTTCTTATGCCAAAACCCTTGCTGACTCTCTTGCAGCGATTAATGAACCCTTTTCTCCCACTGATCTTGTTACTGCTGTTCTTCGTGGTCTTGGACCAGAATACACTATCTTAGTCACAACCATGCTTAACTTTCCCCCACTTCCACCATTTTCAGACCTGCGTGCTCGCCTTCTCAACAAATCTCCACCTCTACCTATGTTTCCAATCCTCCTCCCACTGCTCTGTATGTCCAGTCCAACCCACCTCCTCACGGGTTCTACCCCTCTCATAACCGCTCTAACTACCACCGTGGGTCCAGACCAGGCCATGGTTCACGGCCCTTTCCCCGCCGTGGTTCTGGCCGTACCCCTGCAGTCCGCAACACCTCTGGTGTCCTTGGCCCACCTCCTCACAACCCACCCCGCTCATAAGGCCCTCAATGCTGGTCCTGCAACAGGTTTGGCCATGTTGCAGCCCATTGTCCCTCACTTTCTAACACACCTGAACACGACCTCTCTCAAGCCTTCGCGGGCCTTCACATGACCTCAGTTGCTGACCCCAATTGGTATCCAGATACCGGTGCAACCCATCATGTCTCCATGACACCCCCTACTCCTTCCCAATCTGCCTCTCCCACCACAGACCAGGTCATGGTTGGTAATGGCACCACTCTCCCCATCACACACACGGGTAATGTTCACTTTCCCTCTAAACACTATGTCTTCCACCTCTCTAATGTTCTTCAAGTCCCTTCCATTAAAAAGAACCTCATTTCTGTTGCACAGTACACCAAAGATCAGCAGGTCAGTATCACTTTCTATCCTACACACTTTGTCATCCGAGACCTAACTACTAACCACATTCTTTTTCAGGGCCCCTGTAGCAATGGACTGTACCCCATCCGCCCTACTTCCCACCCGCAGGCTCTCTTCACCACTGCCCCATCCAGTCTTTGGCACAAGAGGCTAGGACATCCCTCTACTACTGTCTTACGCAAGCTGGTCACTCAAGATCACCTCAGCCCTAATGTTGATTTAAATTCTGTTCCATTTTGTAACCAGTGTGCACTTAGTAAAAGCACCCGTCACTCATTTAACCCTGTACTACATTCATCAATAAAAGCATTTGATTTAATTCATTCTGATGTTTGGATGTCCCCTATTCCCTCTGTCACTGGTTTTCGTTACTATGTACTCTTCACTGATGATTTCACCCGTTACACATGGGTGTTTCCCCTAAGGTTCAAGTCTGAAGTCTTTGATCAGTTCTCCCGTTTCTTCACATATGTCCGCACACAGTTTTCTACCACCATAAAACAGTTCCACAGCGATGGTGGCAAAGAATTTGCCAACCAATCCTTCCACAACTTTTGTTCCCAGCATGGAATCCACCAAAGGTTCTCCTGCCCCCATACACCACAACAAAACGGTTTGGCAGAGCGCAAGCATCGCCACATTTCAGAAGTAGGCCGAACCCTCCTCCAAACTGCTGGTCTCCCATTTTGTTATTGGGCTAATGCCATCACCACCGCTGTTTTTCTCATCAATCTACTTCCCACATCTGTCCTCCAATGGTCTTCCCCTTATTTCACCCTCCATCACAAATCCCCTCCTTATTCTCTTCTACGAACCTTTGGCTGCTCATGTTTCCCCTATCTTGGGGATTACACCAAACATAAACTAGAGTCCAGGTCCCTCCATTGTATCTTTCTCGGCTACAGTCCACAACACTCAGGCTATCGTTGTCTACACGTCCCCACTGGGCGTGTTTATATCAGCCGTCATGTGATCTTCAATGAAGACGACTTTCCCTATCCCACCAAACCTCAGTCTGCCCAAAACTTTGCCTTCCTCCCTGTCCAAACTTGTAACCATCCCAGCCCAACACCAGATCCTACCCCTCACTCACAAACAGCCACTTCACACGGTCCCTCTCCACTTCCAACACCTAATCCAGGACCCTCACACTCCTCGGACCCCCAAGGGTCTCCTTCTCCAACAGAAAACCCTTCCTCAACCCCATCCCCTTCCTGCCCACCAGCCCCACCCGTCCACCCGCCACCCAGAAATATCCACCCTATGACCACTCGTAGCAAATCAGGAAACTCTAAGTCCAAAAACCTTTTGTATGTTTCCCGTTATCCTCTCCCTCAAATCTATGCTGCTATTGCCACCGAAAGCCCTGAACCTTCTACATACAAACAGGCCTCCAAACACGAACACTGGGTCCAAGCCATGTCCACTGAATATGACGCCCTCATCCGCCAACACACCTGGTCCCTTGTTCCCCTCCCTCCATCTGCCAACACAGTTGGCTGCAAATGGGTTTTCAAGGTTAAACGCCATGCAGATGGAACCCTAGAGAGATATAAAGCTCGTCTTGTAGCCAAGGGCTTTCACCAATAGGCAGGCCTTGATTTTCAGGAGACATTTAGCCCTGTTATCAAACCAGCAACCATTCGAGTGGTACTTACCCTTGCTGTATCCCTTGGCTGGTCCATTCGCCAAATGGATGTCACCAATGCCTTCCTACATGGACACTTAACAGAAGAGGTTTATATGCAACAGCCCCCAGGTTTTGTTGATCCCCAACATCCCCAGCATGTCTGCCGCCTCCACAAAGCTCTGTACGGCCTCAAACAGGCCCCCAGAGCTTGGTTTGATCGATTCAGCACCTTCCTCCTCCAAAAGGGCTTCACTCAGAGCAGAGCCAATCCCTCCCTCTTCATCTACAAAACCAAAGACACTCTCATGTTTCTACTGCTTTATGTGGATGATATTTTGCTCACAGGAACCACACCAACTGCTCTCTCCTCATTCATGGCAACCTTGGCTCGTGAATTTGCCATCAAAGACTTGGGACCACTCCACTACTTCCTTGGTGTTGAAGCCACTCCCAATGCCGCAGGTCTTCATCTCACCCAAACCAAGTATACCACGGATATCCTTACTCGTAGTGGTTTGTTAGACTGTAAACCTGCACCTACACCCCTGGCCTCTAAACAGCTTCTCTCAGCACACAATGGCACTCCCCTTCCAGATGCTTCTGTCTACCGTCAACTGGTGGGCGCTCTGCTGTATTTAACATGGACCAGACCTGATATTTCCTTTGCTGTTCAACATGCCGCTCAGTTCATGAGCCGCCCAACCGATCTTCATCTCACTGCAGTCAAACGAATAATCCGTTATCTCAAGGGAACACTCGGTCTTGGCCTCCAAATCCACAGGTCCACCTTCCCCCTTCAACTCCAAGCTTATTCTGATGCAGATTGGGCAGGCTGCCCAGACACCAGACGTTCTGTGACAGGTTTCTGCATTTTCCTGGGTTCCACCCTTATCTCATGGTGCTCCAAGAAGTAGAAAACCGTGTCCCGCTCCAGTTCTGAAGCAGAATACCGTGCCCTAGCTTACACCTGTGCTGACAGCATTTGGCTTCTCAGCCTCCTCCGTGAGCTCACCTTTCCTCCCCCACTTCCCATCCGGATACACTGTGACAACCTTAGCACCTGCTACATGTCTACAAACCCGGTCTTTCATGCCCGGACAAATCATATTGCTCTGGATTATCACTTCCTCCGTGAACGGGTCATATCCGGCACTCATCAAGTCTGGTTTGTTCCTTCCACTCACCAGCTAGCTGACTTATTCACTAAGGGACTCTTCACCAACTGCCACCATGCTCTGACTTCCAAACTTGTCACCCCTGGGGTGCCTAGTTTGAGGGGGGATGTTAGACTATGTAAACCTAGTCCTAGAGACCACTGTACATTGGTACCTAGGGTAGACCCGTGTAGTTCTATATCTAGGATAAGTTAACCCTTAGTTGGTTAACACTTAGGCAGTTACCCACAGTTCCACAGTAGGACAGGTGTCCTACAGGTGTCATGTCATAGTTAAAAGTAGATTTAAGGAGATATGTGCCATATTGGCTGTAAATGACATACTGATTATGAAATTCAACAGTTTCAAACAATCATTTTGATGGACAAGTACCCGAAAGCATTGGAAAGATGGTGTCTTTACAGGCAATTGACTTCTCGAATAACAGCTTTTCTGGTGTCATTCCTAGCTTGATTGGAAGCTGCATCTCTTTGGTGTATCTGAACCTGTCCAACAACATGCTTAATGGGACAATTTCGGAGTCTTTGAAATTACTGTCATACCTTGAAGTTTTGGACTTGTCCCATAATGAATTAAATGGCACCGTTCTAGTGTGGATTGCTGATGGACAGATGAACAAGATTCTCAATTTATCTTATAACAGGCTATCAGGTGAATTTCCAAATGCAGGAAATATCACATTTTTAAATAGCAGCTCATTTCTGGGGAACGTTGAGTTGTGTGGCGGTTCTGAACTTCTTGGTCTTCCTTCATGTGAAGTTCAAAAGCAAAAAGAGAAGATAAAGAATCTGGTAATCTACTCAACGGTTGCAGCAGTTGCAGTAGGCTGCGTGCTGGTTGTTGTCTTTGTTCATTGTTTCTTCTGCAGAAATGATCCAAAGCCAGCTGATGGAATGCTAATGGCACCCCTAGGGCATCATGGAAGTAGAACTTTCACCGAAAGGGAACTTGAAACTGCAACACTTGGGTTCAATGAGGCTTATCTTGTGGGGAGAGGAACCTTTGGATCAGTCTATAAAGAAGTTATTGACAATGGGGAGGCTATTGTGGCAGTTAAGGTTCTGCATGGTGAGGCTAATATTGATAATAATCAAAGTTTCAAAAGCTTTAAGAGGGAATGCCAAATATTGTCTGAAATCAAGCACCGGAATCTTGTTGGACTGGTAGGATATGCCTGGAACACAGGGTTCAAGGCTCTTATCCTCGATTTTATTGGCAACGGGAACTTGGGACAGCATCTTTACCCTGGTACTGGACTTGAGGAAGCAGCTTGTAGGTTAACTTTGAGGGAAAGAATATAAATAGCTGTTGATATTGCCAATGGCTTGGAGTATCTCCAAGAAGGTTGTTCTGTCCAAGTGATACATTGTGATCTAAAACCCGAAAATGTGCTCATCAACACTACCATGGTGGCTCATGTAGCAGATTTTGGGATTGGAAAGCTCATTTCAGCTGACAAATCGAAAGAACATACCAGCACCACAGGGTTTTTACGCGGATCAATTGGTTATATCCCACCAGGTATGCATATATCACGAATTTTTACACCAAAATGTAGCATTATAATTGATAAATATTGCTTTCAAATTTTCAATAAGCATCTCTATATGTTGCTTGTGAAACAGAATATGGGCAGGGAATTGAGGTATCAGCCAAAGGCGATGTCTATAGCTTTGGTGTGGTGCTCGTTGAGATGATAACACGAAAAGACCGACAAATGATATGTTTTCGGATGGGATTGATTTAAGGAAATGGGTGAGTTCTGCATTTCCAGACCAGATCTTGGATGTCGTTGACACCACACTGAAGCAGACGGCGCGGTTAAGTGGCACGCGCCGGGATTTAGAAAAGCTTGAGGAATGCAGCATTGGAATGCTTGAGGTAGGGATGATTTGCACTGAAGAGAATCCACAGAGTCGACCTCCTATGTCCTCTGCTGCGTCAATGTTGACGAAATGCCTAGAAAGAAGTGGAAATGAATCTCCAACTGCGACTAGAAGAAGATAATAAAATGCTGTAGTAATTTACATATTGTTCTTACTTCTTAGTTTCTTTTTACCTTTTGCTTGCGTGTGAAGTTTCATAATGAGGACCCATGAATGTCCTAGTGTGTTCTTTGGATATACACTCCACTGGTTAATTTTATTTTCAAATAAATTTGGGATCTTGAATTAATTATTTCCATTATCTTCTCATTTTGTGCAACAACTCAAATTGATTAGAACATATCTTATTTAAATTCAAATTTGAATCTTTTTTTTCTCCAGTTTATATTATCAATTATTTATTTAATAAATAATGTGGAATCATTTTAACTTATGCGACACATTATTAATTTCAAATAAAATTTCTGAAAAATAACATTAATTTCAAATAAAATTTCTGAAATGTAACGTAAGGCTTTCCTCTTAATTTTTTATTTGATTCCAATGTTGATTTACATTCACTCATTAATCCAGGAAGGACCCACCAAACACTCAAACGCACCGTTTTGGTCTTCTGCTCCACTCATTCATTAACAGAGTAGCAGGAAGCTAACAATCAAAGGAAAATGGAACGTTTATTTGTGAGCAGTTGGAGGCCTCCAATTCTTCCAATTCAAAAAGCCGTTAAAACTCAGAACTGTCGCAAATTCACCGTGAAGAACTGCAGAGAGCGGCGGGCCGGAGAGGATGCTCCTCTCTCCGGTACTTCCTCCGCTTACGCTGTTCTCGGCGTTCAGCCAACCTGCTCAGCCGCCGAGCTTAAAGCCGCTTTCCGCGCCAAAATATTATACCAATAATCCTTCTTGATGCTTTAAAAAATTAAATTTAGCATCCATTTGGTATATAATTAGGGAAGTTAATTTATCTAACTTCTCAATTTCAACTGTAAAAAAGTAGGTGAAGCAGTTTCATCCTGACGTAAAAAGGAACAGGAAAGATTCTGAGATGATGATTCGACTAGTAATTCAGGCGTATGAGGTATTCGCCGTATCTAAAGATGCTACCTTTATTTACGAATATGTGTTCCCAAATATTTTCTGATGAAAAAATTGTTCTTGTTAACAATGAGCATCATTGATATTCATGTTTGTTGGTTAATAAAATGTTTACAGATGTTATCAAATTACAGCCGATCAGAAATCATCGAAAGGTAAGCTTGGAGATTGTTTCCTTTCTTGAATAGTTTGATCGATGCACTCCCATAACTTTTGCCATACAGTTTTTTTTTTTTTTTTTGGGTGATGAGTTTGCAGGGAATGTGTGGCTAATTTTACCTGAATTAATCTTTCATCAAATGCTCCTTAACTTGTGTGCCTAATCTTGATTTTGTAGCATCATGAACAATCATGAACACGCCTTATGACAGTTCAGCGGAGGCAGATTTGATGCACTCTCTTATAGTAAAAGCCAGGTTTGAGAACAATCGGTATCAAAAGCCAAAGAAGCGACCTAAGGCTTCAACACAACATGTAGATTGGTTTTAAGTTCTGGATTTAGAGCAGTGTATATGAGGAGGAGGAAGTTGAATGTAAAATAGATCATTAAATTTCAGAGAAGCGAAAAATGTATTTTTTGTATTTCTTTCAATTGTGACTTCTGGTTTGTGCAATGAAATATCATACATTTTACATTACAACGTCGGAGAAAGATCAGAGACTAAGTCTATCTTGAAATGACCCTCATAAATCGGTTAAGCGAAGAGAAGATTCCAGCTGCTTGATCAAACAAAGACTGTCCCTGCTCTGAATTCTCGTCCACATTGCCAAATATCATCTATAAAATATCAAATCAAATCCAATTTTGTGATTCAAGTCGTTTATGCATTTTGGGTTCATCTGTTTCAATTGAAGGAGTTTGCAGCAACTAACCTCAAGTTCATCGGCATCAGGCCGCCTAATGAGCTCTTTTGCAAGAAGATATCTGTTTGGCCTATCCTTGTCATCATAGAACACCTTCCATAACCTATTAATTGAGTACAGGAATAAGCCCACGCAAACAGACCTTAAAGGAAGAAAGCATGGGCTACAGGAACAATTTAATACGGTGATCGAACCCCTTACCCTGGATAACACCTAAATACAGCACCGGATTGCATAGGCCTCATTGAGTAGACTGTCGTGAAAGTGCTGCAGAACAAAAGTGCAGAAAGTAGAAAGATGTAATGTGGCGGTTGATTATCTGAAAAACGATAGTGGAAACCCCAACAAAAGCAAAAAAGTAACTATCTGCACACCTAGTCTTCTATGGAGTTGCACAAAAGATAAAGCCATGAATGCAGAGAGAGGGGCAAAAGATCATACTTTAGAAAATACCGCCTTAACTTTCGAACATTAAATCCAACTCCAACATCTGCACTGATGAGACGTGGATTCCACATGATGAGAGGCCTTGGCTGCCAATGCACAAGAAAAAATGAGGAAAAACTCTTCTTCCCAGTTTGAGGTGCACTTGAGAAATACTACACAATCCGAAAATAACAAGTTTCTCTTCTGGAATAGCTACCAAGTAAATTTAGGGTATGCAACGGTAAGAATAAATAGCTTACAGGGTCATCTGAGAGAGTAGATGCAAGTTTCTCTACATATTCCAACATCTGATAATCAGGGACAATCATAACCACAATCTCATCTTCACTCTCCACAGGCTTTCGGTCACTTAAGCTGGATATTAGGGAACATAAGATAGCATGGTAAGGCAAAGATCTTAATATATGAAAACTGGCCAAAAAGATATTTTTAAAAAATCAAATGAAACATAATACCTAGTGACCTACTTAACTGAAACACCAAAGGCAGAATGAATTACCTGGAGAATCCAAAAGCAGCATCTTTCCACTTGTATTTTAGAAGTGCTGCGGCACCAGCATCAGGAAATATGGCTTTAACTCTCTATCAATTCAATTGACATAACTTATCAACTGATACTATTTATCGGCTGAAGTAAATTGATAGTACTTATATATGTACCACATGAAAGATACAGGAACAATAAGCAGCTAATATTCCTTTTGAAGCATATGCATGGAGGCATCACTCTAAGGGTGCGTTTGGATGGGGGAACTCCAAAGTTCCATGCAATTTGGGTAAAATTAGTTAAAAAAGAGGAACTTAAAAGTACCATGGAATTTGCAAATGATCCAATGCAAGGCTAGAGATGAGATTTGTAAGTTACACCTATGCAGGTGCTACTTCGGAAACTCCCTTGTTTAGTGATTTGTTAAGCTTACAATGCCCATATTTTTGTCTTTTAAGTGCTTAACCACCTACTTAAAATCCCCATATTTTTTTTTGTTTTCAGTGCATATCTTAGTAATATGGTATAATTTCCATGGAACTTTGAAGTTCTGCATCCAAATGCACCCTAAAGAAGTTTGTGTTGAAGAAATGTAAAAGATTTCCAACTAACCTGACCACTGGTTTCTTGAATAAGTGTATCTATGAAAACCCTTGACAATTCCCAGAGCTCAGCCTGTGCACCTTCTTCATCAAGAAATTGCAGCTGAGGAATCAGCAGCTCAACCTGTGAAAAGACAATGAATTTATGACACAAACCGAGCAACAAGCAACTAAATGTCTAAAAGTTTTGACACTCTTTTTCCTCTTATACTTAAAAAATAATTACAAGTTCAATCCAGAACATGCATTAACAAGATTACATTTTTATTATAGCACCTACTATAGCTCTCAGTCCTCCTGAAGACACAAATGTTGCACTTGCTTCGCCCGATTGACGAACTGCACCCTCCAAGTCCGAAGGCAGGCAGCTGAGTCATCAAATATGAATCACATCAATTTCACTCTTCCAAGCATTTCCAAACATAATGTAAAAGCATGGACATTCCAGCTTCTTTTAATCTCAATTTAAAACCATTTGCTTAAGAAATGGACAAGAAATTCACATTACTTTGCTGCATATCAAGTCCAGTTTTTTTTTTTCTTTTGCATGAATAAAATCATTCAATTAACTAGAGACAAACCAAACAGGTCCCAAATACTCAATAAACACACTTGAATAGTTGAAGGGTCATACTTATCTGTTTTACCTTCAAAACAGATCATCATTTCCCCTCTTATTTTCAAAATTTTCCTCCGAATTTTTTCCCTTTTAACACCATCCACAACAGAGGACTTAGAAAAATTTCATAAAATAAGCCCCAAGACGCAAGATAAAGTAAAATTCACCAAGATAAACTAAATTAAGTTAACAAAGAAGCTAATAAACTCACCTGTCATCTTCTTCTTTCTGTTGACCCTCTTCTTCTTCAAGGGCTTCTGGAGTTGGTAATGTGCCATCTTCAAGATTGTCTGGGGGACCCTCACCTTGGAACTTATCAAACTTGGCACAAATTTTTGATCTTGAAGAAGCTCTGGTGACTGAAATTCCATTGCTTCCATTGAAGATAGAGTGAGAAAAAGATAGGGGCAATTGTGTGGTTGGGGTTGAGTTGGATATTGAAGCAGGGGAGCAGAAATAAAAGCAGTAGGTTGGGGATGTGGAAGCCATGATGAAGTTAGCCACTGAACCCCAAAACTCTTTAGCTGAAAAAAAAAAACAAACAGCTGTGGACAATTTGCAGAGATTTTAATTTTAATTTAATAATTAAATTTCTGTGTTGTGATTAAATGCAATTCTTGATAGGGAATACTCAGAAGAAAACCAATCAAGGCATGACGAAATTTCACCTTGACTAATCTTGAATTCTTGACCTTTTATTCGGCATATAAATATGACGACATGAAATTAAGGGTCGTTTTTCTTCCAATTGGGCCCCATTTCAAAGTGGTCCTGTGAGAATATATATATTGTTGATAGCCGTTAGGGAGAAAGAGCTCCTTCCATTTAAACTGACGGCTGAGATCCAATCAATTTCAAATTTCAATGCAATCAAAACCCTACGGTCCTAAAACAAATTCACAACGCTCTTTCCCTCCTCCTCTCTCTCTCTCTCTCTCTCTCTCTAGCTCTCAGAGATCTTCGTCTCCGATTCACAACCTCTCTACACTCTCTCTCGCTCTCTCTGTAGAATTCACATTTTCGCTCTGATTCGAAGCCATGGAGGGTATTGCTCTATCTCTCTCTCATGATTTCTTGCTTTATATTTAATTTCTTTTAACTTGTTGAGTGAACGGTGTCATGGCCAAATTGTGTGGTTTATTCAGATCAAGTGGTGGAAGTTATCCCAGAAAATTTCGACCCAGTTGTTTCTTCAACCTCCGAAACGAGTTCGTGATTTTGTTTTTTTTTTTTTGGTTCTTTTTCCGATTTCGCTTTGATTCTCTTCGTTCATTCTCGAATTCCAAAATTTGAAATTAACAGAAGAAATGAAATGATAATTCTTTTTAGAATCCGATGAAATTGTGTTTTTGTGATTTGGTTTTCCCCCCCCTTTTTAATCTTTGAACTAAACCCTAAGATAATGTTGAGATGCGATTAATTTGGAGTATAGAATTGGAAAGTTTTCTGATTAATTTGATCTCTCCTTTCCTCAGTTAGAACCCTAGAGACTGTGAAATACAAGTTGGACAGTGATGTCAGCGACCAAGGTAATTCTCTAGGATTTTTTTTTTTAAAGAAATTATTAATGATTGCAATTGAATTATAATTTCCCTATAAAGATGTCGCTTGCTAATTCGGGGATTGATTGTATTCTTGCTTTTCTTTTTGTTCTCTTTTTGGTGTGTTGTCTTCTTTGTTTGGTTGATTAGAAATGGAAATATTAAGTTTTGAGTGGTGGCTCAATTCAGGCTTTAAACATAAATCTTCATGTCCATCTTATCGTTTTGTCAACAACTAGACAGCTAACACACACTGACATACGTACTCCCGTAAGCTCACACAATCTAAGAGATCTGCAACTTGTGTAATGATTTAAAATGCATTTCAGATATCGCTGAGGAAAAAATTGAGGGAGATTATTTGATTGAAGATAGTAGTCTGTCAAATGGAACTCAAGAAGCTTCTTCATATCAGGAACAGACCCTTCCAATTTTTCAGAAGATCAATGATTTAAGTGCCAAAGTTCAGGTAATTTTTTCATATAGTATTATCATCTTTCACTTGTCTAACTAGCCTAGTAGAAGCTCTTCGGAAGTGATTGAAAGCATTTGTGTATATTTCTTGTTTTAAATTATGAAGATTGCCTGACACATGATCAACCACATTATTAATTGTTTTTATTTTTTCTCTTTTACTGCGACCAGTCTGATTCATTTTGTTGCATTGCACTTGTTTTTAGAATTTGAAGAAAGAACATGGTGTTTTGTCTGATCAAGTCAAGCATACTACACAGTCCTTTCCAGATCCTGAAGTTCTAAATACTATTCAGCTGCTAAGTGAGTCAGTTGTATTGATTACTTGTAGATTATTTCTCGCCTTTCTTTCTCTCTTTGATTGTAATTAGTTGTTATTCGCTCTCTAGGTTTTGAGCATGAAATTTTGAAGAAGAAGTACCTTGATGAGTCCGCTGAGCGGAAGCGACTTTACAATGAAGTAATTGAGCTTAAAGGAAACATTAGGGTTTTCTGCAGATGTAGACCTTTGAATCAAAATGAAATTTCAAGTGGATCTGATTCTGTTGTTGAATTCGAATCGTCTCTAGATAATGAGCTGCAGGTCATTTGCTCTGATTCCTCAAAAAAGCAGTTCAAGTTTGATCACGTGTTCAAACCTGAGGACAACCAAGGTATCTGGGAACTCGTACTGTTTTTGTAATTGCAGTCATTCACTTAACAGTTGATTTTGTTACTGTGAATAACTTTTACATAGATTTTGTATCATTGATCCTGAGTTTTTAAAATATGCAGAGGCTGTTTTTGCTCAAACTAAACCTATTGTGACTTCGGTGTTGGATGGGTATAATGTGTGCATTTTTGCCTACGGACAAACTGGCACCGGTAAGACTTTTACCATGGAGGGAACTCCTGAAGATAGAGGTGTTAACTACAGGACTCTGGAGGAGTTGTTTCGCATTTCAAGAGACAGAGGTGCTTTCATGAGATTTGAATTATCTGTTAGCATGCTGGAGGTTTATAATGAGAAGATAAGGGACCTTTTGGTAGATAACACGAATCAACCCACAAAGAAGTGAGTTTCTTCTGCTTAGATTTTAATTGAATAGGCTTAGCTAGAATTAGAAACTACGATGTTGATTCTTTAGTTGTTGAAAAACTATTTCCCTCTACTTGAAAAGAAACTAAGATGACCAAAATTAACTTGGGACATACAATTGGAAAAACATTATCTCTGACCGTCATCATCCTAGCCCCAATACTTTCTAAAAAATGGTGAAACGCTGACATTTTTTTCCTTTTTGAAGACAATATGATGTTACAGCTCTATGAATCCCAATTAGAGAATATAATGTTGAGTCATAATTGATGTACTTATTTTTGATATGTGGATAAAGGTTGGAAATAAAGCAAGTTGCAGATGGAACCCTAGATGTTCCAGGACTTGTTGAAGCGCGTGTTTATGGCTTTGAGGAGATGTGGGAAATTCTGAAGTCTGGAAGCCGAAGTAGATCTGTTGGATCGACCAGTGCTAATGAGATGAGCAGCCGTTCTCACTGGTACATTTCATGCTCCTAATTTTCTAAATATGATATTTTCAGTTTTAGTTTGTTTACGCATCAGAATACGTGAAAAATGGATCAAAATTTCCCATGAACTTTCAAATGCAAAAGTACATCACTATACACAGTACACTGAATATTCCAAATTAGTGTGAACTTATACTTAAATAAGGCGTTCATCTTTCCTCTAAATGGTTGTAATGAGTGGAATTTTTCTTTTATAGCTTGTTGCGACTGACTGTTAAAGGGGAGAATGTGATAAATGGGCAAAAAACTCGGAGTCAACTATGGCTAGTAGACTTAGCTGGTAGTGAGCGTGTGGGGAGGATTGATGTCGAAGGGGAAAGACTGAAAGAATCTCAGTTTATAAATAAATCTCTCTCAGCCCTTGGTGATGTAATCGCATCCCTCGCATCTAAAACAGCCCACATTCCTTACAGGTATCTCTCTCTCCCTAACACACACACCAACACAAACACATTTCTTACAATATCTGAATTTTTGTATTTTTTCAAAAACCAGGAATTCAAAACTCACTCATATGCTGCAGAGTTCTCTAGGTGAGCTTACCTCGTAGTATTTAAGTTCATGTGGATGGCTTCTCTAAATTGTTTCTGCGTGCACCATGTTGATGGAAATAAATTTGACTTGCAGGAGGAGATTGCAAAACCTTGATGTTTGTCCAGATCAGCCCAAGCGCCTCAGATCTTGGAGAGACTCTGTGTTCTTTGAATTTTGCTAGCCGGGTTCGGGGAATAGAGAGTGGCCCTGCTCGCAAACAGACAGACCTTTCTGAGCTATTGAAGTACAAACAAATGGTATGTAATACTAAGTTAATCCTTAGTTTTTATTCTTGTTTATGTTGGTATGTTGTACTAAATCCATAGCGTTTATTCTTGTTTATCTTGGTTTCAAGTCATAACTTTAGATTTCAAATTTGACAGGCCGAAAAGGCTAAACATGATGAGAAAGAAACAAAGAAACTACAGGATGGCTTGCAGTCTTTGCAGTTGAGGCTTGCTGCAAGAGAACACATCTGCAGAAATCTACAAGAAAAGGTAATTTATGCTCAAGACAGCACAAGGGGACAATTTTTCTGTCGCCCAACTTATGAAACGGGATTAATTAAACTTCCTGCTGGGTGGTTTTTATATGCTTACTCATATTTAAACAAGTGAATTCTAGGTTCGAGACCTTGAGAACCAACTGGCAGAGGAAAGGAAGACCAGACTGAAACAGGAGACTAGATCTTTTACAGCTGCTTCTCATCAGTCTTCAGCATCATTGTTCCGAAAACCAGGAGCCCAGAAGGCTGTTGCAGAGAAGAAACCACCATTGGCTCCTTCAAAATCGAGGCTACCTCTGCGAAGAATTAGCAACTTCATGCATCCACCATCTGCTCTACCCCCAAAGAAAGTAATCCCTACAACTTCTGCTGCCCCGCTACATTCAATGGGTGGGAAAGAAAACATATCGTCAACAACATTCGCAGCACGAAACCAGAAAAGCCTGATGTTACCAAGAAGACGGGTCTCGATGGCTACTACCTCCAACGGCATTTGCAGACCTCCAACAGCAACCACAACACAGATTCATCAACCTAAGAGACGGGTCTCCATTGCCACCTACCGCCCTGAGTCATCGAACTCTCATATGACTACACCCCTTCAGACCTCTGCCTCTCTTTTCAACAGTGGCAGACCATCATATGCAAGGGATCCACGGAAGGCACGGTATTCAAGGCTCTTCTCACCAATGCCTGAATTGACCTCGGAAGCAGAGAGAACACCAACTACCATGAGGAGGAGCAGTAAGTTCATGGGTAGTCCCCCAACACAGCTTGGCTCAGCGAAGCCGAGGCATCCAGCAGCTGTTGCATTGCCTCGGAAACCTTTAGTTTGGAGTCCGCTCAACTTGAGAAGCTTGAAAAATCACAGAAGGCCATCATTGTTACTGCCTCCCCGAGTTTCGAATGAGATGCCATGAATCAAGTTGTCATTGTCTATATTTTCAAACACCCTGAAATACTAAATCCTTTCTTTTGTTTGTTTACCTTATAACTCTGCGGAAGGGATGCTTCTGCAGAATGTATGCTTCTTGCCTACCATTGATCCATATATCTCCGTCATTGTTTTCGGATTTTGTAGCATTTCTATACTTAACTGTATCAGCACTCTGTAGCATTGTCCTTGTTGAATCAAAGTTGAGATCTCTCGAATCATTCATGTTTTTTGTGCTACGTTCAAATTCCTCATTCAAATATAGGTTCTAGTTTCTAGCTGCACGTGGTATTTTCATTCTGCGGGCTATAAATGTGTGATTGCTGAATTCAATTATTGCTTTCATGGAACAATTAGAAAAATAAAATCATATATAAAATAATTCTTAATTTTTTTATCTACGTGCCAATATAAAAGTTTGTAGGGATAAAATGAAAAAAAATCAAAACTAAGTGTTCAATTTTGAGCAACAAACCCAAACTTTGAAGTAAAGCTGAAGTTTTCCCCAATGATTATTACAATTGAGAATAAATAGTAACGACCGAGAATCTAACCTTTAGACAATTTTATTTATTATCGTAGCAAAATAGAAAATCAAAGGAAATAATAATACAACTTGAAACCGCATGCATAATAATAGAAAACCATTCAGCGTCATTTTTACCAGCCAACCTTTTCTTCCAATCACTTTCAGAAGCCAATCAGGTGGATTAAAGAGTACAATATATCCCATTGATATGCCAATCACCAACCCGCTTGAATACCCCATCATCACAATTTTCCAATCAAATCCATTTACATCATCATCTTCTTCATGTTGGAAAGATGAATGCGGGGATTCACTAGAATCGCAAGATTTGGAAAGTGGGAAACCACACAATTCAACATTTCCAATGTACGAATTATTGTCAAATGTGCCGAATTGCTTGCTATGTGGTATGATCCCGACAAGTTGGTTTACCGGGAGATTTGTTTTTCAAGAAATGTCAGATTTACCAATTGTATGGGAATCTCACCATCAAGCCTATTCCAAGAGAGGTCTAACCATTCAAGGTTGATCAAATTTCCAATGGAGGATGGAATTGTACCTGTAAGCTCATTATGAGAAAAGTTAAGCCCTTTTAGTGATGTGAACTTACCAATAGCATCTGGAATCTCTCCTCCGAAACTGTTGCTTGAGAAATCTAGAGTTGAGAAGAAAGTCTGTATCTTCACCATTTCAATTGTGTAGCCTTTCATTTCCACCACCACGCTATCCTGATGGTATTCCTCTCCCATATACACTAGTTCATGTTCTTGTGAATTTATCATGGCCAACAGATTCTCAAAGTGTTTTGTTGGTAAAACACCAGTAAACTGATTGTGACAGAAATCCATGATACGCAATTTTTCGAAGGGATTTCTTGTCCTTGGGTTACCAATGGGTCCATGGAATTTGTTAGATCTCAAGATAAGAACTTGCAACTTCGGAAGAGATTCCAACCAATGAAAGAAGGTGCCAGCCAATTTATTGTTTCCAAGGTCGAGAACTTCCAATTTTGTACAAGTGAGCAACGATGGCGGCATCGGCCCTTCCAATTGATTTCCATTGACTTCAAGATTCCTCAAACTGTTTCCCTCAGCAAATGTTGCAGGAATCACACCTTCAAATTTATTCTTCCTCAGATCTAAAACCTAAAGCGATTGACTGAAGTTTCCCATACATGGTGGAATTTCTCCACTCATACTATTATTAGACAAATCAAGAATTTCAAAGGAACTAAGGTTGCAGATGCTCGAAGGGATCCCTCCAGTCAATTGATTGTTTGATATGAAAAACACAGTTGTTGAAGGTTGTGGAGTGGGAAGCTGTCCTACGAGCAAATTGGAGCGAAAGTCAAAGATCTGTAAATTTTTCCACGGAAGACGATGTTGAATTCCAGTCAACATGTTGTGAGAAAGATTCAAATAGCTCAATGAATCTTTCCCAACATCCAACAACCAGTCGGGAGTGTTTCCTTGGCTTTGGTTACAAGAAAGGTCTAACGTTTCTAAGTTTGGCATGGCATGGCTTTTAGAAAGAGTGGGAACTCACTTATGTTGCAAGATGACAAAATACAAGTAGCAAGTTTAGGCCATGAAATGTTAGTGAGACTTGAAACTCAAGGTTAGATGGTTAAAGGAAAGATCCAACGAACTAAGTCCATAGAATTTTGAGGACTTTTCAAAATCGACAGTGCCTCTCAGTTGATTTCTTTGGAGATGTATGAACTCCAAAGATTTGCAGGTGAATAACCAAGATGGTATTGTTCCATTGAGTGAGTTATCAGATAAAATGATAACAAACAAAAGATGGGAAATAGGAGCCACAATTTGTTTTTTTGAAGTATCATATAAAAAAGAGATTTGGGTCGAATCATTATAATGAACTTGGGGAAATGGACCCACAAAATTGTTGCCACCAAGATCCAACCCCCGAAGCTGCCCAAGGTTTAAAAGGGTCCATGGGATTGGGCCACCAAAATCGTTGTCTGAGAGATCCAATACCTGGATCTGTGTGAGATTACCAGGCAATGCAGGATTTAATCCAACAAAAGTGCAATTCCTCATATACAAATCTCTCAAAGACTTGAGGCTTCTGGTCACATAATACCACTCTGGAGATTTTTGTATTTGAAAGGTCCAACTCCTAGAGCGGACTACTCCAATTAGACCTCGGAAGATAACCTGTGAGGTTTTGGTTCGTGTACAACGATAGCTCGTAAAGGTTTGGTTCGTATAAATTCATGAAGGAGAATTGAGGTACAACTGAAGACGTGTCAACATAGGCTAGATCAAGTTCCCTAAGATTTGTTAGATTTTGAACAATTCTATTCCAGGTGAGTGCATCTAGTCTCAAAGCTAATTGCCGGAGATTGAGTGAAACCAATTGGGAAAGGTGAGTGATTTCGGGGGGGATTGAGCCACTGAAGTTAGAGTCAGAGAGGTCAAGGTGAGTGATACTTACAAATTCACCAAACTTGGATGAAATAGGAGAGCCTCTGAAATCATTGTTAGAGAGGTTCAACGTCTGAAGATGGCGAAGAGAGAATAAAGAGTTGTTGGAATGAAAAATGCCTTGCAGCCCATCCCCACCAAGGCTGAGACCAATCACGTGATCAGTCATGCTTTCACAAGTGACTCCACTCCATGTGCAGCAATCCTTTCCTTTCTCCCAAGACTGTCGAGTTATGTCCATCATAAGTGCTCAAAATGGAAAAAGAATTCTTGAATTGAAGCAAAGCAGAGCTTTCATCAGGTTGACATAGGAACTGCTCTGAGTAAGAAACAGAAGATGAAGAGGAAGAGTTGGATACTATTACTGATGATGAGAAAGTAAGGAAACTTTGAGAAATAAAGAGCAGGAAGAGGACACAAATCCATGACAACCAACCCATCTTTTCTATTTGGAATTAAAAGATATATCTATTACACAAATTAGTTGTTGTGTAGTGAGCAATCATGTATATACTCGATGCATTCGTTGATTTTTTGTTTTTTGATTTATACGTAGGTAGAGTTACATTGAACTCAATCATGTGACACGAAATTTCTAAAAAACTAGCACATCACATATATATATCGTTGTGACCGGAGCAGGAAGAGGACACAAATCCATGACAACCAACCCATCTTTTCTATTTGGAATTAAAAGATATATCTATTACACAAATTAGTTGTTGTGTAGTGAGCAATCATGTATATACTCGATGCATTCGTTGATTTTTTGTTTTTTGATTTATACGTTAATAGGTAAAAAAAATTAAAGGTAGAGTTACATTGAACTTAATCATGTGACATGAAACTTCTACGAAACTAGCACATCACATATATATCGTTGTGACCTCTCACTTAAATTTTAGCTTGATATAAAAAAAAAATAACTCACTTTCAGTAACATTAACGAACTAGCAATTAGAACATTAAATCAACCTACCAAGGCAAAAACAACAATTAAACCAAGTCACGAAATTTTCATAGTTAAGTCTTCAAGATCAGCCATAACCTAAAAATAAACTACTGTGGAACAACATACACTCACGCTCTAACCACTCAACTAATGCATAGAATTGTTGACTAAGTACTCCATCCACGCCTCTTAGTCTAACTCCAAGGACACTGCAATAGTTGGTCAAAACTAATGCATGGAGGAGAAGCAATAATTAAGTCTTTGTTTTTTGGTTTTATTCTTGCGTGTGCCATGGAGATGGAGCAGAAGCAATACCACATGTATATGATCATCACACAGTTTCTTGGCACCAAATTAATCATGCACCAATTTTTCGTCACCATATTTCCTCACACTGAAACGTCTCATCTGGTTAATTGTGGTATTTATTGTAAATAAGTATAAATTATGTGGTTAGTGATTATTTCTATGTAAGGATAATTAAGTCATGTTATATATAAGGTTGTAATTATAAGATTATTATTTCTATTTCTAATTCCATGTTACTTTCTTATTGCTTCCCAAATGTTCTTCCATCTTTTGTATATTCTTAGGGCATCTCCAATGGAGAGTCTCAGCCCCTATAATTATAGCTTCACTTTAGAATCCAATTCTCCAATAATACTTTTAGAAGATCTAAAATCTATATATTTTAATGTGGAGATCTAAGAGAAGATTTATACTAGAACTTTGCTTAGATCCCGATCTACAATTTTGGAAGGAGAAAAAAGTGGGTGATGGATGAGAGAGATAGGACCAAAGATTATATATGCTATATGTTGTTTAATATTTTATTGTCCTTGTAGAATCAAAATAAAGATTCTTCATATTATTCTTCATGTTGTTTCTTTGAGATTGAAGGATTTTTTGGGTAATTTTGTCCTGTCATATCAAGTTATTCAATATAACCCAAGATTCTCCATAGGACCTTGACTCCATATGTGACTTGAATGCAAAGGTTCTCTTATGTGTCTTAGCCCAGATTTGACCCGGCCCAAGTCCAAAGCTCCAATATATATATATATATATTAAAAAAAATATCAAAAATGAATTTTTATATTGCACTATGCACGTGTATATATTAGGGGTCTCAAAAAAAATTCAAATTTTATAATGGGTTTTGTGCATGGAGAGAATGGAGGCCTCAAAAAAAAAATTCTTCTTGCTTTCCTTTCCTTTCATTTTGATCCATATATTCTAGACCTAGATTTTACTTTTCGTCAATTTATATATTCTAAATTTTTAATAGTTTGTTTTAAATTTCACTTCCCAAGTTTCAATCTCTAATTTCTAATTTCTATAATTTATTTCATATAAAAGAAAGTTTCAATTTAAACTTGAGTTCCTCTCATTTTGTTAGAATTACTTTTGTAGTTATAATTTTTGAGAAAAAAAATACAATGGCCGTATTTGATTTTTCTAAATTGATTTTATTCTCTCTTTTTTTTTTCTCGAAGTTGTTATTTAATTTCTTTAAAACAATTTACATTTTTCCAAAATTATTAAACAAGCAATTGAAGTGTGGCACTTTTGTAATCTAAAAGTAAACTTCATGAATAATATTTTAAACTAAATTAATTTAAATCTTTTTATTTATTTATATTAAAATATTAAACTAAAAATCTCAAATGTATTTGGCTTGGGACGGACCTATCCAGATGGATTACACGTGGCGTCAGAAAAGAGGAAAAAGATTTTTATTTTTTTATTTTTTATTTTTGATGTCTAGATACAAATGTGACTGATATGAACTACGGTTCAGAATTTCAATTCCGTATATGGTGTCCATGGTGGTTCATGCAGTGCAGCTGTACAACAACTAAAGTAAGAAAGGATTTCGACCGTTAGATCTATACGTAATCACAGTACCCGTTTAAAAGAAGCTAAATTTAATTAACAGCTAAAACTGAACAAAAAGTAGCCGTTTGCGTACGTTTCATTGGATAAATTCGACCGTTGGACCCCAAGAAAAACATAACAAAAGAGATCCGTTACTAAAAAGTGTTCTCTTCGAACCCCGTTTGACTCTCAACTTTGAGCAGACAAGCTTCGAAAGCCAAAAAGGAACCAAAGAGAGAAGGAGGAAGAGATCTTTGAGACCCACTAATTAGTGTTTAAGTGAAAATGGTTGCGAGAACCCCACCGAATCCAAGGAAAATGGTAGCCCCTCTCAATCCTGTTCTCCTCAGAGAAACAGTGAAGAAGGTGACTGACAATGAAACTTCAGTTTCTTTGCATTTTCCTTCGTTTTCTCGCAGCCAAGCATGTTTCTCTGGCCCAATTTGAGTCCCCCTTATGATTTTTCTTGTGCTTTAAACTAATAAGTTTCTGCTGCAATTTTCTGGGTTTGTGTAGGTGGACCGATGTATGGCTCGGCTGCAGGAGCTACAGTACACGGTTTCCGGCGGTGCAAAGGTGATCTCCGGCGTGAGCCTCAGCCCTCACAGCACTAGAGTTTATCTCAAGACTAGCCTCCGCTGCAAACAAGAAACTGCAAGGTAAGAATCTCACGTGTTTCAGGTTTTGGATCGTTAAGAACCAATGAAAGATCTCAGCTTTTGATTTTGATTTGAACTTTTTGTTCATTTTTTGACAATTTGAAATGTAAACCCCTATGGGTTCATTTTTTTGCCAATTTGATATGTAAAATCATGTGTTTCAGACTTTGGATTTTTCCAATTTGATATGTGAACTCATGTGTCTCATATGGGTTCAGATTTTGCCAATTTGACATCTCAGCTTTTGATTTTGATTTGAATTTTTTTGTTCATTTTTTGCCAATTTGATATGTAAACTCATATGGGTTAATTTTTGCCAATTTGATATGGAAACTCATATGGGTTCATTTTTGCCAATTTGATATGTAAGCTCATGTGTTTCAAATTTTGGATCGTTAAGAACCAATGAAAGATCTCAGCTTTTGATTTTGATTTGGACTTTTTTGTTCATTATTTACCAATTTGATATGTAAACTCATATGGGTTTTTCCGTTTATGAAGGATTAAAGGCTCAGCCCCTAGAAAATCCCCGGTGGGAAAGTTTCCTTCGAATTCTGGAGGTACACAAATTTAATATTGACCAAAATGTGTTGATAATATGTTGCGGCATGTAAATGTTGTTGAAATGAATAACTTTTCGTTATTTTCAGGGGAATGGCAAAGAATGTCATTGCCGGCAATGCTGGTCGGAGAAACGGTCGGAGAAATTCTACAAGCAAGTCAGTTTGCAAGAGAAATAGTAGCAGCAACAGTTGATAACAAAACCAAGAAAACAAATGTGGAAGACCCCAAAACCCCAATGACCCAGCAGAGGAGACAGAGGCAAAGCCCTGAAAGCTCAAGGCCAGAAGAAAGAAGGAGAAGCACAGAAAATCTCAATCCATTCGATCTGAATCCGGTTCGCCGATGCTCCAACGGGCAAGATCCCGAATCCATTTCAAGGTTTCACCTCCAAAGAAGAGAGAAATTGTCGAGAAAGAAAACAACAGATATTTGGCAAATAGAGTGTCCCAAAAAATAGGCCATGGGCTAAAAAGAGCGTCTTATTTCCCAATCCTTTGTTTTCGTCAGCAGATCCTTCTTGCTCTTCACAGACTCAGAAGTTCTGCAGGACAAGATCACCAATCATTGGCAGTAATAATGACAATTACTATAATCATAATAAAAAGCCAAAGATTGAGACACCACACAAGTTCTTGATAAAGTCTCCAACTTCAGCTTCTAAGTTTCAGGTGAAGATTAAGAGCCCTCCATTGGTTTCTTCTCTGTCTCCGACAAAGGCCAAGAAGTCTCCAGAGAAGATGTCAATTGTAGCGAAACTGTCTCCGACTTCAGCTTTCAAGTTTCAGGTGAAGATTAAGAGCCCTCCATTGGTTTCTTCTCTGTCTCCGACAAAATCCAAGAAGTCTCCGAAGAAGATGTCAACCGCAGCGAAACTGCGACGGTCGTTTTCGCCGTCGAGATTGGCAACGAGGTTGGTGTCTCCAATGAAGAGCAGAAAGAGTGTGCAAAAGAGTGAGGGAGTGGGTTTGATTCCTGGTTTGAAACAGCGTCCAGGTCCCCCTCAGTGCCGATTGGAATATCAGCTCGGAGAATTTGAACATTTTTGAGAGATTTTTGTTTAATGGGGTTGGTTTGATTCTTTTGGTGTTTATGATATTTTCTCGATGTCTATAGTTTTGTCGAGTTTTTCTTTTATTTCTTTTTGAATATGTTGGTCCCTTTTTTTCATGAACAAGGTTGAGGGATCTTCAACAAATAAAATACATTCATTTAAGCCTTTAAAATTTAGTACTGTGTACGATAAGAGAATAAAGTCGGGAAAAAAAATACTTATATTAAGTTACGTGGGAGTGCCATCTATTCATTCAAGCTGACGGGAGGGGAACACACTGAAAGTTGGCTTCAGACATCTTGGACTTTGTAAAGACATAAGCAACCATGGCAGAGGAGGGGGACAGGTAAAATGGAAATTATATAAAGTAAGAAAATACGGATAACACCTTTAAACCGTTTATTTTATATAGCTAAAATGGTTGTTGTACTTTAAATTAGGGGTGGACACGAATTCATTAAAACTGTTAACCGATCTGTTTTAAACCGTTATTTATCCAACGATTTAGTTTTGATCGGGTAAAAATTAAACGGTTTGAGAATCCAAACCGTTCCGTTAGTAACGGTTTGAATTTGGATTTTCATTTTGGAAATCCGTTAAAAAATATATTAATTTTTATTAATGTTTAAATCTATTATTAATACAAAGTAAAAATAATAAAAATAAAAGGATACCTAGATATACCTATATAAGTATATGTATACTCATATAAGAGTATAATAAAAGATTATTAAATAATTTTTATGTTTGATAAATCTTAGTATAATGATAATACTTGTAATTTAATACTTAGTAAGCTTAATATATAAAATTTTGAATATTGAGTATTGATTTTTTTTTTGTATCCTTATTTTTTCTATATCCTTATTTTTTTTTTATTTCTTAACGATTTTAAACCGTTTCGATCCAAACTGAATCGTTAGTAACAGTTTGGATCGAAACGGTTTTATTTCTAATTTTAAAAAATCCAAACCGTATCGAACCGTTGAGATTTTAACGGTTTGAATTTGGATATTGTCAATATCTGTCGGTATTGAACCGCACTGTGTCCACCTCTACTTTAAACAAGTTACTGATGAATAATTCAGGTACACGTTGCTGATGAATAATTCAGGTACATGAGTTGATTGATGAGTTCAGTGTTGATAACGATCATAATGTCTTAGGTGTTTCATTATGTGAAAAAACTTTTAATTACTATCTCTGCTTCGTATTTGAGCTTGACATTCATTTTGAATGTAGAATGAACTATAGAGGGCCCACGAGAGTCGAGAGCAATGAAGTACATCTTGTGTTCGATCATATCGGATCACCATTAATGTCAGAATCATACAGGCTCAAAAATGGACATGGTGGGAAGTTAGAGGCGGCCATCATCTTTGATATGTTGCTTGGGATGAATGAGCAAATTTGCCTAACCAATGGCATTGGAGAGCATACAATCCAAAAGACGTGTTCTTGATGGTATTGTTCTCTTAGAAAGTTAGACATTCCAGTAACATGTTAGAAATTTATCTTGCTTTATAAAAATGTATCTAGCTTTATAAAAAGGTGTCATTTGTCTTACGCCTCTTGAGAAAAATAATTTATGCATGAATTCCTTTTACTGTATATGAAAAACTGTTTAGTTTTCTTAAAAAGTGATATTGTATAAGAAATCTCCTATAAAAAATTTGAAATTTAAACCCAAAGGAAAATTTTCAAACAAATGGAGGACCATCGCGCAACTCCAAAATTATGTTCTCTCCCTATCCATTTATTATTGAGACAGAAACAGTGATTTTTTTAAAAAAAATCTGTGCAACTTTAAAGATTTATTATTCGATAGGAAAGAAAAGCCATAGTCATAATTCAAAATTTTGAAATTCTCATGCATTTTTCTATAATAAGTTTGGCTTATTAGATTAAATGTATCATGAACTCGCACATTTGTTACACTTTACACCTTATACTCATTATTCGTTCACTTAACACCCTGAAATAGCCGAGTTGACTCACTCAACTCCTTTTTCGTTATATCCGTTCATTTTGATATCAAAATAACTATGTAGCACCTGCATGGATTAAAATATATTAAATTAATAAGGTGCAATTATGGAATTTCACAACTCTCATTCTCAATCTCCCCCAACCCCAATCTTCTCCTCACACCTGAAACCTTCTTCCTCTCTCCCCCTTTCTTTGCACCTTTAAGCTTCATCTTCAACAAAATCTATTGTTTGGAAAATGAAGGAATCCGAATCGACTAAATTCGAACTTGAAAACATTAGATTTTCCCTACCGGCCACCTGTGAGGAAATTCGAGCTTGAAAACATTAGATTTTCCCCCAACCCCAATCAACCAAATTCGAGCTTGAAAATCTAATAAGGTACAATTAGAAGATGTCGAGCTTGAAAACATTAAATTTTAAAATTCTCACGCATTTTTCTATAATAAGTTTTATGTAGGATTGAATGAGGAAACTGCCATCTTATTTTTCAGAACTCACATCACTCGTATTAAGACAAAATCAAAACTTATAATCTCTCCTCCTCAACCAAACCTAGAGCCAAGATCTAGCTTGTTTATTAACCAATTTCTAATGATCAAGTGCAGCTCAACTATAATTTATAGTTTTATTTATAAAGCACAAATACCCTCAAAATTGTTGGTTATCGCACATAAACACATGAGAACCGGGTCTAAAGACCAAGAGCTCTAAAAAAATGTATCCGTTATTGAGCTGCAAACAAATTCAAAAAAAAAAAAAATAAGCTTCAATTGAAGAATAAGATTTCACCTCTCCTTTCAACTTATATTGTTCTGATATTTGATTGATTGATATTTGATGTAGATTCGATATATACTAACCCAGTTTGTATATATGGTGGTTGTCAAGTGGACATTGAACATTGGACTAGGCCAGAGAAATGGCGACGCATTTTGCTTAAATTCAAAAATCGAAAAAGAATAGACAAATAGAAAACCTAGAAACCATGGTTATGAAGGGACAATTTGGAAATTTATGTCATCCAACCTACTTGCTTATTAACCTTAAATCACTATTCATCATACGTTTAAAATTTTTGAATTTTTTATTTGTTGATATGCAGAAAATCTTGAGCATAAAAATAAAATCTTGAAGTGAATGAATGATATGTTAATATGAACATTCCAATTTTTGAAATCATAATGCTTTAAAGTCTTGTGAATAAACTGCATGTAAAATTATGCCTAAATCGTCTAGACTCATCCAAACCAAATCGTTATTTTATGATTTAATTGAAATGGTTTCAATTCTAATTTCTTTTTTAATCGCTATTTTTTTGTGTGTGGATCCGTATTGATCCAAATTGTACCTACTCCTAATAAAAATCCTGAGCTATAAAGAGAGATGTATCTAGGGAGTAAATTGGTTGAGATAAAAGTTTACAAACGCGTATGAAATAATGAAATCCATTGGTAATCTATGATTACTCACATGAATCACCAACAAACATCAATCAACATCAAATCAAATGAAAACGTGGCATGATATAAAACTACTCTTCTAGACTTAACATGTCCATGTATTCCCTCTTTCTCACTCTCTGCATACTGGATGCTAAGGTGCACATCGCTAGCTAGATCGAAAACTCAAGCTTCAACTCTATGCACTCCCGTCACGTGCCCAACCACGGGTCAACATGTGTAAATTCCCCGAGCCCCGGCCCCCAAAGAGAATATATTTATACTTGAGGAAAATGTCCAACTAAGCTTGAAGATCTTAAACTCACTAGGCTTAGCCAGTCTAATAGCTTGGCCTTGGATGATGACACCATTATATAGCTAGGTTGCACAATGAGGAATTGAAATGGATGGTGATTATGGAGCTGCCAAGCTGGAGCCCCGGAGGTATATTATTTCCCGACGTACCAACAGATACAACTTCCTTCCCTCTCAAGGACCACCTTGCTTTACATATATACGTCTTTCTTCATTTGCCTGGAGATGCAAACCGAGTTCTCTGCCTATTCAAAGCTCGATCCTTCGGAGACAATGTTTTCCCTCCTACGCCTGCTTGCCTCATCATCTCTGCATAAACAAAACAAAATCGATCCAATAAAACCATCTCAATTGATTCACAGTCATCAACTACATATATACCGTTGGAATTTGAAACCGCGAGAGGTTGAAGACAAAACCAGTACCTCTCTTTCTCTCAAGCTCTTGATCAAGCTCTTCTTTCCACTTCCTCTCTCTCTCGGAGAAGCTCATGCTGTCGGTAACCATCAAACGTCAGATTGAGGAAAGCGAAAAAGTCAATCGAGTTGTCAACATTACATGAACTAACCTTGGACTGCCTGGTTCTTGCTGACCACCAAGGCCTTTCCAATCACTGAGTGGGGGTGATGACATGTCCTGGGCAGCTAGATCATTGGCATTTCCAGCATTTGATGCACACCTGCCATTACTTCCGGGGATTCCAGCACTAAGCGCATCAGCTGCTGAAGATGGGGTGCCGATTGGACCCCGACTTGGTGATCTGCTCTTGGGGGGTAATTTCAGGTACCTTGAGGACGTTTCATCAGGCGAGCTATCCACAAAATTTGGAGAGGAGACTACATTCAAGCTGTTGTAGAACTCCTCGTATAATGGTGTTTGCAGTTTTTTCAATTCTAGAGCCTGAGGTTTTCAATCAACAACAATGTTTAGAATAACAAAATCTAAGACTACAACTAGTTGGATAAACCTTGAAATTTCAGCTTTTAGTAATATTGACAGCGGACATAACATAGATTAGCGTTCAGCTATTAAACTCTCATTCCAAGACACAAACTTATCCATAATCAGCATACCTAAAACATGGAAGAACACTAGTTACGAATCTGACCATAACAGTACCTTCTCATCCAAAAAAGCTGTGATTTTTGATTCAGTAAGTTCATCCTCCTCCTCTACAAGTAATGTTCCACTAGGAAATGAAAAATCTTTTTCTCCCCCTCCAATTGAGATTCTGGCAGGAAAATCCATTTGTTGATCCATTCCATTTTGTTCTTTTTCTGAACTTCCACCAAACTTGCACCCCAACTCATCAGTGGGTTCACACATTGGGTTAAAGCTCTAAGGTATCAGAATAGCACACAAACAATTAGTTTCTGAGTTTCTTGAATGCTTAAGACTTAACAAAATCATAAGGGCACAAGACAGTATTACCTTAAGGTTTTCGGGCATCAAAGAACTGAACTCTACTTCACACATCATAGGGTCTTCTTTGTCATCAGTGAGACACATATCATCGTCATTGTTGTTTTTATTCCAAATGTGACTCTCCAACAACTTGTCAGGATGTATAGTTGAGTGGCGCAAACTACCCAAATTACACATATCATCTGAATCATGGCAGGTTGACACCTCCCTGGCAACAAAATTGATGCTACCATGTCAAAAGCCTGTAAAGAATTATAGAAAAGTGTCTGATCTTACAAATTCCAAAAGAAGCATAATTGCAGCACTCACAAGATTTGAAAGTTTGTAGAATTTGATGGAGATGGGACGTCAGAATTTTCCTGATGATGGCAAATGAATTGTCACAAAAAAGAACATAACAACAGAAACATATAACCCAATTCATTAATACCAACCATGACAGAAGCACGAAAAACTGGACGAGATTCCATCTGTTGCCCGGTTACAAATGGATGCTGCAAGTAGTTTTCAAACTAGGTGTGTCAGAACTTGATAAGATAGAAGGGTGGACTTGAGCAACACCAGAAGAATTCACCAAAAAAATTACACAGAACTAAACAATCTACACAAATATTCCAGGAGAACTCCACTTTGTGAAGGAAACATTAATGATATAAATTACCTGCAGCAACTCAGATGCCACTGGCCTAAAATCTGGTTCCCTGTCATGGAAGCAAAGTAAACATAAATTGGAACAAATTAGATAAATATTTGGGCCATCCTCTGTCTCTCTATCTAGATTGTCGACTGACATGATTGCTCCACAAGAATCATATCTCATAGAGTTTGAATTCAGATTAGAATGGTTTAAAGAAGACAAGAACACTAACATACTTTTGCAAACATTTTAGCAAAAAATCTTTTGCCTCAAAGGAAACATGATCAGGAATTGGTGGATGAGACTTTGTAGTCCCTATATGGAAGAGAGCAGCAACCTATAAAAAAAACAAAAAAAAAAACAGGTCATCAGTGCAACAAGCAGGAGCGAAATTTTGCTTACAGGATTTAAAGAATTAACAAAATAATTACCTCTTGGTATTGTTGGCTCCAAGGAGGCTTTCCAGTGGCCATCTCAATCACAGTACATCCAACACTCCATATATCAGCAGAGCTGGAGTTATTATCATATATCAGTATTCTTTACTTATCGAAGACGTACGGAATACATAATGCAAAACTATGATTGCTATCTACAGGGTACCACCAGAAATACACCGCTGGAATGAATCATTTGTATAGTGCTAACCCAAATTAATAGAGCCATGTCATGATTGAATAGTGCACCTGAAATACATAGTTGCAACAATGGTAACAATTGTGCTTACAAGCTATGACCGGTCTGGAGAATAACTTCAGGAGCCATCCAGTATGGTGTACCCTTCATAGATTTAGCTCCAGAAATGGTTGCCTGCAACAACGCACCTCACTTATAAAGGACATGCAATACGGAAGTAACCATGCTAAATAAATTCTTCCCATCTATATAGACATGAAGGAAAACACATATGTTTATTACCAGCTCAACGACCTGTTTGGAAGCCCCAAAATCCGCAAGTTTGATGCATCCTTTATTATCAACAAGGATGTTTGCTCCCTGAAAGTTAATATTAGATGCAAATTAGCCATTTACAAGGAAAAGATCAGAAAACTGTGAGAGACATTCCTACACATGCGTTACTCGCAGTTAGAAGGAGTACCTTAATATCCCTGTGCATGATTCCGTTTTTGTGTAAATATTCTAGTCCCAATAACAACTGCTTGGTGTATGTTCTTATTACCTGCTCGAAAATATTATATAAGTTTAGAATTAACAACAGAACGAGATACAAATTTAGTTGTCAAGAACTTACAGCCTCAGGGAAAGATCCAAATTTCCCCAATAGTGATGAGATGGATCCACCAGGGACAAATTCCAACAGAATATTCAAGGTTTCCTCCTCCCTCACAGTACCCAAATATCTCTAACAAACCAAACCAAAACAAAGTACAGTGTCAGATAAGTGACAGACTTCAATTTGTTTAATATATGCAATACAGCTCTACTTACAACAATGTTTGGATGAGACAGATTTTTCAGAAGCTTCACTTCTTCCTCAAGCTCCTTGATGTGAGCCTAATTATTACCATAAACAAAATTAATAAGAAATGAATACTGATATATGACCCTATTAATAAGAAAACAACACACCTCAAGCTCCTTGATATGAGCCTATTTATAGCATAAATAAGAGAATTAACCGGAACCAAAACGATAGGATAATAATAAGAAAAGTTTTGAGGAAACTTAAATGTGCAAAGAAATGCCACATAGATCGGGTTACATTACACTTTCCATACACAACTCACACTTGTGCACCTCCTGCGCCTCAAATCCATCATACAGGTGCACAAACACCTAACATAGATGGAAACTATCCACTCATGATCACTTTCTATGTGCACCTCACCCACTTTGACACTAAACTCTCTCACAAATTCATAGCACCCAACACTCAAAAGAATGGAACTAGTGGTCCTTTTAATGGCAACAGTGGGACTATAAACTCCTCCAACCTGGTAATGTCCAAACCGCAAGAGGAGAGCAAGTGGAGAGCCAATGCTGATTCTTAACATCACAACCATCATAATAATGGCATCTTTCATCATATAAAAATAGCTGTTCAATAAGATAAGAGTAAAATTCAAACCTGTGCTTTCTCCTTCGAAGCACTATTTGCTGCGATAAGAACCTGTGAAAGAATTAACAAACAGATCAAAATCATATTCTAAGCACCGAATCCAGGTCTAAATCCTAAGTACAATCAATTAAACACAATTGAAACCCAAAGCAAAAATCAACCAAAAGGCATAACATTTAACAAGCCCATGAACTCAAAATGACACTCTGAGACCACAATTGAACAAAACTTGAATGAAATTAACAACTGAGAAGAACAGGCAAGTTCAAACCCCAAAAATGACGCCGATGTTAGTAGAAAAGGACATCAAAATGAATTGGACCTGTTTAACAGCAAGAAGCTCTCCGGAACCAAGATTCATGCCCATATAGACACGGCCAAAGGCGCCGCAACCGATCAACTCTCCCTTCCGCCATCGGATCGGAGGGGCATTGTCTTTGGGCATTGACGGTGAGGGTTTGGAGAAGACTCTGGATTTTCTAATGCAGGAGTTGATCTTGTCCACTAGGGTTCCTGGCGACTCTTCGTTGTCTGATGCAGCACGAAACACCAGTGATCGGCGAACTGATCCCAAAATTTCATGCATTTCAACTGCCTCTTCTGTGCCTTGAAAGAGAAAGCCCGCTGCCTTCCCTTCTACTGCTATTGCTATGGGGATTTCATTTGGTCGGCAAGAGATAGAGGAGGGAAAAAGGTACACGAGTTTTTTAAAAAATAATTAATTTTAAAAAAGAAAATTGAAAGTATAAAAATATTAAAGTCATAAAGTAAATTGCACAAGTGAAAGTAAAAAAATAGGTAGTCCATAAATAGCTAGACTAGCAACACTGCAAAAATAGTTGAAACTATAACTATATAAAAAAAAAAACTTTTTACTTCAAATGCACGTTATTTTCGTACGAAAAAATCACTTTACACCTTATTCTCATTATTAGTATTAAGTACATCATATTCTCACCGAGTTGATGCAACTCGGGATCTCCGTTATTACAGTCAACTGAACATTGCAAATTTGATATGGCACCTATATGGCTTAAATAATACTAAAAAATAAAGGGCATAATAGTAACTTCATCACTCTCTTCTTTCTCTGGTTCAAGTTCTGGGTTTTTCTTATTGTGGAGCTAGGAATTTAAAGAAGATGGATGAAACCACTGGATTCAGTTATCCTCTTTTTGGATAATCCGGCCTAAAATCACAAGCTTGGCTAGATTGTGAATTCTTGTTTTTCCAATTTGCTTGCCCATTGGTTAATCTACAAGCAAATTATGAATCCTTTAAAATCATATATGCAAGCCCGGTGGTTATCCTAGGTTAGTTTATATCATAAACGTATTTTTGTGTCAAAATGCACCTCGAATTCCCAATTTTGTTCCAAAATAGTCTTTTTCCGTATGTGGGGTTAAAATCAGGGGTAAATAGGTCAGGTTGTACAACTAAGCAATTGAAATTAAAAAAAAAAAGTTGTCATCCACATCATCAACTGATGTGGTTTTTTAATGAGCAAATGTCCATCCTGGTCTTCACCGATGTGAAGACACACACTGAGAAAACCAGTGAGAAGTGAAGAACCGCGATAACTCCGCGACCCCGCGCCCTTGCGCCGGTAGCCCCGCGACGAGGAGGTTTCCATCTTCAATTCTCATTGAATCCTCTGTTTGTGTTTTCGCTGTTCAACATCATAGTCGTCACCCTCATTGTCGGAAATCACAGGCCATCTTTCTCAGAAGATGACGACATCATACCTTTCTTATATCATCCCTATGAGCTAGAAGATGTAGATGAAGATGTTGAGGATACAAAGAATGATAGATACTTGAATTTTAATGGTTACATCTCCACCGTGAGAATTGAAGGAGCTTAAGCAACCTCCTCATCGCGGGGTTGCCGTCGCAAGGTCGCGGGGTTGTCGTGGTTCTTCACTTCTCGTTGGTCTTCTCAGTGCGGCGTCTTCACATCGGTGAAGACCAGGAATGGACATTTGCTCATTAAAAAATCACAGATTTTTTTTTAATTTCAATTGCTTAGTTGTACAACCTGACCTATTTACCCCTGATTTTAACCCCACAAACCGAAAAAAAGACCATTTTTGAGTGAAATTGGGAATCCCGGGTGCATTTTGACATAAAAATACGTTTATGGTGTATTTTAAGGCGGGGTGCATTTTGGCTAAAACCTAGTTTATATTGTGAAGAAATGGTGGAGGCGATTCTATTTTGGTTATACTGGGTTAGTTTATACTGGGTCAACATGATCCTTCGAATTCATCGTGAAGACCATCACTCTCTCCTCTGCGCAGCACGAATTCAACAACCCATCCATGAAATTCGATATCCCCGAAAAGCTGAAATCCGTGCATTTTCGGCGAGATATCGGTCCAAATCCTCGATTACTATCACAGCCTTGGTCGTCGTTTGCATTTGAAGCGTCTTCAGCTCTGAATCGTCTTCAGAGAAGTCCATTCCATTTCTGGTAATGAGATGTAAACCTTTGATGATTTGCTTCCACTTCTAGGGAGCTTCAATCCATGAGAAGATGGTGTTGGTGTAGTGGGCCTGGATGAGCCATTAGCCCAACTGGCAGGTGAAAGCAAAGCAGCGTCAGATAATCTCTCAGCTGAGTCTAGAGAGGAGGGAGATGAATCCTCGAGTGTTTTCGGAAGATACACACATAGATTCAGTCCCAGAGCCAGCTTTGCTTTCCTCCATTTGCTCCCCATTTTTCACTTGTAGATTTCAAGCTCAAAAACCAGAAGCCAAAATCCTAAAGCTTCGAGGCCCTGCTCAAGAACTTTTAAGACCAAAAATTTAAGCAAAATTCACAAAACCCAGATCTCAATGTGCTTAAATTAAGCAGCTTTTGCTCTTTGCTCAAGTTGAGAGAGAGCGGCCGGAGAGAGAGTTGTTGGAATGGGAGAGATAATGGGCTTTAACAAAAGCTGAAATGAAGCACGAAAACCAAGACATGGAGAGAAAGAGAGGAATGTTATATTTGCAGAAAAAATGGATGCTAAATTTCAAAATAGAGGAAACGAGTCGCATGGTGTGTTTGAGAGTATGAGACTTGTACTAGTCTTCTTCCTCTTGGTGTCCCTGGCCGCCATGAGAGAGCAAAAGAGTGGGTTTATTTGGGTCTTAAGAGGTGTGTGTGGGTGTGGGTTTGTTGAGGGATGTTGACCTTGTTCCTTGGAGTAACCCAGTATAAACCAAGAATATAAACTAACCCAGTATAAGCTATCAGAATCGCCTCCACCATTTCTTCACAATATAAACTAACCCAGTATAACCACCGAGCTTGCTGATTTTAAAGGATTCACAATTTGCTTGTCGATTAACCACCAGGCAAGCAAATTGGAAAAGCAAGGATTCGCAATCTAGCCAAGCTTGTGATTTTAGGCCGGATTATCAAAGAGAGGATTGAATTCTAACTGAATTAAGTGGTTTCATCTGTTGTCTTCTTTAAATTCTCACCCCACAATAAGAAAAACCCAGAACATGAACCAGAGAAAGAAGAGTGATGAAGTTACTATTATGCTCTTTATTTGTCAGTATTATTTAAGCTACATAGACTACAGGTCAGATTTTTAACGTTCAGTTGACTGTAATGACGGAGATTATCCGAGTTGCACAAACTCGCTAAGAATAGGGTGTACTTAACTCCAATAATAAGAATGAGGTGCAAAATGAAACTTTCCTATAAGAATATGGTGCATTTGAAGTAAAAAGCCAAAAAAATTGTAGAAGTACATATGTATTTTATTGGCAAAAATGGTAGTCTATCTCTATTTATATAACAAACAAAAAAACAAAAACAAAAATGCTTGCGTGCATAAAATGATAGATTTATTGCTAAAAGTAACTTGTGTTCGTTTAAGTATCAAGAAATTCATTATCTCAAAGTGTTAGTTTGCCAATTGTATCACATTTTGTGTTTGAACAATTTTGATTTCGTTTGTAGGTTAATTATGATATAATCTCTACATATTAGTAATTATGTGGGAAGTTTTAAATCTGACACTCGTCGAGATAGTAGTTTATATTTATTTTTTATGAATGTATTTTGTATGCTTTAATACTTAAATTTACTCAACCAAATTTTTTATAAACTATTTTTTGAAAACTCGTGATACTTTTGAAAATAATAACAAACAAACTAATTATGTGATTGATCTAAATTCAATGCCTACATATATTTTGCACTAAAATAAAATATAGAACCCAAAAATGCAATCTCATCATTGGACAACTCTATAGGATTCTACTGTCTCGAAATTAAAGAAGTCACAAAAAACTCTCTATATGAATAAAATTTCATCTTAACGTTTTTAATAATAGTATTTGGGAAAAATTAATCCGAATCATAAAAAGATAATGACATAAATTATTATAAACCCTACATCAAATTCACCAGGTGCTGCCTAGGGTCATTAATCTTAATTTTCCAATGTCCATCCGAAAAATTAGCCTTAGCTGCTCTCACTCTCCACTTCTTCAAAACTGCATCCATCTTCTTTGTCAACCCACAATGAGATCTCAGCTTCGTCGGCATTTCATCATACATTTTCCACCATCGCCGGTGCGCCACATCACTCGCAAAAACACTCCGGGCAGTCGCCTCCCAATTGCAATCATAATCTCTGTAACACATCCATGGCTTCATCCCCAAGTAATGTATTGCATAAAGGTCCTCACCCATGTCCCGATTTTCACTTCTTTCCCCCTCAAAAATTTTCATAGCATTTAGCCTCCAAGGCAGCCTATGCCACCAAGTAAAGATCTCATTCAAAAATCCCTGATCACCACCATTGTAAGACCCGATTTTGAACGATTTTCGCATTAGGTATTCGAACATGCATTCTGAAGGCTCCACAACCATCAATCCAGAATTAAACAGCATCTTATCATTCGTCACAGCAGATAATTGCGAGTGAAAAAATAGACTATCTATATTTTTTAGTACCAAAATATCTGCGTCAATGAAAATGACCCTGTCATAATACTTGAGCTGCCAGATGCGAAGTTTGCTATAGTTCCATTCGTTGTATGAATCTTTTTCTGCAAAAGGGCTTCGGATTCTTCTAATAGTTCCGACCTTCCAACCGGCCGCGGTTAGGGCATCGAGGGATTTGGGGGGTGATGGAGTTATCTGCAAGGAGGACAAGGTCTTTGGTGGAGTTGGTTTGTCTGATGCTCTGAGCCAAAGCTATTGCACCACACACATAGGCTTCTGATGAGTGCAAAATTGTCACATAGGCATGTCGTTGTTTCTTGTATGGGGTCCATGAACTTATATTTCCCATGAATCTGTTCCAAAATTCTGTGCCTGTGCATAAATTTCAAATTGCAATCTATTTACATGCCCAACAAAAAAAAATTCACCCATTTTATATTAGCTCTCATGAATTAATGCATTTACATTATTTTTATGGCCCTAGCTACCAAAAAAAAAATTCTTGTAATTTGAATTTTTTACTCGTACACATTTCAAACTATTTACAAGCCCAACCAAAAAAAAAATCACCCGTCTTATATTAGCTCTCATGCATTAATGCATTAACATTATTTTTATGGCCCTAGCTACCAAAAAAAAACTCTTGTAATTTGAAATTTTTCCTCCTACGCATTTGATGTCAATATACCAAAACCACTGATGAGAAAATTCCTATTACAGGAAAGGAGAAAATTCTTATTACAAGATATGTTATCGAAATTCGAATTTGAGATCATCGGTCTACAACGTGCAAGTTTTTACCAACAGAACTAAACTCACTTGACAACAATAATGTTAAATGCAAAGGAAACTTAAGTCTTATCGGATATTTAAATAACGTGGACTCAAGTACTTGTATTAATGTCAAATAAAAATTGTTTTCATTATTTTACCCTAATAAATTAATTAAATAGATAACTTTTTCACATATAAAATTTTAAAAAATTTGGGTCTTCTCTATAGGTAAAATTAATTTTGGGCCTTCAATTGTAATGGGCCTAGGGCTCCCGCTCTTCCAACCCTGATTTGGAGAAAAATAAAGTTGACAGACTAACAACTAGACAATATTACGAATATTATTTTAATATTACGAATATTATTTTAATATTACGAATATTATTTTAATTTAGTATAAATTGCAGGTATAAATTATAAAAATTATAAAATTTAAATTCAAGTGCATAGAATGTAATCACGAAATTCATCCATTTTAACTAATAAACCAACAACAATAAATTTCCTTTTAATCCACAGAAAATTGTTATGCATATAGCTATAGTAATGAACTGGGCACGTCACCAAAAATTGTGATTAAAATAATTTAGTACTTACCTGTTTCAGCGTAAGCAGGAGCAAGTTGGCAGGATCCAAAAGGCATAAGCACCTTCTGTTTCAATCTCCCAATATGAGGCCTATAAACCCAGTAATCCCCACGGTGCATCAAACGATCATCACACCTGAATATCTCCACCATGGGCCCACAAGATCCGATAAATACCACGTACACCGTCCGATGAGCATCCGGCTTCATCCACCCTCTCCCCACCACTAGATTAGCCACCACCAAGTTAACTTGTAACCTGAAAACATCCCGTACCCCTTCGTTCTCATTACTCCCGCATGGGACTTCGGCCACTACCACATCCAAGTCCCCGTAATCCTCCAATCTTGGAATTGGGATTTCCGGACACTTTGGTGGGCCCCATGTCTCGTCTTCATCCACCCATTCGGGAAAAAAATTCTCCCATTTAAGTTCTTTAGATACGCGTTGGAATTTTACAGAAACTGTCTCTACACAATCTACGAGGCTTCGGAGTTGACTATGAATTTGACTTTCAACATTTACCAAACCAACCTTAATTTTCCTCTCCTTGATTTTGAATAGCTCGGAAATGGTAAGGAACCAGGCCACATTTTGGGTTTCACTCATAATTTGTTGGTGTCGATCGGTAACAAGGTGACTAGTGGGCTTGGGGGATCTAGATGATGAGATAATTAGGACTAAGAGGAAAAGAGATATAATCATTAGACAAAAAAAGAAAGGGGCTTGTAGTTTGGAATAGGAGGCAGGGGAGGCGGAGGTGGCGGCAGAGGAGGAGGAGGAGGAGGAGGATTTGGAAGCCATATTCACATAATTTGGTGAAGCTCAAGCAAAAACAGCCTCTTCTCTTTTGGCCTTGTATGAGAGAGGGAGGGCGTTGAAGGGTAATTTGGCTAATATGGAAAGGGTGATTTTATTAGGAAGGTACGTATTTGCATGGCTCATACATGGTTAAAATTTGGGATTGTCCACAAAAAAAATTTGTGACTAAAAGTAATTACATTAATTATCCTCTTTTAAAGAAATTATTAACATTTATTACGAGTAGTATGGAAAGAAGGGGGTCAAAATCCAAAACAAAGAGTTCCTAATTGAGAGCGGGTAATTAAAATATGAATAATGTTTACATTTTATTCTGGTGGTATCTTATCGTATCACTTTGTTGATTTATCTAATTGTCACGGTATATTATATTTATATATATTATAATAGAAATTGTTTAACTTTTAAATGATTGTTTCAAGATCGTTTAAATTAAAAATTAACGAAATCAGAGATTCGTTTAGTCATTTATATGTATCAACTGAATGAATGGTTTGTATGATCGGTATATATAGGCATAGCCAGAAATTTAAGTTATGAATGACAATTTATAAAGATAAATGAACTGGAATTTGGGTTTTTAAGATCCAACAAAGCATTGTTAAAATTTAATTGCTTTGGCATTTTGGCTTCATTTGATCAAAAAATTGTAGACTTCATTTGATATTCTCAATTTTATAAGACTCCACATTACTCTCAGTCTCACTCCAATTGTAAGAATTCAGCTTGCCCTATAGATATATAATATGGTTTAATATCACTCCTACTCAAGACATTCTCTCTCAAAGAAGTTAGGCTAGCTTGCTACCAATTTAAAATTAACAAAAATTAATATCATTTATCATGAAATTCAATATAATTTACCATACATACGAATGTTATTTTATTTTATTTTAATCTAAATTATGAAATAAAAGATTCAAACTTGGATGTAGAATAAGCCAAATCAAAGAGGTGTCATCAAATTTTCCCTATATTGACCAATATTAATGATTTCTACTAAAACTCTTATTTAAGACCAAATACAATTAGAACAACTGCATGTAGAGACCTAAAATTTACTTAAATTGAGAAGAAGAAAAAAAGCAAGAGAAAATTTTAGATACCGATTGTGAACAAATAAGAATAAATTAAAGTATAGGAGATGACGAGAGAAATGAATATTTATCCTAAACATGTTACTAAATATGTCGACTTTACTCATACTGAGAATAGGTGGTGTTGAGAAAGACTACACTAGGACACGCAACATATATGAAGGACATGGAACTTCATCTTCTGAGAATTTTATGACAATTAGTCTTGACTCTATAAACTCAGAAACCAATTGTGATGACAACCCAAATGCACCATATGCTTATGGTCAATTAAACAACCCTTCTCCCTCAATTGCCATATGGTTATGGAAGCCATAAACCTCATCTCAATCAAGGGTATGAACAAGTTAATTGATTAAATCTTGATTACCCTATTTACGTAGGAGGATATGAAACTCAAACGAGATATATGAATACTATGTCCAACAATACATTTCCACTTGGTCAAATTGCATCACCTTGTGGCATGGTACACGGTGCCCAGTATGATTTTGAATCTGATAAACACTCTATTTCTTTTTAGTTAAATTCAAGGAGAAAAGTATACTTGGTGCAAAATTATTAAAAAATTATGTTTTAATTTCTCTTTGTATTTAAGATTTTATATTATTAGTCATCGTCAGATCATATTATATTATATATATCATATATTTATTATATCAAGATCATTTTATAATTTATTAGTCTTATACTCTTATATAAGTATTATTGAGTGCATAAATATTTTCCAAAATTTTATTTTAAATTTTAAACTAAATTTCAAATTTTTTAATTGAACGTAAGTAATATCGATATCAAAATATTTGTTTGCACTTTTATAAATTTTTATTTCAATTTTGTTTTTTTATAAAAATTAATATTTTAATTACGATGAAGGAGTAAAAGTGAAGTGGAAATTGACTTCGAAACTATAAGGTGAGCTCCTTTTGATTTTTGGGCCCAACCCGAAAACAAGAGCCGATGAGCACATGGTTTTTGGTACCCTATGACCACAGAATTTGTCCAAAACAGTGGTTCCCTTCCACTATCCAGCGCCTGTAATTTCACACTTCTCTTGTTTTTTTTTTTTAAATATAAATATAGAGGATGGTCCGACCCTTCTCCCACACCCCACAACAGAAACGAAGAAAACCCAGATTTCAGATTTTGATTTTAATCAAACCCCTCCCTCTTCACTGTAGTCTCAAGTCTCAAGCTTTTTCAGCTCTCACCCATCACCCTCAAAATCTTCATTATCTAGCAAGAAATTAAAGTAAAAAAAATGAGTGCAGCTTGCAGGGCATGGATTGTGGCAGCAAGTATTGGAGCGGTTGAGGCCCTGAAAGATCAAGGAGTTTGCAGGTGGAATGGGATTTTGAGGTCTCTCCAACAGCATGCGAAGACCAACGTCAGATCTTATTCTCATGCCAACAAACTCTCTGCCTCCTCTTCTTCTGCAATTTCTAATAACATGAACAGATCAAAGGAGGATAAGTTGAGAAAAGTCATGGAAGTCAACTGCTGGGGTCCGAATACTCTTAGATTTTAGATTGTAATCAAATCTTTTAATTAAAGTTTTAGATCTATGAGCATCATCATTATAGATGTCATTTATCCCTTTTGATTTCCGTGAATATTAGACTTTCTTCTTTTCTTTTCATAATATGATCAACCCTACTGAAGATGACAGCTTCCCAACTCCGTCAAGCTTTCTGAAACTAGGCCTGAAATAATCACGAATCGTCATCCATTAACATCTTAACTGGAGGAATTACTACAATGCCAAAGTGGGAGGAATTTGCACGAAAAAAATTGAACAAATTAGAGAGAGAATTCTTGCCGATTCTGGATTTTAAACACCACGTAAGCACAGAGATCTTCGCGGAGTATTGTCAGCAGCTCGAGGAGGAAGAGAACCGGTACTGAACATTCTTGGTTTCGTTCTTTAATTGAAGTTTTTTTTAGAGTCGGATTAAAAATCATGTCAAGACATTAATTACTCAATGTTCTGGTTACTATATTCATTCTTTCATTTCCTAAATAAGGACACATAAATTTCCTATAACAAAAAAAGTTTTTTTTTTTTTTTTTTCTATGTGAAGATTTCTAAAAATTCACATGTGATTAACATTTGAAAGTGAAAAAGGAATAATTTTCAAAGTATATGCCATAGTTTGTGCTATATATAGAGAGGTCTTTGATGCTTTGAATTTTCTTATCTTGAAGTGGCGTTGCTCACAAGAAAAGAACAGGGTAAAGAACCTAAACATTTTGCCGCAATATATCTATATATAAGATTGATCATAAAGCACAAATTTTGTATCTGTGCAGCTTGAACGATAATCAAGCATGGCAACCCTGGCAGGCGATGACATGGTGTTCATGGCTCTGGGATTGGAGGAATCTGCAACGAACAGTTCAAGAACTCCGAGAGTTCTGTCACTTCTTTCTTCAATTCTGGAGAGATCCATTCGTAACAATGAGAGATTAATTCGGGCATCAAAGATGAAAGATGTGACTACAATGTTCCATGGATCAGAAGCACCTGCCATGAGCATTAAACGGTACATTCATCGCATTTTCATATACTCAAACTGCAGCCCTTCCTGCTTTGTTGTTGCCTACATATACATCGAAAGGTTCCTCCAACGAAGAGGCATCTGTCTTACTTCTCTCAACGTTCATCGGCTCCTAATCACCAGCACCATGATCGCTGCAAAATTTATGGATGATGAGTAAGTGCCTAATTACAAACTAAACCATGCATATTGCATGTTAAACTATTTTGGTGCTTAGTTTATATGCTAAGTGAATTGTATTTTGTGCGACTTTAGATGTTATAGCAATGCCCATTACGCGAAGGTGGGAGGAGTGAGCACTGCAGAGATGAACAAATTAGAGGTCGAGTTTTTGTTTGGTTTGGATTTTAAACTTAATGTAAATGTGAAGTTCTTTGGAGACTACTGTCGAGATTTTGGCAAAGTGAGGTGCTAGAGACAACCAAATTCCACCTAAGGATGATCGATATATCTCATACGATCCCATGTTTGAATTCATGGTAACCGACTGTAAGCACTAGTTACTGAGAAATTTGAGTGAAGAATCGAAGTAGGCAAACAAAGTCATAGTGAAAACAATATAATTTGTAAGCATTTGTGGCTTAGAATTTGAACAATTCCAAGATTTCAAGCATATATTTGAAGAGTTGCACTGGTTATGTTTGATTACTTCTACGAATCCCCATTAAAGCCTATATAGACTAAAAAGATTCTTTTACAACCGAATATGAAGAAATTACAAATAAAGTATTTATTAATTAAATTATTAACACACCTTAAATTCTCTTGATTTGCAAGAGAGGACCAGCTCATGTCTAAACTGTTTTTTTTTTTACGGCACATGCTAATAACAACTCATTGCATTGTAATTTCCGTTTCAGGAAAAAAAAATTGTAACATTTAGTCACGGCACTCAATATAATAACCCTCCCGGAGAACGCAAGAGTTGAAACGTTTTCAAGATGTAATAATTGAATGAATACTTGCAATCTATCTCTGTATTGTCAAACCAACAAAATGGGGGAACTGAAGATGACAGCTTCCCAACTCCGTAAAATTTTCTGAAACTAGGCCTGAAATAATCACGAAACTTCATCCATTAACCTCTTAACCGGCGGAATTCTTCCTTGCCGCGTAGACACGGTAAGCTGCCAGTCCAACAATGGCCACTGCAGCTCCCACTGTAGAGAGACAAATTAGGTAAAGTGCACAACCAAAATCATACCCGCTTAGAATCAAAAGGCTACAGATGAAGCAAGTTCTTATTCTTTGGTTGAAAATCTTGGAACATAGAGAAACATGCTGAATGCCGATCTTTGGAACTTAAATCGCAATGAAATATTTGTACGTTTTGATAAATCTTCTAAAAGTGAGCAAATTGTTCCAAAATCCCAGAAAATACAAATTACCGTAGCCGTTTTAATAATTTATTTCTGTTGGAAAAAAAAAATTAGACATGCATCCACCAGGTATTGGACCCCAGTAGTGACCTTTACCCTTACCCCTGTCCCTTAAGGGAAATGCCACTAGGCTGACTGTCACTAGCAATTTCAGTAATATATAAAAGCTGACAAGAAGATAAATCAACAGTTGAAATGCGAAAGGTAATCATACCTGAAACAACCATAAGTGAGCGGCTTATGATCTTGTGGTATTGCTTGCGGCTCCTCCCCGCCTCAGTTTCAGGAATGCTCAAATGAGGGTGCTCCGCAGCAGTTACAATTCTACGAAATACATTATTGAAATCACTCAACTTTGTGCTGATAGGTATAGGAGCCTCAGTTCCCATATCCTGGCTAATCTGCACAGGTTAATAGAAATATGTCAATTGCAGGTTTAAAACGATAACGCAGTGGCATATAACATAATTGTACAATTCCGATCTAATGCCATGTAAAAATAAATATCAAGCTCAAAACAATCGGACGTACAGTCTCATCCTAAAGTCACTAAACGTCCATCTTATGTGTGAGTTTAGCATAGGAGTAAAGCGGGATAAGAACTTAACAAAATCTGCAGAGAAAATTTCTATATGCTACTCCATCTTCTATCTTCTTTCTCCAAACTTTCCTCTACTTATATCTACGTATCATATATCTGACGTAACAATAATTATGATTTGAGTGTTATAACTATAGAAATAGTTGGTCCACATCCCAAAAGCTCCGATGCTCAAGAATAGCTGTAAACAGTACCTAATAAACAGTGGCTAATCCATCTTCCACACAAAAGTACATGCAATGAAGCAAATACTCAATGAATAAATCAATATACCCTTGTGGAATGCTGAATGGCCGACGGGAATGAATCCAGATCATCTTTAGCTGCAACAATTAGGCAAGGTACCTCAAAGCCAGTATCCTCCCCATGACTAGCCACTTCTATCAGCAACTTTGTTGCTCTTTCCCAGGAAGACTCGTCAGAACTAGCAAAGAAAAAGGCACCAACTATTAGGAATTCACAGATCCACTCAACAATAAAATAAATAAAACACAATGCCAACAGTATGGAGAGAAATCTCCGCATGTTAAGTAATCTCTGGGCCAACCTAAGATTGGTTGTAGACAACAGGCAAAACTAAACAGAAAGGTATATACATACATGCATTTGTATAACAATTGCATACACAACTCATTGTCAACAATAGACCTTTTCTTTAGTTTATGGCCAACAAGTGGATCTTTTGCCATCTTAGACACAAAAATTATAGATATTCTGCCATTCAATATTATAAAACCAGAAGGCGACTACATATGAGATGAAGGCCTCACATTCAAATACCAAATTGAAGTTAAATCAAACAAAATTAAATTTACAAATTTGGAACGGAAACTTAAATGGGAGAAACAAAAAATAGTAACAGTGGGGGACCCAAAAAAAAAAAAGATAACATGATTCATTACACAATATAAAACCCTATTGAGATTCTTCTAACCTGTCATGAAGAAACACAGCTATGTCACAAGCTGCCAAAGCCTCCTTACTTGACAGTAATTTGCTAACACCATCTTCGGGAATTTCTCTCAACACTAGGGTTTTCTTGGTTCCCTTTAAAAATAAATTGAAAAATTAGGCAACCCACTAAAAGGACTAATAATAGACCTCACCAGCAATTTAGCTTATCAACCAAACAATAGTTGAAAACATACAAGAATATTTAAAATTTTGGGAGTAGGTAAGGATACATTTAAAAGAACTTGGGCAATGAGCTAATACATTAATCAACTAGCACATGTTAGAGGCAGAATCTGACTCAATTCTTTAAGGAAAAGTAGCTTTTAAATTGCTGCTTCTTTGCCCCGCATAATGAGTTCGGGTTCAAGGACTTCAGGAAACAGATAGAATAGAGATAGAGATAGATGAATTGAGAGAGAGAGAGAGAGCATCCCACGCAATTTTCAAGACGTAGTGCAACTTACCCCAGGTTGATCGACAATATTAGCCGCATAACGGTCCTCAGTAGTAGGATTATAAGTATCAGAAAATGGCCTACATTTCAACTTATCATCAAAAAACGTTACGTGATTTAAAAAATAAATTAAAATATCCTGAAAATTTAATGTAAGTGTGATTCATAAGATAAACCTTCCAAGAAAAGAATCCAATAATGCAGACTTTCCAGACTTCTTCGGACCGAAAACAAAGCATTGGAAAACATTTCTTTCCGATTGCTGCTTCTTGCGGTCTAAACGCCTCTTCCTAGTCACACGGATTGTGGATGAAACATCACCAGGATAACCAATATATATAAGATTCTCCATGGTAGAAGCAGGGTTCAGGAGTGTCATGAGGGCCCACTGAAATTATGCACATTTTTCATAACATTTAGAAAAATGCTAAAGAGAAAAAGAGTAACAATTGTTTGTAGATTACATGTAATAAAGTATATTCATGACTATGAATGTGTATGCAAGTATAAATCCATAAAAGATATAAATCAAGAGTTGAATGGATATCCATATGAATGAAAAACAAAAGAGCAAATTCCCAAGCCCGCCGCGCCCTCCACTCCACAACCCACCACCCCCCGGCCAAAATAAATAAATAAATAAATAGCAGGCAGAAAGAATTATCAATGAATACCTGTGACAAGAATCCATCAAGTGATATCCCTCCAATTGCATTTCTCTCCGCAGCATCGTTATATGGATATTCGCTAAACGGACTGAAATTTCAAAGTCCAAAAATTAAAACGTTCCGAGATATTGATAGCTAGATATTATAGCGAACTATACTGAAACCCAACATTTAGGTAGCAAATCATGAAGTATAAGCAATACAAGCTAAGCCATGTTTATACATTATGAACTCTCGAGCTTTCTACTTGCCAACAATTTCAACAGAAAACAGAGAAACCAAGTTGGCAATTATATACTAGAAAAAGTTGATCATACATTTCATCATCTTTAACACTCTTCAAAAAAAACAGATAAATCCATGTGAAAACACAATTGCAAACAGGACTTCTCATTGGGGGAAAAAAACAACTTGCAATTAATCGAAAAAAAAAGGAATAGGAATGACATTGAAGAAATAAAAATTACCTTGCTGGAGCAATAGAAAATAGTTCATCAAGTTCACGTGCACGTAGGATCCCATCCTAGTCGAAAGATCAAATACCTTATTAGAAGAATTAGGATTACAACTAAGCACCTAAAAGGTTCTAAGCCTAAAACATTTGGGAGACCCTTCATTGCACAAAATATTGGACATCAATGGATAACATAAACGTAACAAATGAGAAGGATAAGTACTAAGACATACACCATCACCGTCATAGGCTTCCAAGGTTGACTTCAAAAACTCAATTGCATCATTTGTCAGCTCCACACTCTGCCCATAAAAAACAAAGCTTACATCAACGTGAAATGGCTCAGGAAAATGTTTAATAAGACATGGAACAATAGATATAATTAAAAAACAATTTCACAAACATGATGCACTTGATGAGGCATGATTAAGGCATGGCACATCATAGGGCTCAGTATGTTACACAAAGGCGCACCTAGGATTGATGCTTATTTCTACTGTTTTATAAAAGAATATGTATTTGCACAGAGAACTACTCATTACGCAATACATCCAGACACACATAAATGACAGCAGAGATAAGCTCTGAGCCTCTGACATGATTCAAAATGGTCATGATAAAGTAATTAATTGCAGCATTCAAACGCTCACTGAATAGGACATTTTTACCAAAATAAGAGCCCATTTGGAAGTTGGTAGAAGTGATTTAACTGATTTAGTGATTGTGAATAATATTGACAATTGAAATTTTTCATCAAGGATCCAAGTAATTCTCGTTTTTCAACAGGAGAAAGAAAATCCTTCTAGGCAGAAGCAACTCCCATGGCTCCCGGAAAAAAAAAAAAAATCACTTATCATTCAGAACTTTTTAATTTTTTGCCAAAAACTCTTAAAAACTATTTGGGGCCTTGCCTAGTCACTTCCAAAAGTGCGCTTAAGGTACTAATTGTAAACCAGACATGAATATGGTACTAAATTAATGAACAATATAACTCATTGAATCTCCCTTCACTTCAACATGAAGTGTCAGCACATAAAAAAAAACCATCTCTACACTATCAGTGCATAATAGAAGCAATAACCAACCTGGTCAGGATACCGTTTTATGAGGGATGGAATTAGTTCATCTGCAAGTCTTATATCATTATTGTATCCAAACTTCCTAAGGACCGTCCATGTTGTCTCTAGACGTCCCTTCTCTATAAATAGTGCGTGAAGGAAGAGAAATCCTGTCAATGTAAGCCCGCGTTCATTGACTCCTTCCGGTAACTTTTCTTGCACAACCCTCTTAACACCCACCATTTCAGAAGGTTGTAGTGGAGCATTGAAACATTTAACCTGTTTACAATAAGAATTGAAAATTTTGCCGATCCCAATAACATGTTACCATGAATTGAGCTTAGAAGATTTGACAACATAGCTATAAGATCATACCAAAATATCAAATAGAAAACTAGGACTGGAACAACATTAAGAATAAAATTCAGTCCATCATATTGCAAAGCAGTAAAAGAGGACCTGGAAATCATTCAACTCTGCATCACTGAGGGCCCCGTCCCTGTCATGATCGCAAAGAATAAATATTCTCTTCAAGGCTCGCACACATTGGTCCTTTAAAGTCTGTGTTTCCTGATCGAATAACGGGCCTGTGGGATGAAGAACAGCTTTTTGTGCGTAGTAAAACACTTCAGGAATCTGCAAGTAAGAGTCCAAGAATTAGAATGCCAATGCCAAATAACAAGAAACTACTTGCATTTGCAACACCATCAATGTGTTTTTATTTATTTTTTGTTCAACAAATTCGTCCAATGATTTGAAGTCATACTTAAGCTGAACTTAGATCCCAGTAGCCATTAACTAAAACTAAAGAAAATTTTGACAAAGTAATTCATAGAAATGTGTAAAATACAATAAAATAGTCCCAAATTATTACAAGCGAACCTAGACCCACATAATAAGGTTTATAAAAAAAAAAAAAAACACACACACACACACACATCATATAGTGCATGTTGAATTTCACAACAAATTGACATAAACAAAGGATACATTGCTACATACCTGAATATGTTTATATGCTGAACACTCTATGCAAGTTTCAATCTCCCGAAACTGTTGCATTATTGGTGACATCACTTGTTCGAGGCTCACCTGCTGGTTCTCATCTCTCAAATCCAACTTGCAGCCGACCACGATAACAGGCACCTTTACCTGCTCATTCAATTTTACATTTACCTATCATGAGTTGGCAACATATATATCAAATAACTTTTGAAACAGATGAGCGAAAATGTATTCTTCACAGCCAATGATATGATGCCAAGATTAAGGTTTTATTCCATTAAGTGTCTTTTCCTTGTTCTCTCTTCCAAAAAGGTGGTATTAAACTTTTCAAGTAGAAAAACTTTATGTAGCGAGGCAATAAGGGCAAATCCACACCTCTAGCTGACGAAGTTTAGGAAGCCAAAAGGTACTCAGTCGATCAAGTGTCTGAGGCTGATCACATGCGTAAGTAAGCACAATTGCATCAGCACGCTTCAATTCTTCAGCAACTTTACTATTATCCTCCGGTCTGATTGACAAGACAGAAAAACCAATTCAGCACCATACTGAAGATCCTAGCAGGAGGCAGACTGACCAACATGACATATAATACCTTATAGGGAGGGACTGGAATATTACAAACAACTTAGGACCTAATTCTCTATTATTGGCCTACGGACACTGCAACATTTACATTTCAAAATCACAACAGCTTCTCGTCTTTTCTTACATTTCAAAATCACAACAGCTTCTAGTCTTTTCTTACATTTCCTCGGCACCTAAACTGAACATTTTCTTATGCCAAGGAGGGAATTCATACCTAGAAGATGTGTCGATAATGGTAACGGGCACCCGTTCAGGGTAGAAATCTTCGGGCAGCCTAGTCGGAGGTAGAAGGGGAGGCACATTTGCTGGGAAGTTCTCGGTTGCAACCGTCACAATCAAGCTCGATTTTCCCGTGCCACGGTCTCCGGCCACGACGATCCGAACTGCAGTTTGGGCGCCAGCGTTGTCAGTTCCTGCGGCAGCTTTCGCCATTGAAACTGCAGAGCGAACACAAAACCCTAATGGCTTAAAAAAACTATCAACAGATAAAGTACACAAGAATGTGATTAAAGCCTTGCAACAATTAAAATCGTTGAGCAAACGTGAATCAAGCTTTTGTTTCCAATCATATATAACTTTTAGCTTTAGCTTGCGAGTGATGAAATGGCAAAACCGTAAATAACTTCAGTTATGAACGAGCAGAGATTTCAAGCCATTAATGAATATAAAGAGCAACAGATTCACAGAATAACAGTCTCGAAGTGGATAGCAAGGGCTGGTAGTGGAAGGCAATGGCATGAAAAGTGGTTTACCTGAATAAGGAGTTTAAGATGGAGGCGTTTGAGAACTCTTTCTTTGTCGAAGAGGCTTCAAGATAAAACCACCAGAAACCCTAGCTGGGCCCGTGGTGGCGGTTAGAGGTGGCGGTGACGGCTCGTGCGAAACAGTGTGTAAGTTGGAGAAGGAAGAGAATGCGTCTTTGCCTTTGGTATTTTGTTAACGAGTTTTTACTCTTCATTTTTCTTTTAGCGGTAATGACACGTAGGCTGATGTGACTACTTTTCCCCCACGTCGGTCGCATTATGCCTGTGGCCTAAAAGTTCTCTACTTTTTCCTAATTTTTACCCTCCCATAGTACCAATTTATTCAACCTTAAAGGAATATCCCCTTGTCGTGATTATAGAGGCTCATAGGGGCTGCCACATGCGCATTATTTAACCTCCACCTAAACTAATGAGATTCGATCACAGAATCTCCACCCACTAAATCTTATGAGAGTATGTCCTTGCCATTAGGGCATCACCCTCAGTGGTTCATTTATCTTTTTGGTTTACTTTGGCATTCTTTTCTCTCTATATTATGTGGGTTCAGTTGGAATTGATGCAGCGGTGGAGAGGCGTGAGTCAATTGGGTTCGATTAGGTTCTACGCTCTAACACAACATCGTTTCATATAATTTAAAGACTCCAATTCAGTCTTATTCGATTTGATTTTTGTCTCTTAAAAGCCTAAGTCGAATCGATTTCGATTCGGTTCGATTTTATTTGATTTTATTTTTTTATCCAATTTGTATTTGTTCGAATTTTTTGATATAATCTCAATACAATACTATTTTTGGTTGGTTTTAACGAATGGTTTAACACCCCTAGTAAGTAGCCTTGTTAATTGGTTCTAAAAAATCGGACCGAATCGGGATCGAACCGAACAAAACCGAACCGAAAAAAAATCAAAACTGAATAGTAAAAATCAAACCGAACTGGGCCCAAACTGGTTCTGTTTTGGTTCTTGATTTAACACAACCAAACCGAACCGAATAACCGAACTTAAATAAATGGGCTTATGTTTTTGGGTTTTAAGGAATGGGCTTATGTTTTGGGTTTTAATGGTGGCCCAACTTCTGTCTCCAACCCATCTCCATAAACTTGGAAGCCCAGCCCAACTCTCCCATGACCCAAACAGCCAACATCTCTGTCTCAAAACGACGTCGTTCAAACCCAAATCCCTAACCCTATCTCTCAGTCGCTCTTAGCCATCCACCCATCCTTCTCGATCTCTCGTTATGCCTCTCGATTATTCCAGACTCCCAATCTCCCAAAGTAGGAGCAACATGGCTGCACGACCACGACCACTCGATCCCATATCTCTCAATCTCTCCCTCTCGACTCTCATCGACATCGTCTCATGGTTGATGGCTCTAATCTCATCTCTCTCACCTTACAGCCTCTATGTATCCCTCTCAACAGACTCGACTCTCATCGATTTCGTCTTAGTGTCTCGCTGCTCAGCCTCATGACTCACCAGCTTCGACCTCTCCGTCTTTGTTGAAACTCATCTTCGACCTCATCCACTCCCTCAATTTCTTTGACCTCATCATCTTCGACCTCGCGACCTCGCTTCCCTCCATTGATTCTCCTTCTCCCACGATCTCGCCATCTCCCTCGATCTCGCCATCTCCCTCTAAGTCCTTATCTTCGTCTATGTCGAACTTAAAGCCCAATCCGTCGTCTTCAAACTTCGAAGTCCACGGCCTCCTAAGCCTCTCCCTCATTCCCTCCGTCGTAGAAGAAAATCGGTTAAACCGGTCTAAAACCAGTTCAAAATCGAACCGAATCGAGTTAATCAGTTTTCGGTTCAATCAATTTTGAGACTGAGAATCGGATCAAACCATAATCGATTCTCAATCTGGTTGGGTTTCGATTTCAAAAAAAAATCAAAACGAAAAACTGTTTAATAGGTATACTAATTAGTGCATCGTAGCTTTTCCATATGCTTGGTAAATAAAAATAAAAACAGCATTCTCCCCAATGATTGCTCTGTGGAATTAATTTGCGTAGGGCCGCGAGATTAATTCGAAGTCGCTGATACAATCCACGTTTTTCAAATCCCAAGGAAACGACACCGGATCGGTCTTCCTCTGTTTCCATCGCTTCTCCTCCGACTCTTGTTCACATCGGAACTTTCCGTATTCAAGGCCCCCCACACTACCTACCTCTCTTTCTACATATATACACATTTTTATTTCCAACTTACCAGTTTCTGGAAAGATAAATTAAAAAATTAAAGCTTTGCAGAAATGGGTGTCGATCTTGATCTGGAATCTATAGCAGAGGCAACTTCAGGAGCCATAGGATCACTCTTGAGCACCACCATCTTGTACCCACTCGACACCTGCAAGACCAGATACCAAGCTGAAGTTCGAGGAAATGATCAAGCCCAAATACCTATACTCTTACTACCGACTACGACACCCCCACCTCTTATACCTTCAATTTCTTGGTCTGGGTTGGTATATTTCTTCTGATCATATTCATGTGAATGGTTTTGTTGATGAGTTCTGTATAATTCTTTGTTTTTGTGAGAATTGGTAAGAAAAATTTAATTGAGTTGGTAGCCGTTAACTCCCATATGCTGTTAATGTCGAAGAACTTGAATAGCGAATACCAAGCTATTTGTTAGATCATTATAGAGTTGAAATGAATTTGAGAGTGATAAAAGAAAATTGGGTTACGGCTTGTGTGAGTCATATCGAATTTCATTTCCAGGTGGTAATTTTAGATGCAACTCAACCTTCGTTTTGGATTTCTTAATTTTCAGCTGGTGTAGTTGTCAAGTTTTCATCATAAATGAAAGGTGTATAGTGGAAAGTTTTCGAATTGGAAAGAGATAAATGATTCTGCTTACAGGGTGATAAGCATAACTTAACAAATGTTCCACATTTTCCATGAGAAGGGATCAAAAGATTCTATAGTTAGTGCCAGCATGTTGTAGCCTGACTGTAAGACTTTCATGGTCGAATTTTATCTGGTTAGGATATGGGGATGTGTTAACTGTTGTGCATTGTTCGTCAGGGTTCGATCTGGTTCATTTAAGTTCTAGTCAGCTAATTATTTAATTGGTTTTGGGCTATATAGGTACCTTTCAGATGTGTTCTGGGAAGCAATATCCACACGTCAGTTTCTTTCACTGTATCAGGGTCTGGAAACAAAAAACCTGCAATCCTTCATTTCTCAGTTTGTTTACTTTTACGGGTATAGCTACTTCAAAAGGCTATATGTAGAAACAAAAGGTGTTAAATCAATAGGTACAAGTGCAAACTTGATCCTTGCTGCTGCTGCTGGGGCTTGCACCGCCATTGTCACTCAGGTGAGGTTTTTTGTGCAAACCCCTCCCCATTTCTGTTTTGAGAGTTATCTAATAAAGCTGGGGCTACAAACAATATAAGAAGAAATAAAAAGACTGGGTATAAATTTTGTGGGGAAAAACATGAGTTTATTCTCTATGTATGCTTTCATGTCAGATTGTGGGTTTAGTCATATTGATTTCATGAACTTCATGTCACTTTCTATGAATTTGAATATTCTTCAAACAAACAGCCTACATTACTGAAGTGAATGACTGTCATGTAGCCGCTTGATACAGCCTCATCAAGGATGCAGACAAGTGCCTTTGGAAAATCCAAAGGGCTGTGGAAGACCCTTGCAGAGGGCTCCTGGATTGATGCATTTGATGGTCTTGGAATCTCCCTGTTGCTCACTGCGAACCCGGCAATTCAGGTAGTTATCTCGGCGTTTTCTTCCAAAAATTACTGCCTCTGCTGCCTTGCCTTTCCCCTTACTCACTTATTATCTCAACTCAAAATATCTCAAGATGATAATTGGTGCTGAATTTGAACTTTCGTACTTCAGTATACAGTGTTTGATCAGCTAAAACAAAGACTCCTGGAAGGAAAAAATAAAACGGCCAAGGGATCTACCCCAGTAGCCCTTTCTGCCTTCACAGCATTTGCTTTAGGTGCAATCTCAAAGACTGTTGCCACCGTTTTGACCTATCCGGCCATCAGGTCCGCACTTGCTCTCACAAACTCTTATCTCATTTATAAGGTTGACGTATGGAATCAATTGAAATGTTTACTTCCTAATAGGTGTAAGGTCATGATTCAAGCCGCTGAGGCAGAAGATGAAAATGATGGAAAAACAAAGAATGCTCGGCCAAAGTCCAACAAAACAATTCCAGCAATTATATCTTCTATATGGAAAAGGGAAGGGATTTTGGGCTATTTCAAGGGATTACATGCTCAGATCTTGAAGACCGTCCTCAGCTCAGCATTGCTTTTGATGATCAAGGAAAAACTTTCTGCTGCTACTTGGGTGGTTCTTCTTTCAATCAGAAGGTATCTATTGCTCACAAGGAGCAGACTAAAAGATGCTTGATTGTGCGTGTATCGACAAGAATTTTCAGATTAAGATGTAAATTAGGTGAGGGTTTTATCCGATTAGCTGAAAACAGATGTACTCTTTGAAGCGGGGTACGAAATATGGGATAGGAGCTCTTACTTTTGTAATAAAGCGTGGTATTTTTGTTAGAGAAGAATGATGGTTCAGACCTCAGACCCTGCTTCAAAGTGTCAAATCTGTTGGAGCTCAATCTTTAGAGTGAAATTTTTTTTTTTTTCAGTAATAGTGTAGGGCGGAAATTTTGTTCTGCAAAAATATTGATTCATGAAAGCTGATTGTGTATTTTCTGTTTGCGTACTTTTGTTTTGTCAGATAAAAATTTTACGGCCCTAGTAAATGAGGTTTATTTTTTTATCAAACAATTAAGCTTTTTCATTAATTTGAACAAATAAATTCATAATATTGAAGGTTAAAAATAGAAAAAAAAAAAAACTTAACCAGATAAATGAAATGCAAATGATAAAATTAAAAATGTTCAAAACAGTACAAAAAAAAAATTAGAAATGAAGGAAATCTTAGATTTGAAAAATGCAGAGTCTCCATACCTCCAATAGCCACCACTGACTTGCCAGAGACTACAACATTGCAAAATCCACCGCTATAGATAATAATGGAGAAGAAACCGAAGAATCATTCGAAAAATAAGGATGAGCAAGTTACTCGTGCTTAGCGCTCCCATAATCTATTCAAGCGCATCATGCACTTTAAAATTAACCCACAACCACAACCTACCAAAGACGATCAGGTGGAAGCAGCGAGGTCAAAGGGTGGAAGTTAGCGGCGCGGAAACCACATAGAGTGACAACAAAGAGCTTCCGATGAGGGGGGGGGGGGGGGGGGGGGGGGGGGAGGGGGGGGGGGGGGGGGGGGAGAGATGATTGATGGCGGGTGGATACAGCTTAAGATGAAGGTGAAAACCCATATCCGGAGATGCCACAAGGTTCACTATAGGAGGTGAAGTTAACTCGCTAACCCATATAATAAGTTATTAACTCGTTTAATAAACATGTAGATTTCAGATCAACTTGTTAACTAATATACTAACATATATATTAACCTATTTAATAAACATTTCAATCACTAACTCATATATCTACTTATTTACCTACTTATATACTTATTAAATATTATATTTTACATAGGTTAGACATGTTATATGTTAATTGGGTTTCAAACACAACTTACTTATTAAATGAGTTATACAAGTTACCTAGTTAATTAATAGATTGGATTCGAGTTGGGCATTTTTGACATAATTATTAATCGGATCGGATTCAAATACTTCGGTAAAATTAAGTTCATAATATAATACAAACCTAATACGATACGACCAATTACCAACTCTAGTTTAGATGATTTTAACCTTAAGTTACAGATAAATAATCTCAAAATTAGAACCCTAGAAAATTGTAAACTTTGTATACATATATCTTTAGTTGCCTTAATTTTCGGAATAACCAATCTTTAGTTTGAATACATGGGAGAAACGTAACGTAATGCAATTCAAGCGATGTCTAATTGTCTTTTTTAGGTCATGTTCTGATGTAGCCGTCTGATAATGGCATTCGCCTATGAAGGAAAAGTATACGAGCCTAAGGGCTGATCGCTCGGAAGTTATAAAGGGCACTTGAATATCCATTGTTAATGGTCCAATTCAGATTGGGCCCAATCAAGCCCAAACCTTACTCGTTTTCATTTTCTTCTTTGCTTACCTTTTTTCGGGTCGGGTCCATTTCATAATTTCTCCCTAATCTCCTGTGTTGTCAACTTGTCAAAATAAATTAACGAGTAAGATAAAAGCAAAACAAAATAAATGATAAAAACTACGCGGTACCCCAAGTCTCCGAGGACGCACCAGCCAGAGATCTGAGCAATCACAGACGAGGAGGAAGAAGAATAAGGAGGAAGAGAGAGAAAACAGAGAGGGAGGCAAATATGATGTCCGGAAATTATACCAGCATTGATAACCAAAACGTCTCGGGATCTGTTCCTGCTGTAAGTATTCAATTCCACAAAGACGTAAAATTTACGTATTTTTTGTATTTTTTTACGTATCTGATGAAATGATGCTGCCTAATTTTTGCAGGCGGTTCCAGATCCAGGCCATCTCACCGTCAAGTTCCAAGGTACAATTCGTTTCTGGTTTTGAGCTCTGGAAATGAGTGATTAGTTTGTACAATTTACTTTTCTTTTGTTTGGTTGGCGCGAAACGTTGGGAAAACGACTAAGAAATGTAAGAAGAATCAGCTACTAATTGTTGCTTATCCATTGTGTTGCCAATTTGTCTTAGCTGTTGGAAATTGAATATAACAGATTAACAGGGCCCCCTATTTTTCTTGCATTTTTGTCAGCGACCGGGGAACTTTTTCTGATTCAATTTTCAGTTCAAAATCTAAATTTTGGTAACGAAGGGAATTTATCGAATAGTTTAGAATAAGAAGAAGCATCGTTGTGAATGTTGTATTGTTTGGCTAGAGGTGGGGGGGAATCAATGGCACATAACATATAGACCTGTGCTTAGTTGAACTAACTTCCAGCTCAGTTACTACGGTTTGATTTTCTTGGTGCAATCTCTGATTTTTCATTTGAAATATCTGTATGATTTGTAAATGATGCAGATTCAGACCTTCAGACATTTCCTCCATCTGAGGCACAAGGGAAGATTGCTAGTGGTGCCCGCTCTCCTCGTGATGCCGATGGTACATACATTTTGTAATTTTGTTCATGTGATGTGTAAACCGAGTTTTTCTGATATTTGATTATCCGACATTGTTTCTGATATATCTAGTGCTGTGAATACAATCTGCGATCCAATACCTATAGACTTTTAAAAACTAAGTTAGTATTTGAGATGATGGTTCCATTATGAGGATGATACGACTTCGTTCTTTTTCATTGTAGTCCTAGGAGTATCAAGTGAAGTATGGACCCTTTTTGAGCTATTCTAGATCTAGTGGCTAAAGGTGAGACAGATTTTGTTCTTTTGAATATGCATGCTTTTAAAGATACGAGTAATATATTGAGTGGATATGAATCAGGAAGCTGGAATTTTATTAGTTGAATTTGATGAGATCAAAATTGTTCACGAAATTTGTGAGACTTGACTGGGTTGGATCAGCAACCTATACCTTGCAAAAGAAAACTTAGAGGAGCTAAGGTGATGTTTGAAGAAGAATGAAGTCTCCTCCATGCCTTCTCATTCATAATATTGGATAGTTAGCATTACCATACAAAAGAGGGATTAAAAATATGAGAAAAGTTAGTCTTCCAAATGAAAGAAGTTTGAAATTATTATACTGCTTACCACAAATGTTCAAAATATTGTTCGACTATTTTGAATTTTTCTCTATGGATGCCATTGTTGTCATGTTAAAGGATAATAGCCATGTTTCCTCTCTTGATACAGACACATTTTCAAAGCCTGTATCTGTGGTTCTGATGTACCCCAGCAGAGTGGCTGGCTACGAATATTCTCTGTATCTTCTTACAAGGCATACTTTGATGTTGACACTTCCGATGTTCTAGAGAGGATTAAAGATTCACTCATTCCATTCAGTGGATCTTTCAATGAGAAAACATCTAACACCCCAGATTTGTAAGTTTTATTTTGGTAACATTATTAAAATTGTCTGTCTATATAATATGGAGTTTCTGAATAGAAGTAGCAAATTGCATTATCATTTGGAATCCAAACATCTCTAGGATATTGGCATACTTCTTTTTGACAATTAATGATTCTGGACAAATATTTTTGGGATTGGAACTGTTCTTTACATTCGAGAAAACAGTAGGAAATATGTCTACTGTTTGATAATCTAGTGGAATCGTGCAAACTAATGTCAATATATAATGGCTTTGGTGCATGTTGATGGTATAATTGAATTCTGCAAAATTTAACTAATGCCATATTTGCTAATGGTATGCTTATGCTTTTTATTTATAAAATTCTGTAATCTGAGGCTTGGCTTTGGAAGTACATTGCAATAGAATTTTCCACTGTATCTTCATGGTATATATATTTCTTATTTTATCAGTTTCCCTCATTTATTGGACAAAGATATATGCATGGTGAGATACGTGCCATCTGATCTTAACGTTGAAAGCTATGTAGGTACGGGCCTTTCTGGATATGCACTACCCTAATATTTGTAGCAGCTGCCATTGGCACTTTTGTGACATATGTAGCACACAAGATCAGGAGTAAAGATTGGGAATACGACATTAACGTGGTGCAATGGTCGGCTGGATTGTTCTATGGCTATGTCACTATTGTTCCTCTCATACTATACGTAATCCTCAAATACTTCTCGGCACCATCAGGTCTCGTTCAGCTGTTTTGCCTCTATGGCTACTCCCTCTTTGTCTTCATTCCAGCACTGGTAAGTCCTTGGCATTCCAATGTAGTTTTATATCTTTGACTTCTGTTCAAAGGTCCCCCGTTGAATTGGATCATAATAGCTAGCTGACATAACTGTGTTTGTTTGCAGTGCCTCTCAATCATCCCTGTGGAAATCTTCAGATGGGTAATCACAGGCGTGGCCGGGATTATGTCCGCCACCTTTGTTGCAGTAAACCTTCGAGCCCACATCGTATCAGCCGGGGAAAGGTGGTTCCTGATTGTAGCCGCTATCTTTCTGTTGCAGTTGGCTCTTTCTGTGGTGCTAAAACTCTATTTGTTCACCGTCACAGTCTAAAGATCAAACTGTTCTTTCACAAGGAGGCATAAACCAATATTGTAGATTACAAAAGTAAGAGATTTTTGGTCCCTTGATTGAATTGTTACTGGTAGCAGCCGAAGTATCATTCATCAACTATAAACTTCTTGTATTCAAATTTTTTTCGGCAATACGACGAGTTCATATATGTATCAGGGTATGTGGTTGATGTTTGTTACTATCCAGATCCAATTCAGAGGTCAATGTGAATTAAGGAGTGAACATACGTGGTCGGAAAGTTGTTTTAAGACTTTCGTAAGCATATGAGTTTGGGTCTAAATTTTTTTTTTAAGTGTCATGATTATGAAAGAAATTTGGAGATACTTGTCTCTGTTTTTTTCTTCTAAATTTCACAGCTTAATCATCATCGTACTTGACCGACTTTGGGAATAGGTGGTTGAATTTTCATCTGGTTTTAGTCAAGCATGGTTTCAACTTTCAATTGATTGATCAGCAGAAGGACCAAGAGGGTTCTACTAATGCTAAAAAAATTATCGAAAAAAACAACTCAGGCTTATTCTTGTACTATTCTTTTTTCTATTAAACAGTATGTTAAATTTTCAACTATCTGGCTTCAATTATTTTGAATTTTCAAGGAACATGTCTTATTCTCGGGAAAATATCTTCCTTTCACTCTTTGAATTTAACAAAATTTTCTCTATGCATATATCTTATTTTAACCGACTGCTCATAATCATCATTTCAGGAGCATCTCGACATTAAAAAAAAATCATAAAATTGAAGATTGCTTAATCATTCATACATATCAATTAAGTCAACAGTTTTACTAATAATAAAGACAGTATAAACAATCTCCAGTTTTTTTTTTTTTTTTTTTGCAAAGGTGAATGATTTCGTATGTAGGAATGTTTTTGTCAAATTAAGGGGGTGTTTATTTAGAGGTAATCGAAATAAAATCAATGGAAATGATTCCCATTACAGAGTATTACTGTGTTTTCTTGCAAAATCAAATTTTTTTTAATTGATGGGGGGGCATATATGAATTCCTTAATGCCATTACCCATTTTGGGGTATTGGGATTAAATAGGGACAGGTGCTAATGATTCTCATTACCTATTTTAATTTTTTATGTACCACAATTGCCTTACAACTTTTATAATAATTACAAAGTTCAACCACAATAAATTTAAGCGCACTCATTCTTCTTCTTTTAGTTCAATGTATTTTAAGCTATGAATGAGATCTAACTCGATCATTAACTCGGTCCATCATCACCCCTAAATATTTCTCTATGTACGTAAAAAGAAAGAAGAACAATTTATTTATTTGTTAATAAATGAAATCTTTCAAAAAAAAATGAAGAACAACACTTTTTTTTAATGAATCAAATCTTTCAGTAAATGAGTTTTGAGATGATGATCAAATAAGATAATGAGAAAATTAGAAAAAGGAAAAGATATTTTAGTAATCAATTAATTTTCATTCCGATTGATAGTAGTTAGTAAACTACAATAATAAAAATCATTCCATTAATACTTTGATTATTTTTTTATTAATAAACATCTTAATATAAATAATTATCCGATTATTCACTTTTCTAATTATCCACCTCCTACTATTACCCGCTATTCAAGTAAACGTGCCCTAAAGCGTAAAAAGAATAAATTTCCTAAAGATAGAATGCATTATTGCTCGCGAATAAAAATGCAATGGAATGGGGAGAGAGAGAGAGAGAGAGAGAGAGAGAGAGAGAGAGAGAGAGAGAGAGAGAGAGAGAGACAGAGCAAAACAAGAGTAATAAACAAATGTGTGTGAGAGAGAGAGAGAGAGGATTAGAGTAAGATTAAACTAACACTTTATGGGCTGTATACAAACATGTTTTCTGTGCCTCATAAAGTCATAATTAACCTATTCATCACTGTCCTTAATTTAAATGTTTCAAAATTATTTACAAATAATTAGCCCACTTTAATTCATAATTAATGCTACCAACACAATAGCTGAAACTTAGGCAATATAAAATAGTTGCAGTAAAAACCATCGCAAAATTTTTCTTACTCTGAAAGGTTAATTTCATTTTGTGAGTTACGGTGGTTCGGGATTTGGAAAACTTCAAAAATATAGTTAGTGAAATTTTGTAAAAACTATAAATGTTGTGTCATAAATTCATTAATGGATAACCCATTTTTTTTTAAAAAGCTGGTTTTAATTTTTCTTTTGTGACGAAACACAAGCGCGATAAATGACCAAATCAATTAATAATATTAATAGTGGCTTAATCGGGCTGAGCTAGAAAGCTGCATAGATTCACATGGACACAAGCAGTCTATAGAGACATTTGAAAATCTCTGAAGAAAGAAGAAACCATAGACAACCCTAATGAAGAGTCAAGTCCAAGATCCAGAAATTGAGGGCCCTGTTTAGATTTTATTAAGTGAGTTTATAGCACATTGTATAAAGGACTAGACTGGTTGGTTTGAATTATGACTCCAAATATTGTCCATGGCCCTATCCAAATATTTCAAATAACCCTAATGTCAATTAGGATGAAATAAAGAGTCAATGAAATATACTGTGTGACTGAGAAGTGAAAATATTATAAGCGTTTATCTAGTCATTCGAAGTCTGGCGTTCAATTATTTCTTTTTTTTTAGTATCGTTTAAGTCTTTCATAGTAGGTGGTTCGTAGATTCGAATTCAATAAGAGTGATTAATAGAGTGTCACACACGTTTAAGTGGGTTTGTCCTTTTTCATTATTGCATATGTTTTCATGGTGGGCTAGAAATTCGAAGATTTGGGCCCAACAGTCATTTTTATAAGATAATGAATCATACAAGCCACAATTGTTAAACTCACACCACTATATGATAAAACCATTATAAAGACCTTTTATTAAAATAAGGAAAAACTACATATAACTATAGAGGTCATTTCAAATTTGTACCTCAACTATGAAAATTGAATTGTAGGTACTTAAATTATCAAAACACATCAATTGTAAGAACTGTGTCCTGCAGGGAACGGTGAACGATCCCACATTCCTGCGAGGGGAATGGTGATGTGCCTTATATGCGTAGGCACACACCTATCTTGCACTAGACCTTTTGAGAGCTCACTGACTTTGAGTTCGGTTGGAACTTCAAAATTAAGCGAATTGAGGCTGGTGCAATCCCATCATGGGTGACCAACTGGGAAGTTGCACGTAAGCTCCCGAGAACAAAACTGTGAGGGTAAGGTCCAAAGCGGACAATATGGTGCTAGATAGGATAGGTCCTGACATCAATACCTACCATTAGCAATCTATTAAAATAATATGTTAATTGCCCACATGGTATTTGAGGATCTCTTTTTATGTTAACATAGACTTAAAATAATGACATATTTTTTGTTATTTTATTAATTTTAGTTTTTTACTCTCTGTCTTACCCAGCTACACTCCCTTTTTCGGAATAATCGAGCTCATATAAGACAATTACAAAGATTTTGTTATTAAAATAAGAAAAAATTATATAAAAATACTCAAACTATAGATGCCATTTCAAATTTGTACCTCAATTATGAAAATTGAATTCTAGGTGCTCAAACTATCAAAACACAATAATTAGTACCTACCATTTACAATCTATTAAAATATATGTTAATTGCCTAAGTGGTATTTTGGGATCCCTTTTTATGCTAACATAGACTTAAAATAACGATTTTACTTTTATTTTTTATTATTTTATTAATTTTATTTTTTTACTCTATGTCTTACCCAACCACGCTCTCATTTTCGGATCCTTAGAGTATGTCTAGCGCCATTCATTTTGCTTGGGCTAGGCTTGATATAGCCTTCAGCCTGGGCATTTGCTTTTCTAATGGGTTGGAGCCAGCCTTAGTGGGGAGGGGCCAAAGGCAGGCCCAGATGCCAGTTTGGCCTCTCCTTTGGTCTGGGTTGAGCTTCTGGCCCATTATTGATATTTACATGTAGTCAATAAAATGGTGCCATATGTCCTTTTTTTTTTCGAAGTATAGTTATTTGACTTGTTTGTGCATTTTATTTATTTATTTATCTAAATTCATAAAAAAAGATTGAATATTTTTTAAAGGATAATGCACGTCATTTAAAGAATAATGATCGTCAAATGAATATTTTTATATTGTTTTATTTTTTATATAAAATAAAATTTGTATATGATGTCTATATTATTATTATATTATATAAAAAAAAATTAAGATTTATACATTTGTATAAGAAAATATAATTATAAAAAATTTGAATTTTTGCCTAGCTCCCTATTAAAAACACATCAAATAATCTTAGATAAAATGACAGGCTAAACCTTACTTTTAGCCTTTTGTCCATGCCTCGACCCATAGATGCTCTTAATGTGCAACCCAATCGTCGTCTCTTTGGGTCAGACCTTCGAGCGCTTCTCTATCCAAGTCTGTCGTAAATTAAGCTTCTCTCCCAAGCTCGAAGATGGGTCCCGACCCAATTTTTCCACCATGATTTCCATCCACGCTATCAAGTCCACTATCCAAAATCTGTTCCACCAAAACAACATCCAACACTCGCCATCGCTCGATTTGGTCTCCCTTGAGAACACTGAGTTGGGTCGTCGAGTTAACCATTTGTGCTCGAGCTCGATAGAAGACTCAGTCGTCGTCACCTCTGTGAGTCCACATACTCCTCCTTCTTTCGTGATTCATCCCTCGTGTTGCTCATTGTTCATACCCAAATCCTTCGTTTCCAGGACGTGAAGAAGATGAGCAATTGATGACAAATTGAAGAGCTCCGAGGTAATTGAGCAATAAAAGGCCGTATAAGTTTACTCAGAAAGCTCACGAGGAAGGAGGAGCTGAAAATTTTGCTAAGCACTCCTCTACTTATCTTCATCGTCGCTCGAGATTTTGGTGGACCTAGCCTTCGAGACCACCACAGATCAATTCGTTTGGGCAAGTCGAAGTTAGTCCTACCCTCCTTTATCATTGCTAGCGCCTGAAACGTGCCAAGCAAGGGTAAAAGGCGATGTTTTTGAAGCTTCTCAGCCGATTTCTTAACTGCGATTTTTCTTCTAAGGCGAGCTTCGACTGTGATAGGTGGCAGGGACAAGTTCTCCTCGACGAGGGGAGGCATTAGATAGTGATAGTAAGGCTGATCGTGGTCGAAATCGAGGGCGGTTGTGATGGTTGTCATTGTTGTCGCAGAAAGAGGGAGACATGGAAAAAAAGGCTGGGTAGGAGAAAGTAAAAAATAAAAATAATAAAATAATAAAAATAAAAGTGTAGTCATTATTCAAAGATGGTAGTTTTTCATATTTTATATTCTTCTCCAAAAAAAAAAAGTTTAACTAAAACCTTACCCGATTGAATTAATGAGTGAATGTGCACACATGTCCTGTCTATTTCCTTGTTGCCATTGAAAAGAAAAAGAAAAATGTCAAAGAATGGGTTGATGCCTCATGGCATGACATGAGAATGAGATGGTGTAGAACACAAGTCACACAATCAGTCAACAACCATTAAAAAACCAATACTTTAAAGTCTCACTCCCCTCAATAGCTTATGTTTTTGGGAATCTGACCAATTATGTCTTCCTTCACACCACCATTTGTAAGCTCAAAACAATCTCTTCTTCTCTCCCCACCTGCCTATAAAACCTGCCAACTTTCTCAACATGCCTACAACCCTCTCTCATTTTCTCTCAACAAAAGGTCCCAAAAAAGTTAGAATTTTATATTCTCCACATGTTATCATAAAGTGAAGCTCAAAGACAGACAAAAAAACAACATATCTTTGGATCTACACACCCCCACAGGCCATGCTCATGTCCATGTTCTTCACAAGGTACCAAGCCGTTGCTCTTTTCTTCATCTTCTTCTTGGCCATCTCAAGCTTGCACAACAATATCAATGGAGTTTCTGGAGCTCGATGTTTAAATGAGAAGGTGGAACAAAATCCGGAGAAGCCTCCACCACAAGTTGACGGTGAGAGCTCGAATTCGACGACCGGAGACGATGCCGGTTTTTTTTGCAACGGTTGACAGATTAGTGCCTTCATCGCCTGACCCGTTGCATAATAGGTAGGCTTAGAAAAACTGTCATGTATTTTGAAGATGTAAATGAAATGAAAGTTTGGTGTTTGGATTTTTATTTTTATTTAGTTTTCGACTTTTAGAACCTTAGATTTATAGGTTTATAAGAAATTCCGGTAAATGTGAATTATATTTTTGCTAATTAATCTTTCGCCTATTTTCATTTTCTCGAACTCAATTGGAGGCTCTATAATCATAGTTACGTAATTTTTTTTCTTTTCTAAACGTCGGAGTAAATTTAAAGGTTTTTTTTTTTTCTAAACGTCAGAGTAAATAAATTTAAAGTTCAAATCTTTATTTGTGTTCTTCTTTTCTGAATTAAAATAATTTCAAAAAGTTCTATCCTCTCGCCTCGTCGATAAACATAACATACTTCTTTGTATTCAATTGTGATCCTCGCCACTTTGGCTGCATGCTTTAGTAGAGACAGAGGCGGATTACTAGTAATTTGAATGGTTTTGATCGGATTTTGCTGGTTGCATTTGATTATTGGGGCAGAACACTCTCTTTCCTTGTCAAATTTTTGTCTGTTGTGGATTTTCATGTCACCGGACTGAATCATATAATGCATAGCTGATTTGGTTTGTAGTTATTTTTATAAAGTTTAAAGACCCCTTTTCCCATTTGATACAAGGCTACAAGCAACTCCAAATGAAGGGGTCACCTTGGTCTTGGACAGTTGGACGCTCATGGTAAATGTAAATGAGTGGGGGATGGTTTGGTGTAGTTGGGCCCTTATATATTCCGAGTGAGAAATTTCGCACCAGTCGGCTCGGCCACTTTGATTAGACAGAGCACGTCTCGTTGTGCATCAAATTTCTTTGAATTAAATTAGACTAATTTAGATTGTCGTCAAAAATATAAAAATAATTTTCTCAAATGTCCCATCGACCTATTTAATGCAAAAACGAACGAATTGGGTATTAGAAAATCTTATTTCCCTCGTCTTCAAGGAACAAAATTGTCCTGTGGCTTTGATATAATTCAATACAAAATAGGAAACAGACAAGATCACATTCAATATGAGCTGGGAGATCCCACTCGTAATCCTGAAGAGCTCGTGGATGAGAAAAACAAACTTCAATAGAATGTGCAAAGTCAAAAGATTCCTTGACACGGAGACGAAATAGAGATTGCAAACTCAACAAACTCCAGGGATTTTTTCAATATTTAATCCTTAATCATGCAAAAAGACTTCAAATTTGTAGGCTCAAAAAATAGATTTCTTGTCATTTCAAGATCATCATGCCCAGTTTTTTAAAACCAAAGCCCCGGACCAGGTTGAGGAATGGCTTTTCAAACAGTTTCATGATTGGCGATGCGAATTGAGGACCACTTTGTTTCAAAGGAACTGGGTTTCGCACCCTGCAGAAGCAAAAAATAGAGCATTCAGGAAGGGGGCAACAGAAAATCGCGAATGAAATTACATTTACCATCTCCAGTATTAGTTAAAATTCTGTGAAATGACCCCAAATTTGGTAAAAAACATTATGTGACAATGGGTTATTGGGGTACAAAGTGCAACTCTAACAGAAACTGAACGGCTTTGAAATCTGTATGATTCAATACATCATCAACACGAAGTCATATGTAATTTGGGTTTCATGATTTCTCAAAACAATCATTGGAATAGTTCAAGTGCACAGTTTCATGGACTAAGCTCGTTAACCTATTCTTCATTCAAAACTAAAAAAGGAAGTATGAATTTAGGCCTTTGATTTCTTCCCTTTGACTTCAGGGGCTGGTTTGCTCTTGAATGGCAGGAAGGTCCTTCCGCCCAGGAATGGCTGTAAAACTTCTGGTACATCCACGCCCTCTTCCCTCTGGTAGTTCTCGAGAATGCAGCACAAGGTTCTCTCAGTTGCTGTGAGAGTGGAATTCAATAAGTGGACGTGAAGCTTTGTCTGCTCATTGTTCTGCAAAAGTACAAAAACACGATAGGCATAAGTATGACTACACACCAATATATAACCTAGTGTGAAACTTGTAAATTGTTTTCCTACCCCATTAAATTTCTATAGGCACATATAATCAATCTTTGTGTTAATTAGAAGTAAAATCGGTAATAAACATGAACGTGGAAATAGAATCAGTTTTTTCAGGACCTACCTTTTTCTGCCCAAATCGAATTTCTAACTTTCTTGACTGGTAGTCTGTACAGTTTGAACAAGACACCAGCTCTCGGTATGTCTGAGATGCAGGAAACCACGCTTCCAGATCATACTTCTTTGCTGCAGCATCATTTAAAGCACCAGAAACAATGGAGACAACGTGATAGGGGAGCTTTAGCTGAAAATCACAACAATTAAATCGATCAAATTTAAATACGACATTACTAAACGGAAATGCTCATCAACATTAATAAAAGCCATAAAGTATCAATCTTTCTTTTACAAGAAGTGGGGGTTGATGGTGCATCAACCTCTGGACTTGTTTAATTGCAGACATGAACAAACACGTGTTTTAAGTAGTTTCTTCCCTTGAGTAAGAATGTGAACTTAAATTGCGTCAATGTGCTAAGTTCAATTGGTACTCAAACGTCACCAGGACACTAAACAATAATTTCCAGACTCAACGCAATATTAAAAGAAAAAATTTCCAAAGGAAATAAGGAAGTTCTGAGGGGAAAATATGATACCGACTGATAAAACTCTTCCGAGTTCTTGATCATTTCCTCGTGCATTTCCCAAGATTCACTGCCATTTGGGCTTGTCAAACAGAACTGTTCAATTTTCTCAAACTGATGAACTCTAAAAATTCCCAAGGTATCACGCCCGTGTGAACCAGCTTCTTTACGAAAACAAGACGAATATCCAGCATACCTGAGGAAAATATTCTAAATACTAATGAACAGAGTTTAAAATCACCATTTTATAGCAAAAACTACCAAGGTGATGTACCACCTTATGGGTAGCTCAGATGGATGGATCCAATCCTTCAAATGGTATGCACAAAGTGGCTGTTCAGCTGTAGCAATCAGATATTTGTCCTCACCATCACCCGTTACCTATTGCACAGCCACTAACTCAAAGTCATCCACAAATCAGAAAAAAAAATGTAGGAAAAGTAAGTTCATTGATGGATTCATTTGTAACTTGGAATGAAAACATCCATGTTACCAAATAATTCCATTCTATCAAAAAGCTAAACACAAAACGAAGTACAAGGACCATCTAATTACAAACTAAAATACTAAACTCCACAATACAAAAAGTCATGGAAAGGAAGAAACTCTATATGACCCTATGAAACTAAAAATACTGGCAATAACTGAACTACCTTGTAAAGTTCCTCATCAAATTGTGCTAATTGAGCACACTTTCCCATGATATCTTGTCTCATAAAAAATGGAGTTTGCAACTCAGTATATCCCCTTTTCTCAAGGAAATCAAGACCGTAATTTATCAGAGCTTGATTAAGGCGTACACCAACACCTTTGAGGTAAAAACCTCTACCTCCTGCTACATCAGCACCTACACATTTTAAGCAGATAAGAGTTAAGAAATAAAACTTCTCCAGAGCTTGTTCAAACCTCCTGGCACTAGAAACTGAGTGAACTCAATACCTTTCTTCAATTCTGCAATCCCAAGAAGGTCAACAAGCTCAACATGGTTTTTTAATTTCGGTTCCATCCGTTTCTCACCCCAGGACCTAACCACAGCATTATTGTCCTAAAATAAATAAAAACATTGTATTACAATAAGCATTATAAAGAACCCTAGTAAAAGAAAATCAACGTGCCAAATCATTACCTCATTATCACTGATGGGAACAGAATCATGCACAAGGTTTCCAATCACTTCCAAACTTGAATTTAACCGTTTTAAAGCTTCTTGAACTTCAACTTCTTTCTCTGCTAGCAACTTCTTAGTTTCTTCTGTTTTCTTAATCACCTCATCCGCATTTTCGCCTGCCTTTTATCCCAGAAAACAAAGATTACAAATTGATTGGTACAAACTTAATGAAAACGAGAATACTCAGTCCCACAATTTTAATTAAGTACACAGACACATTTCCATATGTGCGTGCAAATAGGTGTCAACTACATTCACATGCAAACAAGTGCAGTAACATCACCACGCCAACCCCAAGACTGTATTTCTATGGAACCACAAAGACCCTTGTGAAGCAATTTCCTCATCCATTCCAAAGTCAATCTTATGATCTAATAAATTCAATGATCTGGAAACAACTGCCTAAGTATATAAAATTCACTAGCAACAGGAAATCAAATAAAAACAAATCCTAAAGGAAAAATCTACGGATCCACTTGTATTGAAAGGTTTAGGATTTAAGAACTAAAGTAGCTCTAAGGCTTCTGTCCACACACAATTTTTCAGAGACCGTTTTGGCTAAAAAAAATATACTTCCAGGAAACTAACCAATAATCATATAATAAAAAATAAAATAAAAAAGCAAGAAAATGATGAAAAACAAAATTAAGAAAGATGAAATACTGACTTTCTTCAGTTCATAAACTCGCTTGCTGCTCTTGTTTAACTCTTTCCGAATATTCTCGAGCTCGAATTGACCTAATATTCACAATATTCACCAGAACAATTAAAAACTTGAGCATCAATCAATTTATCTAAAATTCATCAAAAATTTATTAAAAGCTCATGCATTTAGAGGAGGGAGAGAAAAATTACGTTGACGCCAATCTTTGTCGAACTGGATGACCTCGTCGACGATCTTAACGTCCTTGAAACGACGGCGCTGAGATTCGCGAATGATTTCGGGGTTGTGGCCCTTCTCCTCTCTAAACAGATTGATGTCCAACATCTTCTCTACCTAAGTTCTGCAAGTCCAAGCTTGTTACTATTTATCGATGAAAAATGGTATCGGAAAAAGTTGGAAGCTTCAGAAAAACAACGGACAAGTGAAGCAACTGAATGACTGATGCGCCACAAAACCCTATTTCTTTTCAAAAAAATAATTTAAGAAAACACCGGAACTGTTGCTATAGTTATTAAATTTTACTCTAATATTAGCTATAGTCTCTAAACTTTATTATTAGTAGTAAAGGTCCCTGAATTATACTTAAATGTATACTAATCATCTCTCCGTTAAAATGTTAACGAAATTTTGTTAAAATTAGGGGTATGATTGACTTTTTACTGTTCAAACGAAATTCCCAATTTTTTATTAACTATTGTTATAGTCCCAGAAATTGACTCTAATGTTAGCTATGATCCTTAAACTTCATTTTTAGTAGTAAAGGTCTTTGAATTATACCCAAATATAATTGTTAATAACTATAACTCATACATTGGTACAAATATTTCACCAATATTTCTAAAACCCCTACAATTAATAACGTAACACAAAATTCAACACAAGTTACACAAAACTCGGAAAACGGAGAGGTAAATGTATCAACTTTTCATATTCACAGTTTTAGTGGCAGGAACAATATTTAATATTTAGGGTAAAAACTAAAAATAACCCTTGATCTACTACTTGTGAATAAACATGAAGAAGAAGAAAAAAATGGAAAAAAAAAATCAAAATCATTTTCATGAATTTTGACCGTTATGGTATTTACCAAATTGCCACCCAGTGGACTTGAGTACTTCAAAGTTGAATTCACCATTTTAATGGAAAGATAGTTAGTATATATTTGGGTATAATTCATGAATTTTGCTACTAATAATAAAGTTTAGGGACTATAGTTAATATTAGGGTAAAGTTGAGGGACTATAGCAACAGTTAGTAAAAAATGAAGAATTTTATTGAACAGTAAAAAGACAATCATACCCTTAATTTTAACAGAATTTTGTTAACATTTTAACGGATGAATAATTAGTATATATTTGAGTATAGTTCAGGGACCTTTATTACTAATAATGAAGTTTAAGGATCATAACTAATATTAGGGTAGAATTCAGAGATTATAGTAACAATTTTTCCTAATTTCAAATGATCGATGCAAGCCCATATGAAAAGTATCTTCTAAAAAAATTGTAACTTGTGTGAGAAGTATCTTCTCAAAAACTTATATGCAAGATTGATTTTTTGAGAACCACGAATGAGCTACTATTATTTGTGCTGCCTCTTACCCCAAAAAAAACAATAAAGCATAATTTTTAAGTTTAATTTGGCTGAGATCGATACGAATATCACTCAAATTCAAAATCAAAACATTAAAATTTAAAGAGTTTGATACAGTTCGAATTTTTAAAATATGACTGTATTGTTTGGATGATTAGGTATAAAATTTTCATGTAATTTATTCATTAAAAACACTCCTCTAGAACATAATTTTTTTTCTTTTCTAAAATTGCATCATTCTCATCACATTTCATTTATCAACATTTAGGTTTCATTTATTCACATGAAATTTATTTCAAACACATCAAAAAATTAAAATTTTCATCATTTCAAACTTGAAAATGAATTAAGGTTAAGTGATATAAATATGTGATGAAAACTTATATTAACATGCCCGAAAAAATGTTAACTAACAAAGGAATATAAATAAAAAAAGATATTAACGATTCGATTGGATCCCCCGATTTTCAAAATGTCCAAATTTATTATAATTAATCTTTTATTTTAAATTGTAATTAATCTTTTATTTTAAGAGAGGAAACTATTAGGGGTGAGTATAATTAATTGAAATTGGAAACCTATTCGATTTGAAAATTCAAAATCAAATCCAAAATAAAACTGTTATTAATGAAAAATTTTGAATTTTCAAATCAAATATGTATCCAGTTTTCCTCCCTTAAAATAAAAGATTAAATACAATTTAAAATAAAAGATTAAATACAATTTAAAATAAAAGATTAAATACAATAAATTTGGACTAATATTCCTCTCAAAATTCTATTACTGGGTTGGGAATTGGGATGCTTTCTTATTCACCCATTTGAGTCCATGACACTCATGCACAACAACAAACCCACAAAAACACTTTCTACAATTCAATTCCTATGGTACAACAGCTTCCAGAAACACACAAAAAAAAAAAGGAAAAAATTCAAAAATCGCGCCAAGTCTCGGCCTTTTCGATCTTCTAAACCCTATTTGAGATTTTTCTTCTGTTGACAGCCTTTTCCTTTTCTAATTCACCATCCTCATCATCTTTCAATCACCCAAAGATCATATCATAAGCCCTCATCACTTCCTTCAACCTGATTTTTTCATCAGCTATAACTTAAGCTGCGGCAACTGCGGTGGATCAGGACTAATTAAATTCGTCCACAAGTTGGCAAGCGTCAACAAGTAGTGTTTCCCATTCCACTTCACCATTTTAATACCTGAAACATAGAGATTCAAACATTAAACGAACGTAAGCAAACGCCTACTTCAAGATGAAAGGCCTATGGAAGAAGATGACTATTTCATGCATAAGAGCATATTTCTTGGCCAGTTGCTTTTGAGCAGATATTATGACATGCTTCTCACTTATCTTAGTTTATCACCCAACAAAATAGAGAGCAAAACTGGCAGTTGCAAGATACTAAACTCCGATGAATGCCAAATTCAAAAAGGATTACTCAGACTCGATAAAGTAAGAATCTCAAAATATTTCTGGAAATTTTCCACAAATTAAGTATTTTCACTCAAGAAAATTGAACTCTTCAATGACACGCTATAATGAAGCATGCAATTCTGTGTATTAGTAATTCAACTAACACTTTGGTGATGGTAATAAATTTCTGCATACCTGGCACAGCTCCTGCAGTTAATAATGACAGTGAACACGTAGGTTGCTGTTGCTTAAGAACATGATTTTGAAGTGCAAATGCATCAAGATGATTAATAGACGTCATGGAATCCAGAAGTGCATCAATGGTTCCATCATATTTCAAATCACTTGCATCTGTAATACGCTTCAGAGCTTCATCAAGTCCCAAACTTGACCACAGAGTAGAACACTCGCTTAGCAGAGCAAACAAGCTAGAAGAATATGAAGAATGCAATAGTGTCCATGGCTTGTACAGTTTGGCCGAGGCTCCAAGTACCAAAACAACTCTGTAAATTTCTCCGAGTGCAACAACATACTGCTTGCCTATACTTCACCGAAAAAAAATTAAACATAAAGTTAACAATTACATTATACTAGGAATATTAGGGATGGCATCAAGAACAGTTACTTTGTGTAAGTACCTTTAGGATAAGATAATATTTGATTTGGAACATTCTTTTCAATCGACTGCCTCCAAATTAAAGAACTATGTTTAAGTTCTTGAGAACAAATAGAGGCTATTTGACACCACGTGGAAATGTAACTATATTGCTCCTCATTTGATCCCAATCTGAGAATCCTTAATGTGGATGCTGCATGTCTTGAAAGTTCGATTGCTGATTTCAAATCCTTCTCTGCCTATTCAAAGCCAAAGTACAAGCAGTGTCAAGCAACTACCTTATGAGTTGAGAGTGGAAGGTCATTTGAGAACAGAAAATATAAACTCCCGATGTCCTAAAATTGGACATAACAACAGATTCCCTGATAGATATTGGAAAAGTTTTTGTACATTTATTTGGGCCTACATTAATTAATTAATTTATTTTTTTATCTTGATTTCTGTGTAATTTACAGACAAGAAATTTTCATGAGTTGAGATTATTAGCAAAGACACATACCAGTGACAATCTTTGTGACAGCTGATATTCTGATTCAAGAACTTTGAAGGGTGGATCTTGCAGAATTTTACGAATTTCATCAAGGTATGCATTTCTTGGTGAAGAATTCCTTGGGTGGAATTGATCAGAGATCATATTGACTTGATGTAGTTCATTATATAATTTCTACAACAGGAAAGAACCATAAGTTAATTAAAAGTAACTTGCAAAGTCATAACGCACAAGCAAACCACTCAGTTCTTGAATATTATAAACCATTCGTATAAGGAATCCACCAACATCAGATTCTGGTTGCCATATTGCATGCTATTCTCTTACAATGATTCTCTAGATAGTTCAAATGTGAAGTTATGCATCGTAAGCACAAGCTAAAACATGAGAAAAAGTAATTTTCTAATGAAGTATAAATAGGCAACGTACAACACAAAGCTATCATGAAATTACAAACCTAATAAAAGCACTCATACAAAAGCCAAGTTCCTTAACAAAAAGATCTATTAGCTAATGTACTGTGGAGTTAATTGAGAACAGCACAAATGACAATAAAAAAATAAATAAAACCAAAATGGTCATTTAAAACTACGAACCTGGACCTCCTCCAGAGCATCTACTGTTGCATCTTCATCAGAAAGAGTAGCACTAGTTTGAGCTTTCTAACAAATGCAAAATTCAAATATTCAATACTGTTTCAATCCTAGTAACAAAAGGATCAGACTTCAGAACAATTTAACTCACCTTATTATCAAGATAATTGAGAGCAAGAAAGTACGATTCATCTTTCAATTTGCAGTAGAAATCTACAAAATTATCCAGTTGGACTTTAGTCCAGGAATTTTGAGGTGAATCTTCAAGATCAGTAATAAAAATCTGGCCCTGATCATTTGAAACTGCATCCTTGAACTCCCAGGAATCATCACCAACTTTAGGTTCCAACACTCCTGGAGAAGGATGCATATGATTATCCACTGCGTTTGGTGCAAGAATTGTATTATTGTTCTGGACTGTAGTCAAGGCATTTTGAGGCGAATCTTCAAGATGAGAAATAGTAGCATGGCCCTGATCTCCCAAAACAGCATGCTTAAATTCCCAAGAATCATCACCAGAATCATCATCACCAACACCAGATTCCAACACTTCTGGGGGAGGATGCATTGGATTTTCAGCTGCTTTGGGTGCTCGAATTGTATTAGTGTTCTGGTCCAGATCATTTGAAACTGCATCCTTAAACTCCCAGGAATCATCATCAATTTCAGGTTCCAACACTCCTGAGGGAGGATGCATATGATTATCCGCTGCGGTTGATGCAAGAATTGTATCATTGTTCTGGACTGAAGTCAAGGCATTTTCAGGTGAATCTTCAAGAAGAGAACTAGAAGTTTGGCCCTGATCTCCTGAAACAGCATGCTTAAATTCCCAGGAATCATCACCAACATCAGATTCCAACACTTCTGGGGGAGGATGCATGGGATTTTCAGCTGCTTTTGGTGCTTGAATTTTATTAGTGTTCTGGTCCACTTGACTGTATAAGCTTGATATAAGATCAGTGATGGATGTATTGGGCACAGGTCTTCTGGGGGTATTAATTTGTTGGAATGCGGCTGTATGAGTAGAAATATCTTGAAGGATTGAGGAATCATCAGTCTTCAGTTCTTCATCTCCAAAAATGGACAGGGGCAAGGCTTGCCGTTGGTTCTCCAATGTTACATGATTGTGCTGTAAAACAGAAGGAAAACAACAACAACATGAAATGTCACTATGATGGCTATATACATCTCAATTAAATTGCACAATCATATACGACCTTTTTTTTATAAAGTATATGGAGTAAGCACCTGCATTTTGTCACTGACTGCAGGTAGTTTTATATTAGTAGGATGACTAACTGACTCCCCCTACAATCAAAATGGAAGTACTAGAATTAACATTCCTTGAAAGCTTTAATGTGATTGAAAAAATTGCATATAAATCAATCTCCAACTGAATGATCTACCTCAATCTTTGATCCGGATTCTGAAAATGCATCCTTAAATTCCCAAAAATTACCATCAGATTCAACATGGTTATCAGCTGGAGACCAACTCAACCCTGCTGCAATGTCATCTTTCTTGCCACTAGGATCCGAATCTGAGCTTACACCATCTTTTGTGCCAGAAGTTGGAATGAAAGGGAAAGCAAAGTTGTTTTCACCAGACTTCGGAGAAATTTCATCAAATCCAGCAAAAAGATCATTCTGAGGACCAGCTCTAACACCATCTAATGAGTGCGCTCCAAAACCAGTAGGGGTGGCAGCCTTTGCCTCGCCCTAAAAGTAAAAACTAAGTATTATAGGAAAAGCTCTCTAAAAAGTAAGAATTTTAACGAACCACATCAAAACTACATAATCAAATGAAATCATAATAACACACCGACTTATGCTTTGATCCCATTTCTGGAAGTGCATCCTTGAATTCCCATACATTTCCATCAACTGGAAAAGAAGTCGATACATTTTCTGGTTTGTTTTGCTTGCTGTTTGAGTATAGACCGGAGAAAAAATTAGCTTGCTTTACAGGGCTCGGGTTGAAATCAAACGAAAAACCCCATTCCCCATTTCCATGAGAAGATCCATTTGATGGAACAGACCCATTATTAAATTTAGGAGCATCAACACCGAATCCCCAAGTAAGTCCCGTTCCCCCAGTATTTTCCTGCCATTTCTCATCCACCATCAAATTAGGAAATGTCAGTTTAATAGCAAAATTTAAGAACCTATATGAATGCGCAAATGCAATATTGGACCATAAACAACAGAGACCAATAGAAATAGTAAGCAGCTCTAAAATTGCAACAAAAGACAACAATGTGGCACAAAAACAAAAAATAAAGAAGACATGCAACAACAAAACAATACCCGCCTGGATTCCTGGGGAATGAATGCATTTGACTCTACCTTTGATCCTTCTACTTGTACAAGGACTTGTTCCTGACATGAACAATGAAATTAAAACAAATAACCAAAAACTCACCACAATTCCTCACCTATCCACCTATAATTCATTAATTCCAAAACATATATGATTCTAATTTTCACTCATTTCAGTTTTTTTTTTTTAAAGCAAGCAAACAAAGTGCAGAACCTAAAGAAAAAATCAATCAAATAGCAAAGAGAAATCCAGGTTTACCTTAAAATTCTCATAGCTATCCCGACTCTCTGAATCCGCAGCTTTGAATTCCCAACCTTCATCATCCTCATCCTCATCAAAATCGCCATTTTCTTCCTCACCATCCAACTTCAACCCACTTGTCCTCCAATTCGGATCTACACCATCCAGTTTCAAATCCACACCATTTGAGCCCAAATTCAAACCACCAAAGTTTCCATTTTCCTTGAGAACCAGAGTGTCAAGCTTCAAATCCAACGCATTTGCACTGAAATTCAACCCGTTTATGGCCGAATTAGGACCAACAGGCCCCAAATTCGGTTGCAACCCATTTTCAACTAGGATCTTCGGATTCTGAACATACAAATTCGCAATCAAATCGTTCATCCCAACAATATTCACATTCGAATTCAAACCCTTTTTTACAAATCCCTCATTTTTATTCGAGCCGTTCGCAACGTCAACAATCCTGGACTCGCCCGCACCAGAATCATCTTCTTCCTGTTCTTCCCCAAATAACGACAACGGCAAAGCTCCCTGAGGCTTCACCCATCGAGTTTTAACAACCTTCTCCGGCTTTGTGTCAACATGTATTGGCTTGGAATCGGGTAGGACCGGCGCCGAGCCGTTAGCAATGTTGAAAACCCCAAATTGGCCAAAAGGTATTTGAGCGGGAGGTGATTGGGCATTTGTGAATCCATTGGAAAGCACGACCTGACTTTTGATCTGACTTGTATTGTCAGTAACGAAGTCGCCCCAATCGTCATCCGAGACGGTCGAATTTCGTCCGTTGATTTTGGGATTGGGATCGACGGCGGTGACGAAGTTGAAGTCTCCGAAGCCCTCGTCGTCGCCGTCCCCCGCCATTGCTATAAGGGCTTTGTAACTCTGTCTCCTTTTTTTTTTTTTTCTCTTTTTCTTTTTCTTTCTGTTTCTCTGTGTGTATATGGCTATTTTCTCTGTTTTGCACAGCTCAAGGCGTACGCTTTGTTATGGAGTCTGACGTGGAACAGGGACCCACTACAGCTCGGCTCAATTCTAAACTCCATTTAAGAGGGAGTTAACTGCAAAATTCATATTTGAGCAATGAGCAGAGTCTTAACGCTCATCATTTCCTAGAAAACGAAACGGTAAAATGCATTGTTTTTTTTTTTGTTAAATCAAAATATATTAAAGGGTAAAAACCCAACACAATGCGCAAAGCACAAAAATAACAACTCACAAGAGCTCAACACACCTCCCGTAGGAGAACACATCAAACTAAAAGTACCTACGAAATAACAACATTCCAATTCCTAGCAGTACGGATATTGGAAGAATTATGCCTAAAGTTAAGAGTACAAAGCTTACCACGAATCATGGCAACGATAACATTAAAGACCACATCAGGAGGCTTCCTGGTGTTGCTGAAAATCCGATTATTTCGCTCCTGCCAAATGTGGTAGACAGTCACAGCCAAGGCAAGGCGCTTAGCAACCTGAGCCATCATTTTCCCACGCCAATGCCCAATAGCAGAAAAAACAGAATTCGGCCAATGAGAAGAAGACCAACCAGACTCTGTAATCGCCAAAATTCTCATCCAAATACAAGAACTATAAGGACAATTAAAAAACAAATGTTCATGCGACTCCCCTTCCCTGTCACAAAGGACACACGTAAGGTCACTTAGATTAGAGAAGCTACCAACACGATCCAAAGTAGCAAGACGAGTTTGGATAGCCAGCCAAAGAACAAAGCAAGTACGAGGAATAGCGCCAGAGAACCAAACCAACTCAGACCAAGAGCAAGCAGGATACTCCCTCCTGATTTTGTTCCATAGAGAAGCCGAGGAAAATTTAGCGTTCGCAGCAGCGTTCCACTTAAAAGTATCAGTCATATCAGACCTCACCTGGCAGGCTCGACTAGCAAGTTGAATTAGTCTAAAGCTAGGATCAGTCGAAAAGGGCCACACCCACTGACCATCAACAAGGACCGAAGAAAGACGAGCCTTCAAATGGATACCAGAACTTTGCGCAATAAATCCCCCAAAAAGATCCAGGAGGTAACCCAGATGACTCCAATTATCGTACCATAAAAAAACATCATCAGCGTTTCCAACTTTGGCCTCGATGAAAGGTTTCACCAAGTCCCTAATCCTCAGCAGCCCATTCCAATTCCAAGAACAAATAGAAGGGGTTTTAACCCCCCAAAAGCTGCTATCACGGATATAATACACTTTAACCCAATTGGCCCAAAGATTAATACCTTCTGGAGCAAAGAGAGACCAGATGAATCTTGCCATTAGAGCGACATTCCAGAGGGATAAACTGCGAATACCCAAACCCCCCTCATTCTTTGGCCTACACACCAAATTCCAAGCAACTTTGGCATGATATGAACCAGTAACCTGCCCAGACCAGAGGAACCGGCGAAAAATGCGCTCAATCTCATGACATACCTGCTTAGGGAGAAAAAGATGGGAAGCCCAGAAAACAATAGTGCTACTAAGAACAGACTGAATGAGGAGCAACCTGCCAGCAAAGGATAAAGCACGATGCTCCCAACCACGGATACGATTCTCCACCCTTTCAATAAGAGCCACACAATCTCTAGATCTCAAGCAGGAAGTAATAAGGGGAACACCCAGATACCTCACAGGTAACGAACCCAGCTGAACACCAAAACACTCACGGAGATGAGAGGCATTCGTCATACTCATACCAGCGGCATAAATATAGCTCTTTTGGAGATTAGGCCTCAGACCAGACACACCAGAAAAATCATCCAAAGCCCGTCTCAAAGTGGCAACAGACTCCACATCACCCCGAGAGAAAACAAACAAATCATCAGCAAAGGCAAGATGAGAAAGCCTAACCTTATCACACCGCCAGTGGTATCTGAAGTAGGGAGAAACGGCAATGCGATGGTGCATAATACGAGAAAAAACCTCCATAACCAGGACGAAAAGATAAGGAGACATGGGATCCCCCTGCCTAAGGCCCCTGCAACCAGGGAAAAACCCAGCTAACTCGCCATTTACAGCAACAGAGAAACGAGCAGTGGAAATACAGGCTCTAATCCAACCAACAACCAGAGAGGGAAATTTGAAGGCAATAAGGGTATCAAGGAGGAAATCCCAAGAGACCGAATCATAAGCTTTGAGGATGTCCACCTTAACAGCACATCTAGGGCTCCCAGAGTTGAGATGGTAACCTCTAAGAAGCTCTTGCACTAACAAAATATTATCACCAATGTGTCTGCCACAAACAAATGCCGACTGATTATGACCAATGAGGGAAGGGAGAACAAGCTTAATCCGATTAGCAATTATTTTCGTGATAATTTTGTAAATCGTGTTGCAGCAAGAAATAGGGCGAAAGTCCCTCATGTGAGTAGGGTTAGCAACCTTCGGAATTAACGCAAGAATCGTAGAATTAGTTTCTCCCAACAATTGAGAGGAGCAAAAAAACTCAGACACTGCACGAATAACATGTGATCCCACCACAGTCCAAGCACGCCGAAAAAACAGCGCATTGAATCCATCCGGCCCGGGGGCCTTTTCAGCCTTTAAACTGAAACACACCTTCTCAATTTCAGAGGCAGTTACCGGAGCAGCCAAACTAGCACACTGGGCAGGAGACAACACATTAGAGAGGTGACCATCAAAATCCAGACCCTGCACGTCACCCACAGTACCAAACAACCCCTGAAAGTACCTAACAGCCTCATCCGGCTCCACAGCGACAGAGCCATCCTCACGAACGATAGACACAATCCGATTTCTATTGAGCCTTTTCTTAATCACCTTATGAAAATACGTTGAATTGCTATCACCCTTATCCAACCACTTTAGGCGAGACTTCTGCCTCAAAAAACTATCCTCAGCCAATAAACAGTCGTTGTACTTCTTCAATAAGTCGCGCTCCAAGGAGAGGAGAGACCTATCCAAAGGGTTACTAGAAAGACATATCTGACATCGATCTAAGGCCAGTTTAGCCTCCTTGACAGTCACTGACACATCAGCCATAGGTCGACGATTAAGCCCTTTCAGAGCCTCCCGCACAATTTTAAGTCTACAAGCAAGTTGGAACTGAGAAGTGCCAACTAGATGCAAACTAAAAGCTCGTTGCACAATGAGCATAAACTCATCATGGTCAGCATAGAAGTTAAAAAACTTAAAGGGGTGATTACTAGAATACCGGCCCACATCCAGCTTTAGGAGAGCGGGACAATGATCAGAGGAACCCGGCGATAAGAAGGAAGCAAAAGAAGAAGGAAAGCAAGAGAGCCACTCCTCATTTAGCAGGACCCGATCCAATTTCCTAGCAATCCTACTAACAACCAGTTGATTATTATGCCAGGTGAGGAAGCGCCCCGAGAACCGTATGTCATCCAGGCGACAATTATGAATACAACAACCAAAATCCCGCATAGAGCTATCCCGCAACAAATTCCCACCTTCACCTTCACTTGTAAACCTACAGGCATTGAAGTCCCCTAATAAAGCCCACAGCACAGAACCAACAGAGAGACTCAACAACTCCAAATCGTGCCACAAAGCCCTCCTTTCAATCTCACCATTAGAGGCATAAATAAAGGTGATGAAAAAACTGTGACCAGAACCCACAATAGAAACACGAGCATGAATAAATTGTGGAGATTCACCTAAAATGCATAAAGAAACAACCAGGGGATCCCACCCCACCCAAATACGACCATAAGGATGGCTGGAAAAATTGTCAGTGGACTCCCAATTATTAAAAACAACAGATTTAATTCGAGAGCTATTAATACATCTAACCTTAGTTTCCGTCAAGCCCACCAAGCACAAACGATTGGCGAGAATGAAATTCTTCACTTCCAATTGGTGAGACCGGTTATTGAGACCTCTCACATTCCAACAGGCTGTGCTAATCATGAGAAGAGAAAACAGTGGTATCCCGAGGGCCACTCCTCCCTCCAATGCTAGTACCCAAAACGTCACCAACCTCCCTTGAAACCTCAACCCCATCACGCCACGACACATGCTTGTTTGATTTCTTCTTCGTCTTTTTCTTTTTCAACAAACCCAGGCCCTTCGATAACCCCACAGTTCCCATCGCCTTGACGCTACCCGTCCTACGAGAAATCAAAGGCAATGGTACCACATGCTCGGAGTCAGAAGAATCACCCTCAGACACCAGAGGGAGAAATCGATTAGGAGATATTTCAGCCTCAACCACATGGCCATTAGCAGAAGCACTCGAAACCAAACCCCGCTTGGGCCTTGTAAACTTAGTACCTAGGGAGGTAGTCGCGGGGAAAACGTGCCTTACCCTCCTTAGGCATAAGGGGAACCAATTTAGGATCAGTAGACACGGACTGGGCACCAACTGTCAGGACCCACCCCGGTTTCACCCCGAAACCCGAGGTAAATCCCGCTCCCGTCTGACTCCCCGACACAACACCCAAGTAAAAACTCACTCAAACTCAGTCAGACGCAGGAGTAAGTAAACAAAATATCCTGACGTTATCGTTTACAGAGCAGAGTACGAAACACAAGAAAATAAAAAAAAATAAAAACTGGTAAATTACGCGCACACGGAAGACTTTAACTATTCCGGAATCCCTCACGTCACTTCTATGCCTCGGATACTGCCTCGACGTCAAAACCCCGCACTAACTCCACAACCTGGAGGGCAATTTAAAACCAGAAAGTGTGAGTGGACCAGAAAGGACAAAAAGTTCAAAAACCATTTCATATAAAAACCGGGGTTTTAGCCCTCCGTTTTGAAACCACATGCATAACCAACAGTTAGGAACACAGTTATAAAATAAGCATCATAAGAACAGAAACACTATAAAATATCATAAGAAACAGAAACACTATAAAACAGGTATGGAAAATCATAGCATGAGTATCAAAACCCGTGTCATAAACCATAAAGCTCAAATCATCATTTCCCGATCAAACCTGCTGGACCTATCCGAGTCTTTAAACTCCCGAGTCTTTAAACTCAATCCAGGCCTTAATCATATCCGAGTCTTTAAACTCCCGAGTCTTTAAACTCAAGGCCTACGGGGGAAATCAATATATCCGAGTCTTTAAACTCCCGAGTCTTTAAACTCAATCTGGTCGGTCCCCCGTCACATATATCCGGGTCTTTAAACCCAATATCCAGATCCAGCAAATCCAATCCCCAAAATCAATTGAAAAACCATTTACCAATCCACATCCAAACCCGAATCCGAAATCCCCGGTCCGAAGCCTTTCCGGCGTTCAGAACCGTCATTCCGAACCCAAATCCGGAATCCACTTTCCAACTTTAAAACCAAATTCCGCTTTCCGAAAATCATTTAATCACCAAATCATGTTTCAAAATCCCTTTGTAAACAATCAAACTAGTTATCCTTTAAAAATCCCAAAACCCTGGCATTTTACTCAGAAATCGACATTTCTCGTAAAACGTGCCAAATACCGTATTTTCTCGAAAAACGTGCAGTAATGTAAAACCAACCAAAACATATTCAATAAACATAGAATCATAATCAAAATCATAAAACACTTATAGAAAACAGTTATGCATGCTCGAGTTTAGAGAAAGGGTCCACTCACAGTACTGAGCCCTACTCGCGTCCCGAACGTCCAGCACGTTCCTTGGCTTCCTCGAAAAATCCCGATCCTGTCAATCACCGTCAAAATACGTCACTAACACGTCTACTAAAGTTCACCTAAATTCCCTCAAAATTCCCCGAATCCTAGACGTAAGAACCCGGGACCCTAAACATTCACCCTCGCGGAACTAAACTCAAACGACTTCCGATTGACCCGAAACCAACTCCATTGAACTCACCATAACTCCTAGACCAAAAACCAAGTTGACCGTTTTCCCCAGAACCACCGCACGCGCCCCCACGCGCCGCCCAAAGCCCTCACGCGCCTGCTACAGTGCATCGGCTACCTCGAGCCAACCCGGTTCGCAACAGTAGCCTGCAACTCAGACCGGCGTCAGCGGTTCACCGCCGTGCCTGCACTATTTCCTTCCCTTTCTTCACCTAAAGCTTCGTCCAGTTCCAATCTATCCATTCCACAGCTCCTCAGACCTCGACACCGCCCCAATCCCGTCGACTTACTCTCGAACCAGACGGCCAAACTCCCCCTGTTTCACGATCCAGCCACCCAGCTCACCTCCCTTCACGGTGGCTACACCAGACTCTTCCCTGGACTTCACTGAACCTAAACCAACCCTCCTAGACCTTCGACTCAGCCCCAATCGTCACGACTTGCCCTTTGAACCCACGACCAAAACAGAGCACACAGGTACTCCCGTTGTGCTAACCTCCGCCGTGTACTCCTCCATCACGGCTACACACTCAGTCGACTCTTGGGACCTCCCTGAGTCTCACTCTAACCTCCACTTCCCTCGACTCTCGCTGACACGACCCATCCTAATCCCCCCGGGATTACCATGGAATGTGACGTGCTCCCGTCTGACAAGAGGCGCCAGACAAGGGATAACCGATTGCCATTGCCCAAACGGGCTTCCAGAGTGCGTAAGGATCGATGGAGGAGGTGTGCGATGCTCAAGTCTCTGCTGCAGTCGTATCCGGAATCAACCTGAAGGGCATTGAAAACAAAAGCTGTGAGTGGACGAAAATAAACAAGTCTGCTTAAAACATTTATAAGACATTTATGCCCCTCAGTAAAATCATATGCATGCACCAAAACCAATAATCCCATATTTATTTAGAAATAACCATTAGGGCCTTAGCCCGGAAACCAAAGCATAGTTTCAATTTCCAAAAGTACATCCAAGAGTTATTTCATAAATCCAGTAATATGAACCATAAGGCATATAATATAAACCATAACCATTATTTTAGCCACTGCACTATACACTCCAATCCGACATCCCTGATGTCTGACGTCCCTGACGTCAATAAGGTCACAATCACAAGGCTACGCGTGCCACTCGGGTCTCAATTTTCCGAGTTAAATCCCCGAACCCCGTTCGGGTACAGCATCACCTGATGCAGCATCACCTGATGCTTAGCGTCATAGACGCTGGACGCACTAGACGCCCGTGACCTCTCCGGGGTACCTCGCCGGAGGAGACAATATAATATGGAAGGATCTATACAGTGCAGTACCAAATACATTTTATCGATATCCACATGCAAGGCATATATATATACACGGATAAAATCCAAACCAATCTTTAAGTTTCATCAGACGGGTCTCAAGCCCAAATACCGTGAAACGTGCCATAACCATATTTTCCATATCATCAAAACCACTATTGTTTTTAGCATGTGAATACATATAAAATGTAAACCAGAAAACATTTATTCAATTCCGTTTTAGGGTCCCCGACCCGCAATCACCGGTAGAAGTCAACTGGGCCCCTGGCCCGATTTCATAAGTTAACTGGGCCCCTGGCCCGATCCACATGTTAACTGGGCCCCTGGCCCGATTTCATAGTTCAACTGGGCCCCTGGCCCGATTTTACATTATTTAAGTTCGTAACCGTTTCATGAAATCATATCCAACCATATTTATGGAAATCGGTGCAAATCCAGAAAACCTCGGTTTACGTGCAAATACGTAATTCACCTCGAAATGCGTGAAATCATTTTAAATTCACCGATATCCAAAGTAAATCATTTAATCATAATTATAACAATCATAAAACAGTTATGCATGCATCGAATTTATGAAACCAATGTCCACTCACAGACCGTTTAACCGAGCGCCTCGATACGCGTGCCATAGGCCTTCCCGGGCCACCTCACTATCACCGGGACTCCCAATCCTGTTCAAATCAATTTAGAGGATCACTAACCTCATCATTAACATCCTATTCAAGTCCCGCAATTTTCCCGAATTTTTAAGTATTTTAAAATTGGATTTAAAACCTTCGGACATCCCGAACAATATCGAGACGGTGTCCGATCGACACGAAACCAATCCCAAAATGTTCGTTACAATGTATAGGATAAAAGTCATGTTGTGTAACACCCCGGAAATTCGAGGATTCCCATATTGTAATTTAATGTGTGATTTGACGATTTTACCCCTGTGAATGGTATGGTCAAATTGTTGACTTTTTGATTGATGAACTAAATGAACTTTGACCTATGACCGTGACGTAGTTCGGGACGTCACGAGTTCATAGACAGGTGGCACGTCCAATTCGGACGATCAGGGTAAAAGTTATGACTATCGGAAGTTCAGGGGCATTACCGTAATTTGGACTCTCGGGGGAAAATGTTGACTTTTCTTTGGACAACTAATTTTCTGTTGACTCAAGGACCGTTGGGTAGGCCTCGACGTCCTGAGTCCGTAGACAGGCGGCACGCCGAAATCGGACTTCGTACAAGGAAGTTATGGTCAGAAACGTGAATTCGGAAAGTTCGTGTCTCGGTTTTCGTGTCGAATATTAAATTCAGGAAATCTGATTGGAGGACACCTGGTGAGTGACAAGTGTCACTCACCCATTGGCTAGATTGGATCAGATCCACTATTGGATTAATTAACATTTGAATCAGCTTTAAATTCCAGCCTTTGGATTGAAAACCCCAGATCTGATCTCAGCCCTTGATCTCATTTTGAGATTCAATCTGGGCCGTTCATTTCTTTGAGCAGCTTTCCCTCCATTTCTATATATTTCTCACCCGAACCCACACACACTGCCCATTTCATCCATCACACCCGCACTACTCCCTGTCCCTGTGTCTGTGTGTTGCTGGACTCACGGGGAAGGACGGAGGCACGGCGGTGGACGGCGGCAGACGGCGGCGAGGTGAGCTGTTTTTCAAAACCCGAAACCGTTTTAAAAACTCAGGATTTGGAAGCTTGATTCCAGCATGTGTTGTCGAGTTCTAGTGTCCCTAATCGACTCTCTGGATTAGTAGGAAACTTTGGGACGTGTTTGTGTGACCGGAGGTGACCTGAACGGAGTTTGAACGGCGACGGGAACCGGCTCTGTTCTTCGAGGTAGGCCTTCGAACCTGTCTGTGTTTGTCAATTTTGATTAGCTAGAACCCTTTCTGGGATTGAGACGAGCATCTAGGAACAAATTAGGACTGAAATGGTTGAGAAATGAAGAAATGGCAACCGGGTCATGATCGCGGGTCTGATCGACCCGAGTTGCAGGTTTACGGGTCAACCCGTCTGAGGACAGCGGTGATGACGTGGCACCCTGTCAGCCTGTCAGATGACGTGGACCAACCGTGAGCCGAAACGTGTCACATGTCAGTGCACAGTCAGCACTGACATGTCAGTGACGTGGACAAGTCAGGGACTGCCACGTGTCACTGACATGTCAGTGACGTGGACCAGTGCCGTGCTGACACGTGGCACATGTCAGATCTGACACGTGGCACATGTCAGATCTGACACGTGGTCTGACAGATCAGTGTGGTGGACCAATCAGATGTTGACACGTGGCACCTGTCAGAGTCTGACATGTCAGACCTGACAGCTGTCAGATGACGTCAGCATGACGTCATGCTGACGTCAGCGATGACATCAGCAGGAACTGTTCCTGCGTTGACCGCCGCGTTGACCGGCGCGTGGGGGCGCGTGTGAACAGTGTTTTTGGTGGGACCACCACCATTCTTTAGGTTTCGACGATCCGGATCCAATGTGACAGGACCCGCCCCGATCCCCCTGGGACCACCCGGGACGTGCCCTGCTCCCGTCTGACACCCGACGTTAAAATACCAAAAATACCCTTATTGAAGATAAAATGCATAAAGAAAATCCATAGTTAAGTCATACATAGCACACCACACAAATACTCAAATACAAATAGTGTCAGACAAGGGATGGTTCCCGAATACAGTTTATTGAGCACGACTCTAGACACACTACGTGCCAACCTACCCAGCAGTAGGGTTCAGGTACGCAACGTAAACCTATGCCTCCTCCTCCTCGGGATCCTCCTCCTCGATAGCACTACCTGGAGGGGTAGTAAAACAACAAAGGTGAGTGGGCCGAAACTCAAGGTTTACAAAGTAGTTTACCATTTCGAAAACATATAACTTTTCCCCTCCGTTTTCCGAAAAGACATGCATAGTATCAAAACCACAAAACCATATAGTCATAAGCAGAATAATATCAACATAATATAATCTTAGTCACTGCACTATACATCCCAACCCTGACATCCCAGATGCCTGACGTCCCAGACGCCCAATAAGGTCACAGTCTCAAGGCTACGCGTGCCACCCGGGGTCTCAATCCCGAGTCCAAATCCCGAACCTAGTCCGAGCATGGCATTCTAGATGCCTGACGTCCCAGACGTCCAATAGTAGCAATCCTGCTCCTGAGTCACTCTACGGTCCGGTCCCTCCGTAGAATGACTCCTCACAGGCAATGCGCCGTGACCGCTCCGGTGTACCTACATCCGGAGGAGATAGAATCCTAGGGTAGATCTATACAGTGCAGTACCACAGATAATATCGAGTTCCATTATACATATATATGACTCCAAACCATTTATAAACAACCAGACGGGTCTCATGCCCAAACATCGTAATACGTGCCATAAATCATACACAAGATAAACAGATACTTTTATCAAATCACATATAGATATAGTAGAAAGTAAAACAGTTATGCATGCCGAAGTTTAGTGAAATCAAAGGCCCACTCACAGTACAATCCCGCTGCAATCCCGAGCGTAAAGCCCCGTCCAAGGTTTAAAGTACAATTCCTGTCATGCCCAAAACATACGTAAAGGTCACTTTAAGTCCCTACTAAACAACTACGAAACCCTAGACTGAAACCGGCCCGGGAAAGCCGTCCGAACACGCTTCCCAAGGCATCAAACCCTAATTTGACCAACTTAACGATCTCCGATCGACACGAAACCACCGCCATTGGATCCGTATCGTCGAAACCTTGAAAATGGCACTGGTCCCACACAAAACACTGTTCACACGCGCCCCCCACGCGCTGGTCAACCCTCTGGTCAACAGTGCTACAGTGATGCTGACGTCAGCATGACGTCACTGCTGACGTCAGCATGACGTCATCACTGACAGTGTCAGAGGACACGTGTCAACAGCCCATTGGTCCCTGGTCTGACAATATTCTGACATGATGACGTCATCATGACGTCACTGCTGACGTCAGCATGATGACGTCATCAGCTACAGTAACCGGGTCTGCGAATCGGGTCACCGCAGACCCACGGTTCGACCCGATCACAGATCGTGATTCCGACCACCAAAATCGATGGGGTTTGTTCCTATGGACTCGTCTGAACATGTTCTATGGCTCTGTGTGATCAAAACTGGATTTTAAGATCGAGGAATCACCTGAAAAACGACGGGGAATTGGCTGCCGGTTCTGGTTCGTCTTCTCCAGCGAGCCGTCACACCTCCAGCCACCAACTCAGGTCCAAAAAACTCGTCTAGTCTCCTAGGTTAAGTCTCAAAAACAACCAAGCAAATGCAACGTTAAAAACGGACGATTTGAGGCAGGGAAGGAAAATCGGCCTTCACGGGTTTGCAGGCTTACCGCCGCCGTGTCGCCGCCGTGGGCTGCCCAGTCCAATCCTACGCCGTCCAGAGGTCACAATGGTCCTAGCCCTAGGTTGGTTCGAGCCCAGACGTCACGGTTTGGATGGTTGGATGGTTTTGGGCTGCACGGGTCCTCACGGGTTTGTGGGTTTTCCGGGTTGCTCCGCCGTCCGTGGTGGTGGTGATGGTCGTCTGGAGGTGGCTGAGATGTAGGCTGGTGTGTGGGTTGAGGCTGAGGGGTGGTGTGATGGCTGATGTGTTTGTGCAGAGAATGGGAGGTTGCACGGTTTGAAGGAAGAAATGAAAATGAAGAAGTGAGTCTCTGATGGCTTAAGAACAGAAGGAGAAATAGAATGGATGGCTGAGATTCATCCTGAGTGAAGAGTGAAGGGTGAGGATTTAAGGAAAATAAACTAATTAATTAATCCCATGGCAGACCAAGATCCAGAATGTTGGGGATGATGTGGATGGGGTAGATGAGTGACATGTGTCACTCATCAAGGGTCCAGATTGATTGTGTTAAAGTAAATCAGATTATACTATTTTATTATTATTTTAAGTTCCGAGTCTCGGTTAGTTCGGTTACGTTCTTGACCATAACTTTTTCGTCGTAAGTCCGATTTCAGCGTGCCGCCTGTCTACGGATTCGTATCGACGAGACCTACGTAACGGTCATTGGCCCTCGTCCGTTGGACTTCCCGGGTCAAAAGTCAACATTTGGCCCCCAAATGGCCAAATTACCAAAATGCCCCTCGACTTCTGAACGTCACATCTTCTTCCTCGAACGTCGGAAACGAACGTGCCACCTGCCTATGAACTCGTGACGTCCTAAACTACGTCACGGTCACGTGTCAAAGTCCTAAATACTTCCCGAGGTAAAAGTCAACTTTTTCCCCCCCTCAGGGGCAAAATGGTCATTTTACAATAAAATAATAATTACGAAAGTTCGGGTCGTTACAATCTACCCACCTTACAGAAATTTCGTCCTCGAAATTTACTCGAATAAAAACGGGTACTGCTCCCTCATCAAGTCTTCAGGTGGCACGTTATTTATGCTTTAATTCGAAATTTACTCGAATAAAAACGGGTACTCGCAAATTTGTAATTTTGGATTATATCCCTTGTCTGACATTCGTTTAATTCGGATTTGATGTATGACTTTAATTTGGTTATTTATGCTTTTAAATGTTTTGAGGTTAAAATTGGTATGAATTATTGGGTGTCAGACGGGAGCAGGGCACGTCCCCTTGTGGTCCCTGTGGGATCGGGGCGGGTCCTGTCAGCTTGGTATCAGAGCACTAGGTTGTGGTCAGTACTAGGGTATTGGTCAGCATGCTAGACTAGCGATTAGTACTAGTTACTTTTCGACTTTTAAGAATATTGTTTTCTGATTTATGCCTCTTAACAGTTGGTTATGCCTCCTAGGAGAATTCCTCATACTCGAACGGACGAGGATCTAGAAAGAGAGATGGAATGCGTGAGCATCGAAAGGGCTCAACGTTTGGGAGCCACTCCTTTCTGCGGGGGATCAAACCCCGAGGATGCTCACGACTGGATCACCAAGTGGGAGAGGATATTCTCGGTGATGCACTGCCCTCCGGGCGAACGAGTGACTCTGGCGGCCTTCTTACTGGAGGGAGGAGCCTACCAGTGGTGGCACGGACTCGAAATGTCTGGGTGGTCTGTCCATACCACTACCTGGGAAGCTTTCCGTTCCAGGTTTCTGGACCAGTACTACCCGCGATCCTTTCGCGCGGCGCGGGAGGCGGAATTCCTGCGGCTGGAGCAGGGTGACATGTCTGTTGCAGACTACGAGCAAACCTTCGGGAAACTTTCCCGGTTCGCTGCCTCATTCGTAAGCACGGAGGAGGACAAATGCCAGCGGGTTGAGTTTGGACTCCGAGGGGAGATCCGGACCAGTGTGACTGCTACCACTCATGCTTCTCTGAGGGATATGGTCGACGCAGCGGTGCGTGTCGAGGCCAGTCTCGCGGCACACCAATCACGACAACCTTCGGGGGAGGGGCGACGTCAGGATCGCCCACATCATGGGCCATCGGGCCGTAAGAACAACAGGGGAGGGAGCTACAGGGGAGCACCCTCATCTTTCAAGGGTCGTGGCTGGTCGGGTCGACGTGGAGGCTCTCAGGGCAGAGGATCTGGACACAACTCTGGGCAGCACTCATCTTGGAGCGGTGCATCTGGTGGGCATTCGGGCAGGTCAAGGCCAGTAACTTGTTTTGCTTGCGGAGAGGAAGGCCACTATGCCTGTGATTGTCCGCAGTTGTCCAAGAACAACGACGCTGGGGGCTCGAGTGTGGTGCAGAGCATGGCTTCCCACACTAATGGAGGTCGCGGTCAGGGAGGTGACCGTGGTGCTGGACGTGGCGCGCGCGGGCGCGGACGGAACGGAGGGCCGAGGGCCCAAGTGTTTGCAATGACCCAGCAGCAGGCGAGGACTGCTCCAGGCGTGGTCACAGGTACACTGGATATCTTTAATTTTCTTGTATGTGTATTAATGGATGCGGGGGCTACACATTCTTTTATTTCGAAAAGTTGTGCTGGTATGCTTGATTGTGTGGTATCAGCCTTAGATTGCGAAATGGGTGTTGGCACCCCGATGGGTACCGTGTACCTCGTGAATCAGGTGATTCGGAGGTGCCCGGTAAGAATTGAGGATGTGGAGTTACCAGCAGACTTAATTATTCTGGATATCCACGACTTCGATATAATCCTAGGGATGGATTGGCTGTCGGAGCACGGATCGCTCATCGACTGCTGTAGCAAGCAAGTGATTTTGTGGAGCCCGGGTTTGCCGGAAGTTATCTTTCAGGGGGAACGTGATGGTTCGCCTCCTGAAGTGATTTCGTCACTTACTGCTACCAAACTTCTACGGAAGGGATGCCAGGGTTATCTGGCGCATGTCGTGTCGGAACGGGTCGATACTCCGGTTATCGACGAAATACCGGTGGTCTGTGAGTTTCCGGATGTATTCCCGGAAGACTTACCTGGGTTGCCACCATCGCGGGAGATTGAGTTTACTATTGAACTACTCCCGGGTACCCGACCTATATCCCAGGCACCATACCGGATGGCGCCGGCCGAGTTACGAGAACTCAAGACTCAATTGCAGGAGTTGGTAGATTTGGGATATGTCCGACCGAGTACTTCACCGTGGGGAGCACCGGTGCTGTTCGTAAAGAAGAAGGAAGGAAGTCTCCGTTTATGTATTGACTATCGACAACTCAACAAGGTGACACTGAGGAACCAGTATCCTCTACCCAGGATCGATGACCTTTTCGACCAGTTGCGGGGAGCTCAGTGCTTCTCGAAAATTGATTTGCGGTCTGGGTATCACCAACTGAGGATTTCGGAGGAGGATATTCCGAAAACTGCTTTTCGAACCCGTTACGAGCACTACGAGTTCCTTGTTATGCCATTTGGTTTGACGAATGCTCCAGCAGCATTCATGGATCTGATGAACCGGGTCTTCCGACCCTACCTGGATAAGTTCGTGATTGTGTTCATCGATGATATTTTGGTATACTCAAGGAGTGCCCGTGCACATGAAGAACATCTACGGTTGGTCTTGGAGAGACTGAGACAAGAACAATTGTATGCCAAGCTGAGCAAGTGTCAGTTTTGGCTGAGCAGTATTGGTTTTCTGGGACACGTGATATCGACGGATGGGATTTGCGTGGATCCCCAGAAAACGGAAGCGGTGACCAACTGGGCTAAACCGACAACAGTGACCGAGGTGCGGAGTTTCGTCGGATTAGCAGGTTACTACCGGAGATTCGTGGAGGGTTTCTCCAAAATTGCTGCACCATTGACTCGTTTGACTCGGAAGGGAGTAAAGTTTATCTGGGACGAGCAGTGCGATCAGAGCTTTCAAGAGTTGAAAGATCGATTGACCACTGCACCTGTCCTTGCATTGCCGGACGACAGTGGAGAGTTTGTAGTTTTCAGTGATGCTTCACTGCAAGGGTTGGGCTGCGTGTTGATGCAAACTGGCAAGGTTATCGCCTATGCATCCCGGCAGCTGAAGACTCATGAGTTGAACTACCCTACCCATGATTTGGAGTTGGCGGCGGTGGTTCATGCTTTCAAAATCTGGAGACATTATCTGTTCGGCGCAACGTGTCGGATATACACCGACCACCAGAGTCTTAAATACTTATTCACTCAGAAGGAGCTCAACATGAGACAACGGAGATGGTTGGAGCTGCTGAAGGACTATGACTGTACGATCGAGTACCATCCGGGTAAGGCCAATGTGGTGGCGGATGCACTCAGCAGGAAATCAGCGGGAACTATTGCACACCTGGGGATGGTGTATCTTCCCTTGTTGGTGGAACTCCGGAAGGCGGGAGTTATTTTGGGTACGGACAAGCATGGAGCTTTGTTGGCCAGCTTCCATGTGCGACCAGTACTGATTGATCGGATCATTGAAGCACAACTTCAGGATCCGATACTCTGTATTTACAGAATTGAGGTCGATGCGGATGGGAGACAGGATTTTACCATCCGGGACGATGGAGCACTGGTGAAATTGGGCCGTTTGTGCGTACCTGCAGTGGCAGAGTTACGGGCCGAGATACTTGAGGAGGCCCACAGTTCGGCCTATGCTATGCATCCGGGAGGTACAAAGATGTACCGTACCCTCCGGAACCATTATTGGTGGCCAGGAATGAAGAAGGATATTGCTGAGTTCGTGAGCAAATGCTTAACCTGTCAGCAGGTTAAGGCGGAACGGCAGAGACCGTATGGGGCTATGCAGCCACTTCCGATTCCTGAGTGGAAGTGGGATCACATCACCATGGACTTCGTCTTTAAGTTACCGAGGACTCAGAGTGGAGTGGACGGAGTATGGGTGATCGTGGATCGGTTAACCAAATCAGCCCATTTTCTGCCAGTTCAGGAAACCTATAAACCTAACCGACTGTCTCAGTTGTTTGTGAAGGAAATCATACGACTTCATGGTACGCCGGAATCGATTGTGTCCGATCGTGATCCGCGTTTCACTTCCAGGTTCTGGCGAAGTTTGCAAGCTACTTTGGGAACAACCTTACGTTTCAGTACTGCTTTCCATCCACAGACCGATGGACAGTCTGAGAGAACCATTCAAACCCTGGAGGACATGATGAGGTCATGTGTACTACAGTTTCAAGACTCTTGGGATACTCATTTGCCATTGATGGAATTCGCTTACAACAACAGCTATCAGGCAAGCATCGGGATGGCACCTTATGAGGCACTGTATGGCCGACAGTGCAGGACACCTATCTGCTGGACGGAGGTAGGAGAGCGAGCGGCTGTAGGGCCGGAGATGATGGACTTAAACCATGGAAACTGTTCGCGTGATCAAGGAGAGATTGAAGGTGGCACAGGATCGCCAGAAGAGTTATGCCGACCGACGGATTCGAGACTTGGAGTTTGAAGTGGGAGATTTTGTCTTCCTGAAGTTGTCTCCGTGGAAAGGGATTATCCGTTTTGGCCGACGGGGGAAACTGAGTCCGCGTTTTATCGGACCTTATGAAATCGTGGAGAGAATTGGCAGAGTTGCATACAGATTGGCACTACCTCCAGAACTATCGAGAGTTCACGATGTTTTCCACGTATCGATGTTGCGGATGTACGTACGTGATGCTTCTCATGTACTTGGGGAACAACCTGTTGAACTACGGGAGGATTTGAGCTTTGAAGAACAACCAGTACAGATCTTGGATCGGAAGGACAAGGTACTACGACGAAAGACGATCCCTCTCGTGAAGATTCTCTGGAGAAACCAGAATGTGGAAGAAGCCACATGGGAGCCTGAGGCTCAGATGCGAGAACAATTTCCTCATTTGTTTCTTTGAAATTTCGGGACGAAATTTCTTAAGGGGGGAAGGTTGTAACACCCCGGAAATTCGAGGATTCCCATATTGTAATTTAATGTGTGATTTGACGATTTTACCCCTGTGAATGGTATGGTCAAATTGTTGACTTTTTGATTGATGAACTAAATGAACTTTGACCTATGATCGTGACGTAGTTCGGGACGTCACGAGTTCATAGACAGGTGGCACGTCCAATTCGGACGATCAGGGTAAAAGTTATGACTATCGGAAGTTCAGGGGCATTACCGTAATTTGGACTCTCGGGGGAAAATGTTGACTTTTCTTTGGACAACTAATTTTCTGTTGACTCAAGGACCGTTGGGTAGGCCTCGACGTCCTGAGTCCGTAGACAGGCGGCACGCCGAAATCGGACTTCGTACGAGGAAGTTATGGTCAGAAACGTGAATTCGGGAAGTTCGTGTCTCGGTTTTCGTGTCGAATATTAAATTCAGGAAATCTGATTGGAGGACACCTGGTGAGTGACAAGTGTCACTCACCCATTGGCTAGATTGGATCAGATCCACTATTGGATTAATTAACATTTGAATCAGCTTTAAATTCCAGCCTTTGGATTGAAAACCCCAGATCTGATCTCAGCCCTTGATCTCATTTTGAGATTCAATCTGGGCCGTTCATTTCTTTGAGCAGCTTTCCCTCAATTTCTATATATTTCTCACCCGAACCCACACACACTGCCCATTTGACTACGCCCAAACTACGCATTAAATTAAACGTGTAATTCGAGTGTTATACAATTTAAACCCTTTTTGTGTAGATGTAGTATTGATAAATAGGGATCGTTCTTAACCGGGGAAATTAGGGAACATTAATAATATGTTAGTGGAATATGAATAAAAGAATAATGAATTAGAGAATTAAATAATAAAAGAATTAAACAATCAAAGAATTAATAAATTAAAGAATAGATGAACAAGATAATAATGAATTAATGAATTACAAAGAATTAATAAATTAACGAATTAAAGAATGAAATAATAGAAGAATAAAGGACTTAGTTAATCAAAGAATAAAGGAATTAATTAATCAAAGAATCAATAAATTAAATAATAAAGGAATGAAAGCATAAAAGCATCAAAGAATAAAAGAATAAAGAATAAAAGAATAACGAATAAACAAGGGGGGTTTTGAAGAGGTTTGTAATTATGTAAATAAGTAAAAGCATAGATAAACTCATTCTATTTCTATTCTAACTTATGCACAAAGTAGACTTCCCGTAAACACAAACTTCAACAACATACTACAATTGCAAATATTTGAATTAATCACGAAATTATACCTTCACAAACTCATATTTCTTCATACATTTTTCATATTATAAATGCACCGAACAGCGGATTTTTACTTATAATATAATTACCTTAAGTTTGTGATTTAATGCGCCGAACAGCGGTCATACATTAAATCTCTCCAAATCTACTCTAAATGTCCCGAACAGCGGATCAACATTTAGTTTCGAAATGAAGTTTAAGCTCTAAAATGTAAGAAGTGAATGATTTTTAGAAAGTAAAACACATGGAGATTATACTCAATTTTCACAAAAGATAGGAAGGAGAAACCAATACATATATTGCATTATAATTAGAACCAATAACAAATAAAAGAGTTTAAGAGAATGGAGAGCAAATGTTACACTTTTCAGATTGGATGAGAACAATGGATTGTTTTTCACAAGGAACACCGAACAGCGGCTGGAACCTTATGAAGATGGAAGAAGATTAAACAAGGAAATTCGGACTTGAACTCTCAAAATTGTATTGGAACTATTTCGCCAAGATTTCTCCTAAAAGAGGCTCAATTTTGTGCTACTTGGAAGTGATTTCAACAAGTGAAATCAACTCCTATTTATAGGTGGAGAAAGCTACCAAAAATAATATAAAAATACAATAAAAAAAATGGAATAATGGAATGATGAGTAATAAAGATTTGTGATGATGTTTAGAGGTGGTTTGAGTTGTAAAGTTGTAAAATTGGGTTGGAAAGTTGTTGGAAGGTGGCTGGAAATTGAGTGGAGGTCTGCTGGAAAATAGGGCAGGAAATTTCGGTGGCTGCCTGCTGAATTGGTGAGCTGCAGCTCGGCTGGGATGCGCTGAAGAGAAACAGAAGACTTCGGCAGGCGCGCGCTGATCGTGATGAAGAGACTTCGGCAGGCGCCTTCCGACGGGTCAGCTGGGCTGGCGCGAATGGGCTGAAGCGAATGGGCTGCACGGGCCGGGCTGCACAGGCCGGATTGGGCTGACGCGCTGGGCCAGGCCACTTGGCGACGGGCTGGGCTGCAAAAATAATTGGGTTTGGGCTGTATTAATTAATTTAATTAAAATATAACTAAATTAATTATTCCACCGAATTTCGTCCATATTTTATTCGTTATAATTCCGATCGAAACGATTCTTTCGCCAAAAATACTCCAAATTACAACCTTTATTTTTCTAAACATAAAAATCACAAAATAATTTATTTTATCAATTTATTTAATATTTTAATATTAAAAGTCAAGTATAAAGGGTATAAAATAATATAAAATAATGCTTATTTAACGTCCTATCACCATTTCATCCATCACACCCGCACTACTCCCTGTCCCTGTGTCTGTGTGTTGCTGGACTCACGGGGAAGGACGGAGGCACGGCGGTGGACGGCGGCAGACGGCGGCGAGGTGAGCTGTTTTTCAAAACCCGAAACCGTTTTAAAAACTCAGGATTTGGAAGCTTGATTCCAGCATGTGTTGTCGAGTTCTAGTGTCCCTAATCGACTCTCTGGATTAGTAGGAAACTTTGGGACGTGTTTGTGTGACCGGAGGTGACCTGAACGGAGTTTGAACGGCGACGGGAACCGGCTCTGTTCTTCGAGGTAGGCCTTCGAACCTGTCTGTGTTTGTCAATTTTGATTAGCTAGAACCCTTTCTGGGATTGAGACGAGCATCTAGGAACAAATTAGGACTGAAATGGTTGAGAAATGAAGAAATGGCAACCGGGTCATGATCGCGGGTCTGATCGACCCGAGTTGCAGGTTTTCGGGTCAACCCGTCTGAGGACAGCGGTGATGACGTGGCACCCTGTCAGCCTGTCAGATGACGTGGACCAACCGTGAGCCGACACGTGTCACATGTCAGTGCACAGTCAGCACTGACATGTCAGTGACGTGGACCAGTCAGGGACTGCCACGTGTCACTGACATGTCAGTGACGTGGACCAGTGCCGTGCTGACACGTGGCACATGTCAGATCTGACACGTGGTCTGACAGATCAGTGTGGTGGACCAATCAGATGTTGACACGTGGCAGCTGTCAGGTCTGACATGCTGACGTCAGCGATGACGTCAGCAGGAACTGTTCCTGCGTTGACCGCCGCGTTGACCGGCGCGTGGGAGCGCGTGTGAACAGTGTTTTTGGTGGGACCACCACCATTCTTTAGGTTTCGACGATCCGGATCCAATGACGGTGGTTTCGGGTCGATCGGAGATCTTTAAGTTGGTCAAAATAAGGTTTATTGCCTTGGAAAGCGCGTTCGGGCGGCTTTCCCGGGCCGGTTTCGACCTAGGCTTTCATGGTTGAATGTTAGGGGTTTGTATTGATCTTTACGAATACTTTGGACTTGACAGGGATTGTACATTTGTACCAGGACGATGGTATACGTTCGGTTTCTAGCAGGATTGTACTGTGAGTGGGCCATTTTCTTAACCCTTGTGTGCATAAATGTTTTCTGGTTTTATTATACTTATTCACATGCTAAAGCAATAATGGTTTTGATGATATGGAAAATATGGTTATGGCACGTTTCACGGTATTTGGGCTTGAGACCCGTCCGATGAAACTGAATGATTGGTTCGGATTCTATCTATGTATATATATGTTTGCATGTGGATATCAATAAAATGCATTTGTTACTGCACTGTATAGATCCTTCCATATTATATTGTCTCCTCCGGCGAGGTACCCCGGAGAGGTCACGGACGTCTAGTACGTCCAGCGTCTATGACGCTAAGCATCGGGGATGCTGTACCCGAACGGGGTTCGGGGAATGAACTCGGAAATTGAGACCCGAGTGGCACGCGTAGCCTTGTGATTGTGACCTTATTGGACGTCAGGGACGTCAGACATCAGGGATGTCGGGTTTGGAGTGTATAGTGCAGCAACTAAAATTATACTTATGGTTCATATTATATGGTTTATGATTTTGAATTATGATGCACGCATGTTTGGAAAACGGAGGGGTAAATTATATGTTTTACTTATCAAACAATTTCATAAACTTGAGTTTTGGTCCACTCACCCTTTAATGTTTTTGATAACCCCTCCAGGTCGGGAAACTGAGGTAGAGGAGGAACCAGAGGCTGAGGCATAGATCTACTTCTGCGTACCTGAACCCCTGCTGGGCGGTGTACCCGCAGGTTTACTTTAGAGTCGTGCTCGCAAATTTGTAATTTTGGATTATATCCCTTGTCTGACATTCGTTTAATTCGGATTTGATGTATGACTTTAATTTGGTTATTTATGCTTTTAAATGTTTTGAGGTTAAAATTGGTATGAATTATTGGGTGTCAGACGGGAGCAGGGCACGTCCCCTTGTGGTCCCTGTGATCCCAAGATTCCCCCAAATTTTCAATCATACCTTTTGATCCATTCATCACTTGTCATCATATATCTGTTAGGACTTATCCCAACACGACACAACCTCCACTGGATCCCATCCAGTCCAAGACTCAACCACCACTGAGTCGCAGATACCAATCATCTGTTCATCATGACAGAGTCACACCCCAACTGGTGGCTCATCGTCATCACAGTTACTGTCACCAGCACCAACGCACCATCATCAATACCAGTATCAGCACACAGGCATCCATACTAGTATTGGCATATAGGTATCACCATACCAACATCCATACATAGCACACGAACATCCACACTAGCACACGAACACCCATGCTAGCACACTGTGTGCTAAGTTGTTACCCTGGATCTCCGTTCATTACGAACGACGATCCCGTAACAGCACTCGTACCCCAGGACTATGGGTACCTCCAATTTTCGCCATCGGCACATCAGGATAATGGACGTTCCCTGAACATCCCCTGATCCCCAAGTGTGAAAGCCACACTAAATACCCTCGATAGCCAGTCATCTCGACACAACTGTCGACCAACAGTCATCGTTGTCAAGATCCGTATACACACATCACACTAATATTCGATCCAACACGGGATTCCATATTTCCTCATAACCGTATCCGTAGATCGAAACCCATAAGACTCACTAGAGTCATCCACATGGTCATCCATGACCTCAGCCGCTCGTCGCAGCACAAGTTCTCACTTAAGGTTCACCTTTCAGTCCATCAATTATAAATTAGGGTTCCAAAATCACACCCTAGGGTTCCACCGAACCCAACTGCCTTCTGCAGTAAATCCACAACCTGACCGACCCCGCGGTCCTGACATCGTATAGACGTCCAATCCAATCCAATCGTCAACTCAACGTGGGTTCCATCGTGGGTTCCACCACGAAGGTCATCGGCTAACTCCGATGCTCCAACCCCCATACACTAGCCAACACTACTAGGGTCCAAAACTTAGACCAATACTCAACTGAGTTTCGCATTTCCAATCAAATGGGGTTTCTTGAACCTAGCTGTGCCCAGTGGCACAACAATCCATCATCACATGACCGAACCGACGGTCCCACATTACCAGTTAATCGTATACAACACCACTTGGGTTGAATCGCAACAATGCACGGCGTATCAGGCCAAACACACCCAATTCACCATACAAACCCAAAACTCTCTATCAGGTTGACAACGGAACAGCAGCCCAAAGAGACATCACACCCTCGACCTTCGCGCACAAAAAGAGCAAAACCTGCTCTGATACCACTTGACACGACCCATCCCAATCCCCCCGGGATTACCATGGAATGTGACGTGCTCCCGTCTGACAAGAGGCGCCAGACAAGGGATAACCGATTGCCATTGCCCAAACGGGCTTCCAGAGTGCGTAAGGATCGATGGAGGAGGTGTGCGATGCTCAAGTCTCTGCTGCAGTCGTATCCGGAATCAACCTGAAGGGCATTGAAAACAAAAGCTGTGAGTGGACGAAAATAAACAAGTCTGCTTAAAACATTTATAAGACATTTATGCCCCTCAGTAAAATCATATGCATGCACCAAAACCAATAATCCCATATTTATTTAGAAATAACCATTAGGGCCTTAGCCCGGAAACCAAAGCATAGTTTCAATTTCCAAAAGTACATCCAAGAGTTATTTCATAAATCCAGTAATATGAACCATAAGGCATATAATATAAACCATAACCATTATTTTAGCCACTGCACTATACACTCCAATCCGACATCCCTGATGTCTGACGTCCCTGACGTCAATAAGGTCACAATCACAAGGCTACGCGTGCCACTCGGGTCTCAATTTTCCGAGTTAAATCCCCGAACCCCGTTCGGGTACAACATCACCTGATGCAGCATCACCTGATGCTTAGCGTCATAGACGCTGGACGTACTAGACGCCCGTGACCTCTCCGGGGTACCTCGCCGGAGGAGACAATATAATATGGAAGGATCTATACAGTGCAGTACCAAATACATTTTATCGATATCCACATGCAAGGCATATATATATACACGGATAAAATCCAAACCAATCTTTAAGTTTCATCAGACGGGTCTCAAGCCCAAATACCGTGAAACGTGCCATAACCATATTTTCCATATCATCAAAACCACTATTGTTTTTAGCATGTGAATACATATAAAATGTAAACCAGAAAACATTTATTCAATTTCGTTTTAGGGTCCCCGACCCGCAATCACCGGTAGAAGTCAACTGGGCCCCTGGCCCGATTTCATAAGTTAACTGGGCCCCTGACCCGATCCACATGTTAACTGGGCCCCTGGCCCGATTTCATAGTTCAACTGGGCCCCTGGCCCGATTTTACATTATTTAAGTTTGTAACCGTTTCATGAAATCATATCCAACCATATTTATGGAAATCGGTGCAAATCCAGAAAACCTCGGTTTACGTGCAAATACGTAATTCACCTCGAAATGCGTGAAATCATTTTAAATTCACCGATATCCAAAGTAAATCATTTAATCATAATTATAACAATCATAAAACAGTTATGCATGCATCGAATTTATGAAACCAATGTCCACTCACAGACCGTTTAACCGAGCGCCTCGATACGCGTGCCATAGGCCTTCCCGGGCCACCTCACTATCACCGGGACTCCCAATCCTGTTCAAATCAATTTAGAGGATCACTAACCTCATCATTAACATCCTATTCAAGTCCCGTAATTTTCCCGAATTTTTAAGTATTTTTAAATTGGATTTAAAACCTTCGGACATCCCGAACAATATCGAGACGGTGTCCGATCGACACGAAACCAATCCCAAAATGTTCGTTACAATGTATAGGATAAAAGTCATGTTGACCTCACCTCGAGATTCGTGTCCACGCGCCGTCACGCGCCGCCGTGAGTGGCTGCGCGTGAAAGCCACGCGCCTGCTACAGTGACTGCTACAGTGTTCCTTCTTCACCCGTTTGTCTGGTAAACGGGTTGGAAAGCCCGCGATAGGATCCGGTTCAATCACCCTCAATTCGACATCAATTCAATCCGTTCTTGATCCTACAACAATCATCAATCCACCAATTTCAGTTCTATGTCCATGATTAGCATCAACCATCGATCAATCGTGTCGACAACCCGTGATCACCCAAAACGGGTCGATCACCAAAACTCCTCCAATCCTTAACCATTATCAAATTAACTTCACAGGAAGTTAATAAGGACTAATACGAACTAATTAGCATGATTAATTGAACTCGACAATACCTCAATCGTCACAACTCAAGCTTGAGTTTTCCGGCCGTCCACCATGTCCGTTCACGGCCCTAGGAGCTCCCAAGCTTGCCCCATTTGATCTGGTTCGACGCGTTGAAGTTCCAGAAAGCTTAATCCATCATCAATTAGGCTTGGGCTGGCCTAAAACTGGAAGTTCGAATTTGAATTTCCCAGAAAACCAGTTTCGGGTTTTTGAGCATTCCACCACCATTTCCACTCCAATTTTCCCTCTCTCAATCTCAGTGAACTGCCCACGACTCACTCTTCATTCCTTTAATTCAATTTAGCCGTTAAAGGCATCCAAAAGTGTCCAATTTCCACTGTGCAAAAGTTCCCGCACTGGCCAGAAAATCATAGAAAACCCAATGCCCATGTCGTGCAATCGATGCCAACTCATTCCCATGTGCAATTCCACCCCAAACCGGTCCAATTCCATCATTTAATTGATAAACAAACATGGGATCGATCGCACAAGGCATCCACCACACGGCCAGTTCAATGAAACAGTGACCCATGTGAAATTACATTTCTGCCCTTGTGCAGAAAATTACCAAAATGCCCCTCACGCATCCTGACCCGTAACTCGGTCATACGGACTCCGATTGATGCGTGCCGCCTGTCATTGGATTCGTATCGACGATACCTACGTAACGGTCCTTGGCCCTCGGCCATCGGACCTCCCGATCAAAAAGTCAACATTTACCCATACATCGTCCAAATTACGAAAATACCCCTGGACTTCCGTACATCATAACTTTCACCACGAACGTCGGAAACGAACGTGCCACCTGTCTATGAACTCGTGACGTCCCGAACTACGTCACGGTCATCGGTCAAAGTCCATTTGACCATCCGAATTAAAAGTCAACGTTTTGCCCACACCTAGGGGCAAAACGGTCATTTTGCACAATTCGTCCGAAATCGCCCAACTAATCCCAGATTAGTAAATCACAATTAAATATCATTAAATCCCGATATTCGGGACGGGTCGTTACAACCTTCCCTCCTTAAAGAATTTCGTCCTCGAAATTACCAATAACCTTATTCCACAACCACCTTGTGGAAAACAATTCGACCTCACATCTGTGTACACTTGTACACCCACATACTGGGACAACACCGGCCTCGTTTGTACCCAGACATCCCATCACAGTCATACGTCATAATAGCAACAACACTCGACCACCTCGAGTGGAAATGATCACCTGATCCGCGATAAAATCGCCTAACCATTTAGCTGACTCCTTCAGCTAGATGGTTCCTTTCCATTATCAATAAATCCTTACAATTGCTCCCGTTGGGAGTCACCAAATCTCAATTGTCAGTCCATGCTGACACCATCAGTCAAACTGTCACCACTAAGCTTTACCACCCTAGTAAAGCCCCAACCATCTGTCTATCCGTGACAACACCACGTACTACATCACTCTCGATGTAGCGCAAGATCAACCACATGATCTCAATTCGCAGGGCAAGCCCAATCCTGCGACACCAATTAATCTCAATTGTCCATAATCGCCGACTCCCTCAGCGAACCGAGTCGCTGGGAAAATCACGGTGTGATCAAGTCACACAAGGCTACTCGTGGTTACTCAGACCACCAATTCACTCATCCAGAGTGTGCGTATACCGTCAACTAACCCAATCAAGTGGCACAACTGGAACACATTGAATACCAGCCCAGCAGTGAACACACATCTCAATACTAGGGTTCCACAAGCCAACCATGGCTAAGAGCACCTGCTCATAAAATCACCGAACCCGACAAGATCAATCTGCCCAGCGCACAGTATCCAATGTCCAGTCCACAATACAGCCAAACAAATGATATCAGAACCAATCCGATTACCAACACATTAGTTACACACCACTGGTACATCCCATGTACCGCCATTAGGCACCACTCAGCCTAACCAGTATCAATCCTCGTACCCTGTACGTACCTCAATCCATCAATCTGACTATAGCCACCCAGGTCATAGCCAAACACGTTCTAGTAATAGAGTACATTTGCCCGAACCAACATGAGACAAAACGAACTCCACCCGTCATCTAGTTCCAATTCCGAATCCGAATTCGCAATTTCGTAAGAAATCCCGAATCCGAACCCAACATCATATTTTTAACCCATTTCCAAATCCGAATCCGAAATCATTATTCCGTAAGCTAGCATTGGAATAATCATTCCGCACCTAAATCCAGTAATCCATTTTCGAGCTTCGCAATCGAATCCTGAATCGTCACCCAGAAATTCGATTCCAAAACCCAAAATCTCGTTTACGTCCATCAAGACGTAACGTAACCGAATCTATCGGTTGCCTCTCCAAAACACTCGATTGACTTCATAGGGAAGCCAATCCCAAATCCACACGTTAAAGGTTGACAAAATCCGACCACATCGGAAACCTACTCAACCAAGTCACAAACCATATGGACTCACTCCGAAAAGAAGTCAGCCCCGTCATTTACGACTCACATACCAAGGTAAGAGTGATAAACTCTCCACCCATCTGGATCATCAAGATCACAATCCATATCCATCGCTACGTCATCCGACAAATAACATCACGATCCTAGATCGCCACATCGTCCAAAGTCGACAACATCAAAAATCAGATCCACCTAGGATCCACACATGCTCACATAGATAACAAATCATCTGGAAGCTGATCGTAGGGTCTTACACCCTCAATTGAAACATTCGCCAAATTTCCCTCGGTGGAAAGATGACCTCGCATTTCACCACCAATTCCAAGATCATACACAACTGCTTGTGTCCAATGACCCCAAGCCAAACATGGGTCCACCCACCAATACACGCTCACCGTACTGGTAGCAACAATCATCATCTGCCACGGCAGGAAAATAAGAAGTCAACCCCTAAGACTTCAGGATACCAATCACCGATGCGGAAACGAGCACTCCTCTCGTTCCCCCAATCACAACTCTCCCCGAAACGGGAGTTCCAACCATGTTGGGAACAGACATGCTCCCAAATGAGATGTCATGTCCAACCACTGGACTGCCCACGTCCATACCTCACTTGGACCACCACGTGTCCAAAATCAATCATAACTCGGACCTCACGTCCGCCAATAATCATGTATGCACACACCCCGATTCCAAACGGAATATCCACAACTCTGCCTGGATGTGCATACCCAACTGCCTTCGTCTCACATCACAACCTAAACAGGTTCAATCCTCAGGTTCCAAGTGATCCACAATCACAAAATCACACATCAATACCACGAATGGTTTTCCCCGACTTTTTCCAATTTCAATAATTTCCTTGTACTCTCTGGGGATATAAGAAATAAACAATCTTACCAATCTCGGAGTTGACAAAAACTCCCCAAGTCCACCAATACACATGACCTAGGGGACAGCATCCCAAGATTCCCCCAAATTTTCAATCATACCTTTTGATCCATTCATCACTTGTCATCATATATCTGTTAGGACTTATCCCAACACGACACAACCTCCACTGGATCCCATCCAGTCCAAGACTCAACCACCACTGAGTCGCAGATACCAATCATCTGTTCATCATGACAGAGTCACACCCCAACTGGTGGCTCATCGTCATCACAGTTACTGTCACCAGCACCAACGCACCATCATCAATACCAGTATCAGCACACAGGCATCCATACTAGTATTGGCATATAGGTATCACCATACCAACATCCATACATAGCACACGAACATCCACACTAGCACACGAACACCCATGCTAGCACACTGTGTGCTAAGTTGTTACCCTGGATCTCCGTTCATTACGAACGACGATCCCGTAACAGCACTCGTACCCCAGGACTATGGGTACCTCCAATTTTCGCCATCGGCACATCAGGATAATGGACGTTCCCTGAACATCCCCTGATCCCCAAGTGTGAAAGCCACACTAAATACCCTCGATAGCCAGTCATCTCGACACAACTGTCGACCAACAGTCATCGTTGTCAAGATCCGTATACACACATCACACTAATATTCGATCCAACACGGGATTCCATATTTCCTCATAACCGTATCCGTAGATCGAAACCCATAAGACTCACTAGAGTCATCCACATGGTCATCCATGACCTCAGCCGCTCGTCGCAGCACAAGTTCTCACTTAAGGTTCACCTTTCAGTCCATCAATTATAAATTAGGGTTCCAAAATCACACCCTAGGGTTCCACCGAACCCAACTGCCTTCTGCAGTAAATCCACAACCTGACCGACCCCGCGGTCCTGACATCGTATAGACGTCCAATCCAATCCAATCGTCAACTCAACGTGGGTTCCATCGTGGGTTCCACCACGAAGGTCATCGGCTAACTCCGATGCTCCAACCCCCATACACTAGCCAACACTACTAGGGTCCAAAACTTAGACCAATACTCAACTGAGTTTCGCATTTCCAATCAAATGGGGTTTCTTGAACCTAGCTGTGCCCAGTGGCACAACAATCCATCATCACATGACCGAACCGACGGTCCCACATTACCAGTTAATCGTATACAACACCACTTGGGTTGAATCGCAACAATGCACGGCGTATCAGGCCAAACACACCCAATTCACCATACAAACCCAAAACTCTCTATCAGGTTGACAACGGAACAGCAGCCCAAAGAGACATCACACCCTCGACCTTCGCGCACAAAAAGAGCAAAACCTGCTCTGATACCACTTGACACGACCCATCCCAATCCCCCCGGGATTACCATGGAATGTGACGTGCTCCCGTCTGACAAGAGGCGCCAGACAAGGGATAACCGATTGCCATTGCCCAAACGGGCTTCCAGAGTGCGTAAGGATCGATGGAGGAGGTGTGCGATGCTCAAGTCTCTGCTGCAGTCGTATCCGGAATCAACCTGAAGGGCATTGAAAACAAAAGCTGTGAGTGGACGAAAATAAACAAGTCTGCTTAAAACATTTATAAGACATTTATGCCCCTCAGTAAAATCATATGCATGCACCAAAACCAATAATCCCATATTTATTTAGAAATAACCATTAGGGCCTTAGCCCGGAAACCAAAGCATAGTTTCAATTTCCAAAAGTACATCCAAGAGTTATTTCATAAATCCAGTAATATGAACCATAAGGCATATAATATAAACCATAACCATTATTTTAGCCACTGCACTATACACTCCAATCCGACATCCCTGACGTCAATAAGGTCACAATCACAAGGCTACGCGTGCCACTCGGGTCTCAATTTTCCGAGTTAAATCCCCGAACCCCGTTCGGGTACAGCATCACCTGATGCAGCATCACCTGATGCTTAGCGTCATAGACGCTGGACGTACTAGACGCCCGTGACCTCTCCGGGGTACCTCGCCGGAGGAGACAATATAATATGGAAGGATCTATACAGTGCAGTACCAAATACATTTTATCGATATCCACATGCAAGGCATATATATATACACGGATAAAATCCAAACCAATCTTTAAGTTTCATCAGACGGGTCTCAAGCCCAAATACCGTGAAACGTGCCATAACCATATTTTCCATATCATCAAAACCACTATTGTTTTTAGCATGTGAATACATATAAAATGTAAACCAGAAAACATTTATTCAATTTCGTTTTAGGGTCCCCGACCCGCAATCACCGGTAGAAGTCAACTGGGCCCCTGGCCCGATTTCATAAGTTAACTGGGCCCCTGACCCGATCCACATGTTAACTGGGCCCCTGGCCCGATTTCATAGTTCAACTGGGCCCCTGGCCCGATTTTACATTATTTAAGTTTGTAACCGTTTCATGAAATCATATCCAACCATATTTATGGAAATCGGTGCAAATCCAGAAAACCTCGGTTTACGTGCAAATACGTAATTCACCTCGAAATGCGTGAAATCATTTTAAATTCACCGATATCCAAAGTAAATCATTTAATCATAATTATAACAATCATAAAACAGTTATGCATGCATCGAATTTATGAAACCAATGTCCACTCACAGACCGTTTAACCGAGCGCCTCGATACGCGTGCCATAGGCCTTCCCGGGCCACCTCACTATCACCGGGACTCCCAATCCTGTTCAAATCAATTTAGAGGATCACTAACCTCATCATTAACATCCTATTCAAGTCCCGTAATTTTCCCGAATTTTTAAGTATTTTTAAATTGGATTTAAAACCTTCGGACATCCCGAACAATATCGAGACGGTGTCCGATCGACACGAAACCAATCCCAAAATGTTCGTTACAATGTATAGGATAAAAGTCATGTTGACCTCACCTCGAGATTCGTGTCCACGCGCCGTCACGCGCCGCCGTGAGTGGCTGCGCGTGAAAGCCACGCGCCTGCTACAGTGACTGCTACAGTGTTCCTTCTTCACCCGTTTGTCTGGTAAACGGGTTGGAAAGCCCGCGATAGGATCCGGTTCAATCACCCTCAATTCGACATCAATTCAATCCGTTCTTGATCCTACAACAATCATCAATCCACCAATTTCAGTTCTATGTCCATGATTAGCATCAACCATCGATCAATCGTGTCGACAACCCGTGATCACCCAAAACGGGTCGATCACCAAAACTCCTCCAATCCTTAACCATTATCAAATTAACTTCACAGGAAGTTAATAAGGACTAATACGAACTAATTAGCATGATTAATTGAACTCGACAATACCTCAATCGTCACAACTCAAGCTTGAGTTTTCCGGCCGTCCACCATGTCCGTTCACGGCCCTAGGAGCTCCCAAGCTTGCCCCATTTGATCTGGTTCGACGCGTTGAAGTTCCAGAAAGCTTAATCCATCATCAATTAGGCTTGGGCTGGCCTAAAACTGGAAGTTCGAATTTGAATTTCCCAGAAAACCAGTTTCGGGTTTTTGAGCATTCCACCACCATTTCCACTCCAATTTTCCCTCTCTCAATCTCAGTGAACTGCCCACGACTCACTCTTCATTCCTTTAATTCAATTTAGCCGTTAAAGGCATCCAAAAGTGTCCAATTTCCACTGTGCAAAAGTTCCCGCACTGGCCAGAAAATCATAGAAAACCCAGTGCCCATGTCGTGCAATCGATGCCAACTCATTCCCATGTGCAATTCCACCCCAAACCGGTCCAATTCCATCATTTAATTGATAAACAAACATGGGATCGATCGCACAAGGCATCCACCACACGGCCAGTTCAATGAAACAGTGACCCATGTGAAATTACATTTCTGCCCTTGTGCAGAAAATTACCAAAATGCCCCTCACGCATCCTGACCCGTAACTCGGTCATACGGACTCCGATTGATGCGTGCCGCCTGTCATTGGATTCGTATCGACGATACCTACGTAACGGTCCTTGGCCCTCGGCCATCGGACCTCCCGATCAAAAAGTCAACATTTACCCATACATCGTCCAAATTACGAAAATACCCCTGGACTTCCGTACATCATAACTTTCACCACGAACGTCGGAAACGAACGTGCCACCTGTCTATGAACTCGTGACGTCCCGAACTACGTCACGGTCATCGGTCAAAGTCCATTTGACCATCCGAATTAAAAGTCAACGTTTTGCCCACACCTAGGGGCAAAACGGTCATTTTGCACAATTCGTCCGAAATCGCCCAACTAATCCCAGATTAGTAAATCACAATTAAATATCATTAAATCCCGATATTCGGGACGGGTCGTTACAACCTTCCCTCCTTAAAGAATTTCGTCCTCGAAATTACCAATAACCTTATTCCACAACCACCTTGTGGAAAACAATTCGACCTCACATCTGTGTACACTTGTACACCCACATACTGGGACAACACCGGCCTCGTTTGTACCCAGACATCCCATCACAGTCATACGTCATAATAGCAACAACACTCGACCACCTCGAGTGGAAATGATCACCTGATCCGCGATAAAATCGCCTAACCATTTAGCTGACTCCTTCAGCTAGATGGTTCCTTTCCATTATCAATAAATCCTTACAATTGCTCCCGTTGGGAGTCACCAAATCTCAATTGTCAGTCCATGCTGACACCATCAGTCAAACTGTCACCACTAAGCTTTACCACCCTAGTAAAGCCCCAACCATCTGTCTATCCGTGACAACACCACGTACTACATCACTCTCGATGTAGCGCAAGATCAACCACATGATCTCAATTCGCAGGGCAAGCCCAATCCTGCGACACCAATTAATCTCAATTGTCCATAATCGCCGACTCCCTCAGCGAACCGAGTCGCTGGGAAAATCACGGTGTGATCAAGTCACACAAGGCTACTCGTGGTTACTCAGACCACCAATTCACTCATCCAGAGTGTGCGTATACCGTCAACTAACCCAATCAAGTGGCACAACTGGAACACATTGAATACCAGCCCAGCAGTGAACACACATCTCAATACTAGGGTTCCACAAGCCAACCATGGCTAAGAGCACCTGCTCATAAAATCACCGAACCCGACAAGATCAATCTGCCCAGCGCACAGTATCCAATGTCCAGTCCACAATACAGCCAAACAAATGATATCAGAACCAATCCGATTACCAACACATTAGTTACACACCACTGGTACATCCCATGTACCGCCATTAGGCACCACTCAGCCTAACCAGTATCAATCCTCGTACCCTGTACGTACCTCAATCCATCAATCTGACTATAGCCACCCAGGTCATAGCCAAACACGTTCTAGTAATAGAGTACATTTGCCCGAACCAACATGAGACAAAACGAACTCCACCCGTCATCTAGTTCCAATTCCGAATCCGAATTCGCAATTTCGTAAGAAATCCCGAATCCGAACCCAACATCATATTTTTAACCCATTTCCAAATCCGAATCCGAAATCATTATTCCGTAAGCTAGCATTGGAATAATCATTCCGCACCTAAATCCAGTAATCCATTTTCGAGCTTCGCAATCGAATCCTGAATCGTCACCCAGAAATTCGATTCCAAAACCCAAAATCTCGTTTACGTCCATCAAGACGTAACGTAACCGAATCTATCGGTTGCCTCTCCAAAACACTCGATTGACTTCATAGGGAAGCCAATCCCAAATCCACACGTTAAAGGTTGACAAAATCCGACCACATCGGAAACCTACTCAACCAAGTCACAAACCATATGGACTCACTCCGAAAAGAAGTCAGCCCCGTCATTTACGACTCACATACCAAGGTAAGAGTGATAAACTCTCCACCCATCTGGATCATCAAGATCACAATCCATATCCATCGCTACGTCATCCGACAAATAACATCACGATCCTAGATCGCCACATCGTCCAAAGTCGACAACATCAAAAATCAGATCCACCTAGGATCCACACATGCTCACATAGATAACAAATCATCTGGAAGCTGATCGTAGGGTCTTACACCCTCAATTGAAACATTCGCCAAATTTCCCTCGGTGGAAAGATGACCTCGCATTTCACCACCAATTCCAAGATCATACACAACTGCTTGTGTCCAATGACCCCAAGCCAAACATGGGTCCACCCACCAATACACGCTCACCGTACTGGTAGCAACAATCATCATCTGCCACGGCAGGAAAATAAGAAGTCAACCCCTAAGACTTCAGGATACCAATCACCGATGCGGAAACGAGCACTCCTCTCGTTCCCCCAATCACAACTCTCCCCGAAACGGGAGTTCCAACCATGTTGGGAACAGACATGCTCCCAAATGAGATGTCATGTCCAACCACTGGACTGCCCACGTCCATACCTCACTTGGACCACCACGTGTCCAAAATCAATCATAACTCGGACCTCACGTCCGCCAATAATCATGTATGCACACACCCCGATTCCAAACGGAATATCCACAACTCTGCCTGGATGTGCATACCCAACTGCCTTCGTCTCACATCACAACCTAAACAGGTTCAATCCTCAGGTTCCAAGTGATCCACAATCACAAAATCATACATCAATACCACGAATGGTTTTCCCCGACTTTTTCCAATTTCAATAATTTCCTTGTACTCTCTGGGGATATAAGAAATAAACAATCTTACCAATCTCGGAGTTGACAAAAACTCCCCAAGTCCACCAATACACATGACCTAGGGGACAGCATCCCAAGATTCCCCCAAATTTTCAATCATACCTTTTGATCCATTCATCACTTGTCATCATATATCTGTTAGGACTTATCCCAACACGACACAACCTCCACTGGATCCCATCCAGTCCAAGACTCAACCACCACTGAGTCGCAGATACCAATCATCTGTTCATCATGACAGAGTCACACCCCAACTGGTGGCTCATCGTCATCACAGTTACTGTCACCAGCACCAACGCACCATCATCAATACCAGTATCAGCACACAGGCATCCATACTAGTATTGGCATATAGGTATCACCATACCAACATCCATACATAGCACACGAACATCCACACTAGCACACGAACACCCATGCTAGCACACTGTGTGCTAAGTTGTTACCCTGGATCTCCGTTCATTACGAACGACGATCCCGTAACAGCACTCGTACCCCAGGACTATGGGTACCTCCAATTTTCGCCATCGGCACATCAGGATAATGGACGTTCCCTGAACATCCCCTGATCCCCAAGTGTGAAAGCCACACTAAATACCCTCGATAGCCAGTCATCTCGACACAACTGTCGACCAACAGTCATCGTTGTCAAGATCCGTATACACACATCACACTAATATTCGATCCAACACGGGATTCCATATTTCCTCATAACCGTATCCGTAGATCGAAACCCATAAGACTCACTAGAGTCATCCACATGGTCATCCATGACCTCAGCCGCTCGTCGCAGCACAAGTTCTCACTTAAGGTTCACCTTTCAGTCCATCAATTATAAATTAGGGTTCCAAAATCACACCCTAGGGTTCCACCGAACCCAACTGCCTTCTGCAGTAAATCCACAACCTGACCGACCCCGCGGTCCTGACATCGTATAGACGTCCAATCCAATCCAATCGTCAACTCAACGTGGGTTCCATCGTGGGTTCCACCACGAAGGTCATCGGCTAACTCCGATGCTCCAACCCCCATACACTAGCCAACACTACTAGGGTCCAAAACTTAGACCAATACTCAACTGAGTTTCGCATTTCCAATCAAATGGGGTTTCTTGAACCTAGCTGTGCCCAGTGGCACAACAATCCATCATCACATGACCGAACCGACGGTCCCACATTACCAGTTAATCGTATACAACACCACTTGGGTTGAATCGCAACAATGCACGGCGTATCAGGCCAAACACACCCAATTCACCATACAAACCCAAAACTCTCTATCAGGTTGACAACGGAACAGCAGCCCAAAGAGACATCACACCCTCGACCTTCGCGCACAAAAAGAGCAAAACCTGCTCTGATACCACTTGACACGACCCATCCCAATCCCCCCGGGATTACCATGGAATGTGACGTGCTCCCGTCTGACAAGAGGCGCCAGACAAGGGATAACCGATTGCCATTGCCCAAACGGGCTTCCAGAGTGCGTAAGGATCGATGGAGGAGGTGTACGATGCTCAAGTCTCTGCTGCAGTCGTATCCGGAATCAACCTGAAGGGCATTGAAAACAAAAGCTGTGAGTGGACGAAAATAAACAAGTCTGCTTAAAACATTTATAAGACATTTATGCCCCTCAGTAAAATCATATGCATGCACCAAAACCAATAATCCCATATTTATTTAGAAATAACCATTAGGGCCTTAGCCCGGAAACCAAAGCATAGTTTCAATTTCCAAAAGTACATCCAAGAGTTATTTCATAAATCCAGTAATATGAACCATAAGGCATATAATATAAACCATAACCATTATTTTAGCCACTACACTATACACTCCAATCCGACATCCCTGATGTCTGACGTCCCTGACGTCAATAAGGTCACAATCACAAGGCTACGCGTGCCACTCGGGTCTCAATTTTCCGAGTTAAATCCCCGAACCCCGTTCGGGTACAGCATCACCTGATGCAGCATCACCTGATGCTTAGCGTCATAGACGCTGGACGTACTAGACGCCCGTGACCTCTCCGGGGTACCTCGCCGGAGGAGACAATATAATATGGAAGGATCTATACAGTGCAGTACCAAATACATTTTATCGATATCCACATGCAAGGCATATATATATACACGGATAAAATCCAAACCAATCTTTAAGTTTCATCAGACGGGTCTCAAGCCCAAATACCGTGAAACGTGCCATAACCATATTTTCCATATCATCAAAACCACTATTGTTTTTAGCATGTGAATACATATAAAATGTAAACCAGAAAACATTTATTCAATTTCGTTTTAGGGTCCCCGACCCGCAATCACCGGTAGAAGTCAACTGGGCCCCTGGCCCGATTTCATAAGTTAACTGGGCCCCTGACCCGATCCACATGTTAACTGGGCCCCTGGCCCGATTTCATAGTTAAACTGGGCCCCTGGCCCGATTTTACATTATTTAAGTTTGTAACCGTTTCATGAAATCATATCCAACCATATTTATGGAAATCGGTGCAAATCCAGAAAACCTCGGTTTACGTGCAAATACGTAATTCACCTCGAAATGCGTGAAATCATTTTAAATTCACCGATATCCAAAGTAAATCATTTAATCATAATTATAACAATCATAAAACAGTTATGCATGCATCGAATTTATGAAACCAATGTCCACTCACAGACCGTTTAACCGAGCGCCTCGATACGCGTGCCATAGGCCTTCCCGGGCCACCTCACTATCACCGGGACTCCCAATCCTGTTCAAATCAATTTAGAGGATCACTAACCTCATCATTAACATCCTATTCAAGTCCCGTAATTTTCCCGAATTTTTAAGTATTTTTAAATTGGATTTAAAACCTTCGGACATCCCGAACAATATCGAGACGGTGTCCGATCGACACGAAACCAATCCCAAAATGTTCGTTACAATGTATAGGATAAAAGTCATGTTGACCTCACCTCGAGATTCGTGTCCACGCGCCGTCACGCGCCGCCGTGAGTGGCTGCGCGTGAAAGCCACGCGCCTGCTACAGTGACTGCTACAGTGTTCCTTCTTCACCCGTTTGTCTGGTAAACGGGTTGGAAAGCCCGCGATAGGATCCGGTTCAATCACCCTCAATTCGACATCAATTCAATCCGTTCTTGATCCTACAACAATCATCAATCCACCAATTTCAGTTCTATGTCCATGATTAGCATCAACTGACACGACCCATCCCAATCCCCCCGGGATTACCATGGAATGTGACGTGCTCCCGTCTGACAAGAGGCGCCAGACAAGGGATAACCGATTGCCATTGCCCAAACGGGCTTCCAGAGTGCGTAAGGATCGATGGAGGAGGTGTGCGATGCTCAAGTCTCTGCTGCAGTCGTATCCGGAATCAACCTGAAGGGCATTGAAAACCAAAGCTGTGAGTGGACGAAAATAAACATGTCTGCTTAAAACATTTATAAGACATTTATGCCCCTCAGTAAAATCATATGCATGCACCAAAACCAATAATCCCATATTTATTTAGAAATAACCATTAGGGCCTTAGCCCGGAAACCAAAGCATATTTTCAATTTCCAAAAGTAAATCCAAGAGTTATTTCATCAATCCAGTAATATTCATTTATTATTTTTCCATCTCCGGCATCCCCGATGCCTAGCGTCCTAGACGCTTGACGTTCCAGACGTCATATCTCACGGTATTAAGCAACGCGTGCTGCCCGGGGTCTCACCGGGTCCATATCTCTGACATCCCCGATGTCTGACGTCCATGACGTCTAGCAATCCTGCTCCTGGATCACTATACGGTCCGGTAGCTCCGTACAATGAGCCCTCGCAGGCAATGCACCGTGACCTCTCCAGTGTCCCCGACACTTGGAGGAGACCAGGATATAAATATCCTCATATCGAGATGGTTTTATGGAACACATTTTATTATTCATTTCCAAAATATCACAAGGGCCCTGCCCCGAATTTCCATAAAACCGTCATAAATCCAAATAGTTGAATCAAATCCGAAATAGTTCATTCAATTCCATTTTAGGGTCCCCGACCCGAAATCACATATACAAGTCAACTGGGCTCCTGGCCCGATTCATAAGTTAACTGGGCCCCTGGCCCGATTCATAAGTTAACTGGGCCCCTGGCCCGATTTCATAATTCAATTGGGCCCCTGGCCCGATTCAACAAATTAACTGGGCCCCTGGCCCGATTTCACATTATCAAATCCGTGACCGTTTCATGAAATCATATCCATCCATATTTATGGAAATCAGTGCAAATCCAGAAAACCTCGATTCACGTGCAAACACGTAAATCGCCTTGAAAAGCGTGAAAACATATAAATTCACTGATATCCAAAATAAATCATATAATCCCAATTATAACAATCATGAAACAGTTATGCATGCATCGAATTTATAAAACCAATGTCCACTCACAGACCGTTTAACCGAGCGCCTCGATACGCGTGCCATAGGCCCTCCCGGGCCACCTCACTATCACCGGGACTCCCAATCCTGTTCAAATCAATTTAGAGGATCACTAACCTCATCATTAACATCCTATTCAAGTCCCGTAATTTTCCCGAATTTTTAAGTATTTTTAAATTGGATTTAAAACCTTCGGACATCCCGAACAATATCGAGACGGTGTCCGATCGACACGAAACCAATCCCAAAATGTTCGTTACAATGTATAGGATAAAAGTCATGTTGACCTCACCTCGAGATTCGTGCCCACGCGCCGTCACGCGCCGCCGTGAGTGGCTGCGCGTGAAAGCCACGCGCCTGCTACAGTGCTCCTTCTTCACCCGAATGACTGGTAAACGGGTCAGATTACCCGCGATAGGATCCGTTTCAAACACCCTCAATTCGATATCAATTCCATCCGTTCTTGATCCTACAACAATCACCAATCCACCAATTTCAGTTCTGTGTCCATGATTAGCATCAACCGTCGATCAATCTTGTCGACAACCCGTGATCACCCAAAACGGGTCGATCACCAGAGCTCCTCCAATCCTTAACCAAAATCAAATTAACTTCACAGGAAGTTAATTAGGACTACAACGAACTAATTAGAATCATTAATTTAACTCGACAATACCTCAATCGTCACAACTCAAGCTCGAGTTTTCCGGCCGTCCACCATGTCCGTTCACGGCCCTAGGAGCTCCCAAGCTTGCCCCATTTGATCTGGTTCGACTCGAAATGATCCCAGAGAACAAAATGAATCATCAATTTGCCCTGGGCTGGCCTGAAAACCGAAATTCGATAATGAACTCTTCAAAAACCAGTTTCGGGTTTTTGAACAATTCCACACCAAAATTGCTCCTTTCCTCTCATTCTCAATCCCAGAACACTTCACTCAGTCCCATAACTACATTGCCCACTGCAATCCGCTCAATTGGGCCCTGGAAAGGCTGAACACATGTGGGAAGCACTCTGCTTTTCATCGTGCACCAGTCATGGTTAATGGCCAAATCCACCGTCCCACACAGCCTGGCATCGCACAATGCCACTAAACAATCCATACAACCTATAAACAATAGTTTTAGGCCATCAATTTGCTCCATAAACGCACCACCCGTGCGCTGGCCATGTTCCCTCCACGGTGCTACAGTAGCCGTTCAAACACCCGTGAAATTACCATTCTGCCCTTGTGCAGAAAATTACCAAAATGCCCCTCACGCATCCTGACCCGTAACTCGGTCATACGGACTCCGATTGATGCGTGCCGCCTGTCATTGAATTCGTATCGACGAAACCTCCGTAACGGTCCTTGGCCCTCGGCCATCGGACATCCCGGTCAAAAAGTCAACATTTCCCCCTTATATCGTCCAAATTACGAAAACGCCCTTGGACTTCCGTACATCATAACTTTCACCACGAACGTCGGAATCGAACGTGCCACCTGTCTATGAACTCGTGGCGTCCCGAACTACGTCACGGTCATCGGTCAAAGTCCATTTGACCATTCGAATTAAAAGTCAACGTTTTGCCCACACCCAGGGGCAAAACGGTCATTTTGCACAATTCGTCCGAAATCGCCCAACTAATCCCAGATTAGTAAATCACAATTAAATATTATTAAATCCCGATATTCGGGACGGGTCTTTACAACCTTCCCTCCTTAAAGAATTTCGTCCTCGAAATTACCAATAACCTTATTCCACAACCACCTTGTGGAAACAATTCGACCACACATCTGTGTACACTTGTACACCCACATACTGGGACAACACCAGTCTCGTTTGTACCCAGACATCCCATCACAGTCATACGTCATAATAGCAACAACACTCGACCACCTCGAGTGGAAATGATCACCTGATCTGCGATAAAATCGCCTAACCATTTAGCTGACTCCTTCAGCTAGATGGTTCCTTTCCATTGCCAATAAATCCTTACATTTGCTCCCGTCGGGAGTCACCAAATCTCATTTGTCAGTCCATGCTGACACCACTAGTCAAACTGTCATCACAAAACTTTACCACCCTGATAAAGCCCCAACCATCTGTCTATCCGTGACAACACCACGTACTACATCACTCTCGATGTAGCGCAAGATCAACCACATGATCTCAATTCGCAGGGCAAGCCCATCCTGCGACATAAATAAATCTCAATGTCCATAATCGCCGACTCCCTCAGCGAACCAAGACGCTGGAAAATATAACGGCGTAGTAGCATCACGCAAGGCTACTCGTGGTTACTCTGACCACCAACTCCCTCATCCCGAGTGTACGTATACCGTCAACTTACTCCATCAAGTGGTGTAACTGGAACACATTGAATACCAGCCCAGCAGTGAACACACATCTCAATACCGGGGTTCCACTAGCCAACCGTGGCTAAGAGCACCTGCTCATAAAATCACTGAACCCGACAAGATCAATCTGCCCAGCGCACAGTATCCAATGTCCAGTCCACAATACAGCCAAACAAATGATATCAGAACCAAGCCGATTACCAACACTTTAGTTACACACCACTGGTACATCCCATGTACCGTCATTAGGCACCACTCAGCCTAACCAGTATCAATCCTCGTACAACGTACCCTGTACGTACCTCAATCCATCAATCTGACTATAGCCACCCAGGTTATAACCAAACACGTTCTAGTAATGGAGCACATTTGCCCAACCCAACATGAGACAAAACGAACTCCACCCGTCATCTAGTTCCAATTCCGAATCCGAATCCGCAATTTCGTAAGAAATTCCGAATCCAAACCCAAACATCACATTTTCAACCCATTTCCAAATCCGAATCCGAAATCATTATTCCGTAAGCTAGCATTGGAATAACCATTCCGTACCCAAATCCAGTAATCCATTTTCGAGCTTCGCAATCGAATCCTGAATCGTCACCCAGAAATTCGATTCCAAAACCCAAAATCTCGTTTACGTCCACCAAGACGTAACAAAACTGAACCTATCGGTTGCCTCTCCAAAACACTCGATTGACTTCATAGGGAAGCCAATCCCAATATCCACACGTCAAAGGTTGACAAAATCTGACCACATCGGAAACCTACTCAACCAAGTCACAAACCATATGGACTTCACTCCGAAAAGAAGTTCTGTCCCGTCATTTACGACTCACATACCATGGTAAGCGTGATAAACTCTCCATCCATCTGGATCATCAAGATCACAAACCATATCCATCGCTACGTCACCCGACAAGTAATATCACGATCCTAGATCGTCACATCGACCAAAGTTGACAACATCGCAAATCAGATCCACCTAGGATCCACACATGCTCACATAGCTAACAGTCCATCTGAAAGCTGATCGTAGGGTCTTACACCCTCAATTGAATCCTTCGCCAAATTTCCCTTGGTGGAATGATGACCACGCATTTCACCACCAAATCCAAAATCATACACAACTGCTTGTGTCCAATGACCCCAAGCCAAACATGGGTCCACCAACCAATACACGCTCAACGTACTGGTAGCAACAATCATCATCTGCCACGGCAGAAAATATGAAGTCAACCCTAATGACTTCAGAATACCAATCACTGATGCGGAAACGAGCACTCCTCTCGTTCCCCCAATCACAACTCTCCCCAGATCGGGAGTTCCAACCATGTTGGAAACAGACATGCTCCCAATGAGATGTCAAGTCCAACCACTGGACTGCCCATGTCCATACCTCACTTGGACCACCACGTGTCCAAAATCAATTCATTACTCGGACCTCACGTCCGTCAATAATCATGTATGCACACATCCCGATTCCGAACGGGATATCCACAACACTGCCTGGATGTGCATACCCAACTGCCTTCGTCTCACATCACAACCTAAACAGGTTCAATTCTCAGGTTTCAAGTGATTCACAATCACAAAATCCCACATCAATACCACGAATGGTTTCCCCGACTTTTTCCAATTCCAATAATTTCCTTGTACTCTCAGGGGATATAAGCAGTACAGAAACTTACCAATCTCGGAGTTGACCACAACTCCCCAAATCCACCAACTCGCATGACATAGGGAACGTCGTCCCTAGATTCCCCAAGTTTCAATCATACCATTTTATCCATTCATCACTTGACATCATATATCTGTTAGGACTTATCCCAACACGACACAACCTCCACTGGATCCCATCCAGTCTAAGACTCAACCACCACTGAGTCGCAGATACCAATCATCTGTCCATCATGACAGAGTCACACCCCAACTGGTGGCTCATCGTCATCACAATTACTGACACCGGCACCAGCGCTAGTACCAATACCAGCGCACCATCATCAACACTAGTATCAGCACACAGGCATCCATACTAGTATTGGCATATAGGTATCACCATCCCAACATCCAAACATACCACACGAACACCCATGCTAGCACACGAACATCCATGCTAGCACACTGTGTGCAAAGTTGTTACCCTGGATCTCCATTCATTACGAACGACGATCCCGTAACACCACTCGTACCCCACGACTATGGGTACCTCCAATTTGACCACTGGCACATCAGGATAATGGACGTTCCCTGAACATCCCCAAGTATTAAAACCACACTAAATATCCTCGATAGCCAGTTATCTCGACACAACTGTCGACCAACAGTCATCGTTGTCAAGATCCGTATCCACACATCAAACTACTATTCGATCCAACACGGGATTCCATATTTTATCTCATAACCGCATCCGTGGATCGAATCCCATAATCCAGACTAGACTCACTAGAGTCATCCACATGGTCATCCATGACCTCAGCCGCTCGTCGCAGCACAAGTTCTCACTTAAGGTTCACCTTTCGGTCCATCAATTATAAATTAGGGTTCCAAGGTCACACCCTAGGGTTCCACCGAACCCAACTGCCTTCTGCAGTAAAATCCACAACCTGACCGACTCTGCGGTCCTGACATCGTATAGACGTCCAATCCAATCCAATCGTCAACCCAACGTGGGTTCCACCACGAAGGTCATCGGCTAACTCCGATGCACCAACACCCCGAACACTAGCCAACACTACCAGGGTCCAAAACATAGACCAATACTCAACCGAGTTTCACATTTCCAATCAAATGGGGTTCCCTGAACCTAGCTGTGCCCAGTGGCACAACAATCCATCATCTCATGACCGAACCGACGGTCCCACATTACCAGTTAATCGTATACAAGCCCACCTGGGTTGAATCGCAACCATGCACGGCGTATCGGGCCAAACACACCCAATTCACCATACAACCCAAAACTATCTATCAGGTTGACAACGGAACAACAGCCCAAAGAGACATCACACCCTCGTCCTTCGCGCACAAAAGAGCAAAACCTGCTCTGATACCACTTGACACGACCCATCCCAATCCCCCCGGGATTACCATGGAATGTGACGTGCTCCCGTCTGACAAGAGGCGCCAGACAAGGGATAACCGATTGCCATTGCCCAAACGGGCTTCCAGAGTGCGTAAGGATCGATGGAGAAGGTGTGCGATGCTCAAGTCTCTGCTGCAGTCGTATCCGGAATCAACCTGAAGGGCATTGAAAACCAAAGCTGTGAGTGGACGAAAATAAACAAGTCTGCTTAAAACATTTATAAGACATTTATGCCCCTCAGTAAAATCATATGCATGCACCAAAACCAATAATCCCATATTTATTTAGAAATAACTATTAGGGCCTTAGCCCGGAAACCAAAGCATATTTTCAATTTCCAAAAGTAAATCCAAGAGTTATTTCATCAATCCAGTAATATTCATTTATTATTTTTCCATCTCCGGCATCCCCGATGCCTAGCGTCCTAGACGCTTGACGTTCCAGACGTCATATCTCACGGTATTAAGCAACGCGTGCTGCCCGGGGTCTCACCGGGTCCATATCTCTGACATCCCCGATGTCTGACGTCCATGACGTCTAGCAATCCTGCTCCTGGATCACTATACGGTCCGGTAGCTCCGTACAATGAGCCCTCGCAGGCAATGCACCGTGACCTCTCCAGTGTCCCCGACACTTGGAGGAGACCAGGATATAAATATCCTCATATCGAGATGGTTTTATGGAACACATTTTATTATTCATTTCCAAAATATCACAAGGGCCCTGCCCCGAATTTCCATAAAACCGTCATAAATCCAAATAGTTGAATCAAATCCGAAATAGTTCATTCAATTCCATTTTAGGGTCCCCGACCCGAAATCACATATACAAGTCAACTGGGCTCCTGGCCCGATTCATAAGTTAACTGGGCCCCTGGCCCGATTCATAAGTTAACTGGGCCCCTGGCCCGATTTCATAATTCAATTGGGCCCCTGGCCCGATTCAACAAATTAACTGGGCCCCTGGCCCGATTTCACATTATCAAATCCGTGACCGTTTCATGAAATCATATCCATCCATATTTATGGAAATCAGTGCAAATCCAGAAAACCTCGATTCACGTGCAAACACGTAAATCGCCTTGAAAAGCGTGAAAACATATAAATTCACTGATATCCAAAATAAATCATATAATCCCAATTATAACAATCATGAAACAGTTATGCATGCATCGAATTTATAAAACCAATGTCCACTCACAGACCGTTTAACCGAGCGCCTCGATACGCGTGCCATAGGCCCTCCCGGGCCACCTCACTATCACCGGGACTCCCAATCCTGTTCAAATCAATTTAGAGGATCACTAACCTCATCATTAACATCCTATTCAAGTCCCGTAATTTTCCCGAATTTTTAAGTATTTTTAAATTGGATTTAAAACCTTCGGACATCCCGAACAATATCGAGACGGTGTCCGATCGACACGAAACCAATCCCAAAATGTTCGTTACAATGTATAGGATAAAAGTCATGTTGACCTCACCTCGAGATTCGTGCCCACGCGCCGTCACGCGCCGCCGTGAGTGGCTGCGCGTGAAAGCCACGCGCCTGCTACAGTGCTCCTTCTTCACCCGAATGACTGGTAAACGGGTCAGATTACCCGCGATAGGATCCGTTTCAAACACCCTCAATTCGATATCAATTCCATCCGTTCTTGATCCTACAACAATCACCAATCCACCAATTTCAGTTCTGTGTCCATGATTAGCATCAACCGTCGATCAATCTTGTCGACAACCCGTGATCACCCAAAACGGGTCGATCACCAGAGCTCCTCCAATCCTTAACCAAAATCAAATTAACTTCACAGGAAGTTAATTAGGACTACAACGAACTAATTAGAATCATTAATTTAACTCGACAATACCTCAATCGTCACAACTCAAGCTCGAGTTTTCCGGCCGTCCACCATGTCCGTTCACGGCCCTAGGAGCTCCCAAGCTTGCCCCATTTGATCTGGTTCGACTCGAAATGATCCCAGAGAACAAAATGAATCATCAATTTGCCCTGGGCTGGCCTGAAAACCGAAATTCGATAATGAACTCTTCAAAAACCAGTTTCGGGTTTTTGAACAATTCCACACCAAAATTGCTCCTTTCCTCTCATTCTCAATCCCAGAACACTTCACTCAGTCCCATAACTACATTGCCCACTGCAATCCGCTCAATTGGGCCCTGGAAAGGCTGAACACATGTGGGAAGCACTCTGCTTTTCATCGTGCACCAGTCATGGTTAATGGCCAAATCCACCGTCCCACACAGCCTGGCATCGCACAATGCCACTAAACAATCCATACAACCTATAAACAATAGTTTTAGGCCATCAATTTGCTCCATAAACGCACCACCCGTGCGCTGGCCATGTTCCCTCCACGGTGCTACAGTAGCCGTTCAAACACCCGTGAAATTACCATTCTGCCCTTGTGCAGAAAATTACCAAAATGCCCCTCACGCATCCTGACCCGTAACTCGGTCATACGGACTCCGATTGATGCGTGCCGCCTGTCATTGAATTCGTATCGACGAAACCTCCGTAACGGTCCTTGGCCCTCGGCCATCGGACATCCCGGTCAAAAAGTCAACATTTCCCCCTTATATCGTCCAAATTACGAAAACGCCCTTGGACTTCCGTACATCATAACTTTCACCACGAACGTCGGAATCGAACGTGCCACCTGTCTATGAACTCGTGGCGTCCCGAACTACGTCACGGTCATCGGTCAAAGTCCATTTGACCATTCGAATTAAAAGTCAACGTTTTGCCCACACCCAGGGGCAAAACGGTCATTTTGCACAATTCGTCCGAAATCGCCCAACTAATCCCAGATTAGTAAATCACAATTAAATATTATTAAATCCCGATATTCGGGACGGGTCTTTACAACCTTCCCTCCTTAAAGAATTTCGTCCTCGAAATTACCAATAACCTTATTCCACAACCACCTTGTGGAAACAATTCGACCACACATCTGTGTACACTTGTACACCCACATACTGGGACAACACCAGTCTCGTTTGTACCCAGACATCCCATCACAGTCATACGTCATAATAGCAACAACACTCGACCACCTCGAGTGGAAATGATCACCTGATCTGCGATAAAATCGCCTAACCATTTAGCTGACTCCTTCAGCTAGATGGTTCCTTTCCATTGCCAATAAATCCTTACATTTGCTCCCGTCGGGAGTCACCAAATCTCATTTGTCAGTCCATGCTGACACCACTAGTCAAACTGTCATCACAAAACTTTACCACCCTGATAAAGCCCCAACCATCTGTCTATCCGTGACAACACCACGTACTACATCACTCTCGATGTAGCGCAAGATCAACCACATGATCTCAATTCGCAGGGCAAGCCCATCCTGCGACATAAATAAATCTCAATGTCCATAATCGCCGACTCCCTCAGCGAACCAAGACGCTGGAAAATATAACGGCGTAGTAGCATCACGCAAGGCTACTCGTGGTTACTCTGACCACCAACTCCCTCATCCCGAGTGTACGTATACCGTCAACTTACTCCATCAAGTGGTGTAACTGGAACACATTGAATACCAGCCCAGCAGTGAACACACATCTCAATACCGGGGTTCCACTAGCCAACCGTGGCTAAGAGCACCTGCTCATAAAATCACTGAACCCGACAAGATCAATCTGCCCAGCGCACAGTATCCAATGTCCAGTCCACAATACAGCCAAACAAATGATATCAGAACCAAGCCGATTACCAACACTTTAGTTACACACCACTGGTACATCCCATGTACCGTCATTAGGCACCACTCAGCCTAACCAGTATCAATCCTCGTACAACGTACCCTGTACGTACCTCAATCCATCAATCTGACTATAGCCACCCAGGTTATAACCAAACACGTTCTAGTAATGGAGCACATTTGCCCAACCCAACATGAGACAAAACGAACTCCACCCGTCATCTAGTTCCAATTCCGAATCCGAATCCGCAATTTCGTAAGAAATTCCGAATCCAAACCCAAACATCACATTTTCAACCCATTTCCAAATCCGAATCCGAAATCATTATTCCGTAAGCTAGCATTGGAATAACCATTCCGTACCCAAATCCAGTAATCCATTTTCGAGCTTCGCAATCGAATCCTGAATCGTCACCCAGAAATTCGATTCCAAAACCCAAAATCTCGTTTACGTCCACCAAGACGTAACAAAACTGAACCTATCGGTTGCCTCTCCAAAACACTCGATTGACTTCATAGGGAAGCCAATCCCAATATCCACACGTCAAAGGTTGACAAAATCTGACCACATCGGAAACCTACTCAACCAAGTCACAAACCATATGGACTTCACTCCGAAAAGAAGTTCTGTCCCGTCATTTACGACTCACATACCATGGTAAGCGTGATAAACTCTCCATCCATCTGGATCATCAAGATCACAAACCATATCCATCGCTACGTCACCCGACAAGTAATATCACGATCCTAGATCGTCACATCGACCAAAGTTGACAACATCGCAAATCAGATCCACCTAGGATCCACACATGCTCACATAGCTAACAGTCCATCTGAAAGCTGATCGTAGGGTCTTACACCCTCAATTGAATCCTTCGCCAAATTTCCCTTGGTGGAATGATGACCACGCATTTCACCACCAAATCCAAAATCATACACAACTGCTTGTGTCCAATGACCCCAAGCCAAACATGGGTCCACCAACCAATACACGCTCAACGTACTGGTAGCAACAATCATCATCTGCCACGGCAGAAAATATGAAGTCAACCCTAATGACTTCAGAATACCAATCACTGATGCGGAAACGAGCACTCCTCTCGTTCCCCCAATCACAACTCTCCCCAGATCGGGAGTTCCAACCATGTTGGAAACAGACATGCTCCCAATGAGATGTCAAGTCCAACCACTGGACTGCCCATGTCCATACCTCACTTGGACCACCACGTGTCCAAAATCAATTCATTACTCGGACCTCACGTCCGTCAATAATCATGTATGCACACATCCCGATTCCGAACGGGATATCCACAACACTGCCTGGATGTGCATACCCAACTGCCTTCGTCTCACATCACAACCTAAACAGGTTCAATTCTCAGGTTTCAAGTGATTCACAATCACAAAATCCCACATCAATACCACGAATGGTTTCCCCGACTTTTTCCAATTCCAATAATTTCCTTGTACTCTCAGGGGATATAAGCAGTACAGAAACTTACCAATCTCGGAGTTGACCACAACTCCCCAAATCCACCAACTCGCATGACATAGGGAACGTCGTCCCTAGATTCCCCAAGTTTCAATCATACCATTTTATCCATTCATCACTTGACATCATATATCTGTTAGGACTTATCCCAACACGACACAACCTCCACTGGATCCCATCCAGTCCAAGACTCAACCACCACTGAGTCGCAGATACCAATCATCTGTCCATCATGACAGAGTCACACCCCAACTGGTGGCTCATCGTCATCACAATTACTGACACCGGCACCAGCGCTAGTACCAATACCAGCGCACCATCATCAACACTAGTATCAGCACACAGGCATCCATACTAGTATTGGCATATAGGTATCACCATCCCAACATCCAAACATACCACACGAACACCCATGCTAGCACACGAACATCCATGCTAGCACACTGTGTGCAAAGTTGTTACCCTGGATCTCCATTCATTACGAACGACGATCCCGTAACACCACTCGTACCCCACGACTATGGGTACCTCCAATTTGACCACTGGCACATCAGGATAATGGACGTTCCCTGAACATCCCCAAGTATTAAAACCACACTAAATATCCTCGATAGCCAGTTATCTCGACACAACTGTCGACCAACAGTCATCGTTGTCAAGATCCGTATCCACACATCAAACTACTATTCGATCCAACACGGGATTCCATATTTTATCTCATAACCGCATCCGTGGATCGAATCCCATAATCCAGACTAGACTCACTAGAGTCATCCACATGGTCATCCATGACCTCAGCCGCTCGTCGCAGCACAAGTTCTCACTTAAGGTTCACCTTTCGGTCCATCAATTATAAATTAGGGTTCCAAGGTCACACCCTAGGGTTCCACCGAACCCAACTGCCTTCTGCAGTAAAATCCACAACCTGACCGACTCTGCGGTCCTGACATCGTATAGACGTCCAATCCAATCCAATCGTCAACCCAACGTGGGTTCCACCACGAAGGTCATCGGCTAACTCCGATGCACCAACACCCCGAACACTAGCCAACACTACCAGGGTCCAAAACATAGACCAATACTCAACCGAGTTTCACATTTCCAATCAAATGGGGTTCCCTGAACCTAGCTGTGCCCAGTGGCACAACAATCCATCATCTCATGACCGAACCGACGGTCCCACATTACCAGTTAATCGTATACAAGCCCACCTGGGTTGAATCGCAACCATGCACGGCGTATCGGGCCAAACACACCCAATTCACCATACAACCCAAAACTATCTATCAGGTTGACAACGGAACAACAGCCCAAAGAGACATCACACCCTCGTCCTTCGCGCACAAAAGAGCAAAACCTGCTCTGATACCACTTGACACGACCCATCCCAATCCCCCCGGGATTACCATGGAATGTGACGTGCTCCCGTCTGACAAGAGGCGCCAGACAAGGGATAACCGATTGCCATTGCCCAAACGGGCTTCCAGAGTGCGTAAGGATCGATGGAGAAGGTGTGCGATGCTCAAGTCTCTGCTGCAGTCGTATCCGGAATCAACCTGAAGGGCATTGAAAACCAAAGCTGTGAGTGGACGAAAATAAACAAGTCTGCTTAAAACATTTATAAGACATTTATGCCCCTCAGTAAAATCATATGCATGCACCAAAACCAATAATCCCATATTTATTTAGAAATAACTATTAGGGCCTTAGCCCGGAAACCAAAGCATATTTTCAATTTCCAAAAGTAAATCCAAGAGTTATTTCATCAATCCAGTAATATTCATTTATTATTTTTCCATCTCCGGCATCCCCGATGCCTAGCGTCCTAGACGCTTGACGTTCCAGACGTCATATCTCACGGTATTAAGCAACGCGTGCTGCCCGGGGTCTCACCGGGTCCATATCTCTGACATCCCCGATGTCTGACGTCCATGACGTCTAGCAATCCTGCTCCTGGATCACTATACGGTCCGGTAGCTCCGTACAATGAGCCCTCGCAGGCAATGCACCGTGACCTCTCCAGTGTCCCCGACACTTGGAGGAGACCAGGATATAAATATCCTCATATCGAGATGGTTTTATGGAACACATTTTATTATTCATTTCCAAAATATCACAAGGGCCCTGCCCCGAATTTCCATAAAACCGTCATAAATCCAAATAGTTGAATCAAATCCGAAATAGTTCATTCAATTCCATTTTAGGGTCCCCGACCCGAAATCACATATACAAGTCAACTGGGCTCCTGGCCCGATTCATAAGTTAACTGGGCCCCTGGCCCGATTCATAAGTTAACTGGGCCCCTGGCCCGATTTCATAATTCAATTGGGCCCCTGGCCCGATTCAACAAATTAACTGGGCCCCTGGCCCGATTTCACATTATCAAATCCGTGACCGTTTCATGAAATCATATCCATCCATATTTATGGAAATCAGTGCAAATCCAGAAAACCTCGATTCACGTGCAAACACGTAAATCGCCTTGAAAAGCGTGAAAACATATAAATTCACTGATATCCAAAATAAATCATATAATCCCAATTATAACAATCATGAAACAGTTATGCATGCATCGAATTTATAAAACCAATGTCCACTCACAGACCGTTTAACCGAGCGCCTCGATACGCGTGCCATAGGCCCTCCCGGGCCACCTCACTATCACCGGGACTCCCAATCCTGTTCAAATCAATTTAGAGGATCACTAACCTCATCATTAACATCCTATTCAAGTCCCGTAATTTTCCCGAATTTTTAAGTATTTTTAAATTGGATTTAAAACCTTCGGACATCCCGAACAATATCGAGACGGTGTCCGATCGACACGAAACCAATCCCAAAATGTTCGTTACAATGTATAGGATAAAAGTCATGTTGACCTCACCTCGAGATTCGTGCCCACGCGCCGTCACGCGCCGCCGTGAGTGGCTGCGCGTGAAAGCCACGCGCCTGCTACAGTGCTCCTTCTTCACCCGAATGACTGGTAAACGGGTCAGATTACCCGCGATAGGATCCGTTTCAAACACCCTCAATTCGATATCAATTCCATCCGTTCTTGATCCTACAACAATCACCAATCCACCAATTTCAGTTCTGTGTCCATGATTAGCATCAACCGTCGATCAATCTTGTCGACAACCCGTGATCACCCAAAACGGGTCGATCACCAGAGCTCCTCCAATCCTTAACCAAAATCAAATTAACTTCACAGGAAGTTAATTAGGACTACAACGAACTAATTAGAATCATTAATTTAACTCGACAATACCTCAATCGTCACAACTCAAGCTCGAGTTTTCCGGCCGTCCACCATGTCCGTTCACGGCCCTAGGAGCTCCCAAGCTTGCCCCATTTGATCTGGTTCGACTCGAAATGATCCCAGAGAACAAAATGAATCATCAATTTGCCCTGGGCTGGCCTGAAAACCGAAATTCGATAATGAACTCTTCAAAAACCAGTTTCGGGTTTTTGAACAATTCCACACCAAAATTGCTCCTTTCCTCTCATTCTCAATCCCAGAACACTTCACTCAGTCCCATAACTACATTGCCCACTGCAATCCGCTCAATTGGGCCCTGGAAAGGCTGAACACATGTGGGAAGCACTCTGCTTTTCATCGTGCACCAGTCATGGTTAATGGCCAAATCCACCGTCCCACACAGCCTGGCATCGCACAATGCCACTAAACAATCCATACAACCTATAAACAATAGTTTTAGGCCATCAATTTGCTCCATAAACGCACCACCCGTGCGCTGGCCATGTTCCCTCCACGGTGCTACAGTAGCCGTTCAAACACCCGTGAAATTACCATTCTGCCCTTGTGCAGAAAATTACCAAAATGCTCCTCACGCATCCTGACCCGTAACTCGGTCATACGGACTCCGATTGATGCGTGCCGCCTGTCATTGAATTCGTATCGACGAAACCTCCGTAACGGTCCTTGGCCCTCGGCCATCGGACATCCCGGTCAAAAAGTCAACATTTCCCCCTTATATCGTCCAAATTACGAAAACGCCCTTGGACTTCCGTACATCATAACTTTCACCACGAACGTCGGAATCGAACGTGCCACCTGTCTATGAACTCGTGGCGTCCCGAACTACGTCACGGTCATCGGTCAAAGTCCATTTGACCATTCGAATTAAAAGTCAACGTTTTGCCCACACCCAGGGGCAAAACGGTCATTTTGCACAATTCGTCCGAAATCGCCCAACTAATCCCAGATTAGTAAATCACAATTAAATATTATTAAATCCCGATATTCGGGACGGGTCGTTACATCAACCATCGATCAATCGTGTCGACAACCCGTGATCACCCAAAACGGGTCGATCACCAAAACTCCTCCAATCCTTAACCATTATCAAATTAACTTCACAGGAAGTTAATAAGGACTAATACGAACTAATTAGCATGATTAATTGAACTCGACAATACCTCAATCGTCACAACTCAAGCTTGAGTTTTCCGGCCGTCCACCATGTCCGTTCACGGCCCTAGGAGCTCCCAAGCTTGCCCCATTTGATCTGGTTCGACGCGTTGAAGTTCCAGAAAGCTTAATCCATCATCAATTAGGCTTGGGCTGGCCTAAAACTGGAAGTTCGAATTTGAATTTCCCAGAAAACCAGTTTCGGGTTTTTGAGCATTCCACCACCATTTCCACTCCAATTTTCCCTCTCTCAATCTCAGTGAACTGCCCACGACTCACTCTTCATTCCTTTAATTCAATTTAGCCGTTAAAGGCATCCAAAAGTGTCCAATTTCCACTGTGCAAAAGTTCCCGCACTGGCCAGAAAATCATAGAAAACCCAGTGCCCATGTCGTGCAATCGATGCCAACTCATTCCCATGTGCAATTCCACCCCAAACCGGTCCAATTCCATCATTTAATTGATAAACAAACATGGGATCGATCGCACAAGGCATCCACCACACGGCCAGTTCAATGAAACAGTGACCCATGTGAAATTACATTTCTGCCCTTGTGCAGAAAATTACCAAAATGCCCCTCACGCATCCTGACCCGTAACTCGGTCATACGGACTCCGATTGATGCGTGCCGCCTGTCATTGGATTCGTATCGACGATACCTACGTAACGGTCCTTGGCCCTCGGCCATCGGACCTCCCGATCAAAAAGTCAACATTTACCCATACATCGTCCAAATTACGAAAATACCCCTGGACTTCCGTACATCATAACTTTCACCACGAACGTCGGAAACGAACGTGCCACCTGTCTATGAACTCGTGACGTCCCGAACTACGTCACGGTCATCGGTCAAAGTCCATTTGACCATCTGAATTAAAAGTCAACGTTTTGCCCACACCCAGGGGCAAACGGTCATTTTGCACAATTCGTCCGAAATCGCCCAACTAATCCCAGATTAGTAAATCACAATTAAATATCATTAAATCCCGATATTCAGGACGGGTCGTTACACTCGCCCTAGGTCCACAACTTAGCTTCTAAACCCAAACGACACAACAGAGCAAAGAAACGGGGGTGAGGATTTACCTGTCCTCCTGTCGCCGTCGTGAGCTTAGCCGTGTACCACGGTGTCCAACAAGTCCTCTGCACTCGTCCCAGTCTCCTCTCGACTTGAATTGAGCCACCTCACGGCACAACCACCGTCTCTGCCTCACCGTCTCTCTGTTTTACCAGAGAACTCAGCCTCAACAACCACCGTGTCTCCGTGCACGATCTCGGTCCCAAACTCGATTATCAACCTCCTTTCTTCTTCCTTTTACCCTCACAACTCACCAGACTTACCAACTTACATGATTAACTTCTCAATTTCTCCCAATTCCTCCCTCTGTTTCACTCTGGTTGAAGAACACACACACACGACCACACACGGTTGCACCCCAATTATTTGGCCCGTGTGCGTACTGGAACCCCCAGAAGCCACTACAGCCTTGCCACCTGTCACAATCCACTCCCTTTCTCTCACACATGGCCCAATCTCAGCCCTTCATTTCCTTCTTTCTGCACAAATCCCAATGTGCAGAAAGACCAAATTACCCTTCTTTTCTACCTATATTTACGGTTTTGCCACTACCCTTCTAGACCCGTAACTCACACCTCGTAAGTCCGATGAATACGTGCCACCTGTCATCGAACTCAGGACGACGAGATCTACCTAACCATCCTAGGTCAACGTACCAAAACCTGGTTCTACAAAAAGTCAACTATTCCCCCTAATTTACCCAAATTACGGTTAAGCCTTCAACCTTCCGAACATCACAACTTCCTCCTCGGATGTCAGAATCGGGCGTACCACCTGCCTATGGATTCGTGACGTCCTAAACTACGTCCTGGTCACTGGTCAAAGTTCATCCGACCACCCGAACTAAAAGTCAACGTTTTTGCCCAAACTAGGGGCAAAATCGTCATTCTAGGCTCCCGGACCTTTCGGGACCACCCAACCACTGATTATCCTCACTAATCACACCTTAATCACTCTACTAATCCCGGCTCTCGGGACGGGTTGTTACACCAACATCCAAAACGGGGAAAGTCACATGCTCTTCCAAATCCACACAAACAGGGCTAAAAAGTTGAGAGTGCATGGGGCCAGGAACAACCACACTCGTGGCCTTAGACCCACCAACCAAATCACAATTATCCAAAATCGAAGGCAAAATCTTATGTGGGCAAGTCGATTCCAAATGACCAAATAGACGAAATTTCTCACACACCCATGGTCGATTTTCATACTCCACTTTCACTTCAACTACACCCATAACCTCACCATCCTCCTCCGGAGGCAGCAAGATATCCAAAGAATCAATAAGGGAGTCTGAAGCATCCACTTCCACACAAATACCCATGAAAGATATGCGCTTACGAGAAGCAGTCATCGAATCTGCAAACAAAGGTTTACCAACAGCGCTAGCAATATGATTAAACCCCTCAGGGCACCAATATTCCAAAGGAACGTTAAAAAATCTCACCCACAAAGGAACCTTGTGTTGATACCATATCGACCGACCACCCTAGCACAGGTCCCACCAGGACAGGAAGGACGCCGACCGATCGCCTGATCGGCACCCTCACGGCCTACGGCCCGCCGATCGGCACCATACTGCAGACCCGCCATTCGGCACCTGACAGTGAACAGACGACAGCTGGCTGCGACAGTCACCTAACCAACTCTGCCACACCAACTCCCTGACGGAGGCAGGTTGGGACTCCAGCTGGCGCCTCCTCCGGATATCCAGGGCTTGTCAGACGGCTCCCAGCCACCAAGCACCACCTGCTCCCGTAACAGTAGCCCACCTACCACAGTTATGGCTACTATAAATACCTCGAAACCCTTCACAAAGGTAGGACACTCAGAACCGACCCAGAGCACTGTGTTTACTTGCCTCTCGGCATTCAGATACTAACTTTGGCATCGGAGCCCCTTTGGCCGACACCACACCGGTGTCTAGTTTTGCAGGACATCTGCCGAATCACGACGCCCCCGGCGGGCCCGAGACACCACACGGCTGGTCCTAGAACCCCCAGCGGGTCTCATCGAGTTGGTCATTTCAGGATCAAACAATTGGCGCCGTCTGTGGGAAAGGGCAGGTCATCGCTGACTTCCTTTCCGAATTCACATACAACACAACGCAGCACATGCCCGACACTCCGGATCCCAATATTGCGGCACCCGCCGCTCCTATCTGCAAGTCGCCAACCCCGTCCACCATGGACCCCGCCCGACCAATTTGGACTCTCTACGTGGACGGATCCTCCTGCCATACTGGCTCTGGCGCCGGCCTCGTACTCAGCACACCTACTCAGGAACGGCTGGAATACGCGTTGCATTTTGGGTTCCAGGCTTCCAACAACGAAGCCGAGTACGAAGCCCTTCTTACTGGCCTCCGGTTGGCCACCGACCTCCAAGCACAATAGCTGCAGGTTTACAGCGACTCCCAGCTCGTCGTCCGACAAATCAACAGCCTCTATGATGCCAAAGACGCCTCCATGACCCGATACTTGGCAAAAGTGCGGTCCCTACTCCGCCACTTCCGCGGCTACGAGGTCATTCAAATACCACGGTCGGAAAACAGCCACGCCGATGCCCTGGCCCGCCTGGCCTCCTCCATCGACGACAAGATAGGTCGCCGTGTTCCCGTCGAATTTTTGGCATCCCCGAGCACAAGCGAGCAACCAGTCCTGGTCGCAACACAAGAGGCCTCTTGGATGGACCCCATTGTCCGGTACCTCACCATGGCCGAACTCCCGCCCAACCGCAACGAGGCCCGCCGCATCCAACGCCAGTCCGCACGATACACCATGGCGCATGGCCACTTATACCGACGGGGATTCGACACCCCCCTCCTCAAGTGCCTCCCTACGGACCGGGGCATTGCGGTGCTCCGAGAAATTCACCAGGGAATCTGCGGTAACCACTCCGGACCCAGGTCCCTAGCACATAAAGCCTTTCGGTAGGGATACTATTGGACCACCATGCGCGCCGACTCTATGGCCATCACTCAACGATGCGTCCCATGCCAACGGTGCGCCCCTGTACCTCATTCTCCTGCTGAGCGACTCACTCCCATGCTCAGCCCCTGGCCCTTCTCTCAATGGGGACTGGACCTCATCGGCCCCATGCCACGAGGAAAGGGCGGCGTCGAACACGCAATCGTTGCGGTGGACTATTTCACTAAGTGGGCCGAAGCAAAGCCCCTCAAAACAATCACGGCCGCCCAGGTCGAGAGCTTTGTTTACCAGAACATCATCTGTCGCTTTGGTATCCCATACACGATCGTCACGGACAATGGCACTCAGTTCGATTCTGTCCGTTTCCGACACTTTTGCGACACCTATGGCATCCAGCTCTGCTTCGCCTCGGTGGCACATCCACAGGCTAACGGACAGGTGGAAGCCGTAAACAAGCTCATCAAACACAACCTCAAGGCTCGACTCCACGACACCCCAAAAGGCCAATGGTCCGACCTCCTATCCGATGTTCTCTGGTCTTACCGGACATCCTACCGGACATCGAAACAGGAGACACCCTTCGCCTTGACTTTCGGGACTGAAGCTGTCGTTCCCGTGGAAATTGGGGAAACCTCTTACCGAGTACTATCCTATGATCCACAAGAGAATGCGGAACTCCTCACACAAAATCTCAACTTCATTGAGGAAAGTCGTGAACAAGCCAATCTCCGTAACATGGCGCACAAACAGCGAATCGCTCACTACTACAACTCTCGCGTTCACAGACGCAGTTTCCAGGTCGGTGACTGGGTCCTTCGCAAGGTTAGCCTGGCCACTAAGGAGCGTGCTGATGGGACCCTCGGGCCCACGTGGGAGGGCCCCTACCTGGTCACTCGAATTTGTCGTCTAGGCACTTATGAGATCCAGACTACGGATGGACGGTCGCTTACGCACCCATGGCATGCGGATCATCTCAAGTTGTTTTATAATTAAAAACACCCCCCATGTACATTACTTTACACTTTGCTGTAATTCGACTTGGCTATCTCCAGTCGAACTTGCCTTTCCGGCAAAATGTTCTTTCATTTATCTAAGTGTTAGTCTAGTCCTCAACTACAAGTAGCCTATCCCCTATTGCCGATCGGCACTCCCGGTGACCCACACGGCACCTACTTTACCTACCGACACAAGCTTACTTGGTCCACACAGTCAAGTTCAATTATCTTTCGCTATTACGATCTTAGTTCGGTGGGTATGTCCATTATGGTTTGGGTTCACGATTATGACTGTTCGGTCCTTATCTAATCTACAACTCCGTGGATCGGCATGCATACACATATGCGCCAAGTACTCGCATTATCGGCAGTTCTCATTCAAAATAAAAAATAAAAAAAACGAAGTGTCATCGCACGATGCAAAGTGATAGATAAAGTCCAACTTTCATTGATTTCACTACCGAGCTACATGCTACACGGGGCATTCCCCGGACTATAAAAATAAAGGAAACAAAAAGCAAGCTACACGGCCCTCGGCCTCAAACTACCACCACCTCCTCGTCTGCCGCCTCGGCCTGGTCGGCAGTGGACGCCTCTGCAGCCTTCTCCGCACCAGCCGGCCGCTCGTCCTCGGCATTCGACGGCTGACCGTCCAGGGAGAAAGTCTTGCTCAGCACGGGGGGCTCATCCAGCCACGGGAAGTTGAGGGGGACCCCTGGATTGAAGTACAACACCCGTTGTATGCAATCATCTTCCACTTCGGCAAGCGCCAGGTCGAGATGATTCGCATACACCGGGTCCACCATGAAGTCCTCCAGGGTCTTCTGCCGATCGGCCGATAGCAGGACACGAAGCCGGTCCACCTCCCCCTGCAGCTCACCCATGGCTCTCTCCTGCTCGTTCAGCTGCTGGGAGAAAGCGTGCACCGTCTCTTCACGGTCCTCTATCCCCTTCTCTGCCGCCTCCGCACGGGCCTTCTCCCGCTTGAGCTCCCCCTCCAACTCCACAACTCGCTTCCGCGCGGCATGGCCCTCCCTCTCTCGGGCACGCAGCTTTTCCTCCCTCTGCCGCGCGGCGCCCTGCTCGGCCTCTAGCCTCTGCATATGCCGCGCAGCCTTCTGCAGGGCCACATATGTCTGCCCGAAGCACTGCCGAGACAATGCCACTTAGAAAAAAAAACAAAACAACAACAAATAAATAAACAAACAAACGCAAACAATACTGGGCGATCGATCTTACGTGGGCTTGCTCGGCCAGCACGGCAGCAAACCGACCGGGATGCGAGCCGGTGCCGATCTCCTCTATCTCCACAGGAGTTACCTGCGACCCCAGCACGAAGGCATTGGCAACTGGCGCCAACGTCTTGTGCATGTGGTGTGTCACCGGCACCCAGCCATCGCCGGCCTTGGCAGACCGCACCACCTCACCCGTCTCCAGGGGTTCGGCAAACAAGGACGCCACGCCAGGGGTGCTGACAACCGCCTTCTCCCTCGCCGGCGGCGGCATCTCCCTCCGGGCCACCTTCTCCTTCTCCTTCTCCTTCTCCTGCCCCTTCGGCACCTCCGGAGCCCTCAGCACCGCCTCCCTCCTCCGACGCCGGTCGGCGCTCTCGCTCTCCGACACCCCAGCTGCCGGGGGGGACTGCCTCTGCCGAGCCTCCATTAGCTTCCTCCGGCGCACCCGGGCTTGGTCCAGCCCGCCGATCAGGGGTCTTTTCAGACCAAGCACCGGGCTCATCTCCGTACCCTGCCTAGCGTCAGGCCGGCTCGGCTTCGGTAGCCCATCTGGTCGACAGCCAGAGCTCGACCCTTGCTGGGGCTCCTCCCGACCAGTCCCCTTGGACTTCACCGCCACGGTTTTCTGCCTCCGCGGCTGTGGGGGGCACCTCCGGCTCCTTGCCCTTACCCTCGGCAGCCACGTCGTGCTTCGCCACCGCCTCACTCATCTTTTTCTGAGCGGCTTGTTCCACTTGGGGGTGCACTGCAAAACACACTGTTAGTGCCCCGACATGCCTACACACTATAACTTCAACACTACTGCTTACCAGGTGGCGAGATGAGACCCACGGCAAGCAGGTTCGACGGCAACTTCAGGACGCACCGGCTGCGTTCCAGGTTGGACAGCTTCTCCCGCACTAGGTTGCACGCCTCCCAATCCTCTGCTGTCACTGTTACCTTGGACGGACCTGCAAACACAACAAACACCATCAGTCCCCGCCTCGGTAGACACAATTGCCGCCTTATGACCACTAGCCGAACGGTAGACCAACAACCTCCAGACTGGAAGTAACTGGGAATCCTCGAGCGGACCCCACTGACGTCCCCCTCCCACGGCCCCGATACCGAGCAGAACCGATGCCTCCAGCTCTTCTGCGACGTCGGCACATCGGTGATGAAGACACCCCGGGCCATCTTCTGCAAGCACTCCATCTGGTACCACCCCGACCCGTAGGTCTGCCTCTTGAAGCGGTACAGGGCGCACAATTGCCCCCAGGTCGGCTCCGGCAGTCCCGCCAGTCGGAACGCCGTGTACAGGCTGATCAGGACGATCCAGCCGTTGGCGTTCAGCTACCCCAGGGCCAGGTTCGCCCTCGCCATCATATCCTGGAGCCACGGGTGCAGAGGCAGCCTCACTCCGTGTTCAAAGCAATCGACGTAAAATAGTGTCGACCCTTCCGGAGGACTGCTCGGCTTCTTGCTGTGCGGGGGTACCGTCATCTTAATCTCCGCTGGCACGTTGTACAGCTCCCGGAACCGGTCCAGGTCGGACTGCCGAATGGTGTTCATCTCGTAGTCCACGGCATACTCCACCTTCAGCACGCCGTCGGCATCTAGTTCCATCGGCGAGCTCGTCTCCGTCCCGCTACCCTCAGCCTCGGAATCGACGGTGGCGACGGGGGGAGTACGGGGAGACGTCCTCCTCTCACTTGGCCGATCGGCACCCGATGTGCTGCACCCGCCCTGCTGCATCACCTCCTTCCGCGGCAACCTAAGAGCCTCATCCAAGCTGTCACCACTGCTGGACGACGAAGTGCTGCTAGTGGACCCACTAATAGACGTTGACCCACTGCGCCCGCTCGGCACGTCGGTTGCCGAACTGGACGGTGTTTCCCCGCCAAAAGCTTGAGGGGACCTAACCCCAGATCCACTGTTTGAATCTGACTCTGACATCTACAAATTACCAAAAGAAAAGAAGCTACAACTAAGCACCTATGCTATGGAACACATGCTGAGCAGAGATGCCGAACGGCAGGAATTATACCTTTCAAAGTTTTGCTCGGTCGAATTGGTTCCACGTGCGTCTTCTTCTTGATCGGCAGTCTCCAATTCAGTCGGCACTTGCAATTATTCCACAGATGCTCTGAGTAAAAAGTGAAAAAGTCAGAAAGCTTTCGCCCCTTTTATAGGCCCCTGGCCCGCCTCGAGATGCGCGCTTCTGATCTGACGGTCACCAGGCCGATACGGCCACCTTTCGGCTACGAATACCCTGTACTGTATACCCATCGGTATTGTACATTCTCAACTACATATGTACATACGTACATCGCTCACCGGTATGCATCCATACCGCCTGCCGACCGGAGCCTCTCGGCCTCTTTCCCGACGGCACGCTTCCTCTCTTCGTCGGCAAGCACACTGCTACCGACGTCTCCCCGCCATTCCCCACGGCCGCCTCTCCACGATCTTTCGGTCTTTACGGTGGGCCGCTTCCGGAACCCGGCAACGGGGTCTCTTTGCAAATCGGACATACGGTGCACTTCCTCGCTCCATGACTTGGGGGGCTACTAGGGATACAGGGCGCACCGCCCAGGTCGGTCGACAGGTACCAGCCGTCATATCAAGTCCTCGACCGAGGAACCCCACCTCAGTCAAAGACTTAAGGGACTTATGTTGATACCATATCGACCGACCACCCTAGCACAGGTCCCACCAGGACAGGAATGCCGCCGACCGATCGCCTGATCGGCACCCTCACGGCCTACGGCCCGCCGATCGGCACCATACTGCAGACCCGCCATTCGGGACCTAACAGTGAACAGACGACAGCTGGCTGCGACAGTCACCTAACCAACTCTGCCACACCAACTCCCTGACGGAGGCAGGTTGGGACTCCAGCTGGCGCCTCCTCCGGATATCCAGGGCTTGTCAGACGGCTCCCAGCCACCAAGCACCACCTGCTCCCGTAACAGTAGCCCACCTACCACAGTTATGGCTACTATAAATACCCCGAAACCCTTCACAAAGGTAGGACACTCAGAACCGACCCAAAGCACTGTGTTTACTTGCCTCTCGGCATTCAGATACTAACTTTGGCATCGGAGCCCCTTTGGCCGACACCACACCGGTGTCTAGTTTTGGAGGACACCTGCCGAATCACGACGCCCCCGGCGGGCCCGAGACACCACACGGCTGGTCCTAGAACCCCCAGCGGGTCTCATCGAGTTGGTCATTTCAGGATCAAACACCTTGGAATGAGCATTCTTGGACAAAATAATTTCGGGCTTCCAACGGGAAAGGAATAGGGAGCGACCCGCCATGTGCCAAGGCCCATCTTCAATAATTTGAGAGCAAGATAGATCATCCGAGAACTTGAAAAAGAAAAACCCATTCCCATTAGCAAGGACATCCACCAAACCACGGTTAGCCCAAATCTTCCTTGCTAAAGTATTAACAGCATAAAATGGGAGAGATTTATCCACGAAATAACCCACCAACGAATGCTTCCATTCTAAGGCTGCAAGCCCAGTTGCCTCAGGAGGAGGACAAACAACCTTACGACCCGCAATAATTTTAGGCTGACAGAATTTGAGGCAGGGGCACCTAAGCGGGGGCCCCCAAATCCACCAACAACCTTGGCATACGAAGTCCTTGCCCCCACAGTTGGAGCAACATCTTGGTCCCCAACAACGACATCCGTATGACCAGACCGAACAGAACCAGGGTCCATCAAAGCAGCATCAGTGGATGAACTCCTAGCCTTCTTAATCTTAGTTTTTACGTAGAAATTCATATAATAAATTGTGTTGATAAACTCTGCATATATGTATGATTATATAAATTTTTAATAATCATCAATAGACCCGAGAAATAAGACTCATTACGTCCGCATAAAATTCAAGCGTACCGTCAAATTTCTTTTTATAACAAATTAACATAACATTCATGTTAAAAAATTCAGGAGTCCCCCCAAGGTGGAGACCCGAGATAGCCATTTTATCGGACTACCCTCAAGTTAGAATTAAATTTAGCCCATCTAACAAATGGGTTCAGGATCCGTCCTTGACCTTAACCTCTCGATACCTACTTCAACATGCGAATGTGCATAATTATTTTTTTATTAGAGCCTATGTGCATAATCAAGTTAGTTATAACAAATAATATTATCTGTATTTGTATTTGAATTTATTTATTATTATTTTTTATTAAACTGAAATATAATATATATGCATGTAACTTAAACGAATTTACAATCATTTTTGCTCATTAATGCCACGCAAATGGATGTGATGTGATGTCTACTAATTAAGATCAAGAATTAGAAATAAATGTGACGTATACATGAAAATCATGAGGTCTCGTTTGGTACGTCATATTATACTGATTATTTCACTTGTATATGCTAATTTGTCCATTGTGGGCGTTTGATGCTTAATCGAATTAAAATGCCAACTATATTATACTGGACGAATTATATTATACTGGACGAATTATATTATAGTAGATGATAAAATATATTCTTATCATAAATATTAATTATGTACATTATTATTTTATTTTAAATATTTATTATTTATTTTAATTAGTTATTGATAAATTATTATTTATATTTATTAAAATTTTATTTTTTATATTTTTATATTATTATTAATAATTTTTATTATACTTTTCAAGATTGTTATTCATCCGACTATTTAATACGGACAATTTGGAGAGTACTATTTTAGCGTGTTTGAATCGTATGAAGACACTTAATCGTATTAATTTATATGATATCTAATTAATATGAATCGTACCAAACACTAATTTCATATTATATTATCATATCTAATCCCTTATACGGTATGCCAATCGTAACCTAACAGTATATTTTGTATGAAACGTAACCTAACAATATATTTTGTATGAAAAGAAGAAGAGCTCCTTATTACATGTGTGAAAGAGGAAAGGAAGAGTCACATTATTTTCCCCATATTTCTAACAGAAACATTAAAATCTTTCCAAATCACGAAAAAAAAATAATAATAATAATAAACCTGCAAAACAAGAATTATTCTACAGTTACTAACAAATAAATTACAAGAGTAAAAAGCAAAGCACTCTGATACTTTCATTTGCATGTTGGTTGTGAGTGTAACTGTTGATCAAGTACAAGATCAGGGGCCAGGCCAGATGATGCCAGCTGTTGTGGTGTTCATGTGTATGTGACACTTCTTGATCAGCTTGTCGAAACTCGGAAATCGAGGGCCGTTTTCGGGTTTGATGGTGTAGTCGTCGGCACCTGGACATGGCTGGTCTCCAAGCTCAACTGCAAGCTCATAATCAGCCAACATTGTCGAGTGGATCTTTCAAAACATTTCGCTCTGGATTTAAGCTCAGCATATAGAAATGCTATCTTAAGTTGTGAGTTTAAGAGAGCATTTCTTCAAAACATGTAGAAATGCTATCTTAAGTTATGAGTTTAAGCTCTTCATATTTTGTTTCGTATGAATTTCAAATTAATTGTTACTTGTTATCGAGGTTGACAACAATATTAATAATTTAAATCAAATTTGCTTTGGAAATTCTTTTTTCGAAAGTTTTCCTTTGTTAACAATATTTAAGTTTTCCTTGATATTTCTTGTACTAGCTAGGACAAGGCAATTTGAGGCAAGAGGGTTGTTAGAATATAAACGTAAATACAGCGCACAGGAAACAAGTAAAAGGATAATGAATTGGCTCATGGTTTAAGATTTTGTGAGTTCGAACTTCGAAGGCTTTCTTTCTTCAATATTGTTCTTTGCTTATTGGTGGGTTGCCTTGGCTGCGAAGGTATTCCAATTCCAGGCATCTCTTTTTAGTTTCTTGAATTTGATCCCTCCTTTAGCTTCTTTCGGAGGTTGTTCTTGGTTTAGAAGATTTTTCCAAAAAGGAAGACATGATGTGTTAAAAAAACCCCATTCTTACTTATTTTAAAAAGGGTAAAAATTTCGTTTATACTCATTTAATTTTTTTTTTTTTAAATTTGTATGCATTTATTCACGTGATTGATTGCTTAGGATGCATTTAGCTCTCATCATTTAGAACTTAAGACTTCAGATTATTGGTCTCGAATTGATTAACGATTTTAATTTTTGATAGATTAATGATTTTAAGTTTAGATCAATTAATACGACATGCTCAGTGGAGAATTGTCTAGTCCCAGTTCAAAGACAGTCGGAGGATCCATCCATTAAAATTCTATCTTTGCATTGCCGACCTGCACTCTCCCACCTAGTTCACCGACCTTATGAGTCTAGTACGATTTGGCTCCCTATTGTCCACCAACAATTCTACTGAGATTGAACGATCTCCTTGATTTGACTGACTATGAGACTCAGTCTTCCAACTTGGATTGGCATACTGAGGTCAGTTCCATCCTATCCTCCTTGTACTAATGATATTAACTAGTATTCAAAAAATTAAACTTGGCAATTCCACAATAAGAAACTTGAAAAGCAAGAATTATTCCATAATTACCAACACATAATAATTAATAAGAGTAAAACTCAAAGCAATTCATCAACTCAACAAAACCAAGAACAGGCCCAACAATATGCCCGCCATGTAATAACGAACCAGGGCATTTGGAAGCAAAGCAGCAGAGCCAGAAAAACTTCCACTTTGTGCGTCAGTGGTCAACACAACCACGATCCAATCATCCTCAGAGCCAACCCCGACTCCTGTATACTTTGGATCTTTCAGGTATTTTGCAGGATCGGTCTGAGTGTAGTTGTTAATCACAAGATCAGGAGACAAATTTTTCACACAAACAGGCCAGATTATGCCATCTGTTGTGGTACTGACGTCTATGTGACACTTGTTAATCAACTTGTTGAAGGCCGGGAATTGAGGGCTATTTCCGGGTTTTATGGTGTACCCGGTTACACTGGAACATGGCTGGTCTTCTAGCTCATCTGCAAGTCCATCTGCCAGGCAAGAAGCTGACTTTAAGTTCTTCTTGAGGTCAGGCAAGTTGTGGGAATTCCTGAAGCTGTTGAGCCCTTGGAAAATATCGTCTTCTGCTTTGGCTGCAACAAAATAAAGTCCGTCTTCTGCTTTATTTGCAACAAAATAAAGTCCATCTTCCGCTTTATCTGCAACAAAATAAAAATAAAACTTGCTTAACAAACCCAAGTAACATCTATATTTTCGAACTTCTTGTCTTGAAGGGAATTAAAACAAAAACTGAGAATTGGATGTAAGAACTAGTAATTTTTGATACGATCCGAAATCTGCAAGAATTTTATCAGATTAATTTGTATGATTAAAATTTCGTATTATTTTCGGATCAATCTATTATGACACATTTAATAAATATAGGTTTCAAATCAGTTAATTCGTATGATAAACTATTAACCCGTTTAATAAACATGTAAATTAATCAATCTATTAGTCCGTGTATAATGACTCATATATATATATTAATTACCTATTTAATAAATGTGTCAATCACTAACCCATTATTTACATATTTACCTACTAAACCTTATAATTTAAATAGGTTAAACATATTCAAATATGAATTACACAAGTTACTTGATTCATTAACATTTCAAATTCGAATTAGACATTCTTGACAAAACACAAGACACGATATAATCTATTACTAGCTACCACCCGGAAATATATTCCGACCCATCGGGGCTTAAGCTGAAGTGATGAGGGTCGGAGGGGGAAAAACCTGTCAAGGTTAGCTGAAGTGGTAAGACAGGGGGTGAAATGCGTTGGAGAGAATACGTACTAACCATTACAAGATGCTGGATGAGAAAGGAGCATGGCCTCGAGGATGACAAGGAGACTCAAGCTCATCACTTTGGAAGCAGCAGCCATGATTATTTCAGTGGTAGCTAGCTAGGTAGGGCAAAGGCTTATTTTCAGGCAAGAGGGTTCATTGGAATTACACTAAAGGGCAGGTAAAAGATGGCTTGGTTATATATGGTTTAAGATAGTGCTTTTATTAGGTTTTTCGTAGTTCAAAGTTATGCTAATATTCTTTGCTTTTGTGTGTTGCCTTGGCTGTGAAGGTATTCCAGGTATCCCTTTTTGTTAAATTCTTTTTTCTTTTCTTAATTGATCTGGTTCTTAATTCATTACAACCATCTCCATTTTATAATGAAGATCCATTTAATTTTTTGGACACTAGAGTTATACATATGACGACAATTTTCAAATTTATTATCTATTTCACAGAATGACAATGAGGACCAACTCCTTAATTAATTATCAGAAATGTAAAATAAAAGAAAATTTATCACCAAATAAGAAAAAGCGTCAAACAAGAAAGTTAAAAATTCGGTAGGAAGACCTCAGAGAAGAGGAAGTATTATCCAAAGCCCTTACATACAATCTGAATCGTGACACCAAAATACACCAGCTTACAGCTACCAAAAGTTACATATAATTAAAGATACTAGAGAGAGAGAGAGAGAGGGAGAACTTGCAAAACTACTCTAGCAAACCAAGATAAGAGCCAGCACCAACAAAATGGTGACCAAATGATGACCAAAACCCACAATTGAAACTAAAGATGAGCATGCTCCACTAGCAAAGCTTCCAGTTGGGTTATTTGTGGCCAAAACCACCACAATCCAGTCATTGTCGGAGCCAAGTCCCACCCCAGTGTACCTCGAGTCGTTCAGATGCCGGGCGTACTGCGGAGAGCGAGTATAATTGGTGAGCACGAGAGTTGATGGGGCCAGTTTATTCGGCACGCAAACCGGCATAATAACGCCATCTGATGAGCTGTTGGGGTCAATTTTGCATTTTCGCAAGTGCTCCGGCAGCTTGGTGAGCAAAGTCTGAGAAGTAGGCGCTATGCTGGCACCATTGATGAGGCTGCTGCATGGCTCGTCCTCTATGTCATCGGCTATTCGATCTGCTAGGCAACCCGCCTTAGCGTTTTTGGCCAGTGCCGGTAGCCTTAGCGATGTTCGGTAACTGTTGATGCCTTGGAGAAGAGTATTCTCATCATCATCTGCAGGGAAAATAGGTGTACGTACGTGGTAGGTTTCAGATTTGATCAGCCACTCAAAGTCTGATCCTTATGTACAATTGGGCACAGACTAATCATACTCTAGCGTCGTTATTATACTTTGAGCTTAATTTCTACAAGTTCCGATTTTGGTTAATTTTAAAAAAATTTAATTTCCACTATTTTTATATTTAAGATGAGAAAATTGATGGATAAATAATAATACATGGAGTGAAATAAATGAAACACAAGGGTGTAAGCAATAGTGAACAAGATGAAAACTAAAAATTTATATTTTTGGGTTTCACTGTGTGTGTGTTTTTTTTTTCATTCTTTAATTAATATTTCTCTCCCTACTCCACTCACATTTACCCCTCCTCCTCCTACATCTTATACAAAAAATTGCACATAAATTGTAAAACTGAAAACTAAAAATTAAAAATGGAATGATTATCAAATGATCCCTTGAAAAATTAAAAAATCAAATATACTGGCCAAATAATTAAGCAAATCTTAAATGGTGCAATTAGTAATTAAGAAAATTTCAGCAACCGTATCAAGAACGTGCAGTACTTGTAATGAAGTTTGTACATAATTAATCGAATTCCACAAGTAACATTAATTTGTATCGACATGATACAGTTAAAAACTATATTACATATTATGTCTACATGCAAGTGCAGTTATCATTCACTATATATTTGAGTGAGTGAATGACAAACATTCACTATTTCAATGACAAATTGTGAAACAGATATATATATATATATATATATATATACATATATATATAGACGATCGAGAGAGAGAGACAGAGAGCATATATACCAGCTCCATGCACCAAGGGAGAAAGTAAGAGGAAGGCATGAACAAACACAAAGAAGAAGAAGCAGCTAATTTTGATGTGGGAGCAGTTCATAGTTTCAATTAATAATGCCACCAATATGCTATATAGCTCAAGCCTCACGGCCTTTTGTGGATCAAAAGTTCAAAAGAACAAGCTTTTGATGAAAGGTCGAATAATGAGAGAATGAATATGCAGTGAAGATTAGAGCGAGAGTTTTGAGTTTGTTTTATGAGCTTCTTTTGGAGACTATCTGATAATCTGAGATCGATCGAGCTCTTTCCAGGTGTTTAATGTTGATCCATTACGCAATGCTAAACTTGGTCTCAATTTGACAGCTATCAATTAGCTTCTCCATTTGCCTTCCACGTGCACGACATGCAAATCATGCCCCATGCACACATGATTTCAGCTGTCATCGATAATAATAAGTCACACAATATATTAGAGATTTGTCAAATTTGTAAGTTTTGTTCAAAACCCTTTTTCCTACTCTCCCTATTGCAAAGAGTAGAGCCTATCCTTATCATCACTTTAGATAATGAAGTCAGAAGATTAATATATATAATTCTTTAAAAAAAAATTATATGAATTTATATATATCATAGACATTATCATTTTAGTACAAATCAAGAAATCGATCGATGGAAAACAACTAGATAAAATCCTTCTTATCAAAGAGAATTCCGTATGATTTTTTCACTCAACAAAAATATTTGATGGTAGCTAAGCACGTCCATGGCAACAAATTTGTTCCCTCGCACCGATGTTTGTGCCGCATACAAGTGTAGGGACACGTAGACCCATCTGTCTGCCTCTGCTCTTCCACGTGTCAAGCCAAAACCACCATATAAAACCTCTATCCAAACATGTCCATAGCTAGTCAACCTGCAAAAGACTTGACTTAAGCGACAAGCTAGATCATATCTATCAGTTTCTCCTTCTTGTTCAAAGAATTTTCTGAAGAAAAATGGCTTCTGATGGAAAGCAGCAATTCCCTCCTCAAAGACAACGAGCTCAGCCGGGGAAAGAACATGCCATGGACCCCTCCCCTCAATTCATAAACCCTGATCACAAACCCTCCAATAAGCTCCAAGTATCATATAAATTATTTAATTTTCATTATTCATGATTAATTAAGCTTGATTTAGATGAACTTCTTACTTATTAACAATTAAATATTTCAGGGGAAGGTGACGCTGGTGAGCGGAGGCGACTCCGGGATCGGCCTAGCTGTCTGACATCTGTTTGCTCAAGAGGGTGCCACCGTGGTCTTCACGTATGTGAAGGGGCAGGAGGACAAGGACGCACTTCACACACTCGAAATGATAAAAAACGTGAAGACTAGAGATGCCAAGGAACCCATGGCCATAGGGGCCCTACTTGGGCTTTGATGAGAGTTTCAAGATGGTTGTGGATGAGGTGGCCACTGCCTACGGCCGCATTGATATTCTCATTAACAATGTGGCCGAGCAGTACAAGGCCATTTCCGTGGAAGAACTCGATGAGCTCCGTTTGGAGAGGGTGTTTAGAACCAACATTTTTTCGTATTTCTTCCTTACCAGGTAAATTATAATTAAAATCGAAATTGTTATCAAACATGCTCATAATAGTAAAATTTGTTATTGACCGGTTGACAACGTTGGTTTAGGCATGCTTTGAAGCACATGAACGAAGGTGGGTCCATAATCTGCACAACATCAGTGGTGGCCTACAAGGGAAACGAGAAGCTGCTTGATTATACACCAACGAAGGGTGCCATTGTGGCATTCGTTAGAGGACTTGCACTTCATATCTGGTCAACAAAGGCATTCGAGTCAACGGTGTGGCACCTGGACCCATTTGGACCCCGTTGATCCCGTCATCTTTTGATGAAGAGGAGGTTAAATTTTTTGGGTCTGAAGTGCCAATGCAGCGGGCTGGTCAGCCGTCTGAGGTGGCGCCGTCCTACCTCTTCCTCGCTTCCGATGCTTGCTCTTCATACTATACCGGCCAAGTTCTCCACCCTAACGGTAATGAGCCATATATACCTCTGTCCTAAATACATTTTGGCTAGCTGATGATGTCTCGGTTATACTCCCATCCAATTGTACGTAAACCACCACCTGGGTTTTTCAGTGTCCATAATTAAATTGATGTACTTTGAATTTGTGTGATGTGTTGCAGGTGGAGTTATTGTGAATGGTTGATCTGGTGTGTGGACTGTGAGGGAGGACTCTTTGAGCTGGTGGTGGTCTCTTTTATGTTTCGTGTCATAGCTAACTAGCTACTGGCGTAGAGTGTCCTTATTTTGAAGGGTGACTGAGAGTTGTACTATATGCATGTATGCAGAAAAGATGGAGATGAAATGTGTGTACGTATGTAAAAATGTCTGCTGTATATCCAAGAGCATTTCATATAGGAAATCTCTGTATGAGTCGATAAACAAATTGTTACCCCTGTTTTTGTCGTCCATATGCATGGCTATAGTACTTCGTTTCTTCGTAAATAAATTGCAAGTTTTTTACCTACTTTATATATAGTGCTGCAAACGAAGCATGCATGTCTGTGTGACAACTGACAATGCTCTTGTTTGCGCCACAAGAAATCTACCAAGAGCCTTCAAAACTTGAACGCAATATATGAGACCGATCGCATGCAGTATATCTCTTTCTTTTTGATGAAGAAAGATGACAACGGAAAAAAAAAAACAGCAAAGCACCTAAGGAATCACACCGATTGCAGTAAAACTCCAAAAGCAAGACATTCCCTAAAAAAAAAACAAACAAGAATGCACCGATAATAAATAAAGAATTATAAAAGACGCACCGCACTTAAAAATGCACAAAAAACTTTTGTTTACATGGAAGATGACCTTGATTTCAGGCGCACGGCCATGTCAACAAAGCTGTCCGCTTCAACGGACGTTTAAGCTGCATGAAATAGACAGGACACGTAGACATAGTTCCCTTGCCACCTGTTCTTCCAAGTCCACGTGTCTTTTCAAAATTCCTTATATAACCCTCCCATGCATGAAATAGACAGGACACGTAGACATAGTTCCCTTGCCACCTGTTCTTCCAAGTCCACGTGTCTTTTCAAAATTCCTTATATAACCCTCCCATGACCAGCAACTTGTGGCAAAACACCACAAGCAATTAACTTCCTGGCATGCTCTGCCGTCTGATTTCCCCATCATTATCAAGAGCCTTACCGTTAGCACCTTTTTGTATTCAAAATCACCTGAATAATCCACGGTCCTTGTTAGAAAGTGCTTGTTTCAAAAGTCATTATCCCCTGAGTGGAGCTTTCTGTTCAAGAACAATGGCTTCTGGTGGCAAGCAGCAGTTCCCTCCTCAGAAACAAGGATCTCAGCCTGGAAAAGAACATGCCATGGATCCCAACCCTCAGTTCACAAACCCAGATTACAAGCCCTCCGACAAGCTCCAAGTACATAATTTATAACAAATAAATATTTGTCTGGGATTGTGATGACGTTTTTGTTTCTCCAACAATGAAAATGAAATGATTATGAAATGCCTCTTAACCACGTACACTTTTGTACAAGTGTTACATATATATACACACTAATGTTTTAAGGTTTCCAGGGCAAGGTGGCGCTTATCACCGGCGGAGACTCCGGGATTGGGCGGTCAGTGTGCCACCTCTTTGCTCAAGAGGGTGCCACCGTGGTCTTCACGTTTGTGAAGGAGCAGGAGGACAAGGACGCAAATGATACGCTCAAAATGATCAAACAGGTCAAGACTTCTGATGCCAAGGACCCCATGGCCCTTCCAGCCGATCTAGGTTATGATGAAAATTGCAAGAAGGTTGTTGAACAGGTGGCCGCGGCCTATGGCCGCATAGATATTCTGGTTAATAATGCGGCGGAGCAGTACAAGGCCGGCTCCGTGGAAGAGATTGATGAGCCCCGTCTGGAAAGAGTGTTCAGAACCAACATATTTTCTTACTTCTTCATGACCAGGTAATTTACAATAAGTAATTGCTTGCATTATTTCAGGATCGATATTCATAAATGACTAAACGACTTTTAATTTAATAAATTCAATAATAGATCAAAATGTAAGTGTTATCAAACGAGCTCTTAGTTTCGATATTATTCGTCAAATTTGGAATTTGTTGTTAGGCATGCTTTGAAGCACATGAAGGAAGGAAGCTCTATAATCTGCACAACATCAGTCAACGCCTACAAAGGAAATGCCAAGCTACTTGACTATACTTCAACCAAAGGAGCCATTGTGGCATTTGTGAGAGGACTTGCACTTCAGCTGGTAAACAGAGGCATTCGAGTCAACGGCGTAGCTCCCGGGCCCATCTGGACTCCATTGATTCCGGCATCTTTTAATGAGGAGGAGGTTGCACAATTTGGGTCTGAAGTGCCAATGCTGCGCGCTGGGCAGCCCTATGAGGTTGGGCCGGCCTTCGTCTTCCTTGCTTCCAATGCTTTCTCTTCTTACTACACCGGCCAAGTTCTCCATCCCAACGGTAATAATAAAAGCACACTTGAAATTGACCCTTGTTTCTATCGTTCTTTTTTTACTAAGTTTTCTTTTGTGATTTTTCAGGAGGAGCAATAGTAAATGCTTGAAGGGTGGTTTTGTGGAGGAGTCTTTTGAATGGTTTAGGGTTTTATAGTCTTTGGAGTTGTGGTTTAAGTAGCAGTTTGTGATGTGAGGAAAAGTTGTATCAAGTTGGTAAGTTGATCAGTATGTACAACTTTCTGCCGCTAACGATAAATAAGGGTTGGGTTTTGTTGATTGGTGTTTGGTTGCTATGAAATTCTAGCTTGGCATGAGTTTTTTTTTTAGAGGATTTGATAATTAACAAAGCCATTCAAGTTCTTCCTCTAAAGCATATGCATGCAAAATTCAGAATCGACCAAAAAAGCATCGAGAAGAAATGGAAGAGAAATCAATGTCGGATTTGCAACTCAAAATATTATAACGTTAAATTAACAAATGCAAAAAAGACAACCTTTATTATTAATAAGTATATTAATGACATTTGATTTGCCCTTACACCAGATTGGATATGTATATTTCAATTATTCATGGCACAGAAAAGCTGAGAGTTCTCGACAAAAAATTGGAAGACAAAATTCACTAGGATTTAAATGAAGAAGATAATTTACAGACAACAAAACGGTCAGACATGGAGCTTAAGATGTTACTCACCTCAGAGTGAAGGTGGTCAGGATGAATTGCCAAAGCAAACTTCAACACCATTTCCACCAATGGCAGCAGTCAAACAATGAAATCCACACGACTCCAGTTCAGAAGTTACTATATCAACCACGGTTCCTGATAGCACTGATTCATGTGGTTAAGGCAAAAAAATTGCACAGAATATGAAGTTCAACAAGGCAAATGACAAGACATGGGAAAATGCAATAAAGAAAGAGACTTTTGATCACAAATGCAATCTGAGGGACAGAGCCGTTAACAAAGGGGCATTAAACCAGGTTTATATATGGCTTATTGTCGGTTTAGTGTCCCTCCAGTTCTAGTTTTGATTGCAAGTTTGTAACTGGTTCTTTGTGTGTTAATATTCCCTTTAAACAACTATAATAAAGAGCTTCATTTGAACCGTAAATATAAGAAATTATAATAAAGGGAATAACAAAAAGGATACAGGTTGGCAACAGTGTGAGAACACAGCCTCCACCCCCAGCTCCTGTCAATTTGGAAGCTAACTTGTACTTCAGTGTTGTCCGAAGGACAGTTTCGATGGAAGCATGGCTTACCCCCATACATTGGAGCAAACCTTGGTTCATTTCCATCAACTCTTCTATTTTTGCTTCCTTATCGGTTATGGAGAGATCATGATCATCATGAGCAGCGGATTGGATGATCGTAGCCAATTCTGTGCTGATAGAATCAACTGCATTAAACACAGAATGCATGGCATCTGGATGCCTTAAGGTTCTCTCTGAAACACCAGCAACTAAGGCTTTTGTGTTCCTCCCAACTTTCGTGTTGGTAATGAGCATTTTAAGTGTCATGTTTGTCTTGAGGCGTGTCAGGCTACCTGATTTGAACTTGATCATATTTCCTGTTGCATGAAAATTTCGTATTGAGAAACCATCAAATGCAGTAAACCTCTTGAATTGAACAAATAAAGAAATCACATACACCACAGTTAACATTCAAGCTCCAACCAGCATGTAATAAGATGTTTCTATGCTTTCTAGATTAATCAATATGATGATGAGACCCGTACGAGAAAAATCGTTGGCTCTTTTCTCCACAAACTCCTTCTCATATTTAAATTTAAGTTTTCTTGAACATCATCCAAATAGTGTAGCCTTTTGCAATTTTAACATGTTCCACACACAAAGTATGCCATATTATGGTTTCATCAAATTGAGAATTTACAGTATTCATAAAGATTTGATTACAGATTGTCAAGAAGACTTGTTAGAAACATAGAAATTCACAAATTTAATAGTTTAACTGAACTCAAAAGAGAGTTCCTATCTTACCACACACAAAAAAGCCCTGTAAAGAACTTCAAGATACAATGTGGATCTAGTAGGAATGCTTTCAGGGGAACTAGCAATAACTAACGAACTGTTCCTTTAGTAGCAAAGAGGTAGATGAATGAAAATGGGGCTTCAACTGCAGTGAAAAATTCACCTCTCACCATTACCATTTTGACATCATAACACACTCTTTCATATTAATCCAGACAAACAATTATCTAAGTGATTCCAAAAACTTTATAACTCAAAGATCATAGGCAAGACAATTAGCTAAAGAAATAAAAATGAGATATTGATGAAGTAAATAGATATATTTGTTCGGGAAAAGGTCAAAAAATGGCATACCATATGTGCTAACTGTATTGTCAATTCCAGATGGTTTTCCATGGAAGATTTTTTCACCTTCAAAAGCCCATTTGTTCAGCAAATCGAGTTCACTTTCTCCAAAAGTTAACCATCCTTGGTGGCTTACATCAACATTTACAGATTCTGAGTAAGACAGAAGAACAGCTGAGACTGCAACACAAAATGCGGCAGATGAACCCAGGCCTGAACCCAAAGGAAGCTCTGAAGTCACAACAACAGTAGCAGGTTTAAATCTGATTCAAAAACAGAAGAAATCAGAAACTAAGACAACAAGAATAAATAGTCCAGAAATGAAAATAGTCAATTATATAAACAAATAATGGACACACACCCTTGGATAGATGAATATAGCCAAAGAAAAGCCAACACTCCAGCTCCAATGCCAGTTTTTTCCTCTGGAATGTTCAGTTCATCAACTAAAGCAGCAAGTGATTTAATTGACTCCGTTGAGCATGAGGTTGGCGTCGACGAGTTGAGAATATCTAATCCTGATAGTACTTCTTTGATTCTACCAATTGGCCATGAAAACTCTAATCCAACATCCTCGAGCAGAAGTCTTAGTGCATCATCATTATCTATGAATAAAAGAAGAAAATTCCAATGAAAAATTCATTCAAAAAGAACTGGAGTACAATATATGAATCTGATTAATTTCAAGATAAGAAACATTCTTGAAAGTAGTCAGATTTCTATTGCCACATAAACCCTGCAAATTTAACCTAATCTCAAAAGGGTTTCTTTCAATCATGATTCTCAAGAAACCCCATAGCCAAACGCTTAACTAACAAACAAAATAAGACGAACTTTTTACATCCCACCAAAAGCTTAATCTCAAAAGGGCTTCTTTCAATCATAATTTCAAGAAACCCCATAGTCAAATGCTTAGCTAACAAAAAAAAGACACAAACTTTTTGCATTGGTAACCCCATCAAAAGCTTAAGCAAACCCCAAAACCCAAGAAATCGAGCATCTCCCAACCAAATTCAGCTCACAAAAAGAGTATACAAGCATAATAGGGGGAGAGCCACTATATACAGAATTAAAAATAGGTATCTTTCAAACAACATCGCAACCATAACCCAAATCAAAACCAACCCCAAACCTCCCAAATCTAGAGTAAAACAACCACATCAATGTAATCAACAGATAAATCGACAGATGAAAACAAAAACCCAATAGAGAAAGAGAGTACCAGAAGTAGCGGGAAAGCGAAGAGTGGCGTAGGTGCAGAGGTCAATGGAAGAAGCCACGGCCGTGGATCCATGAACAACCGCATGTTCACCTGAGAGTATGATCTTCCCAGGAGCTCTAGCTTTCACTTCCATTGCTTTCTTTTTTCTTCTCCTTAAATTCAATAATTGAATTCAATCTGGTTAGCGATTGAATGTATGCATGGTTCTTTCGGTGCTATTACTTGTAACTATTTATAAGTATTGAAGATGCCGTTTGTTGGGCTCTGAGTATGAGTGAGTGCACAAGACTTCAAATCACTCATATGTGGGAACTTTTTTGTCCATTATTGTTGGAAAGGTCGCATTTAGGCTACTGCTACTCATCACTGTTGGTCTCATTATAAAAAGGATCCTACCGATTCGTTCATTTGGCTTCTTCTTTTTCATATTTTTGGTTTGCCATAGAGCCTGCAGGGGGTGGCGCGTGGATCAACGGTGTAGGGGGACCAGGACGTTGGTGTAAAAAAATAATCACTTTCCCTAGTTACATGAACCTGTAACTACATATAATTTTTTTTTCCCCAATTGCAATGCTGGAACGAATTCAATTCCTTTTGCTCGATTTGAGATACATCCTAAATTTTCCCTGAGTCGAGCCAACTTCAAGCATATTTTAGGAGGAAACAGACAAGTATTTAAGATGTACCAATTCCATTTCCATAAAAACACTCCACATGTTAAAGGGACCGGAGCGTGCATTGCACGAGTGTAAGTGGCGCCTGGTGTTTGGGATACTGCACCAGTTTCCACTCATGGGGTTGTTGGGGAGTTATATAAACAAAACCGCAGCGTTGACCTCGAAAGCCCAAAACACAAGTTGTCAGTTTTAGAACAGAACACATTTTGTTTACATTACATTACACACACCACCCTTCTCGTTGACTGTGTTTTGAATATGAAGAGCGGCAGAGCGCCCACTATTCTTCACATTATTTTATATTACACTACACACACTATTTCGAACAAGTTGACAGTACAGACTGCTTTGACTATGAAAAGCGCCCACTCTTCTTTACCTTACCAACCTTCTCCTTCGTTGACTCTGTTTGTAGTTTGTGCGATCAAAGACTGGGAATTACTCAGGCATTGTGACCAACCCAAATAGGGCTCTTGGTATACGAAAATGCGACCATGACTGACCCAATTGGTCATGGTTCAAATGGGCACCAAGTTTCCAACTTGTTCTTTGAGAGTGTCGTAAATAGTCTCAACGAGGTTGAGCAGGAACCCATCTGAGCCATGCTTTGCCAACAACGAAACTGAAACGGGTAGGTTCTCATACAGGCCTAGAGGTATGCTCACCTGAAAATATGTAGAAAGTTGGTTTAATTGAGGCAGGAAAGACTGAAATGTGCTGCAACTTTGCACAAAAATGCACGCACACATGGGGAAGGAGAGAGGGAGATCTCAAACCTGGCAGAATCCAGATACTCCGGCAATGGACAGCAAGATAAATGCCTTGTCACGAAAAGTATCTTGTGTAGTAGGATCTGCTCGTAGTTTTGGTGGAGCCCCTGGAACCGTTGGAATTGCGAGGACACCAGAATCCTACAAGTACATCAAAGTCAAAGGGTTATATATTCATGGAAGACAATTTGTAACAACAAAGTTTGTCAAAAACTATTAAGAATGAGAGAACTATGGCGCACCCCAACAAGGTCAGTAAGAGCGGCACATAATTCAGACTTCACAGAGTGATATACGTTCACATTTTCATCTGTTGACTGAACAGCATCCCATATCCGCTCTGCCATTCCAGGACCTAAATCAGGTCTGACTGTACGGACCCATTCACCATGGTTGTTCTTGAATTCAAACCTATTTTCCCAATCATAAATTTTAGAACTCAAGACCAATGATAAAATAAATTTCATTATCATACTTGTATTCAAGTCCACTAAGTTAGTACCTTTGAAGTATACGCCTGGCGTTTGATAGGGCTGCCAAGGATGGTACATTGTACTCTTGACCAGCATTTCCTTTAATCAAGAAAGAGTTCAAGCTTGGAACTTTTCCCTTGACAATGTCATCAATGTTAGCGTGCTTTATAACATGACCTGCATTAGTAGATATACATAGTATATTTATGAATACGAGCTTCTTCATTTGTGATTTCAAATGCTGAAAAAACATTAATTGGGCTCAATTTGTTGTTATAGCTAGACCTAAAAAAATAAATATGCTCAATTCACTTACCCCCAAATAACTTCTCAACTGAATCAACAAGTACTTGCTTTACGCGATTGTTTGGAATGCTTGAAAGCTGGAAACAATCTTCGGCGATGATTAACTGACTGGGTCTGGTAGGAACTGTATCATGCAAATGCAGTAACACTCGCCCTACTCTATTCAAAATCACAGGATCCCTAGCAAACCATCCTACAGCAGAAAAAGTGTAAAAGCTACACAGATAAGAATGTGTAAAATTGAAGTAGCTGGTTTTTCTAGCCAGTTTGCGATATCAAAGACTCAAAATTAATGAAATTCTTACCCACGGTATCCAATGTTTGTGCCATAGGAATAACTCCAGAAGTAGAAATGACACCATGAGATGGACGAAACCCCAAAATTCCACAACATGTGGCAGGAACTCTTACACTTGCTCCAGTGTCAGTTCCTAAAAAGTGAGGTACTTGTGCTTCAACATAAATAGAGTAACAGACAAGAACCACAAGCAATCATACAACCGGGAATAACTCACCTAAGGAAAAATCTGCAAGGCCGGCACTTACTACAACAGCAGATCCACTAGAAGAACCTCCAGGCACCCTATCTGGTGCGCATGGATTTTTCGGTGTACCATAATGCTTGTTCTCTCCATATATACTGCCAAAAACATGATACGAAATTTAATAGTCTCTTCTGTCAAGTTGCAAAACTAAGAGCCTTCTTTCCCCCGGATTTTTTCTACTAAAATAGACTAGTACGAATCCACCCGTTTCCATTTCTTGCAACCAAAAACAGCAAATCGAATTTTTGAAGTGCGTGAAAGATAAACGTCTTTTACACTAACCAGTATGCCATTTCATCCATGACAGTTTTACCAATACATGTGGCACCTGCATTTAAGATCGCCGAAACAGATGGAGCTGTTGATTCGGCAGCCGGGTGAGTCCTTGCCCAGTCAGGATTTCCAAATCCAGTCACATATCCAGCCACATCGAATCTGCTTCCAAGCTAAAACTTAAGTGAGATTCTGTGGTTTAGCTTTGCACGGATACATGACAAAATTTCACAAAATTGTCTCAACACACAATTAACACTCACAAACACCATAGAAACAACCAAATGGGTAAAAATTGGTTTGTAATTTCTACAGAGACAGGCACAATCACAGAAAGGCATAAAAATGGTTTCGTCAAGGACGATGATTGAACCGAAAATCTGAATTTTCCAGAAAAGTAAGGAAGGAGATGAAATGAAGTATAAATCGACTAGTTTTGAAGTATCTACCAAAGGAAAGAGTGACTCACATGTCTTTGACAGCAAAAGTGAGGCCACTCAACGGAAAGTCAGATGATGAAGAGTGAGGCCGCAGAAGGAATTTTTCCGTGAAGGCTCCATAATCTGAGTCAACAGCCATATCTGCCACTGCACTCACAGTCTCGGAAGGTCTTGGTTACCGCATCAGCTGAGCCTAGTTGCCAAATCATCTTTTCAAGTTGACACTTATTTTTGGTCCGTAAACTTTTCTTTTTTTCAAACTTTCTTATCATCTTTTGTGACTTTTCAACATCTGCTTTGCTGTTTGTTTTGAGGGATCTTATATTCTTATATTGTTTGATAAGGATCAAGTATAATTTTAATTTCATCTCTATTATATAAACGTAATGTTATCATACTACGATTTTATCTGTGTGCTTCTCTTTTTTAGCTGCAATTTCTAGGCCTGCGGGGAAATCTATTAAGCTTTTATGGTTGGTAAGTTTTTTTTTTGGTAAAATAAAAGCTTCATTAAAAAAGTCGAATAGAAATATTTACATCTTTAACTAGAATGTTAAATAATTAAGGGGACTTAATGTCTTCCCATCCCAAAAATCTTAAGAGGGGCATAAGAAAAATACGTAATTATACCGTCAAAGAAAACTCAATCACCAAAAATCTTTAGAGGGACATAAGTCCATACATAAAAATTAAAGGCTCAAAAGAAACCCTAAATCTAAAAATTGTATAACTTATATCACTTCAAATACTGCCACATCGAGCCACTCAAACCGCTGCACACTTGTAAACAGATCACCACCATATATAAATGAAAATAGTAAAGATGATACTAAAGAAAACATCGGAAAATGGGGTGAGAAAGCCACCGCACAAGAAGCGTTCTCGTAATCAATTCAATGAGTGTAGAAAATACTTTGAAAGTAACTTCGGAGGTAGAAGAAGATTATGGGTTGAGAGGCGGAGATTCGTGATGGAAATTCCAAAGGGGGAGTAACATCAAGAGCCACCAAAAAAGGTTGAGAAAGGAATTGAGGCTTTTGATTTAGGGTTTTCAATTTGGGATTCCAAATTAAGGGTATCAATTATGAAGTTACACAATTGCCCATTACTAAATTATTGTATTTTAATCCACGCCACATAAATTTTTTCACGCCAAATGGAATGTCTACGACGAAAATGGAGTTGAGTAGTTCAATTCGACCATTTGATGCTGATAAGTGAAGCAATAACGAGTATAGGGTGCAAAATGTGACTGATGTGCAAGTTGATGGTGCATTTAAACTAAAATAACTTATAACTAAATACAATTTTTTTTTCTCAATTGCAATGCTAAAACAAATCCAATTCCTTTTGCTCAATTGATAATTAAAAAAAATATCACATCTTATTGATTATTTTTATCAAATCCGTTTGTATTGAAACTTATTATCAAATTGCATTTGCATTAAAACTAACGAGATAATGAAGATTCGATTCAATTACGTGAAAAAAAGAAGTTATATAGAATTAATTGTTACACGATGAGATGCATCATACATTTTTCCCTAGTCGAGCCAAAGCCAAAACATATTTAGGAGGAAACAAACAAAGCAAAACATTTTTATTTCTTTTTTCCTTTTTTTTTCTTGGGTAAATAAAAATTTATAAAACCGGCGGCCTAGGAATCAAGGGGAAACTTGTCCAAAAAAAAAACAAAGGAATCAAGGGGAAACAAAGCCGCCGGCAGAACAAACTCAACCAGGAGACGGCAAAAGCAAACAACCCACGCGGGGAACAAAGCTACACAATGAGTTAAGAATTTTAATAATTAAGAATTTTATATCAAGGACATTTCCAAAAGCCACTATAGTGTTTGAATTAGAGGCTTTAAAATTAACTGTACATAATCAGTTTTTAATTAAGTTAATAATAAAATGAAAAATAAATTAAGTAGCATTTCTGCAAAACTAAAAAAATATGGCAATTACGCTTTAACTAGAAACTATAAATAGAAGAGGCAAAAGTCACGTAGCAATTGCACAATTTTTCGGTAATTTATGATCCTACAGTGATAAACATCGTCCAAGTCAAGGAAGGCCGTATCTGCAAAACAAACCTCCAAACACTAGTAGAATACTTGCACTCAAAGAAAAGATGAAGGCGAGCCTCGTTCTTTTTTGACCCAGCAACAAAGCAGGTTGTTCTGCCCTCCCAAAGCCACAGATTCTTTCCAAGGTTGCTAGTTTTATTTTAGCAGCAAGCTAAAGCACGCTGCTCAAGCTTAGGTGGATTTCATAAAACAATATCACAATCTAAATAAATATGCATTAAATTCAATATAGAAAAGCAAATATAATTAGTATTTCACAAGAAAAACAAGTTCGCTTTTACCGGATACGTCTCTTCAATTGGTTCTGAAGCCTCATTTTACACATTTGCAAATCATTGAGTTGCAACCTCATTGTCTCCACTTCTTTTGTCATCAATTTAATTTCCTTCTGGGTATTGATCCAACCCTTCCCTAAATCTTTACCAACTTTTACCACTGCCTGAGTTCTTCGGTAAGTAGATCCAATTCCTGTCATTGACCTTGCCATGTTTACTTGCTCTACAAGGACAAAGCACGTAGTAATCTTCAGAGGCAACCGATCATTCCTCATTACATGCTCCCGGGCTTCTTGTGACAGTCTATGATACTCCAGGCATCCACAAAGATTCATCCTTTCTTCTACCGTTAAGCTGGGATGTGCCTGCAGTAAAAAAAAAAAAAAACAATAAGTTCTATGTCAAACCTGTAAGTAATTGCAGGTTTACAACAGTTTAAGGAAATGTAAATACCTTGAGGTACATGTCAATGACTCTATAGAGATTGTCATCACAAAAACGAGCGTCTTTAGGCAATGCTTCAACAAGCGATTGGAAAATTTTCACATTAAGATTGGCATCCCTTGCAACTAGAGTAAGATATCCATCAATCAGCCTTCCAACAGCAAACATCTTCGGCGTGGGACTTCCCAAAACTAAGGAAACATAAGACCCCACAACTCTTATAACAAGACCAACATCATGGACGCTGTCTTTACTTCCATAGTTCTTAACCAAGAGATCTGGGGCGTGACATTGATCCAGCATGAAAGCCACTCTTCTTTCCAGTATGTCCATCAACTCGGAGTTTATTTTTGCCATGTACCTCAGCTTGAGAAGATGAAGCATGAAATTGCAAGTGACCGAATTCTCCTCTGTTGGCAGTACCTTAACCAAGCACTCTGTTGTAACTCTTAGAAAATCTCGATTCATGTACTTGGGGGTCATTTTTTCGAGTCCAGATGTGAGTCGTGAATGCCATTGGGAAGTCCAATGAGCAATACATGATCCTACAATATCTGCTCGCATCCCTTTGCATTTCAGGGCTTGAATCACTTCAATAAAGTGATCAATTCGCAGAAAGGATACATCTTCAAACCACCAATTGTCAACAGCAGCATTTTCAAGCTTTGAGTTCCCTGCATTAACGTTGAAGCAATCTATCTCATCATCTTCAGAACTATATGCTTTAAGGTTATTGCAGGCCTTCCAAGCAATGGCTTCCGTGCTTCGTTTTGTGATTTTAAACTCATTGGCCCACGAAGAAATGGATTCACAACTTTTCAAAATCCGAAATGTGTCTTTCCATGATGAAAATATCAAGAAACTCAAAAAAACCTCAGTTTTTGACATAAGATTTCCTTCTTCAAAATCATCACTCATTTCCAAGAAATTTGCGGCAGAATATAGTGAAGCAATGTTGTCAGCTGTTAGATCAACCTTCCAACCGTAACAGAACTTAACTACTAATTCAAAAACTTTGGTTCCACCTGGAAGATTGTCTACGCAGATTTTTTGTCCGGGATCTCTCTCTCCCTTACTTCTCTGGAACACTAGTCTGTTCATGTATCCACTTTTCATCACCACAGGAAGCTGAGGACCAAAAACACCATGAAAATTTTAACAAACAATTTGAACTCGACATCTCGTTTTGAATCCTAATATTTTGATGGACACTCCAAGAAAAGTTTCAATTTGGTCACATATAAACTAGGTAACATATCTTAGAAATAGATTCATTCTCATTCTTTCTGCATTTAAAAGTGCGTTTCAGCAAAGTAACATACCTTGTGCAAGTGAAAGCTTGAATCTCCAACTTGTATGACCAAATTAGTTGCCACTTTCGTCCGAACAAACCTGCAAGCAAATATTGAATTTGAAGTTTCCATTAAACCACGAAGACATCTTGGCATACAAGTAGAGAGAGACAGAGAATAAAGTGAAAGAGGCACCAGTTCTGATTCATTCTGTCTATATTTTCAGCTACCATGGTGGGATTGGGTGAAGAAATGACACATTTGTTTCGCTTCCGCCCAGAAACCGAAAAAGGAGCTACATATTCTGTATCGACCTTCTTCATACCTGTGGTAGGCTTGTCAAGCCCTGGGAAGGCAAAACCATGCATGTTTTGAGGAATTATTGTTGCTAAACATCTCTGAACACTGGCCTCTTATGAAGCTCATAAACAAGCTGAACTTGGGAAGTTTTAGGGTCTGAAGTAGCTGTGCCATTTATGAGGGTTAGTTGCCCTTTACCATCGCCTGTCAATTTAAGCGTAGGTGTCTTTATGGAGTCTGTGGACTAATTGAAGCCAACACCTCCATGATAATATGTCCTTCAATCTCATCCACCAGAAGAAGAACCTTGGTGCACATTTTCTCTATCAGCATCAGCTTAAACAATCGGCGCCATTTTCACCCGAGTCCATCTGTCATGAAGCCAGCCCTCTCCTCCATGATGAGTTTTTCTGTTACTGCCTTACTCAGTTGGTAACAAAAGAAGAAGAGGAATTCAACTGAAGAATACCATTGGCCAGCAAAAGACAAATCATCAAGCTGCAAAGTCTTTAGATATAAATTAAGAGTGGTCCATCTCAAACAGCTTAATCCAATGGAGCCCTAAAATTGAGTGGTCAAGGGCCATTGGAAACTCTCTAACTCAACCTCAAATTAATTAATGCTCATGCACTATCCTATTTTAATGGTGCATGAATCTTCCAAAACCAAAAACTCTTTAAAAATTTTATTTTGGGTAAGGAAACTTTGAAATTCCATTACCCTATTGTTCAGCTATTCAGTTCCATTACCTTCTTGGTAGCAAAACTAGACATCATGAGAGATTCCAATGTCAGAAAAAAGTATCAAGTCCAAAACTCTACAACCCAAAGTGACCATTACATTCGACAAGAATTAGTTATTGGGTTGGGAGGAAAATGAGTCATGGCCCAAAGAAACTGTAACTCTAAAAAACTCTTAAAAAACACAACGTTTTTTCTTCTTTCATACTGTATAAAACCCCACATAAGAATTTTCATCCAAACGGTCACATTTTGTTCATCTTGTTGAAAGCGGAGAGCAGGGCGGAGTACAAAAATGCTGCCGATTCTTCGCTCCCAAACTCAACCGGTCCCAGAGCAATCTCTTTACTTCTTCGACCCAATTGTTAAAACGAAGACTTCGCTTCAGAGCACCATCTTTCGACCAAGATGGCCCATTTTTGGCGTTTCACTTTCACTCTGTCAGCGAACCCAGACCCAAAAATCAATTGTATGTGCCAGGAAGAACAAAAGACGAAATGGGTCTCAAAGGCTTTCAAGATTGTTGCTCCAACTAATGCCCGTCATCGCATCGAACCTCAAGATTTTGCCTCAACCGCTTGATCTGATTATTGAAGAATTCTTCGGCGGAGATGGCAATGGAGGGGGTTTGGGGATCTGGAAAGGTTTTGGAGGAGGAGGCTCTGATGGGTTCAGAAGTAAACCAAAGAGAAAGTGGTTAATATTGTTTCTTTTATATGGGATTTTGGCGATATGTGGGTTGGGCTTCTTGCTTGGAAGAGATTTGGAAAGCAATGTGCTTTTCGGCGGCTTGAGTTTTGGTCTTTCTGGGATTACTATGGTTCAGTGGTGGGAGAAAATAGCCATTTTTGGCATTTTTACAGCCTTTTTTGGGGGTGTCTTGGTGGGTATGGGGTTTAAGAGAGAGCACTTACAGAAATTGGGTTTGAGGCTTAGGGCTTGCTATCCAACAATGGAGACTGTAACATGGAGAGGAGGAAGACGAAGAGGTGGAAGAAGAGCATTCTAAAAGAGATGGAGAAAGAGAAAGCACAGTTTTTTTCATTGCAATTTTGTTTTTCCTCAAAGACAAAGAAATATCATATGTAACCAAAAATACATTGACATCTGATTCTTTGTTTCTTTATTCATTTTTTATCTTTTCAATTGTGCCAAATGATATTTGCTTTTGCTATGTTGCCATTTTCATTCACATTTTCTTTCCTATAGAAGCTTAGTGTTTGCCATTCAGAGTCTAAAGATAGCTTTTTTTCATCAACCATCAGGTTCTTGCATTTGAATCATGAGGAAAAACCACAAAGCAATACTCTCATCCTTGGAAAAATGCAAAACGAGGAACCAATTGAAGCACCTACATGGGCTGATGATCACTAGCACGGTTGTTAAGAACACAATCCCATTAAGTAGACTGATTGATTTTTTTGCAAATTCTGAGGCCAGAGACCTCAGCTATGCTAGGTCAGTTTTTTGCCAAATTGATCAGCCTAGTATCTACATCTGGAACTGTAAAACCGTGTACACTAATCCCTATAGATTGCTAAACTTGTATAGCTGTAGACACTAGACATCTGGACCTGTAGAATTAAGACAGACATGCACACACTAGATTCACACATCTGTCCTAGGTAGTTAATAGCAGTTAAGATAAGTTTAAGACAGAAATAACTGTCTAACCTTATCTGTTGTAAACATCTATAAATATAGCCGTAGGCTATGTGAATAATACAAGGAAAATTTACCATTTCTACATGGTATCAGAGCCTCACGGCTAATCCCCTCAATTCTGATCCTCCCTCCTCTCCCACCATGGCTAGTGATTCCTGTGCCTCTCCCTCAATCTCCCCGAATCATGTTTCAACCCTAGTCTCTATCAAACTCACAGAATCCAACTATCTTCTCTGGGAAAGCCAGATCAAACCCTTTCTAATCGGACACAACTACTGGAGGTTCATTGATGGAACTCACTCCCCTCCCTCTCCAACCCTCCAACCATCGGCCACCACTGAATCCTCTCCCCAATCTGATGCCTCATCCTCTGCTCTCACTAACTCTGGACTCCTTCTGCCTAATCCTGCGTACCAACAGTGGTACCAGATTGACCAAACCCTCATCAGCATGCTTCGAGCCACACTGACAGAACCAGTCCTGTCCCAAGTTGTTGGCTTAAACACTTCCCGTGAAATCTGGGAATGCCTTCGCCAGAATTTCTCTCAACAGTCACTAGCAAATGCCACTAACCTCCGATTCCAACTCATGTCTCTCACAAAAGGCTCCCTCTCCATCTCTGAATATCTCTCTCAAGCCAAAACACTTGCAGACTCTCTTGCTGCAATAAATGAACCCTTCTCTTCCCGTGACTTAGTCACGGCTGTCTTGCGTGGTCTTGGCCCAGAATACAGCATGCTTGTGACAGCCATGCTTAACTTCCCTCCCCTCCCTCCCTTCAATGATCTTAGAGCCCGTCTACTGTCTTTTGAGGCACAGCAAGCCTCCACCCTACACTCTGCCTCTGTCCACCCACCCACAGCCTTATACACGGCCTCACAGCACTATGCTCCTTCCCGTGGCCGCTCTGCTTTTCAGAGAGGACCCAGACCAGGCCGTGGCTCCCGGTTTCCAAACCGCCGTGGAAACCACCGCTACTCCTCCCCCAATCCTTCCCCCGGTGTACTAGGCTCCTCCCCCTCTCCCATCAACCGCCCCACTGGCCCCCAATGTTGGTCCTGCAACCGTTTCGGCCATCTTGCTGCTCACTGCCCCAATCTGTCCCAGTCCACAGACCACAATTTGTCCCAGGCCTTCGCAGGTCTACATCTAGCAAACGTATCAGACCCAAATTGGTACCCGGACACTGGTGCTACTCACCACGTCACCATGAACCCTCCCTGCACCTCTCAGCCTTCCCCATCCACTCCGGATCAGGTCATGATTGGCAATGGTGACACACTCCCCATCCAGCAAACTGGTACAGTCCAATTCTCCTCTGGTCCCTTTCATTTTAATCTATCTAATGTTCTCTATGTTCCCTCTATACAAAAGAATCTTCTCTCTGTCTCTCAGTTCACTCAAGATCACAAAGTCAAAATCACTTTCCTCCCCCACCAATTTCTTATCCAGGATCTCCACACTAATCAAGTTTTGTTTCAGGGCCCCTGTAAAGATGGCCTTTACAGGATATCACCACAACAAGTCCCACCCCAGGTCTTCCTCACTCATGCTGCTCCCTCTCTTTGGCACCAGCGCCTTGGACACCCTTCATCCAAAGTGCTTCGCATGGTGACAACCAAGAATAACCTATGTTCCCCTGTACCTTTCAATTCTGTACCCTTTTGTAATCAATGTGCTCTAAATAAAAGCACCAGACTTTCCTTTTCCTCTGTTGTACATCAATCAATAAAACCGTTTGATTTAATACATTCTGATGTGTGGATGTCTCCTGTCATTTCTGTCTCTGGTTTTCGCTACTATGTCCTATTCACTGATGACTACACTAGATTCACTTGGATATTTCCCCTACGCAACAAATCTGAAGTTTTCAACCATTTCACTAAATTCTACTCATATGTTCAGACTCAATTCCGCACCAACATCACTCAGTTTCAAAGTGATGGAGGCACTGAATACACCAACCACCAGTTCCAAGCCTTTTGCTCCCTTCATGGCATTCACCATCGCTTTTCCTGCCCCCACACCCCTCAACAAAATGGGTTAGCTGAGCGTAAAGACCGTCACATCTCAGAAATGGGGAGAACACTCCTCCATACAGCCGGCCTTCCTTATTCCTACTGGGCAGATGCCCTTACAACTGCAGTTTTTCTCATCAACCTCCTTCCCACACCTACCCTCAACTGGACATCACCATACACCAAACTATATGCCCGTCCACCTCCATACCACATTCTAAAAACCTTTGGCTGCTTCTGCTTCCCCTTCCTTGGTGCGTACACCAAACACAAACTCCAAAGTCCCAGCCTACCCTGTGTTTTTCTAGGCTACAGCCCCCATCATGCTGGATACCGTTGCCTTCATGTCAAAACAGGTCGAGTCTACATCTCCCGTCATGTGGTGTTCAATGAACTTGACTTCCCGTTCCCGAAGTCCTCCACACCTCCCCCTCCTCTTTCCTTCACCCCTCTAGTCTCCATCCCACTTTCTCATCCTTCTCCGGTCCCACCAACACGGTCTCCCACTACTAATTCCCGACAGACCTCCCCACCCTTCTCACCACCAGCAAACTCTTCTCACGACTTGTCATCCTCCACCACCCCTCCTCCCCCTCCCGGTCTAAACTCCCAACACTCCCACCCTTCCCGACCACCCAATACTCATCCTATGACTACTCGCAGCAAGGCTGGAATTTCCAAGTCCAGAAATCTCCTCTTCACCTCCCGATATCCCCTGCCCCAGGCCTACACCACTACCAAACTTGCAACAGCCGAACCCACCACCTACACCCAAGCCTCCAAATCTGCTGCATGGACAGATGCAATGAAAACAGAATATGATGCACTGATGAAGCAGCAAACTTGGTCCCTGGTTCCCCTCCCCCCTCATGCCAATGCAGTAGGCTGCAAGTGGGTTTTTCGACTCAAACAACGTGCTGATGGCTCTGTCGAACGCCACAAAGCCAGACTTGTTGCCAAAGGCTTCCATCAGCAAGAAGGCCTAGACTACTATGAAACATTCAGTCCGGTAGTAAAACCAACCACAATCCGTGTGGTCCTATCCATTGCTGTTTCCCTTGGCTGGCCCCTCCGTCAACTCGATGTCACCAATGCCTTCCTCCATGGCCATTTAAATGAAGAGGTCTACATGGTTCAGCCCCCTGGCTTCACTGATCCTAACCACCCTCACCATGTGTGCCGGCTACATAAAGCACTCTACGGCCTCAAACAGGCCCCTCGGGCTTGGTTTGCCCGTTTCAGCAGTTTTCTTCTACAATATGGCTTTCACCAGAGCAGGGCAGACCCTTCTATGTTTGTTCTTCATCGCCCACCATGTGTCCTCTACCTCCTATTGTATGTGGACGACATCATCCTAACCGGCAACTCACCAAAGGCCCTGTCCACCTTTATGACTTCCCTAGCAAAAGCCTTCGACATAAAAGACCTGGGCTCACTCCACTACTTCCTGGGTATTGAAGCTCGACCCACCACAACTGGCCTAACCCTCACCCAAGACAAATATACTGTTGGACTTCTCCACCGCAGCGGCCTCGCTGATTGCAGACCTGCCCCTACCCCTGTAGCCTCCAAACACGTCCTTTCTGCCACTATTGGATAGCCCCTAACAGGCCCCTCAACCTATCGACAACTGGTTGGCACCCTCCTCTACTTAACCCTCACACGGCCGGACATTTCCTATGATGTACAGAATGTTGCCCAGTTCATGAGCAAGCCAACCGATGCCCACCTCACTGCTGTAAAGCGCATCATCAGATACCTCAAAGGCACCTTAGGCACAGGTCTTCATATTCAGCGCTGCAGATTTCCCCTCACCCTCCAAGCATACTCAGATGCCGATTGGGCAGGATGCCCTGACACCCGCCGCTCAGTCAGTGGGTTCTGCGTGTTCCTAGGTTCCAACCTCATATCCTGGTGTGCCAAGAAACAGAAAACTGTTTCTCGTTCCAGTTCAGAGGCTGAATACCGGGCCCTAGCCTATACTTGTGCCGACACGATCTGGATCCTAAGCCTTCTACAAGACCTGCAAATTCTACCCCAGTTGCCCCTGCTTCTCTACTGCGACAACATGAGTACTGCCCACATGACAGCAAACCCGGTCTTCCATGCTCGTACCAAGCACATTGCCATTGACTACCACTTCCTACGTGAAAGAGTTGCCGCTGGCACCCACCGTGTTCTCTTTGTCCCTTCAGCAAATCAACTAGCTGACCTCTTCACAAAGGGACTCCCTATTTCCCGTCACCAACAACTTGCGTCCAAACTTGTCACCCCAAGGGTGCCTAGTTTGCGGGGGGATGTAAAACCGTGTACACTAATCCCTATAGATTGCTAAACTTGTATAGCTGTAGACACTAGACATCTGGACCTGTAGAATTAAGACAGACATGCACACACTAGATTCACACATCTGTCCTAGGTAGTTAATAGCAGTTAAGATAAGTTTAAGACAGAAATAACTGTCTAACCTTATCTGTTGTAAACATCTATAAATATAGCCGTAGGCTATGTGAATAATACAAGGAAAATTTACCATTTCTACAGGAACTCACTGATCAGAGGTTACTGCAATAGTGAGAACCCAGTTGAGTCTTTGATCATGTACAGAGAAATGCTGCAAAAGGGTTATTTGCCTGACAATTTTACCTTCCCATTTGTTCTTAAAGTGTGTTCGATAATCAACGATTATCATTATGGAAAATGTGTTCATAGCTGCGTTGTGAAAACTGGGTTTGAGTTGAACATGTACCTCAACCTGTTTGCTCGGTATGTATGCTTCTTGCGCAGATATGAGATCAGGACGCAAAGTGTTTGATAAAATTCCTAAGCGGAACGTAGTTGCTTGGACCAGTTTGATTTCCGGGTTTGTTGTGAACAATCAGCCCAAAGAAGCTATAAATGTGTTCAAGGATATGGAACTTCACAATGTACCGCCTAATGAGTTCACCGTGGTGCATGTTATAGTTGCTTGTGCTCGAAGTAGGGATATTGATACTGGAAAGATGGTTCACAGTCGTATTCGCCAATTCGGGTTTGATCCATTTGCGCCAACTTCTAATTTTAATGTAGTTCTTGCAACTGCCATAATAGATATGTATGCAAAATGCAGGAGCTTGAGAACCGCAAGGGATCTGTTCGACAAAATGCCTGAGAGAAACTTGGTTACCTAGAATTCCATGATCAGTGCTTATAACCAGTATGGTAAGGCTGAGGAAGCCATTGGTCTCTTTTCTATTCTGCAGAATTCCTGGTTTCTTCCGGATCAAGCTACCTTCGTGGGTGTAATCGGCGCTTGTGCCCAACTGGGGGCTTTGGCATTGGGACAAAACCTCCACTCATATGTATCGAAAACCAAATTGGCAAAAGATACAGCCATTGGGACTGCTTTATTAGACATGTATGCCAAAATTGGAGATTTAGAAAGTGCTCAAACAATTTTTGACAATCTGCAGAACAAAGATGTGAAGTCATGGACAAGCATGATTACAGGTTTAGCCATGCACGGACACGGTTTCGAAGCCCTAAATACTTTCGGAAAAATGCAAGAGGAAGCAAATGTTTCCCCAGACCACATCACTTACATTGGGGTCCTAAGTGCTTGCAGACATGTTGGTCTTGTGGAGGAGGGTCAGAGGCATTTTGCCTCAATGGCAAGTCTTTACGGCATAAAACCAAGTGAAGAGCATTATTGCTGCATGGTTGATCTTCTGAGTCGAGCAGGCCGGTTCGAAGAGGCCGTGAGGATGCTGGATAAAATGCCATCTCAAACCCATGTCGCCGCATGGGGAGCTCTCTTGAATGGCTGTGAGATACACGAGAATGTCGATTTGGCTAACCAAGTTAGAAGATGCATAACGAAGTTGGAACCTCAGGGGAGTGGAGTTCATGTTATTCTGTCGAATATATATGCAAGGGCAGGTCGATGGCAGGAAGTGAGATTGGCTAGAGAATTCATGAAAGATAGAATGATAGCCAAAAATCTTGGTTATAGCTCAGTCGAATCGAAGTTGCCTAGTTCTCAGGTATAATGTATGAAAAATTGATACCCTGATTCATTTCCAAATGAGTTATTTATATAAACACCCCTTGAAAATTTGTGTGTTCTGAAATTATTTGTGTTTCCACAAACACCCTCTCAAATTTTAGACCTAATCCAAACCCCCTCTTTATGTTCCAAAAATATTATACATAACTATAAAATAGGAAGAAAAAAAAAATCAAAAAAAATATAAGTTATGTCGATATTGAAATTTCCTTACGATTATTTGAATATATTATCATTCCAATTGTAAAAATATGACTGTAAAAAGTTAATTTTGTTAATTTTTAAATTAATGTTAGATATTAATTTTTATTTACTTCGAATTGATGTGTAATATTTTTAGACCCAACCGTATAAAATCTAAAATTTAAGAGGATGTTTGTAAAAACATAAAAAATCTCGGGAGATATTTGTGTAAATAATCCTTTCTAAATTGGTGGCACTTGGCCCTGAATTTGTCAATCTTGAATTCAGAAATGCTTATTCTCATCTATCAAAGGTTTCCATGGGAACAGAGCAAATGATCTTATAGATGAAAAAAATGTAACAAAATCACTGCAATAGAAAGCAAATAAAGTTTTCAAGGCATTGCTCAATCATAAAACCATCCAAAGAAGAAGAATTCTTTCATTCTTTTATCTCTTATCATAAATTGGTGCATGTTCCGATACAAAAAGGAAACTAATCTGGTAATTTTTCACTGATGCGAATTTTTTTCTGAAACATCTACATTCTCAGATGTCCAAATCTGGTCATCTATCACCGATTTGATTTTCAAACATCTGCACTCTCAGGTATCCAATTCTGGTAATCTATCACTGATGCGATTTTGAAACTTCTGCATTCTGAGATGAGCAATTTTCTGGTTATCAAACATCTGCAGTATGAGATGTCTGAATTTTCTAGTAACGTCTATACTTTGGGATGTCCATCGTCCTCATCTTCAGCATCACCTTCAGCTGCGTCTGGAAAATTCATGACTTGAAAACAGAAACAAATATTAGTGCATTTTAGTATGGATAATTTTGATTTAGGGATGCAGCTATGGGCACTACTTAGTAAAAGGCATCATAGTCATAAACCTACAACGATATGCGAAATAAACAAAACCTAAAATTCCTCATAATTGAGATGCAAGTTTCCCCTATCTTGACTCATCTGTCTATATAACATGAAAGAGATGCAAATTCTGCATGTACTTTGACTTCTTGTAAAAAACAATTCACCGAGCGACTATCTATTAACGATGAATCACATTATCCAGATCTAATTTGCTTCATATAATTTATATCAAGGGATATTTGTATAAGATATATTTTGCTCACTATAGGTCCAAAATACACAAAAAGATAAAACATCTCAACATATATGTAACACCACAGTTAGATATTAAGAGGGGGTTTACTCACAATAAATACAGCTTCAGACTTCCCTTAGATACATGCCATTGTTTGATCAGAAAGATGCATTGTCCATTTACAAGAATACTCATCTCTTAGATCAAACCAAAATAAGCATTCAACATCACTCAACTCTGACTATCATAAACAATATGAAATTGGCCACATTATTGTTTATCATAAACAATATCATAAACAATATATAAACACACTCACACATATACTTTTCTTTTTTATTTCGGGGGAGGGGGGGGAGGCACGAATTGATGGCACACACAATTTTTAAACCATTAGATTTAACTATTGCAACAATTGAGATTATAGTGATGAATTTAGAAAATACAATATACTGAAAATCGCTTCTCTCTCCTGTCCTAACAATTTGGAAAATAACTTTCTTTTCCCTTAGAAACCAGCAAACATTGATCATGGCACATACGGCATACCATAGTTGCAGGTGGACATCGTTTATTGGGATCGTATTGAATATCTTGCTTATCATGAATGACATATCATACTTGTAAAGATGCTACAGTTGGTTGGTATATTATATGGAGTTGTAGGCTTGTAGGTGGGCGTTATAGCATAGTTAACAAGAAAAGATACTCATCTTATTGTTGGATAACATGCATGATTTTGATGAAACTTATGAATATATATTTTCAAATCATTGTCAGTTTTTTGACAAAATGAAAAAGAATAAGAAAAATATATATCCATACTTCAGACAGAGCAAAAATAAAAGTTATCTTCTTCGACTTCGGATAGAGATGAAGGCCATATTAATTTAGGGTGATCGAAAGAGTTATCTTGGTGTTATAACTCTTGATTTTCATTTTTTTGATTTTTATAAATAGAGGAGAGAGAAAAAAAATTAGGGAAAGAAATTTATTTTTCTGAATTGAAGAAGAGAGAGGAGATATTTTATTTATGTATTTTCTAAACAAATTAATAGCCACATTAATATAATCTCAACGGTTGACAATGGTTCAATCTAATGGTTTAAATTTTTTATCAAAGGATAATACATATATATATATATATATATATATGCAATCTATTGGCACTCCACAAATACACATCATGCACTCCTTCCTAGTGAAAATAAAAAAAGAGGGAGGATTGCAGGATAACTTTTCTGAAGTGCTAATTACCTATAATACTTACAAAATAGATCAAAGTTTTCTTGTTGCACTAAGCCCATGTGTTACATATCACCTTTTACTTTTTAATTCCATACCATAACAGTGACAGATAAATTTAGACATCTATTAAATATTTTGTAAAGCAATAACAATATCCTTTAACAAATCAAGCAACTAGCTTATTATGTTTATAGCATTCAAAATTTACTAATTTGGGAAGAAAACAACTAAATTCATTAGCAGAGAAGACTCTGAGTAGTAATACCTCTACGAGTTATGGAGATTCAGCTGGCAAGCAAACTTCCAGACCCCACTTCCTGACCCCATGATTGCTTCAATGTTTACCTGTGTATCTCCATTATTCAAGTTTCAGTTTTCGCATAAGGCAGGCCAATAAAAAGCGGGAAATTTTTTAGCAGAATGACTTCTAAAATTGAAGAATTCAGAATACGGAGCTTGACACAAAGTCCAATACCAAACATACTGTTCCAATATTCATGTCACTTACAAAAATTACAGATCTATACAATTAAATCATAAAAGACATGCTAGCGAAAAGAACATTAAAGTAATTCAAACGCTGGAATTCATTAAATTTCAGATAAGACGGTGCATACCATTGGTGATCCAAAGACAATAAGAAGACTTCAATTCAAGGAGTGAGACACTTCTGTCTTTGTCATATGACATAATGAATGCATAAATTAAGTGATGGAGTAGTAAAGAAGAACATGTAAGTCCTATCTTGCACCCAGTAATGTCTTTGGAGTTCATCCTGGATTTTACTCTGATTTGAGAGTCCAAGAGTAAAAACTGAAAAAAAATAAAAGGACTTGATGATAAATGAACTGAACTAAACTAAAGCAACCCTTGATTCCCTCGTTGCCCAGAAAATCTTCATCCCCTTAGCATCTGTGAACTTCTTTAGAAATCACAATCAGAAGTTCACAGATGCTTAGTGTAGCAGGTAAGCGGAAGTATAGTGCAGGATTCTCTGTGATAGATGCCACAAATTCTTGTTAAGAGGCAGTAGAAAAATTCAAATGAGATTGAACCCACAAATTGAAGATGACACTAAGGTTTGAAGATCTTATCCTTCACATCAATCTCTGTGTTCTCAATTCGGGTTTCAAAGTTCAAACCTGCAGTTTGGAGTTTCGATCAGCAAGCTGTTAGTTATGCCCACAACTTAAACACCATTAGGAATATCAGCCCCGCCCACCCTAGAAAAAATAAAATACATGGAATACTATAAACTCATAATATATATAACTGTAAATCCATAAAAGACCACTTTCCACAATAAGAACAAAGCTTAGCATCTGGAAAATTTCAAGAGAACTACCAGCTGTTTCACCATTAACTAATCTTGCTAGAGAGTTTTCAACGGAAACAAAATAGCTCATTATAGATGTTTCTAGAACAAAACCATTGTCCAACAGACCGCTTCTGATCCTAAACTGCGTCCATACTAGCATGCAAACAACACTTAACAAAGCCCTACATCAATCTTACTCAGGCTCAGCCAAGCATACTTCATATCACCATTTAGCTAGTATCCAAGGCTTCATTGCACATATTTCTAGTCGGCATCCTATGTCCTAACCATCTGGAGTCTTCTCCTTATTTATAGTTCCCCAAGCATAGTAATCTATGTTAATTTTTTCTTCACAATGGCCTCCAAGATCCCACCAGTCTCAAAAGAGGGAGTAATGTGTTGGCAATCAACAGGACCAGGAAGCTGGACCGAGACAGAGAAGTGACCTGGTGGGCACAGGTTTTGCGTTTGCATCTTAAAGACTTGGGAGTTCTTGCATACAGTATTCTCTCCAGTCGCAGTTACTCCTTTGATTAATACCTTTCCATCAGCGTAAATGTTACACATAAAATCTGCATTCACAAAGACAATTATCTAGCTCATTAAGCATGACCAATAATATCAAGACATGCTGATGAAGATTCAATTCCAATTCACAAGCAAACCAGTTTCCGTGAGGAAAAGATAAACCAATTATAAAAGCCTAAGAAGAAGGATAAACAACAACAAACAGACAATTCGCCAAGCAGGACTAATGTACAAAAAAACTGGGCTTTGCTTGATAACCACACTTTTACAAAGAACTATGCACTTAGCCTGATACCCCATAACGAGTCAATACAATTTTGAATCAATCAATACGATAAAGGATAAAGAATTCTTAGCTAGCGAGCAAGACTCCCTATACAATAGAAAATAATTTTTTATCTTAAACTAAAAAGACATTGAAAACTTAGGCAATGCCAATTAACTAGTAAAAAAATGACACAAGTTGATCATACTCACTCTCATCCCTTAAAACTCCTGGTAGAGAGACACGAAATAAGTATGAGTCTTTGTTCTCCCCAATATCAACTGATCCAATTATTGGTCCTGTCTGTCCCATTGCAGCAGCTCCAGTCACAACAATCCCTGATCTGTTGGTGTCCAAAATCTTCTGCATCTCTTCTCTTGTTGATTGAGAAGGTAGAAATACCATGGCTGACTTCAGCTTTTCTTGTGCATTAAAGTCTCTAGTTGTTGACGGAGGCGTTGTAGGCGGCCTGCTATTGATAGGTTTCACATCAAGAACAGGTTGTTGCTTTACTTGGTCTGGTTCATCAGTTTTACCTGTTGCTGCAAACCTGCAAGAAGACATCAAAGTTTATCACAACAGGCAAAGGGGGTAAAATAAAGTCCACCATAAGATGCTGTATTGGTCAGACTTGTGTAGCCACTTAGATGATAAACTATTAGTTATTAATGACATACAGACACATGCAACAAAATCATCAACTGTTAAACATCCAAATGGACTCCTAGTGTGCAAATATTTAGAGAATAAAAAAGACGATGTGATCAGGTGAAGTATATATTTAATTATTCAAAGAGATTAATTTTTCAGAAGAAATTCATATTTTGCTAATCACTCTCTAAAATAACGTGAGAAAGGCTTATTTACTACTCACTCTCCACATGAATGTGAGAAAGATTATTTGATAATTCTCGCTTAAAAGTGAGTTTCCTATTTAACTATTGACAGCTCACCAGTGTAACCACAGAAACATGCACTCAAACAGGGAAATTTAGGGTCCTAAGGCAAAGAATGAAAATGAGGCCCTCAATTTCCATTGGCATAAAAAAAGACCAAGCTTTTCTATTGCTAATGTAATAACATCCAAATAATCGTCTTGCCTACCTCTGAGCGTTTCAGATAGAAAACCACCTAATTGGCCATAAAATGATTTTCTTTATTAAACCACAATAGGTGGGATATATGCAAAGGAAACATCAGAAAATTACAACCCCATGCATCAGAACATAACCAGCACCTATAAATTCCCTAAAACCAATCCCTAACAAAAACCCCAATCATTATCCAAGTTCCAGAGGTGGCACTTACAGCACACGTCTTTTAAATAGAAAAAGAAAAGAAGGAAAAAAAAAACAATAGACTCCACATATATTCTTGGTGCTCTTGAAGAATAACTAACATAAGATTAACACATCTCCTTTAAAATACAGCATAGTGATACATAAAATCTATCACCAAAAAAAAAAGAAAAATCAAAAAGGAAAAAGCAAACAGGAGAGTAACATCAGAAAGAAATGGGAAGAAATCAAAGCGGAAGTAGAAATCGATGAAGAATCAACCTGAATGGCATTTTTGCAACAAGGGAGAACCAGAGAAACTCAGTGGAAGAAGAAAGATCTTTAGGCAATTAGGTATTCTGTTCTCATACATATATGTACATATGTAACTCAGATTGTGGTAAGGCTCTTTGTTTAGAATTTAATGAACATCCTTTTGAGGCCAAATGCAATAATATAACTTATAGGATTTGGGGCCTATTGAAAAACGAACTTGGGGGCCCGAGTTAGTGGGGGCCAGCCCGGACTTGATGAGTACATAATTTTATTTGGAATATTCCTTCTTTAGAAAAAAAAGTAATTAAAACATACACTTTTTAGATATGACATACGTATCTGCACTCATAGTTCAAATCAAAACTTGGCGAAGGAAGATGCATAAGGAACAAATTAGCATCACAATCCAGAACCCAAGCAATAACTAGAATGGCTCCATCTTACTTGAAATGTACTTAAAGGTACAAATGCACATATATCATGGAGGACCATACATAAAGAAGGATGCACGGATGCTTCTTTTTAAACTTAATTCTATCTTCCTCATGGCCTGTTCCTTTCTCCGTGTTCTAACACATAGAGACATGCTAGTATCACAACTGGTGTGACTTCCTATGTTTCCCTATTGGTGTTTATTTTTAAAATTTCCTTGTGGACCAACCAATAGCTTGCTTTTTACGTTTATTTTCACGAAGGACCAAAATTGTTGAGTTTTTTAAGATTCACTTGAAGACTTTCTATACTTAATGATTATTTGTAACTACATAACATAAAAGAAGGATGGAAACTTCCAAATATAGGGTTCCAGGTAATAGACTGAAAGTAATTATCCGATCAATAGACTAATCTATTTAGTACACAACGCCTACTTTCCGAACTGACAATTTTTGTCGAACTCTATTATGGATTTCTGACCACATTCTCCATAGAGCCCACTTTTGAAAGGAACTTCGCATCACTCCACTCCATGGCGGTAAAGGAAATACCTTCATTCAGCTTCGAGCGAGAAACCAATTGGCTCTCACTTCTGAAAATAAAACGGTTATTTCTTTCCAAAAATGGGAATTTTTTTCAAAACAACGCGGGAAATGCACATGGCGTGTCATTGTCATATTGCATGCCGTGTTGGAATTTTCATTAACAACTTCCTTAACTGAAGATCAAGACCCAAAGACACTATCCCATAAAATTCATTCTCACTTCTCAATGGATGATCTAAAATTAAAATCACATTTGAACTTCCACGATCCTAAACATTCCTTAATGATATGCTTTTCTACCCAAATAAACATAAGTTTCGAAGAACCAGTTTCAAAAATCTACCTGGCAAAGCAGACCTTACTCCTTATCATCAATTAGTCAATTTCAACTACAAAATTATCAAATTGGACACCACTTTTAATCAAACATATATCTTTCCGTATTCATTTTCTGCATATTTTCCACTCATACCAACAAGGGATACCAAAAAACACACAGCAGTATTAATTTCATGTACACCAGAGCTTCTTTCAAAAGGATTACAAAAATTCAAACATACTTATTGCCAATCATCAACACGCAAATTTATAAGTCCATTTACTATATAGCAGAAATAACCGACATTTCCATAGAGAGGCATAAATACCTACATAAACATACATGCAAAAGAAGATTCGACCCCAAAAACAATCTAAAATTAACATAAACCAGTTTTCCTAAATGAATTCAACTTCATATCAGTCAAATTCAAATATCCTATAAAGATACAGAGACATAGAAACATCTAGGTGAAAGGATATACGTTTGTATATACCTAGGCGGATGAGGCGGTGGAAAAGACATCGGAGAGTACGCGACGGTGTCGCAGCGGGGAGTTCCTCGGGCTTTGTGCCGTTTGGACTGAGAGTGAGAAATGCTTTTCTTGCCAAAAAAGAAAAAATAAGGGCATTATATAGGCGAGACTCGAAATGCTAGGGTAATCAGCTGCGAGGCGGATCACGGTAAAAATAAAATCATTTTTCTCCCAGACCGTACAAAAGAAATTATAAATTTGTCGTTTTCACCAAAATGAATAACAGGGCAAAATTTTGGTAAAAAAAAGAAAGTTACATGAGAAAGTTTCAGTTATCTAACTAACCTCATATGGAAAAATAACTCAAAAACGGATGAGAGAAAAAAAAAATTGAAATATTATGATCTTAGTTCATGTCTTGAATTAATTTAGATTCTCTATCCAATTATCTATTAATTCCTTTGATTTCTAAAAATGTATTATCCGAGTGCTGTTAATGTAAATTCGCTTTTGGTGTGATGTTGTATATCCATGCAATAATCTTCTGTTTAGGTTATTTTGACTTACAAAAATTGCAAAAAATCGTTCTTGAGGAAGCATGATGTAACCCAAAAAAGGATTAAAACCTTGTGAAAAAAAAAATTATTATTATTATTAGTATTATATTAGTTTATACCTTGAATGAATCAGATTCTATGTTACATTCTCTATTAATTTCTTCAATATCTAAAATTCTATTGGTTGAGGGATGTTACATGTGTCCTCTTCGAGCTTTTGATAATTCTCATAGAAATAATTTGGAATGGCTATAATATAACGCCGCACTAAATACATCATACTTTTTTAGCATAATATAATAAAAATTAATAAATATAAAAAATATCTTGTTATTTTTTAGTCGTTAGATATTGATTTAGAAGGATCTAAAGATCTGCATTTCATATCGCATTAAGTGCGGTGTGGTGTTGTAAAAATTTCGGAAATAATTCCTCCATGTTATTAAGCTTCAAACTTGAAAGAGCTTCCTTTATGGGTCTGTTGGACTTCGAGCCATTTAAACACGTTTTAAGTCCGTTTTGAGTCGTTCTAACATCGTTTAACTCGTTTTAAGTGAGATTTTCTATCTTTCTACTTTGAATTCAAATATTAACCTCATTGTCCAAATTATTTAAGTTTGGGACGAGTCTGAGCTTACACGGTTTGATACATCAGGTGATTTCGATTCCTTGGGCAATTTGTGAGTGGACTCCCTTTTCCTAAAAACTGATTTTTATATTATTTATGTTCACACGTTTTACGATGTTTACATATTTGATACTTGTTGAGCATGCATATCTTTGTTACCTATTATTTGTGGTAGATGATTGTGATGTATGATTTACTATGTTTATACGGTCATGTTAATATACTGTAATACGATATGGTGAGTATGCATAGTTGTATGTATCAAGTCACATATTGCATTGCATATGAGTCCACCGGGCATTTATGAGATAAAGATGTTTAGAACCCACTTAGGAGTCGGTAGTATCATGTACCCGTCTGTATGGCCTCAGACCAACCTCCACGTGATTGATCACCCGCGTCGCTCGTAATACTAGTTAAAAATGCGACAACTTGTTCCCCGAGCTTTAAGGGACCTGAGGTGACGGTGCAAAGTACCTAACTTTCACGTGATCGGGGTACCGAGCAAGGATACTCAATGTATGTTCCGAGTATGAGATTCGAGGCGACTCATGATCAATTATGATGTAGGTTGGTTTTGTGACATAGTTTTGGCTTTTGCATGGCTCATTGGATCATGTTATTTAATTATCATTAAATGTTCGATATTATACTTTTCATATTACGTGCAAGTATGTGATAACTATTTTGGGTCTTATACTAAAACGATGGGTTAAATGTTGTTTATTAAAAATGATTTTACACTGAAAAAACAACTGGACCACTCACCCTTGTGTTTTAAACCCCTCAGATTTCGGTGGCGCACACGTACTTCAAGAAATTTGGATGCTGCTCTAACGCTCACTCCCGGACGCGGAGTGAAACTGACGATACAACCAGGTATTAGCAGGTAAAGTCCCTGTGTATGATCATCACTTAATGTCGTTCATGCTCTAAGCTTCCATTGTCGAATGAAATGTGATCGGTTTTTACCGGTTAGGTTTCTTCCGACTCTTCAAAACGCGTCGCTTTAACTTACATGGATCACATCTAGATGTCGACTCGCACGCCTCGACCTGTGTGCCATAAAAGGACTTTCCGAATCGGAGTGTCAGTTTGGAGCAAATCAAGGCCCATGTTTGTTTTCATATGAACCAAACAGATTTGGTTACTGATCAAACGATGGCTTTTGTGCTTCCAAAAACCAAATGGTTTTTGCCAAATGTTCTATTTTATGAGCTTCTATCTGAGCTAAAAGAGACCATGAAATTCCAAATGAATCAACAGGAAATGGAGACCAACTTCCAGATTGTGTCTAAAACAAGGTAGAACGTATATCCGTCGCCAAAGGAAACATTTCCCTTTCAATCACACTATCCCTCTAATTCCTTGAACTTGGACAAAAATCTGACATCAACTTTCATTTTTACCTCAATATTATAGGCACCAAAGCATGGGCCTAAGGTTTGGGACATGCTGTGTAAGAAGAGAAGGGCACACAAGATTCAGAGCTTGTTATTGCATGCTGAAGCCAAGGAAACTTGAAAAAGGTCCCCTTTACAGGGTTCTAGAGTAATTTTTTATATGACCTTCAACCCCAACCAAATTTTTGACAAGCATCAACAGTGCACAAAAGCAGCGCATCACAAGAAAGGAACCCAAAATCACCAACAAACACTTGGTAAAACAGCCAAAAAGACATGTATACTAATCATAATCATCATTTTCTGCAATAAAATAGTTAAAAAGAATCAGTTCACAACCTGGATGATCACCAACCTCCAACCATAGGGTGTTACAGAGAAAAGTCTATGAGACAATAGATACTAGGTGTTAAGCACACAAGCTAAGAAATTGCAATATAATTACAAAAGCAGAAGTCTTCTTTAACACATTCAAATTACCAATTTGTTTCCTCAGCTTTAAGTCACATGCCTGTCGAAACAAATACAAAGGAACTTACACTTGTTCACTTTGATGTTGCTGCACCCACTAGTGGTCTGATGGTGACTGCGGCGGCTGCTGCTGGTCCAGTCCCTGCGGCCACATTGGCTGAGCCATGTAAGGGAGAGGCTGTTGAGCATACATAGATGGGTCCATCATAGGCTTACCCATAATCATCCCGGGAGCCCCAACCTGAGGTGTGTGCTGAGGTGGCATGTAGCAATATGGAAGTCCCTCAGCAGGCCCCCCAACAGAAACGGCCCCCCTTGGAATCGATGCAAGGACTTCATCCTTCAGGTCTTCTCTCGGCACAATGTCTACCAAGAAATCAAAGATATCGGTTCTTGTGATCGCAGCTGCAATGTCATTCTTCTGAAGTGTCCTTCGCTTGTTCTCCTCAGTGTGGTTCCAAGACCGCAATGTCAATTCCAATATGAACATTTCACATGCCCTAGCAAATATTACGGGTGCCTCAGCTGATATCATTCTCACATCCTCATCAGCCTTCATAATCTTCTTGATCCTTGCCAAGGGAAGGCTATGGTTCTTGAAATCAGTTACCTTGTCGATTTCTTGGTACTGATTTTGCCAAAAAGTTTGCAGCTGTTGCAGAAGTTGCTGCTGCTGCTGCTGGTGGATGTGCTGATAAGCAAGTTGGTGCTGGGCAAGCTGAGCTCCAGCAGATTGGCTAGTAGATTGCATAGTTCCCACAGTTGTGGCAACTGACCCAAGATTCTGGCTCCCAACCATTTGATTATGCTGATATGGGTTCGTGCCGTATGTCATTTGAGCTCCACTGCCTACCATCCCCATCGATTGGGATTGGTTATGCCCTTGTGGATCCATCCCAGTTGAAGTAGGAAACTGCGCACTGATTCAAATAACGAAAAAGACGTCTGCTTAGAAACTTACTAATTACTATAAGCTCCTCAAAGCGTGTTACTTTCACACACTGGACTGGCAAACGAAGATCAACCCATCATATGCAAATCAATACATCTTGTGCAATGTTGCACATGATAAATCTAATCAGTTGTCTTAAGATGAACAAAGATCGAAGATCCCTCATTTATTCAGTTCTGTCCATGGAATGTACACAAGAAGTCTTAAAATGCAAAACTCACAAATGAGGGGCCGAAATACTCTATTATAACTAAACGTCTTCAGGGAATCATCTAGATTTGCATCCCACCACCTGGGTACTAGTCAAAGTAAAATCCTTCTAACTCAAGACCATACTTTGCTTCTCTATGAATCATTGTAAACCCAGCTTAGCAATATGTTTAAGACAAAAGAAAAAAGGAGAATATTATTATTAAAAGAGCCATAACAAAACGATAATTGCTGCGCCAGCGACGCCAAAAGCTTAATACGATCATTACATCAACAAAAATTAGGAAAAACACAATCACAAGCATAGCTTATCACAAAAGCCAAATTCGATCTCTGGCAGATGAAAGTAAAACAAAACCCATATCCAAAATCGAAAATGTCACATGGGAAGAGAGCAAATATCACCAATTTCGCAATCTAAGACCAACCCGCCAAACACACACAGAAAGACATAAACGAACAGATGTAACCAGAGGGTGTGTGTGGGCGTGTGGGTTTCTCTGGTACCTTCTATCAAACAGGTGGTGGCTCTCTTCTACGCAAGATTGATTACTCACCTGAAAAAGAAAGAAAATTGTTCAAAAAACAGAGCTCAGAATCATCCACCTGGGCAATGTGAACAGAAAGACATTGGGGTCTGAAACTTTTCTTATTCTCTTCTGGGAAATTTTCGAAACAAAGAAAGATCTAGTTTTCTGGTAGATTCTTCTTGGGTTTGCAACCCAGGTTTCAAATTTTTTTTTTGCCGAAATTGTTAATGTTTCGCATAACAAACCTAAAAGAGAAGAACAAAAGCTGCGAGGGAGTGTTCGATTCTGACTTAAAAAATGTCAGAACAACCTTCAATTTTTATAGGAGTTTTCTCTGCCTGACGATTTTACCCTTAGTGGAAGTTGACATTTACTGTAGGGGGACGCCGGATTATGTTATGTGATGGTGCCTGTTGGCTGCGTGGTTTCACTTTACTTTTTTGAAAACTATGCTTGTCACCGGATCTATTGAAACTTTAGCTATGACTTTTTTTTTTTTTTTTTAATTTCCTCCCCAATAATGTGCTGTATGTTGGTTGGTAGTTGCAACCTTAATGTGTAACATGTCATATTTAGCTATGTAATGTTGATAATACAGTTATTATGGAAACTGAAAGTTAACGATATCTAAAAATTTGAAAAATATTAAAAAGCGAAAAAAAAAGTACATAGGGCCGGCCAAAAATAAATAAGTATATATTACCGGTCAATTTAATTCCTATAGTCGGATAGTTTTTTTTAGAGAATTTATGATATTGATTAATACGAAAAAAAATAAAAAATTATAAGGTGATTTTAGTGGTCTTATTAATCAAAATAATTCAATTTCATAAACTTTTATTATATGTAATGATATTTGGAGGAGAGGCATGAGATTTGGGATAAATCAAATAATGGTTAGCAGAATTTTAAAATAAATATACATCGTTCTTACGTAAATCAAATATAATTTCTCACTTATAAATTATAAATGAATATATAATTGACCGACTTTCAACATTTAATAGTTTCACATCCCAAATAAGTAGGGAATATTGGTTTGAAACTTAAAAAATTACCTAAAAAAACTTTTTTCAAATTAAAAAAAAATGACCTTAATGGCCTGCAAAGTGCAAACATAGCACATTATTTACTTTCATTCTTGGTCACCAATGACATGATGAAAAGAAATTTAAAAAGTAGATGTACCACGAAAGGGAAAAAGAAGAGAAAAAAACAGGTCTTTTATGCTCCCTTTTGAAGCCATGAAGTTGATACTTTCATCTTATTAAGTAAATTCTATGAAGCTTAGTCAACAAGGAAATCAATGGTCCCAATCAAACCAGTAAGAGGGTAATCAAAGCAGATTACCAAAGTTTTATGTCCCCTTAAACTTAAGTGTACATTTGCTTTGATCATGACCTTCATCTCATCTCATCTTATGGAGACATGGACCGATACTGATTCAGAACCCATCATCACATGCATGGGCCACTTTAGTTTTTACTTGAAACCCTAATTCATTACCATTCTAGTAAGAACTTTGGTAGCATCGGTCAAATACGTGATCCAAGTGAATACTATGGATGGTCCAATAGCAAAGCAACGATGATTTAGTTTTTGTGTTCGATTTCTTTTGAATTATTCTTATCTGAGTTGTTTTGAGGGAAGGATTCAGACACAATCAGCTCTCTAATCCCTTAATACTTTGTGTGTTCGTATACTGTCAGTTAACTTAATTAAAGGACATAAAGGTGATCCCACTATTGCTATTCAAAATTGTACTAGAAAGTTTCTTTATATCTACGATGAATTTTCTAATCAAAACATCATTGTAAATCCTCGTTTAAATTTACAATTAACTATCAATTTCGAGTTTATATACTCTCAATCAAACGCGTGATCAAGTGTTAATCAAAACTAGATTATGAGATCTCAGGTCCAACCTTCACCCATCAATGCCTTGGCTCATATGCTATTCCATTGTTGTGGTGGTACACTCATGGTCCAAAGCTGAAGATGCTATTCCTTTCCATGGATTTAATGGGTGGACAGGAGTATTGGTGGTACAGCAATGGTACAAGCTCAATAGCAGGCCTGTACTATTATCAGTTAGTGATTCATGAATAATTGAAGAAGCTTTTTTGTTGTTCAAGCACAGTAAGAGAGAATAAGCACCATTGTCTGAATGACAAGATATTTGAGTTGTTGTGAGCATGGGATACCCACTATAGGGGCCTGGGGGACCAATCAGCCAATGCCATAGTATAAGCATCTATTGCCATTGATTTCCATCCATTCATCTATTTTCTTTGTGCATATCATTTTGCAGTGAAAATGTACAGAAAGTTTCAGCAATGCTTTTACTTTTTCCCCACTACCAACCAATGAGGAAGACGAAGGTGGCTCATAATTGAATGGACACGTTTCGAAAACTCGCTGGATGGTAATCGGGTAGTAGAGAAGAGGTTAGAGCTCAGAGTCCAAAGATAAAATAATTTAAATGCGAAATATAAATGTGCAAAATGCAAATTCTGGAAAGAAAAAAAAAAGGCTTGCTTCGGATTCAAATATAATTTATTTATTTTTTTTCAATTAAGTCCTCTTATTTCAACATTTCTAAAATTTCTCCTAGATTTTCGGACAACAATCACTTCTGATAGCTATTCATTACCAACTCAACTTCTTCTTCATCACCATCAACAATCTATCATTGCATCTTACTAGCTTTTACCAGCAAGTAGGCACATCTAATCCCCTCTTTTCTCGATTTTCTTCCTCGGTGATATTGACATTGATTGGACATAAAATTTGTATTCTAATTTTGTCCGGAAAATAAAATTACAACTTTTTTTTTTCAAAAACCCACATAACTACAAATTCCAAAGCAAACTACCTCTATTAAAAGGGAACCATAATTATCAAATTCATTACATTTGATTTTAAAGAACATGTAGATGGCGACCGATATAAGGAATGTTTCCACCTAGTTTTTAGTTGCCACCTAGTAGCGATGTTTTTTTTATTGGGATGACTTGCCCATGCTCAAGGCCACAAAGGGTTGCCAAACGCCTAGGTGGAGATTTTTAGAACACTGCATGGACATAAATATCGAGTCTTGAGACCACTTCGTGATGTTGGCAAAAGTATCGGCTTCTATTGTAATTTTTCATTGCAATTTGGTAATGTTATAAGTGGTACAAAAGCCATGATTTTGGCACTACCCAAAGCATATATGCAAGTAGAAATATAGTTTGGGTCAAACAATGGTATTCCCTATCAAAATTCCCAGCTAAAAGAAGATTATTTGAACAATTTTAGTGTTCTAAAAAAGTTCATCTATCCAATGTCGAAGCAAAAAGAAGTTCAACCTATAAGCATTAGCTGCATATTCGTTTCATCCGGGGAGGAAAAGATCCAAAGAAGTGGATAAGTCTTGTGATGTGCAATGTACTTGTTGATCCATGAATTCTTTCTTGAAGTGTCAATGGATGATGCATGTATAATATGCACAATTCATCCAAGTCCGACAGATTTGGCATGATCAAGATGAGATGGCAATGTGGTACCTCAACGTTATCCCCGATTGCTTGGATTTCTCAGATGATAGATCCAATCTCAATGGCTTAGGAATCACCCAGAAATCTTGGCAATGACCAAACTAACTGCCATAAAAACAACATAGAGACCAACAAGACAGAATCCCCAGAACCTAGGCACCCGGAATCTGCACCATGCAATTACCAAAAGAGATCCCATCAAGCTCAAAAGCAAGAAGACAAATGCAATCACAATACCCACATGGAACTGAAGCTCGTACGCCTCTGGATAAACATCATATGTCTGTATAACCAAAGCTGTTCCAAGTCCAACAAGCATGTTAAACATTGGCCCAGCGAAACACCCAGCCATGGCCATTGCAGGGTGACCTGCCTTGGCAACTGCCACATCAGCAACAAGATCACCCACTGAATTTCCCCATGCAAGAACAGTAAGTCCAAGAAGTGCAGGTGGCAACTCCAGAAGTGTTCCAAGTGCAGCAAGGCAGTTCAGTAATTCTCCAGCTGTAGTGGATATCCAAAACACGCTCATAACAAATGCTATAAGCAATACATGTAGTTGCTCAGTTTTGGGGGGCTCTTTTTCCACTATATAATGAAGAAGTGCAAGTGGGGAGCTTGCCAAGAGGACTACAAACCATAGGGGCAAATGGGTGTTGGAAAGGAGAAAAACAATGCGATGATTGAATGGCATGAACGAGTTGCAAGTATATAGAAGTGCTACAGGGCAAAGAGCAATATTGGCTGATGTGTAGAACCTGCTCCATTCAGAAGGTGAAGCATGGGGAATTGTGAGCTTTAGCAGAAATGAGACTGGAAGCTCCCAAGCTTTTGAGATCTGTAAAGGGAGTAAAACGAGTTAACAAGGGAAAACTTCCAAAGAAGCCACCTGATAAATTCGTATAGACGTAAAATCATTTCAATCAGCATATAAAGTTTTATGCTTTCTCCCAGGTCAAGAAGAATCGGAAGATGTTTCATACAATTTATCCCTAGGCACTATGGAACTCTGAGCACATGCTTCTATATCAAGTTCTTTAACCGTATCATATACTGCACATTTAACCTTTGACTCCAGACAATCAGGTATTCTTCTATTCAACTTATGCTTGCCCAAAGAAATTTTCTGCTTCTCCACATAAGGAAACAAGCAAATTAATTAAGCTTTATCCAGTATGAAGGAGTGGTGACTGGTGACAGTATGTAGCTGGTTCATGATGGCTGGAACAATCCATAATTATAGACAATTTATGATCCAAAAATAGTAAGGATTAACTAAATGGAAAGCCTGAAATCCAAAACCAGACAGCATTCATTTCTCTATCATTAAATCCTACTGAAACATAAACCTATGGCTAGTTTTACATGCGTTCAGGCAGGCAAAACATCGGTTCCAATGTGGGGAATGCTTAAAAAGGAAACTAAGAGAGCATAGAAATTCGAAGTGCTGAGCTAATTGGCAAGCTTTATAGATAACATTCTAACACAATCCACATTTCTCCCTATGCAGTAGATTTTCAGATCATTACGCCACCCACCAAAAAATAACAAGGGAGGAAAGAAGTATTCAAATTCTCGAAAACATTCAACAACCATAAACACTTATACTAAACTAAGGCATTACGTTGAAATCAAAGCCAAATTTAGAAATAGATACATTTGTATATACAACACAATCTAACTAAAGGTTTGCAGAACTAGCACTAAAATAAAAAATAAAAAATAAAAAATAATTATCTGAAAAATAGTAACATACCATTCCAAGAGCTCGCTGAAGTTTGAAAAATGGCTTCCCCTCCTCTGAATTGCCCCAAACTTGTTCGCTCTCATAAGCCGGTGCAACCAAACCCCTCTGAATTTCAGTGTCTCCCACCTCAACCCTGCTCTTCTTCCCACCTGCACCCAATCCCAAGTCCATCCAAAACACAAGCCCAACAAAAAATAAGTAAAACACAACAAACCCAGCAGCCTGCCACAGATAAATCTCGGCGGTGAGAAACACATAGAACAAGAACAACGCCGCCGTTAGATAAAACAGCACATCCCTTATAAACGGCGCGGGATCGAGAGAAAAGGGTGCGGCGTAAATCGCCACGAAACCCACCACAAACGCCGAGACAAACGTGCCGGCCGATAGGATTGCGCCGAACCCGGTTCGGTATTGGCCTGTTCGGACCGCCGCAACCGATGCGAACACGTCAGGCGCGCCGTTGCCTAGCGCTAACAGGGTCACGGCGGCCATGCTTGGCGTTAAATTGAGGGAAAATGTGAGCTTTGTGGTGACCAGAGAGAAGTGATCTTGAGCCGTTTTGATGAGGATGTAGAAGAGGAGAAGGAGGATGAGAGAGAGGGAAGCGAGAGAGAAAATTGGGTTTTGGCTGAAGAGGCAGAAATGGAGGTAGAGGTAGTTGAAGAGGCCATCAGAGTGGGTTATGGTGGTGGAGGAGCAAGATGGGTTCTTTGTCGGGGTGTCGAGGAGGGACCTGTGAGGGGTTATCGGAGACTGGGAGGGGTACTTTGGGGTTGTGAGGAGGAAGAAGATGAAGATAGAGAGCAGTGAGAGTGGAAGTGTGCAAGTTTTGAAAGATGGGAATGAGACGGCCATGCCATTAGCATAAGGTCCAATCTTTTGCCAGGCTAGGAGCTATCTCCGTTTCTATTCGTCCGATTTGGCTCTTCACAGTTCACAGTTGGAATTTGGATGCAAAAATTGCCAACCATTCTGGTCTTTACGCGGTTCGCTGAATAGAAAATGATTCACAGAAGAACAAACAGTAGGTTTTTTCTTTGTTTTGTTTTGTTCTTTTTTTTTTTGGACAATGTTTTGTTTTGTTCTTTAGTTTTTTTTTTTTTTAAAAAAAATTTGGGTAAATTTAGCTCAAATTAGTTTTTCAGAAACAGAGAGTGGTAATTTATGACAGACTCCTTAGTCCCATTTCAGGACAGGAGAGTAATTCGAGTTGAATTACGCGGTTCTCTCGGTGAAGGTTTCTTCAATCTCCACCACCAAAGTGATGGAATTAGAGGAAGCTTCCACCTCCCCCTCTATTTTCCTTTTTTTTTTCTTCATGCTTTCCCGTTAACTCATTTCCTCTCCCCTTTGAGATTTTATTTCCAGTCTCCTTCCCTTGTTTCCATCATCCTTGATATCGGATCCAAGCTTGGTGGTGCTGACTGAGCTCGCGGTGGACCAATGAACATGGGATTTTGTCTATCTCAGCGTGATTCGCTGATATCTTAGCCTTTTTGGCCATTTTTGCTATTCTTACTTTCGGTTTGCTTTCCTTCCGCGCTTGTTTCTCCTCAGCAAATCATAAATTGATGATCCACGGAACATAAAACAACCTTTTTGGCGTAATCTAAAAGCCCAAAACCCTTTTCGGTACTGATGATCTCCAGCTCATCCAGCAGGCTAGCTCCTTATGTAAGCTTCCATGCCTCTTATCAGTTTGTGTGGATTCACTAATGGCCGGTATTCTGCCTCTTCCTTATATTAGGGTGAATGGACCAGATTGTCCCTGGTCCCATGTTGTATGGTTTCCTGGTGCTATTCCTAGATCTAGTTTTGTTCTCTGGTTGGCTCTCCGGTCTAAACTCTCTATCTTGGATCGTATTGCTCGCTACTCTAACCCTACTTCTATCTTGTGTGTTTTGTGCGAGGTGGATGTTGAGATTCATGATCATCTGTTCTTCAAGTGCTCTTTTAGTGCTGTGATTTGGAGGCGTTTAACATGTATTGTGTGGAGTTATTCGTCTTGGCCTACCCTTATTAGTGTGGTTGCTTCTCTGTCGAAGGGAAAATCTTTGGCTAAAGTTGCTAGGAAATTAGCTCTGGCTATCTCAACTTACTATTTGTGGATTGAGAAAAATAATAGACTTTTTGATAATGTCAAGAAACCGCCTAGTGTAGTTTCTAACCAAATTCTCACTTTGATCCGTAGTAAACTCTGTACTTTGAAATTTAAGTACTGTTCTTTCAATGCTCTGTGTGCTAGGAGATGGAATGTTCTTTATGTGTAATATTTTTCTTCTTTCTTTGTCTTTGTTTTTGTGCTCCTAGCATGCGGCTAGTGTGATATGAGTCTTTTGACTCTTGTTGGTTTCTTTTGTTTCTTTTTTGTAAGTTTGCTCCTGGCTCCCCAGCCAGTTTATTGTGAGCCCTTCAGCTCATTTTTGGGTTTGGATAGAGCAACTGAAGGAGACTTGGCTTTCATTTCAACACCAGGGAAAACAAAAACCACCTCATTTTTGGGTTTGGATAGAGCAACTGAAGGAGACTTGGCTTTCATTTTGAAGAAATTCAGAGAAATCTTTGTTGATATCATTAATCTGTCCGCAGGGCCTATTTATACAAAAATCTGGGGAAGAGATAACTACAAGCATTTATCTCTTCCTTGTCTGATCCTAACTTAGAACTGCTGATAACTACCTAAGTAACTGTCTAAGGACAGATGTCCTAAAGTCTAAAAATATACAATTTCCTAAAGACCTACGACTGTAAGGACTATTCTACATCCCCCCGCAAACTAGGCACCCGGTGGGTGACAAGTTTGGATTTAAGATGGCAGTGCCGAGCAGTGGAAAGTCCCTTTGTGAACAAATCGGCCAGTTGATGAAGAGAAGGAAGTGGTAATCAAGGGCGATGTGTTTGGTGCGTGAATGAAATACAAGGTTGGAGGACATGCATTTAGTACTGATGTTGTCACAGTGGAGGATGATGGGCTTGCTGGGCTGAAAGTGGAGCTCGCGGAGAAGACTGAGGAGCCATAGAGTATCAGCACAAGTGTAGGCTAGTGTGCGATACTCTGCTTCAGAGCTGGATCGGGAAACGGTTTGTTGCTTCTTGGAACACCAGGATATCAAATTTGGGCCTAGGTAGATGCAGAAACCTGTGATAGGACGGCGGGTGTCTGGGCAGCCAGCCCAATCGGCATCAGAGTAGGCGTGGAGTTGTAGTGGGAAGGCAGATCTGCGTGGATGCCTGTACCAAGGGTGCCCTTCAGATAACGAATAATTCGTTTGACTGTGGTGAGGTGGAGATCCGTGGGGGCACTCATGAACTGAGCTGTATGCTGAACAACAAAGGAAATATCTGGGCGTGTCAGTGTCAAGTAAAGGAGGGCACCAACGAGCTGGCGATAGAGGGTGGGATCTGGGAGAACGGTGCCTTCGTGAGCAGACAAGAGTTTCTTGGAAGCCACGGGGGTGTAGACTGGTTTGCAATCTAGGAGATTGCTGCATTTAAGTATGTCAGTGGTGTATTTGGACTGAGTTAGATGGAGGCCCTGAGTAGTGGTAGTGGCCTCAACACCCAGAAAATAGTGCAGGGCTATAAGTCTTTGATGACAAATTCATGGGAGAGGGTGGCCATGAAGGTGGACAAGGCAGAAGGAAGGTTCCCGGTGAGGACTATATCATCTACATAAAGAAGGAGAAACATTAAGGTTGAATCTGTGCGAAAAGTAAAGAGGGAAGGATCTGCCCTGCTCTGAAGAAACCCATAAGCAAGAAGGAAGGTGCTGAATCTTTCAAACCATGCACGTGGGGCTTGTTTGAGGCCGTATAAGGCCTTGTGTAGGTGGCAGACATGATGAGGCTTCTGGGGATCAACAAAGCCAGGGGGCTGTTGCATATAGACCTCTTCTGTTAGGGTACCATGAAGGAAAGCATTCGTGACATCCAATTGACGGAGTGGCCAGCCAAGTGAAACTGCAAGGGTGAGAACCACACGGATGGTAGCTGGTTTGACAACTGGACTGAATGTCTCTTGATAATCAAGGCTTGCAGTTTGGTGAAAGCCCTTGGCGACAAGACGGGCCTTATGTCGCTCAATTGTGCCATCAGCTTTTCTTTTGAGTTTGAACACCCATTTGCATGAGGGGGAAGGGGGTGAGAGACCAAGTTTGTTGCTGCATTAAGGCAGAGTATTCTGTGTTCATAGCTTGAGTCCATTGAGGAGAAAGGGAGGCTTGTTTGTAGGTGGTGGGTTCAATGGGGCTGTGAGCAAGAGCAGTGAAAATTTGGGAAAGGGGATAACGGGAAACATGGAGGAGATGACGAGAGGTATCAAGTCCAGATTTACTACGAGTTATCATGGGATGGATATTTTGTGGGGGGTGGATGGGAGGGAGGGAGGAGGTGGAAGAGATGGAGGTTTGAGATTGAGGAGAAGGGGCTGGTGTGGCAGAAGAAACTGTGCGGGAAGGGCAGGGAGAATCAAGTTGTGGAGTAGGAAATGGAGGTGGTGGAACTGGAGAAAGAATGGGAGGTTGGTCCGATGTATGGTGAGCCAGAGGTGGAATAACGGGTAGGAAAGAAAAGGATTCTGGTGCTGGTCTGGGGTTGGAAGTGGACGGGAATGTGGTTTCATCAAAGATGACATGACGGCTAAGGTAGACACGTCCAGTGGGGACGTGTAAGCAGCGGTATCCGGAGTGTTGAGGGCTGTATCCGAGAAAGATACAAGGGAGAGATCGGGGTTCTAACTTGTGTTTAGTGTAGTCTCCTAGATATGGGAAACAATAGCAGCCAAATGTGTGTAGGAGGGTATATGGAGGGGGTTTGGCATGGAGTTGGTAATAAGGAGTGGACCACTTGAGAACAGGGGTAGGTAGGAGATTGATTAGGAATACTGCAGTGGTGATAGCATCTGCCCAGTAACAGGGAGGGAGGCTAGCTGTGAGGAGCAAGGTACGGCCTACTTCAGAGATGTGTCTATGTTTTCTCTCAGCTAGACCATTTTGTTGAGGGGTATGGGGGCAGGAGAATCTCTGATGGATGCCATGTGTGTGACAGAAGTCTTGGAAAGACTGATTTGCAAACTCCTTGCCACCATCACTGTGAAATGTTTTGATGGTGGTGTTGAAGTGGTTCTGGACATAGGTGAAAAAACGGGAAAAATGGGCAAAAACTTCAGATTTTAGACGGAGGGGAAAGACCCAAGTATAACGGGTAAAGTCATCTGTAAACAGAACGTAGTATTTAAAACCAGAAACTGAATTAACAGGCGACATCCAAACATCCGAATGAATTAAGTCAAAAGGTTTCTTAGATGTGTGTACAACAGAATTAAATGGTTGTCTAGTACATTTTGATTGAGCACAGGAATTACAGAAAGGAATTGAATTAAAAGAAACAGGAGGATGAAGCTGGTGTTGAGATGACAGGTGCTGGAGGACTTCTTTGGAAGGATGCCCTAGTCGTTGATGCCACAAGGTAGGGGAGGCAGTGGTAAGGAAGACTTGGGGTGTTCTCTGTGGAGGGATAGGGTACAAGCCATCTTTACATGGGCCTTGAAACAGAACAACATTAGTAGTAAGGTCCTGAATAATGAAATGGGTGGGATAGAAGGTAACGCTGACATGACTATCTTGGGTGAGTTTAACGACAGAAATGAGGTTTTTACGAATTGAAGGAACATGAAGAACATCTTTGAGGTTAAAGACATACGAACCAGATGGAAAGGTGACAATACCCGTGTGGGTGATGGGGACAGTGATGCCATTGCCTACCATGACCTGGTCTTAGGCAGAAGTGGGCGAGGAAGTGGAAGTGGCAGGGGCCATAGTAACATGGTGAGTAGCTCCACTGTCGGGATACCAGTTGGGATCGGAAACTGTGGCCAAATGGAGACCAGCAAAGGCCTGAGATAGATCATGGTCTTGAGTTTGAGTGAGTTGTGGGCAGTGGGCAGCGACATGTCCAAACCGGTTATAGGACCAGCATTGAGGGCCTGAAGAGCGAGTGGGAGGAGGGGACGGTCCAAGGATGCCAGGAGAGGGATGTGTGGGTGGGAAACGACCTGAACCACGACGATTAAAGGGGCGGGAGCCGCGGCCAGGGCGGTAACCACGCTGAAAGGGTGGGCGGCTACGGGCAGTGTAGTAGACGTGAGCAGAATCGGTGGGTATGGGATTGGGATGGGCAGTATAGAGAGCAGTGGGATTTGCAGGGGTGACATAAGAGAAAAATGAAGTCTGCTGGGCTTCGAAGGAAAGTAGACGGGATCGCAGATCAGAGAAGGGAGGAAGAGGGGGGGAAGTTAAGCATGGTAGTTACTAGGACAGTGTATTCAGGGCCAAGGCCACGCATGACTGCGGTGACCAGATCAGTTGAGAAAAACGGTTCATTAATGGCAGCGAGAGAATCAGCAAGGGTTTTGGCATGGGAGATGTCAGGACCCACCCCAGTTTCACCCCGAAACCCGAGGTAAATCCCGCTCCCGTCTGACTCCCCGACACAACACTCAAGTAAAACTCACTCTAACCCAGTCAGACGCAGGAGTAATTACGTATTATCCCAAAATCCTTATCGTTTACAGAGCATAGCACTACATTACAAGGAAAATAAAAACCGAGAAAGTACACGCACACAGAAGCCTTTAAACTCTTCTAGGATCCCTCACGTCACTTCTATGCCTTGGACACTGCCTCGACGTCAAGACCCCGCGCTCGCTCCACAACCTGGAGGGCAATTTAAAACAGAAAATGTGAGTGGACCAGAAGGTACAAAAAGTTCAAAAACCATTTTATAAGAAAACCGAGTTTAAACCCTCCGTTTTGAAACCACATGCATAACCAACAGTTATAAACACATTAATAAAAGAATCATTCTTAAACATCATAAGAAACAGAAACACTATAAAATATCATAAGAAACCACAACATGAGTATCAGAAAACTGTATCATAAACCATGAACATTAACTCATAAATGTCCCGATCAAACCTGCTGGATCTATCCGAGTCTTTAAACTCCCGAGTCTTTAAACTCAATCCAGGCCTTAATAATATCCGAGTCTTTAAACTCCCGAGTCTTTAAACTCAAGGCCTACGGGGGAAAATCAATATATATCCGAGTCTTTAAACTCCCGAGTCTTTAAACTCAATCCGGGTCTTTAAACCCAATCCGGCCGGTCCCCCGTCACATATATCCGGGTCTTTAAACCCAATATCCAGATCCAGAAAATCCAATCCCAAAACCATTTGAAAACCATTTACCAAATCCTCATCCAAACCCGAATCCGAAATCACTGGTTCGATGCTCTCCCGGCATCCAGAACCGTCATTCCGAACCCAAATTCGGAGTCCACTTTCCACTTGAAAACCAACTTCCATTTCCGAAATCCGTTTCTAAAACCTAAAACCTTTATCATCGAAATCATGTTCCAAAATCCACTTATAACCATTGAAAACCACTTATCATTTGAAATCCCAAAATCATAACATATATTTCAGAAACCAACCATTCCTCGTAAAACGTGCTAAAAACCACTTTCTTCGAAAAACGTGTAATAATGCAAAACCAACCAAACATATTCGATAAACATAAAATCATGATTAAAACCATAAAACCATTATAGAAAGCAGTTATGCATGTTCAAGTTTAGAGAAAAGGTCCACTCACAGTACTGAGCCCTACTCGCGTCCCGAACGTCCAGCCCGTTCCTCGGCTTCCTCGGGAAATCCCGATCCTGTCAAACACCGTCAAATTACGTTACTAGTACGTCTACGAAGGTTCACCTAAATTCCCTCAAAATTCCCCGAATCCTAAACGTAAGAACCCGGGACCCTAAACTTTCACCCTCGCGGAACTCAACTCAAACGACTTCCGATTGACCCGAAACCAACTCCATTGAACTCACAACAACTCCTAGACCAAAAACTATGTTGACCGTTTTCCCATCCGCCGCCGCACGCGCCCCCACGCGCCGCCCAAAGTGGCTGCGCGTGGCCCCACGCGCCAGCTACAGTGCACCTTCAACCTTACGTCGACCCGGTTCAACACAGTAGGCTACAGCTTGAACCGGCGTCAACGGTTCTCCGCCGTGCCTGCACTAAAACACCTCCTTCCTTCTCCTATAGCTTCGTCCAACCTTACTCTAAGCATCCCCATCCTCCAATCACCTCGACACAGCCTCCTACCCGTCGTCTCAAGCTCGAAATCAAACCTCCCCAAAACTCTGTTTCACGATCCGACCACCCAGCTCACCACCCTTCACGGTGGCTTCACCAAACGCTTCCCTGAACCTCACTGAACCCAGACCAACCTTCCTACACCGTCGACTCACCCCCAAACTCGTCGACTTACCGTTCGACGTTCACTGCCGAAACAGGGTAAAAGAGACTCATCTTCGACTGAGCTCCGCCGTGTACGGCCCCGTCACGGCGACCACCCTAATCGACACCTAAGACCTCCCTGATCACTACCCTAACCTCCAATCCTCTCGACTCTCAGCCCAGAGTCACGACTTCCACGTTGAACCTCAACGGAAAACAGAGTACCGAAACGGGAATAAGGAAATTACCTGCCTCCTGCTGCCGCCGTGAGCTCCTCCGGGGCTGGTCGACTCCCCACAGCCCTCACGACACCACCGCGATCTTCGTTGCACCGTGCACGGCCACCGCACCACCACAAGCCCTCAATCTTCTCCGTTTTCCCCCCCTGAGTTCCTTCCTGGTTCCCGTGGCTCCCCACTCGCACACACCACGATTTCTCACCTCCCAACCGTCTCAACTGCTCTCTCCCACTCTCTAATCTCCCTCACACACTCACAAACTCACCAGCCACCACAACCAGCTTCCCAATTCTCTCAATTTCCTCCCTCTGTTTCTCTCTGTGTGTCGAAGCACCAGAATGCATAGCACGGGTGCACCCCAATTAATTGGGCCGTGAATGCACAGGATTCCACCAGAATCCTCTACACACATGCCATGTGTCACCATCCCTTTAACCTTTATCCCATCTGTTTAAACCCCAGCCGTCCATTCCTTTCCTCTGTGCACAAATCCCAATGTGCCACAATGACCAAAATACCCTTCTTTTTAGCACATTTTTACGGTTCTACCGAAACTTCCTAGACCCGTAACTCTCGCCTCGTAAGTCCGATGAATACGTGCCGCCTGTCATCGAACTCAGGACGACAAGAACTATCTAACCATCCTAGGTCAACCTACCAAAACTCGATTATACAAAAAGTCAACTTTTCCCCCTATGTTATCAAAATTACGATAATACCCTCGACCTTCCGAACATCACAACTTCCTCCACGGATGTCGGAATCAAACATACCACAAGTCTATGGGTTCATGACGTCCTAAACTACGTCCTGGTCACTGGTCAATCCCCAATTGACCACCCGAAATAAAAGTCAACATTTCTGCCCGACCTAGGGGCAAAATCGTCATTCTAAGTTCCCGGACCCCTCGGGACCACCTAACCCTTGATTAACCTTACTAATCACACCTTAATCACTCTACTTATCCCAATTCTCGGAACGGGTTGTTACAGGAGAGATATTCGGAAATTGTCTTGGAGCCTTTGGTGAGGGACATAAGTTGGAAACGAAGGTTGGTAGCATTGGCAAGAGATTGCTGTGAAAAATTCTGATGCAGACATTCCCAGATATCTCTGGAAGTGTTGAGACCGACAACTTGAGAAAGAATGGGTTCAGTGAGAGTGGCCCGTAACATACTGATCAGGGTCTGGTCAATTTGAAACCATTGATGATAGGCTGGGTTGGGGACAGGCCCAGAGGCAGAAGTGAGAGCAGAATCAGAGGTTGCGGATGTTGGGGAGGAGAGATCAGGTGATAAGAGGGAGGGTAAGTTCCATCAATAAAGCGCCAGTAGTTGTGTCCGATTAGGAAAGGTTTGATCTGACTTTCCCAGAGAAGATAATTAGTTTCAGTCAATTTGATAGAAACCAGGGTAGAAACATGAGTGGGAGAGATGTGAGGGGAGGAGCAAGAGTCAGATGCCTTGACAGGGAGGAGGAAGAGAATTGAGACGACTGTGGTGTTCAGAAAACAGAAAGGAAAAGTTGAAGTAGAGGGCAGGACCGATTATGGTGGTCAGGCTTTATGGCTCTGATACCATGAAGAAATTCAGAGAAATCTTTGTTGATATCATTAATTTGCCCGCAGTGCCTATTTATACAAAAATCTAGGGAAGAGATAACTACAAGCAGTTATCTCTTCCTTGTCTGATCCTAACTTAGAACTGCTGATAACTACCTAAGTAACTGTCTAAGGACAGATGTCCTAAAGTCTAAAAATATACAATTTCCTAAAGACCTACGGCTGTAAGGACTGTTCTACACATTTCAACACCAGGGAAAACAAAAACCACCATTTCCGAAATACTTATTTACAAAGGGAATTACATTATCTAGAGGAAAAACGTCTTTGAATGGATAAAAATTTTAATTTGCATAACCAAAAAGACACAAGAATAGCATACTCAAGCCGAATATATTTCTACCTGCGGAGTCTTCTAAATAGCCACTTCTTTCGAGCTGTTACATCCATGGCGACAAACACCTTGGCATCCCTCTCATCTTCTAGAACCAAAGTAGCTTCCAAGAAGAGCTCATCCGTCATGTCCGGTACAGTTTCAAGTGCAGCAACAATGCGTTCTATGGAGCAGCAGTCTTTGTCTTCTTCATTGCTGACCAACCCTTCTAGTATATATGCTCTCTCGTCTATGGTTTCTTCTATCTCTTCCTTGACAGTTTTGCGGGCTCTTTTACCAGAAGAGGTGGATGAAGATTTTGGTTTTCGCTTCTTTTGCTGATCAGATATTTCATACTCCATAGCTCGGGGTTGCAAGTCATCAAAGATTGCATCAGGGACTGTGTTACCACATATCTTAGTCAAATCATCATAATCTTCGAGGACGCTATTCCCACCTGCTCCTGGAAATGGATGCTCCTGCAAAATATCATATTGGCATGAAGATACACATGGTACCAAATTGAAGCTGTGTACGAATTTCTTGAGCCCAAAGCTAATCATGATCCGCTTCGTGCAAACTTACAATATCTTATCAACAAGATCATTCAACAAACAAACATCCACACATACAAAACATGAGCATGCATCATATCGTTCCTAAATGACATGTTGAGGAAGTAGAAATAGTCAGAAAGACATGCACCTTGATATAAGCTTCCCAGGCATCGCCTTCCCCGGATATTGGTTGCTGAGTTTCGTTCCCTGCAAAAACAGTTGCTATTGAGAATATGTCTGGCATCGGTACCCTTCCATTAAGATCAGAAGGATCTTCCAAAACATCTTTGTTAGTCACAGTAGAGTTCACAAGTTTTTTAACTGAATGATTTCTATATGAATGGAAGAACAATATTATTCCCTACCCTAACACGAGGTTAATAGCAGTCCATTACATTTGTCAAATGTGTCCTTGGAGGACCAATATAAGCAGAAAATTGGTCATCTTGCTCAGCTAAAACGTCTGTATAATTATAGTTAGTCGAGGAACCATAAATTGGATATACTTGCAGATCATAGAATAACCCAAAAAACATTATCCATTCATTTTTGTAATATGCTTGTTACGAGGAATCTAATAGAACCAATATCGTTCTAAATCATTTGAGATAAATTCATTTGATTGCAATAATTCAAATGGTAGACCAGAATACACCTATTGCATTGTGAGAAAGAAAGAGAAAGGATCACATACCATCATCATCCTTGGAATTCATAGATTGATTAGAACTCTCCCAAATCATTTCTCCATTTCCATAAATCAAGTACAAATCATTGAGATTTGGGAGAGTTCTGTTCCGGTATGACCATGCATCAGGGTGTTCCTGCACAAGAACATGCGAGGTGCTACCCCGTTGTTATAGACATACAACTTCTATGCAATCAAAATTCAACAAAGATGCACCTTCACATAGGCATCCCAAAGATCCTCATCAGCAGTTATCATCTGTTTCACTTCATCCCAAGCAAACCCACTATGGTCAAGCAGAGTTTTCATATCACTGAATCTTTTCCTCAAATTCAAGAAACTTTTTAAAACATATTTGTCGCGATGGGAACCAAATTCTGCTCTGAACTTGGAAACCATATCAGTCCAGGCTAGTTTTCTGAATTTATGGTTAACCATACTTCCATTGCGAACTTGCTTTAACATTAGATCAATGAAATATCGGTCTATTGAAGGAGTCCAATCAGTTGTCCCGTGATTACTATGGTTGTACTTGACTGCTTTAGAAATAAACAATAATACATGTAAAAGGAAAGAGTTCAGTTTCTGATTCATCAAATAGATTAAAACTTTCTTCCTTAATGAAGACAAAAGCATTCACATTGGTTATATCTGGCAAACCTGGCAGAGGTTCAGGCAGCCATTAACCCACATGTTGTGTTTAAGACTTTAAGTAAACAAACTCAAAAAGTACTAGGCGTGAAACTGATTTACAAGCACATTGCAACTTTTTTCTCAATTTTTTTTTTTTTTAAGGAATAAGCATATTGCAAACACAACAATAGTAGAATACTACAATACAGACTGAACAGTTTCCATGGGTTGGGATCCAAAATCTTGAGAGGGAAGATGACAGACTTCATCAAAAGAAAAAACTCACCTTTGCCGTTACAACCTGTCGCTTGACCTGATTGGTTGCACCTTTCACCTGAATGTGAGTTTCCATAAATCAAGCACAAATCATTATAATTTGGCTTGGACGTGGTTCTGTATGATTCCACATCTGGGTGTTCCTACAGATACCATAAGTTAAACACTTGCAGAAACTAATGATGAAGAATCTAAGACTCAAATGGATAGGTAATGCACCTTAATATAAGCATCCCAAACATCATCATATGCTGTGACCATTTGCTGTGATTCATCCCACCCAAACCCTCTCTGGTCAAGAAGATCTGTTGTATCATGGTATTGCTTCTCTAAGCTTTTGTAGCGACTTCTCAAGAGATCTTTGTCATGCTGTAACCCAAATCTTTCCTGGAACAACACAAGCACGTCTGTCCATGCTTGGTTGTCAAAAGCGTAATCGATCTTGTTCACTTTCTGTAGTTGCTCCAATATAAGGTCAATCAGGTAACGGTCCATTGGAGGTGTCCAATCCATCCTTGAAAAATCATCATTTCCATGGCTCAGAAGATCTTCTCCTTCTATCCACCAAGATGTTCTAATTAAACGCAATTTTAGTTACCATCTAAGAGATGTTTGCAAACAGGTATAAATAATTCACAGGTTCTACACAAACAATAGACATTGTGAAATTCTGAATTGAGATTTAGTCATAAGAATTTCAGGAGACCTGAATTTTCAAAATGATTATGAACAAATCAAAGAAAAGTATGGAACTAAAAATTTAGAATTTAGTACTTAAATCGATTAGAAAACATCAGCAAGAGCTTCAAAGTATATATCCATATATCAACAGACGAGTCGTGTGTATGTTTCGGAATTATGCCAACAGTTGGATAACAAGATGAAAAATCACATGGAGACAAGGCTCTCCAAATATGTTTGAATGGTGGAATAATGATTACTCACTTCACCACCTGCAATACATAACTTGAGATTTTACTCATAGGAAGGTTCAGTACAGATTATTCTTATCTTCATAGCTCAACAAGAGACACACCTATCATTACATCTTGGCCTTCACTGTCAAGATCCTCGAAGGCATCCAAACGACCATTATCAAAAAAGAATTGGACCTCCCTCTCTTCACCTACACAAAAATAATAGAACCCATTTATAGACATAATTGTTGAATCATTTATTGATTTAACAATTTCAAATATATACTATGGTTTTAAAGGGATATCTAACATGACCAGAAATTTCATAAGGTTATTCATGAAATAGTGTCTAGCAAAGCGCCTTATAGAGGGAAATACAAAGCTCAAGAGTATATTTGCTTACATATATACACATTAAAGTGCAAAACTAAGTTGGCATGGTTACTGTTTTCTTTTTTGGTTAAACAACCATCGTTGTGAACCTTATCAAAACTATAATCTCACCAGCCCAGTCCTGTAAATTGCTATCTTCAAAATTTGTACCTTCACGCAAATGATTATGATGTTCCTTGCTAATTTCATTAAGATATATCGAGTTCAAATCTTGATAGTTCAGCAAGGGTTTCTTCCTATACAGACGTGCATCTGGAAGTGCCTACATCAGCAACAAAGTAGTGTAAAAATGCATGCAACCGAATTCTATCATATGGAAACAACAATATATATATATACCTTGATGTAATTATCCCAATCATCATCATCAGCTACTATCATTTGTTGTTTTTCATCCCAATAAAATTCTTCTCTCCCAAGTATGCTTCTGACATCAGTATAGTATTTCAACAGTTTCTTATATAGCTGTTTTAAGAATCTTTTTCCATATTGAGAACCAAATGTTTTGTTGAACAATGCTACCATGTCTTTCCAAGCTCGTTTCTTAAATGTGTTGTTGATCTTGTTCCCTTTTACCACTTGGTCCATCATAAGCTTCAGAAAAAATCGGTCCATGGCTGGTCTCCGATCTATGTTTTTTTGCAGTTTATGTGAAGGGGCAGAGCTCTTCATTGCAAAACCTTTAACTAAAATAAAAAATAAAAATAAAAAAAAATAAATCATAAGTAAATGAAATATGGCCCAGGACAGAACAGATTGCAGGACCAGATTCCTGTAGCTGACCCAAATAATTGAAAGAAGGCCCTGTTGTTGACAATTGTAATGAGTAAAAGGAAATTATATTCATCAAGAACAAATAAGGCTTGTGAATGTGAGATATTATTAGCTAAGATGGTATCATCAAATTCTCTTAGCAAAAAGTTCATAAAAACCTAATTTACTATGACTTTCTCGATGCACTTAGGAAAAAAAACAGGGGAAAAACTTACTACCCCTTTTGTCCAAGCACTTTGAGTTATTTCCATACCAGAGAGGATGAGCTTGCAAAAGAACTGAAAGTGAATTACACTGAAATTTTAGTTTAATTTTTAGGTTATGAGGCTTCACTAAACCTTGAAGAACAGAAGGTGAATTACTTGTGCTTGTGAACATGTAAGCATGTTGACTAGCTACGGCTGGGGTAAAGTGACAATACCTCCACGCAATACTGGGAGATTATGGAAGGGCCTTTTACTTTGAGACTACTGATTTTCCACAATCAATTACTTAGTGGAGAATTTGTATGACCCTGATTTATGCTTGCTCTAGACAATAATAATGCTAAGGCTTCATAAGCAAGCACAAATGCTCGATGCTTCATAGAAAATCTTCATAAATTAAAACCATAAGGTAGATTTCAACACTATGATAAAACATGCCATTCCTGTAGGCCATTGATGGATTTAGAGACACACCGTGAGTCATTCCCTGACTGTCATCATCGAAATCTATATCATGACTTGAAAGGCTGTATCTTCCATCTGCTTTCGTATGTGCATAAATTAAACACAAATCGTTGAACGTCATCAAAGACTTGTTCCTATATAACTGTGCTTCTGGATGGACCTGCATGCTCATGATTTCAATTACCTTTCACACAAATTGGAGATATTCAGAAGTTAATATAAATCAACTAATGTACCTTGACATGAGCATCCCAAGCATGTCTATTAGCAATCACCATGTGCTGAGTGTTATCCCATGAAAATCCATTCTGATCAAGAAGATTCTTTATATCATTGAATTGCTTCCACAGTCTAGTGTAATGACTTTTCAAGGTATTTACATCATAAGGCGACCCAAAATTGTCATTAAACATGACCAACATTTCATTCCAAGCTTGTCTGTTGAATGTATAGCCCATCCTATTACCCCTATGAACCTGATCTAAAAGCTGAATAAAATAGCGTTCCATTGCTGGGGTCCAAGATGTCCTGAAGCGATCGTCAGTTGTTGGGTTTTGGGTGCCCATATCATCCCTACAATAATGATTTTCCATCATATCATACAAAGCCAACCCCAAAACCCACCCCCTTCTGGAAATTACATATAGTTCAGTTGATTAATTAGGCATCAGTCAACCAAATGCATCTTCCAGACTTTCAGTACTTTGGAAGCTCTGGTAGTAGTAAACTGATTTTCGCACTTAAACAAATCCAAAAAAAATCTACGAATTTGATGAAAATATCCGCAAGATTGTTACAATAACTGATAAATGAAGCATATAAAACAGAAGATAGCATCTGTTTCATAGGGCAGTGAAAATTCAAACATCATGGTTGTAATTCAATTACAGATCAACCTCTCAAGTTGCAAGCTAGAAACAAATAAAGGAAGCGGAAATTCAATTACGCAAGACTTATTGTTTTGAGCTTAGTTTTTGCAATGCATTTTATCTAATGTCACATTTAGCCATGATGGTATCAGCCTTCGCAAGATGGTAGGGTAGTTTGTTTGGTTTGGGTAATTTCCTTCATCACCAAAAAAAATTGCAACAAATGTAAAAAACAAAACAATGGAATTTAAACAGCTTGGTAATAAACTTCTGCTTTGTTTCCTCAGTAATAAGATTCTAGTTGGTGATAATAGAATCATTTCCAGTTTTTAAATCGTCATACGTCCCCACATTTTCTGAGAAACCAGTACGCGGATTTCAAAATAATTTTGATTTCAAAACCAGTGCAAATCGTAGATATTTCAGGGTTTGTTACCTTTGACTACTCAGTCTATCAGCAAAGAGAGAGAAGTAGGAGAGCTCTGAAACGTGTTGTAAATTTTTGTCCCTTTACTGATCTTGTTTCTTGATAGACTTAGGTGACTATGCAAACAATAGGATGATGCTAAGATAATGCGGAATATAGATGAACAATAAAGTAAACACGCCACCCACACACACGAACACAAGAATTTAGCGAGGTTCGGCTAATCTTTGCCTACGTCCTCGTGTGACCTCCTTGAGAAATCACTAGCACTATGAAGATAACAAGATTACAAGAACTTATGTAGAATCCTGACCTAATCCCCAAACCCTTGCTCACGATCTCTCAAATCACTTTTTTGCTCTTATACCCGTGTATGACTTCTTTGTTTACTGCTGTCTTATTTTTCTGTGTGTATGTAAGGACTCCTAAGAGACCTATTTATAATGTAGAGGACTTAGGTTACACTCCTTGGCATATTACAATTCCTATTCCTCTTTGGAGATGGAAAGATAACTTATTTCCTAACTCTAGAGGGCTATGGAATACTTTTCCTAATCCTATATGGGAAACACTAAATTAACTTGGAATCCTAGTTAAACTAGTATTCCTAGTCAAACACTAATTCTTGGTATTTGTCGAGCCAATTCTTCAACAATCTCCACCTTGGTGAGTCAAAACCAAGAAATGACCGTTGAAAACCCAGAATGTCTTCGAACCTTCCTGAAGCAACCCTGGAAAAACTTCAAGAACCTTTCGCCTTGGCAAAAAAAAAAAAAACTCCTTTTTGCCCTACGGCACCTCATATGAGGAGGTGCTCCACCCAACCCTTTAGCACGAGATAAGGTTGAGTAAATTCAAGCAATACTTGAACTTCTCTGGTATAACTATTTTAGTAAGATAGTCAGAAGCATTTTCCTTTGTATGGACCTTTTCGACTATCACCTCCTTAGAGTCGACCCAATCTCTTATCCTGTGATAACGGACATCAATATGTTTTGATCTCCCATGAAACACTTGATTCTTTGCTAAGAAGATAGCACTTTCACTGTCACACCTAATCACCACAGATTTCTGAATGATTCCGAACTCCCTCGCTAAACCACTTAACCAAACTGCTTCTTTTCCAGCTTCTGCTAGTGCAATGTACTCTGCCTCTGTTGTAGACAATGCTGAAATAGACTGTAGAGTAGACCTCCAACAAATAGGGCCACCACCACACGTGAACACGTAACCTGTCGTGGACCTTCTTCTGTCTAGATTCCCTGCGTAGTCTGCATCCACATAACCCAACACATATGTTTCTCCTTGCTGTTTTTCAAACAAAATGCCCAGATTTTTTGTTCCCTTTAAATAACGAAGGATCCACTTAACTGCAGACCAATGCTCCTTTCCTGGATTTGCCATATACCTCGAGACAACGCTCATTGCTTGAGCTAAGTCAGGTCTGGTGCAAACCATTGCATACATAAGACACCCTACTGCACTTGCATATGGTACTTTCTTCATCTCCTTCAACTCTTGTTCTGTAATTGGACTTTGCAGTGCACTCAATTGATAGTGTGTTGCTAATGGAGTGGACACTGGCTTTGCTTCATTCATGTTGAAGCGCTCCAAAATACTTTGAATATACTTTGGTTGTGATAGCCAAATCTTTCCCGTTGTTTTGTCCCTCCGTATTTGCATTCCAAGGATCTTTTGTGCAGGTCCTAGATCCTTCATGTCGAATTCCTTACTTAGTTGCATCTTCAACTTCCGAATTCTAGACATATCTTGACATGCAATCAACATGTCATCTACATAAAGTAGCAATAGTATAATCTTACTATCTTCGAACATATGATAGTAAACGCAACAATCATATAAGCACCTTCGAAACTCAATTTTCAGCATATAGGAATCAAAACGTTTGTTCCACTGTCTTGGAGATTGCTTTAGCCCGTAAAGTGACTTCTTCAATCTGCAAACCATACTTTCCTTTCCTATTTCGACATACCCCTCTGGCTGAACCATGTAGATGACTTCTTCTAAATCACCATGTAGAAATGCTGTTTTCACGTTCATTTGTTCTATCTCCATGTCTTGCTGAGCTGCTATAGATAATAGCAATCTAATTGAAGTATGCTTAACTACTGGTGAGAATATCTCATCATAGTCAACTCCCTCCTTTTTGCGAGTATCCCTTAGCCACTAACCTGGCTTTGTACCTCATTGCGTCTCCTTCATGTGTTTCTTTTTTCTTTCTAAACACCCATTTACAGCCAATTGTTTTTCTATCTTTTGGTTTAGAAACTAACTCCCAAACAGAGTTCTTCTCAAGAGATTCTATCTCTTCTAACATAGCAATCATCCAACTTTCCCGTTCATTACTTGCTATAACTTCTTGATACGTGGTTGGATCTCCTTGACTGATTGTTAGAGCATAATTCACTTCATTGTGTTCAAAACCATACTTTTCTGGTTTCTTACGATTTCGAACAGGTTTGTCCAATGCTATGATCCTCTGAAACTGTTCTACAGGTGTTGTGCGAACCAGAGAGTCTTGGTTCTGCACGTGTGGCTCCACCTGCGTCTGTACTGGTGACTGTTGTTGTTGCTCTACTTCTTCCTCATCAAACTCCGCGTCGTAATCCACTTGCTCATGCTCCACCTGAGCTGGATTTTCTTCCATGACTGGTTGGGGTTGAGGAACTTCGGTTGTTTCTTCTTCAGCATTATTCCTTTCATTTTTCTTATTCTGGTTCAAGGGCATAGTCTTCTCATTGAATATTACATCCCTAGACTACCTTCTTGTTTACGAAATCCCATAGCTTGTAGCCCTTCACTCCTTCACTGAAACCAATGAATATGCACTCGAGTGACTTAGGCTTTAACTTGGTTCTCTCATCACTTGGAATATGGACATAAGCACTGCAACCGAAAACTCTTAATTTTGAGTAGTTAACGGGTTTTCCGGTCCATATCTCTTCTGCACACTTAGAATTGAGAACCCTTGATGGTGATCGATTAACCAAGTTGCAAGCATGGTTGACTGCTTCTGCCCAGAACATATCTGGTAATCCAGCATGAAATCTCATGCTTCTCTCTCTTTCCATGAGAGTTCTGTTCATCCTCTCGGCAGCACCATTTTGTTGGGGAGTTTTCTTCACCGTAAAATGTCTTGTAATGCCTTGTTCTTTGCAAAACTCTAGGAAGCTGTTGTCCTTATATTCACCTCCGTTGTCACTCCTTAGGTATTTGATTTTTCGTTCAGTCTGATTTTCTACAACAGCTTTCCACTCTTTAAACTTAGTGAAAGCTTCAGATTTCTCCCTCATGAAATAGACCCAAATCTTCCTCGAAAAATCATCTAAGAATGTGATAAAATACCTGGAACCTGCCATGGATCTGGTTGGTGCAGGGCCCCAAACGTCTGTGTGAATATACTCCAACAGATTTTTGCTTCTTTCCTCACTATTCGCAAGCTTGAACGACGTCATTGTTTGTTTCCCAAGGATACAGTATTTGCATAAATCTAGTTTGCAATAATTTACACCTTCTAGCTTATTCTTCTTGTGTAACTCTTGCAAACCGTTCTGACTCATGTGCCCGAGCCTAAAGTCCCAAGGATACTGCTGCTCCACCTACTACTGTATTTCCTCGAAGCTTATATAGTTGATTAGGTTGGATTTCTCCTTTCATTACGACAAGGGATCCTTTGACAACCTTGAGTATCCCTCCTTCAGCTGAATATCTTAGCCCTGCCTTGTCAAAGGTACCGAGAGATATAAGGTTCTTCTTCAATTTTGGAATGTGTCTGACCTTGTCCAATGTCCTAACAACCCCGTCGTGCATTCTGATTTTAATTGATCCAATACCTTGGATCATAAGTGGTGAGTCATCTCCCATTAACACTTCTCCGATGCTGGTTTCCTTATATGTATCAAACCATTCTTTGATAGAACACATGTGGAATGAACATCCTGTATCCAAAATCCAAAATTCGAAAACACTGGAGCTGGATGATACTGCAAGGAGCTCTCCGTTGTAATCCTCAGAAGTTACAACACTGGCTGCGTTTGAGTTCCCTGCCATCGCCTTTGCTTTCCTTTCTTTCCATATGTTGCAGTTCTTCTTCCAATAATCCGAAGCACCACATACGAAACAACCTTTTTTATCTTTTCCTTTGGATTTTGACCTACCTCTGTTGCCTGGTTTATCCGGTCTTTTCTCTGATTTGCCTCTCTCTGTGCCTTTAACATAAAGGCCTTGTGCTTGAGAGCTTTCAGTGTTCTTGTCCATCTTGACATAGGACTGAATGGCTTCGGTAACCTCATCAAACTTCAGAGTATCCTTACCGAACATCAATGTGGTTCTGAGGTGTTTGAACGAAGGCGGTAGAGATCTTAGCATTAAGAGTGCATTGTCGTCGTCCTCATATTTTACATCCACCTTGGATAAATTCATAACACAATTCTGAAACTTGATTAGATGTTCTTGCAAGTCTCCCCCTTCTTCCATCCGAAGGCTGAATAGTTCATCTTTTAAGAAGAGTTTGTTGGATAAAGTTTTACCCCTAAAGAGCTTCTCCAGCTTATCCCATGTTTCCTTAGAATTCATGTCCTCGTCGATATGAAGCAATACATTATCCGCTAGGTGCTGCTCTATAAAACTCTTCGCCTTCCTGTCCATCTTCTGCCACTGCGCATCTGTTATGCCAGTTGGCCTTTTCTCTGTACCGAGAAGAGCCTGCTGCAGATCTTGTTGGATCAGGACGTTTTTCACATTCCTCTGCCATAACGTGAAGTTCTCTTTCCCGTCAAACGGCTTGATCACAGTCTTCACGTCGTTGCTCGTGTTTGCCTTGACACCCGCCATCTTAAAAAAAAAAACACTTTCCCGGGAGTTCTGATACCAATTGTTGTAAATTTTTGTCCCTTTACTGATCTTGTTTCTTGATAGACTTAGGTGACTATGCAAACAATAGGGTGATGCTAAGATAATGCGGAATATAGATGAACAATAAAGTAAACACGCCACCCACACACACGAACACAAGAATTTAGCGAGGTTCGGCTAATCTTTGCCTACGTCCTCACGTGACCTCCTTGAGAAATCACTAACACTATGAAGATAACAAGATTACAAGAACTTATGTAGAATCCTGACCTAATCCCCAAACCCTTGCTCACGATCTCTCAAATCACTCTTTTGCTCTTATAACGGTGTATGACTTCTTTGTTTACTGCTGTCTTATTTTTCTGTGTGTATGTAAGGACTCCTAAGAGGCCTATTTATAATGTAGAGGACTTAGGTTACACTCCTTGGCATATTACAATTCCTATTCCTCTTTGGAGATGGAAAGATAACTTATTTCCTAACTCTAGAGGGCTATGAAATACTTTTCCTAATCCTATAGGGGAAACACTAGATTAACTTGGAATCCTAGTTAAACTAGTATTCCTAGTCAAAAACTAATTCTTGGTATTTGCCGAGCCAATTCTTCAACAAAACGGACCTTGGATTTCTCGGCTCTTTGAAGCTTTCCTACATTGGAGTACGGAGGCCCTTTCCTTCTGTTTGGATGATTGCAATATCATGATGAATTCCTTATTTGGTGTAAAACTATCCTCAGCCAGATTACGTGTTCATTTGACTCCCCAAAAAGAGAAAGGGTTTGCGCTCATTTATTGTTGGGCCGACTGGACCATGGTTGGGCCCACAAAAACCAGTAATTTTTTTTTAATTATTGACGGTTATTTCTTACCAAAAAGTGAGGATCAGATTAGGCAATTTGTAACAATAACTTGAATTCAGAATATCAAGTTGATCAATCAAAGAAAGATTCAACAACAAAAGAAATAATGGTTGGTTTGAAAGTGGGCATTTTTTAAATTTACGTTTTACTAACTCTCGTTATTTGGCCCATAAATTCATGAGTTTGTGGGGACCTATTAGGTTTATAGACCAAAAATTTGACCTGATTCGTTGTGAACTGCAGTCTGACACAATTCGAAAGAAAAAGTGAGGATTAGATTAGGCAATTTGTAACAATAACGTGAATTCATAATATCAAGTTGATCAATCAAAGAAAGATTCAACAACAAAAAGAAATAATGGTTGGTTTGTAAGTGGGTATTTTTTTTAATATCATGAATCTTGTGTTTTACTAGCTTTCATTATTTGGCCCAGAAGTCCATGAGTTTTTGGGTACCAACCCGAAAATTATACTTGAACTTAGGGTATTCAAACATAATATATCCAATAGGCCCGAGCCTGGTAAGTCTGACCCGACCCACCCATATAAATCCAGCTCATAAACCTATATATATATATATATATATATATGAATAAACAAATACTTTAAGAAATGGTTCAGTGGATTCTCTAAATTCTGAATTTTCAACACGCTTTAAATATTTCAATTGAACGAATTGAATAAAAAAAACATGAATTTTGATATAGGCTTCCTTGTCCTACCCACCCAATGATGAGGACTATGTTCTACTCTTCCTACAAAGGTTTTTCTCCATAATCCGAATATTTTTCACAATTTAATCTTATATTTTTATCCAATGATCGATACATGAATAATTGGATTGTTTTCTTCTTAAAGAATCCGGGTCCAAAATACTACATCTGAAGTAAAAGTTGTGAAGTGGCTTCCCAGTTTTATGAGGATGGTTAGTGGGATGTGAGAGACACTCAAAGTGGAGCAATAGTGAAACTGGCAGAAGTCCCAATCGAAGAAAGGAAAGGGAGTGAAATTGGTAGAAGTCCCACATCGAACGCAAGCAAAAGATAAAGGAGAGTGTCGGCTATAAATAAGGAGTAGGGTGCAATGTTTGAAGGTACTTACCTGGACGGGGTCAATGGGAGATCAGGAAGACTCATGGCCTAAGGTGGTGACCTTCATTGCACTTTAGAAGGGGTGCCATTTTAAGGTCTCCCCAACGTGGGAGAGCCTACGTCATAATTTATTGCCATGGGGGCTTGCGTTCGCGCAGCCCCCGCCTAATGCGAGTATAATTTCTTGTTAAAGGTCTGCTCCTAAACGTCACAAATGTTTTCATATAATTTAATACTACCAAATTTCATTGTGAGACGTGAGTTTTTGTAATTTTTTTTTTGTAAGAATTTGGATGATGCAGTATTAAATGAGGAAGTAGTGTGCTTTTGTTTTGTAAGTGCAGTGTGGGTTGGGGTCCACCTTCGGTGGTTCTTGACCAATGGGTGGGTTCGGGTAGCTTTTAGTGGCTCTATCGACCAATGGGTCGTTGCGTCTGACGAATTCCGATGGGTGGGTTCAGGGTTGCTTTTGGTGTCTCTTGACCAATGGGTCGTTTGCGTTTGACGGGTAGTTTTGCGTTCGAGGAAGCAAGAGCTCGTGTGGGTTTCTTTCAGGGGATGTGTTATTATGATTATTCGTGGATGGGTTGAAAGGTATGAATTGAAGGACTTTAACGCAATGGTCTATTCCTATATGGGCTCGTCAGGAATTACGTAAGAAATTAAGTACGCGTTAATTATTTTCAAAGTAGCGTATCACTAGTAGAGATTGCTACTAGACTCTGTAGGTGGGTTTTGTTTATGGCTTTGCACGGTTGTTTTCCATGTTGTCTAAACACTTAAATAAATTTTATTCTCAGTCTAGTCCAAGTCTAATTTTTGTTATATTTATAATGTTCATGTTAGTAGCTTGTTATTTAGTTAAATAGCCAGATTTCCTTAAGTGATGATGATATCAAACCGAAAAACATAAAGATTTTTCTATGACTCAAGAGTAAACCATAAAACATACTTGATTGGTGTATCCCGAATATCTCGATCAACTCTTGAAAATTTGTTGTATCATAGTTAAAGTGAAGTATCAAACGCTCATAAAGTAAATGATTGATTATTGAATGGATTGAGTAAAGTACAAGTAATGTGAGTCAGTATTTCTTTTGGGATCAAAATGTTTGAGGAGTACGATTTTCTAGAAATCATCAACTAGATGAACACCGGTCGGAATCATATTAAGTAGTGGCAGATGTCGAGAAATCAAAGGTTGACTGTATGCATGCCTTAAAGTCTAAATTGAACAACAACTGCGATGAGATAAATGCTAAGTGGGATTTAAAGCAGACTAAAGGTGTAGTCGGGATGAAGAGGAACTTAAAGTTCCAAGTTGCAGAACTAAGAAACGGGTGAGAAAATAGACTGTATCTCGAACCTAGATCGGAGAAACAAGTTGTGCTGATTGAAATGAGCATTGTGGAACCCAAAATCACCGGAAAAATGTGGAGCTGCCACGTGGCCCATAATTCTCAAAATGACCAAATTGCCCTTGGCAATAATACTTGTAAGCACAAGCACCGGACATGGCCCAAACCAGAATGACATGTGGAAGCCTCTCCACCCTCGATTTGTATAACACGTGTTAGCATGCAAATTGATGAGCATTTGTCCCACATCGAAACTATGGAAATTGAACATCTCACTCACCCCTATATAAGAGGTAAATTGATGAGCATTTGTCCCACATCGAAACTATGGAAATTGAACATCTCACTCACCCCTATATAAGAGGTAAATTGATGAGCATTTGTCCCACATCGAAACTATGGAAATCGAACATTTCATTCACCCCTATAAATAGCAAGGCACATTTCATTTCCAAGTTAAGTTGATTCTTCACTTCGAAGTATATCCTTTTCCTCTCTCAAAGCTAACTTAGGCATCGGAGTGTTCTTGGTCGAACAACCCCCCGGGTAAATCGATCGAGACAACGATAGCTAATTGTTTGCTGTTTGCAGGAATTGTGAGAACTTTTCGCGGCGGGTTCGATTTCTGCTTCAACAATTGGTGCTTTCATTGAGAGCTATTGAGTTATACTCAGAAGAAGCTCTCTCATTTGTTCATCGTTCATCTTTCTTCGTCGTTCATCGACATTGTTCGAAGATTTTGAACGTTGTTCATCACTCATCAGGAATTGGTTCATCGTTCATCTTTCTTCGTTCGTCGTTTATCGACATTGTTCGAAGATTTTGAACGTTGTTCATCACTCATCAGGAATTTGTTCATCGTTCATCTTTCTTCGTTCGTCGTTTATCGACATTGTTCGAAGATTTTGAACGTTGTTCATCACTCATCAAGAATTCGTTCATCGTTCATCTTTCTTCGTTCGTCGTTCATCGACATTGTTCGAAGATTTTGAACATTGTTCATCGTTCATCTCTCTTCGTTCGTCGTTCATCGACATTGTTCGAAGATTCTGAACGTTGTTCAAATTACCCATCAACAGCTTTCCAAATTCAAAATTCTTCGAATCGGCATGGCTAAGGCTCGTCGATCCGCTCAGTCAGCCGGAGAAGGTATTTCTGCCTCAACAGCTCAGACGAGGAATGAAGCTCACATAGAAACTCCGTAGAAGCGCCCAGCTCAACTCAGGCGCGTGTCTATGGAAGCGCCCCTTGAGACACTCGAAGGGAGGCCAACCTTCAGTTTTGGAGCATTCCCCTCTCCAGCTAACCAAGTACCCGCGCTAGGGGAAGGAACTTCGACTTTACAACAAGCGAATGAGAGGTTGATGGGAAATGCATCACGACATGATCGACCCATAACAAACATGGTCCTAAAGGACTTTCTGGACGGATGTCATGACATCTCAGGGAGAAGTCGTCACCAACCTCCCCAAGACAATTTGGCGCAGCAAGTTGAAGGGTTAAGCAAACAAATTCAACTTCAGTCAGAGCTCTTGCAGCAACTCCTAGCAGGGAGACCAATCCAGGAGCGGGACGGACGATCCACGTCACGTGGCCGACAAGAGAATGCCCAGGGACGACCTAGGAAAGAGCAGGCCCGCTGCCAAACAATGTCACAAGATACTTCACTGGGAAACTCTGGAGAAGAAAGTCACGCTCATCAAGCAAAAATCCCACAATGCCTAAAGTCGTTAGTACGTGAACGGCTAGGAGGTAGGACTGGGGCAACTTCATGGGCAGAGCATTCACAGCACTCACGTGGGGGCAGGGGGCAACTTCGAGCTCAAAACAAAAACCCAAAACGATCTGCCCACGACAGTAAAAGGGAAGAAGCTCAAAGAGTTTCTCAACAATTAGCAAAAGAGGACTCATCGGCTCAGCAAGGAGCATTGCGGGCTAATGATGTTCAAAAAATGCTGGACATGCACCTTCGTGCTCAACAGGGTGGCGATCTAGAAGACGATCTACGTCGCCAAATACAGCTCTCTACGCCCTTCATAAGGGATATTGAGGAGGAGCCATTCCCCCATAGGTTCGCAACACCAAATTTCACTCCATTCAAAGGATCCTCCGACCCAGTAAAACACATAGATCATTTTCGAGGAGTCATGATCCCCCACAGGTCTAACGATGCACTCATGTGCAAAGTTTTTCAAGCTTCCCTTCAAGGCCAAGCCATGACTTGGTTCAATCATCTCCCCCCGAGGTCGATTGAGTCCTTCGAAGAGTTGGCTTTGACATTTGTGAAGGAATACGCACAACTTCGGACAATCGAGGTGAAAGACGACCATCTTTTCTCTGTCCGAAAGAGAGCAAAAGACACTCTGCGACAATACATACGGAGATTTTGTGAGGAGAAGTCTCGCATTATTGGCTGTAATGACTTTGTTGCGGCAATGGCATTCAAGCAAGGACTCCCTCGAGACAGCCAGCTTTACGGGGACATCGTCATGAGCAATGCGCGAAGTCTTTCCGAAATACTTTCGCTAGCAGAGCGACATGCAAGTTGGGAGGACGAGAAGCGCGCCGCTCATACTCATGGCCATGCTGGGACTAGCGAAAAGGCCTCCGATGAGGATGAACCCCATGGAAAGTCTACAACTGGAAAGCTCAACAAGCGAAAGGCAGGGCAACACTCCCAAATGCCAGTTATGGGGAAGCCTAACTTGCAGCTATCTTTACCAGCCCATCAGATCCACAATGAAATTAAGAACAAGCCATGGTTTAAGAAGCCAGAGCCAGTCAAAGGCAATCAAGAGAATGCTGATAAAACCAAATGGTGCGCCTATCATGAATGTTATGGGCACAATATCAGCACATGTATATCTTTCGAAAGATATCTCCGAAATCTCCTGAGGGAGGGGCATTGTACAGACTACATCAAAAACAAGACTGTAAATCACATGGAGAACAAAGAGTCAAACGAGCCAGCGTCAAAGGTGATCCGCATCAACTAGACGCAAGTCAACATTAGAAAGACATAAAACTCTATGGAGCTTTTCAATTTTGCTTTTCAAGTTGCCTTCTGAATTCAAATATCAATGAAATGAGATTAACAAATTGATTTGTTCACCATGTACAATTTTCAAAGCTTATTCTCTCTAGTGTAAAAAGCCTTCATGATCGAAGCATCCAAGCCTTCGTCATCGAAGCATCTGAGTTTTCGCCTTGCGAAGCATCTAAGCCTTCGCCATGCGAAGCATCCAAGCCTTCGTCATCGAAGCATTCAAGCCTTCGCCCTGCGAAGCATCTAAGCCTTCGCCATGCGAAGCACCTAAGCCTTCGTTATCGAAGCATCCAAGCCTTCGCCCTGCGAAGCATTCAAGCCTTCGCCATCGAAGCATCAAAGCCTTCTGAGTCCTGCAAATTTCTGTGCAGCAGGGAGAGCTCATCTCGAGTGGTATCTCGCTCATTTTCTATCAGCATCCTCTCTGCACGGCTCATCTCCAACTCGCCCATTTTGGCTTCCGATGTGAAATTGAGACCTTAAGTTATCTTAGTTATCGCAATCTCACATCAACAACATAACTTTCCATTTCTGCCTGCCCTTCGCATCAAGATGGCACATTCGTAGGGCCAGAACGGAAAGGTTAGGAAAGAAGTTGCTCGGTATGCTTATGGGTTAGGAAAGAAGTTGCTCGGCATGGTTTTTTCTCCCAAGAACCAGTAAGTCCTTGTTTGTTGTCCTTCTTCTGAACAACGGTCTCCTTCAAGCACAGTGGAACGCACAACCACTCCTTGATCGGGATGTCTGAAAGCCTCGCACCATTCATGGAGAAAGCAGCCGGCTCATGTCCCGGAACTCTGGAAGAACATCTGTCGCCAAGCTCCACGAGAACGTCGTTTGGAAAGGAATTTTGATTGCAAGCCTTCCACTCCATGAGGTCTTCAGGCTTCTCAAAATCCATATCTTTCCCTCGGAATGGACTTAGGCCACGAAAACCGCCACGCTCCCACAGGACAAATTTGCTAGGTCTCTCGGCATCTTGACGCATGGCGAGCATGTATGTGGTACTAGCAAGAGTCACAGTAGGTGTGATCCTGCCTACCGATGCTCACTAGTCACGTCCGCAAGTGCACTCAGTCACCACCAAGTCCCCGTCGACTGTTCGGCCAAACTCCGTCCACGACGTGACATCGTGAGAGTATAAGGAACGATTTTACAAGATCAATTTGATAAATCCTTACCTTCAGCTAGTAGAACTCAAGCTCGATTTTTCGAGGATTTTGAAGCTTCTGTTCTTGCTCGATACGATCTCAATCCTCCCCGTTTTTGATTTGGATCGGTTCGAATTAGTCCCAGGAGACTTAATCCAGTCTCAATTTTGATCCTCAAGACTCACGAATTCGAATTCGAATTTTTACAACAAATTTCCAAAATTTCGAAAATCTGCAAAACCAGCGACCCTCTGTCCTTTGTGTTTGTTTTGCTCCAATTCAGACTCTCTAATCTCTCATTCTCACAATCGAATTGCTCTGCTATTTAACAAAATCAAGGTTTGGACAAAATGATTGAGTTTTCCCTAATTAAGGGTTTAGGGTCCCTAAAATCCTTGATTTCCTCCATGTTGTCTAGACAAAGCAGAAGAATCATTGGTAGGTAGCATGAGTCAGCGTCCACCGTTCGCTTGTCTCAAAAAGACCGTTTTGCCCTTCGCTTCCAAAATTACGAAAATGCCCCTCGCCTTCGTAGACACATAACCTTCGCATCCGATCTCCGATTTCGGCATGCCACCTGTCTATGGATTCGTATCAACTCGACCTACGTAACGGTCTCTGGCCCTCGTCCTTTGGACCCCCCGGTTCAAAAGACACCATTTTGCCCATGCTTGGGGGTAAAATGGTCATTTTGCACATTATGTCCGATTCACACCACTAAACCCAGAATAGTCATTCTAAAACTAAAAATGGACTTTTTACCTTTATAACCAGGGGCAAAATCGTCAAATAAACACTGAATCGATTCTTGAACCCAACGGTAACTGGTAACCCGGTAATATAAGACTCCAAACAATGTACATCCCTCCGGATTCCCTGAATACCGAATCGATGTGGGGGCATTTGTGGAACCCAAAATCACCGGAAAAATGTGGAGCTGCCACGTGGCCCATAATTCTCAAAATGACCAAATTGCCCTTGGCAATAATACTTGTAAGCACAAGCACCGGACATGGCCCAAACCAGAATGACATGTGGAAGCCTCTCCACCCTCGATTTGTATAACACGTGTTAGCATGCAAATTGATGAGCATTTGTCCCACATCGAAACTATGGAAATCGAACATTTCATTCACCCCTATAAATAGCAAGGCACATTTCATTCACCCCTATAAATAGCAAGGCACATTTCATTTCCAAGTTAAGTTGATTCTTCGCTTCGAAGTATATCCTTTTCCTCTCTCAAAGCTAACTTAGGCATCGGAGTGTTCTTGGTCGAACAACCCCCCGGGTAAATCGATCGAGACAACGATAGCTAATTGTTTGCTGTTTGCAGGAATTGTGAGAACTTTTCGCGGCGGGTTCGATTTCTGCTTCAACAAGCATTTAAACAAAATAAAATATTTAAGTGTTTGTAGTTATTTTGAAATTGATCGGATTAATCAATTTGTTTGTTTGATTGGTTGTTTTTTTGAGAATATGACTTCTACCCCTTTCATAGGCATCTGGAAGGATCCAATATGGTGTCAACGGAAGTAAAGTTGGCTTGCTAAGCGGGATTCCACATGGCTTCATGGCAACTATCTTGTCGAGTTCATGCCTTTTTCCTCCTAACAGATCCAATTTCCTCCAATTATGCTTCAAACCACTTTGGGGGTTGTTTGGTCTGCGCCTCTTAAGAGTTTGGTCTTTAATTCTTACTAATTTTCCTCTCAGCTTATAGTGGGATTTTTCAGGTGTAAAACAGTTTTGGAATCAAAATCAGCTCCCTACATAAATCCAAGAGTTTGAAAATACATAAGTCGACCAAAGATGAATATGGGAAGCTGAGAAAAACTGCTGGTATGGAGAAGTGAACATTGTCATCTGCTAGATTATAACGTTGGAAAAACAATTCTTTAAGTGGTGTTTTTAAGTTCAGGCTCCCATGTCGGGGTGTCTTTGGGCTCCAAGGCAATATTAGCAACCAAAGTTCTAGAAAACCCAAAAATCCGAGCAAATCTCATAATTTTTCTCCCTCAAATCAGAATTAGAATCTTCCCCGTTTCTAAGTCTGTAATCAGAGGCTAAATCTACAGGGAAACAAAATAATATACACATGACAAGACACCCTCATGTATATTCTTGTGGCAATCGATATCCCGGCATGATTATCTTGTCAGCAAACATTTTGCCCGTCTTGGGCATGACATGCCAGTGCAACGTCAAGTTGAATTCTTTACCCCGAAGATTGTTCCCCTGAAGGAGAAAAATTATAAACATAGTAAATTTCCGACCAGCCAAGATCCTAGACTAGATCTTCAGTATTCAGTAAGACCAAGAAACAGATACAACGAAGGAAATGGAATACTTTGTCAAGATGGGTTATACCTGATCAATGAAACGGTACTTGTTTGAAGTGTGAATCCAAAACTTTGCATGCTCTTTGCTTGGTATGATGCCATCCCAGAGAGAGATCTGTAAAACAACGTTAAAAATATTAAGCACCAACTTATTTAAGCAGCAACAAATCCTAGAATATAGGATAGAGAGAATATGTGGATCCGAAGAATTCATAAGAACAGCAAAAGGAAAAGTGAGAGTTGATAACATCGTCTTTGCTCCAAGAAAAGTAAAAGTAATAACATCTAAGGAACCAGAAATACTCCAAAACATAGGTGCAGCCAAATGCAAAGTAACTTCACCTGATTCAGTGCGTTCTTTGGGGTTTCATACTCAGCGGCTAGAAAAACAAAGATCTGGCATGCATTGCAGATAAAAGTAAAAGGGATCAGTGTCCAGTTTACAAATCATAGTTGCATGAAATAAAGTGGCAGGACAATCAGAAAGAGTATGTATTATCTTATTGCAGAATGGATAACTTAAATTTCACTAAACGCTCCAAAAACATAACAACAAAGACAGTTTCTTGACAGAAATGACTTTTGGTTGGTGGCATCTATTCCTGTGCATGACATTTACTATCTTTCCGGACCATGATTATCTTAGAACTTCCTTGCAGTTTACCCAAATACTACTTAAAGCAACATGGACATGAATTTTTGCTAACACAAGCACAGAAATTTGTAAAGTGCAAACCTGCTTTGTGTTCCATGTAAACAATGACTGCAAGTTGGCTGATATATTCATAGTTAAGCTAACCTGCATACAACAAGAATCATTTTAGATAATTTCATATCATATTATGATTTATTCCGTACACATAATCTTTCTTTTTCAATCACCCATATCGGTCATATCTATCACCACATATACAAATAAAATAAAATAAAAAATCAAATCCAAACTTGATGATACAAAGTGTAACCTGCTTAGAAAGGGTACAGCAATTCATGAGCATCTGAAGCAGTTGACTACCAGCAATGTCAAGTTTATTATAAAGTTTAAGCTCTCATGAATGTCTATTTTCTTTTGCCCCTATTGGTAGAAGAATTACTCAAGATAAAAACAGTGAGCTCAGGTCAAGCAGGTATACATGAAATTTATCTATACTCAGTAGCTGCACCAACCCTCTAGACCCCCAACCCAAATAAATAAATATGTACAAAACAAATAAAATTGTAAACCTAATTCACTTAAAAATTCAAGCGAACCTAGGGTGAGAGAATAGTTAGGCATCAAATACCACACACTGATATCTTAATTCTGAATTTGGACATCATGAAATCTTATATTTACTCAAATAAAATTGTCACAATCATTCTGTTCTCTTAAATCTGTCTGAAAACCTCAACATCATCAACTAACACCTATATTTACTCAAATGATTGAACTTTTTCGACTAAGGGGATATACAAGGCTAAAGGAGTGAAAAGCATATATCTTACAATTGGATTAATCAGTTATAAACAGATAGCCATTGAGCTCCCATCAATATGTGGAAAGAGGTGATAAAGTTCTCCAGGACTATACTATTACCGTTTATTTTACATTCAACACATAAAATGCATACCAAGATCGAAGAAATAATTATGAACTAAAACTAAAACAAATAACCCCGGAATTGCATAACGTTGTTGAGAAACCCCAAAATTTGTATAGAAATGAACCTCACTCCTACTATATAAAATAAACCCCAAAGTGGCAGTCTTCAACTAGACTCGGTCAACTACTAGTCGCAGAGTCATTCTAATAGAAACTGAACGAAAACCCATTTAAGCCAATACCACACTGAATTAATGTCCAGAGCAATTTCACATATAATCCAAAAATTAGAAGGAAAAATCGAATTGTACCTCCTCGTTCCCATTCGGTTGCTTCTGAAACCAATTGACATTCAACACCTGAACAGACCCTATGAGCCAAATCATGAATATAATCCAGCCAGGTAATTCAATTCAAAGACTACAAACCCTAGATCTATCCAGAAATGAGAAAGCACCTGGACTTGGGAAGTGGGAGTGGGGTGATTGAGATTATCAGAGAAGGAGGCTATGGTGCACATGAGGGCCAAAATTGTGACTGCGAAGGTCAGAAGCGCATTGGCTCTGTACCCGAACGAATGCATCGTCTTCCTTCCTTTCTTTCGTGTTGGATTTTTGTTGGCTTTCTGTTGGCTTTGTCTTCGTGGTTTTGGTCCGAGAAAGAAGAAAGAAAGAAAATGTACTTACAAATGTTAAAATAGCCAGAGAAAGGGAGAGGGTAGAGGATGAAGGTGTGTCACACTTGGGCTATACTGCTCAGTCATTGGACAAGAAACGTTTGTAGGACCCACCATCTTTTAAATCCTGTTGGTAATTTTGCTGATGTGGCTTTGCCATGTGTATTTTCTTTCTTTTTTATTTTTCTTTCATTATTTACACCCTATTTATGCTATTAAATTAATATTAACAAACCAAAAAACAAACATGTGTCTTCCTTTGGTTGCTGGAGCGAAGAATCCGGGTTTGAGTTGTACTAACTCTTGCGAATGTCTTGGGTACATCGAGGAGGGCCACATAAATGGCGCACCTTCATCATAATAGATGAATTCTCCTATATTTTGTATCACCTTACCCCAAATGCTTGTGAGATAGAAGGTGTATGCACCTAGTGTACCTAAGATCCTCTTCTGCTCGAGGGTCTGACAGTTATTGTGGAGTTGGAGTTTCTTAATCTTGTGATGAAAGGTGACTCCAAGATTATGATTGCTGTGGTGAATGATGTATTCAAGCCTACTTGGAGAGTTGCTCAAATTGTCTCTAACATCAAGGCTTCGAAGAGAAGATTTCAAGCAATTCAATTCTCATTTCTTTCATGAAGCAAATTTTGTTGAGTATGCATTGGCTAATCTCGGTCGTCAAGTTAATATGAATCAAAGATTGATTAAAGTTATTCCGAAGGTTGTAATTTATTTTGTTTTTAAAAAAACAATACATTGATTTTTTTTTATTTTTCCTTTTTTTTTTTATGTGAAGCCACCCTTTCGGCAAGCACAAAGTTTTACATTAAACACCTTCCACTTCATCTTTTTTGCGATAAAGATCTAATTTTATATTTGTTGAAGATACACAAACACCCTTAGATCATTAGGGATCTCTCATAATCGACGACTCAGAACTGACAGTACCAAAGTTGAAGTTGTCACAATTGGTCCTTTTGAACAGAAAAGAAGAGCTAAAGCCCAACCTTGAGTATGTCAAATCAAACTGCGTAAGATTATCTTCCAACTGTCACAATCGAAGTAGGTCAAATCAAACTGCGTAAGATTATCTTACAACTGTCACAATCGAAGCCCCGGGCCTGAATCCATCATCTACAAAGCCCAAACACATCACACGGGACGTGGCTGAATCATAGTGTTTGCACCAATAATCTTCCACATAATATTCTGCTTATTGTCCAGAACAAGGTCTATGCTAGGATCAACAGACCCCATATTGTTGTTGCAGATTTTCCTAGCATCAAAACAAATTCCAACGGGTTCCACAATCTCACCTATTGCACTCATTAGAGCTGGCTGACGAAGAGCTGAGTGATCGTCTGGAAAATCGATGTTTGAAGAGTTGTGTCGGAGTTGTGGTGTTGAGCATGGTTCCACCATGCCCTTGTGTTGGGGTGGGAAATACAATCCTGTTGTTGATTTTAATTACTTGAACATTAATATAATATAGTACTCTCCTTGGTGGCGTATGGTCAATGGAGTGTAGGTTAATTCGCATGATACATTTACGCCCGATCTTATGAAATAGGGTCTTTCTCCGAAGAAAATAGCACCGACTCTACTAGGGGAGGATGAAAGGCACATCAAAAAATTTGGTGGGAAGCCGAAGTGAGAATCTGGTTGGCAAGGCATGGAAATTGAGGAATTCCTTAAACCAGAAACACCTAGAACATTTTTAGGTAACCTCATTTGCAAGATACTAGAAGGTGCACAAGCAAAGAGGAATTTAGGGTGTCTAACAAATAGGCCGAGCCTAGACCCTTTCGTGGTTCGAATTGTGAGCATTTTCTGGGCCAGCTCACCCATAGCATTTTGGTGGGTCACATGGTTTGCAGTCATGACCCCGCATGCATTGATGTGGCAGTCTAGCTCGGGCTGAGCAGCACGGTGCGACACATATGGCTATTTTTCTTAGCACATTGTGTTGAATGACAGTAAGAAACCTTAGGATTTAAATCTATATATTATTTAATGGTATGTGCATCCAAGTTATTCACCCCCTGATTTAGTACCTATCACATCCTTCTATAATTCTTAAATGCCCATACCATTGAATGATACATGAGCATTGAAGTCTTGCCCAAGTAAGAGGCGTTGTAAGTTGATGACAAATATCGATTGTTACAATTGACTGATAAGAGGTTCCCATTGAGATCCACCAGAAGGGTATACAACCGGAGGGGTTCTTTTGTAAATTCAGGCCATGTGGAGATTGGTTGGGCCATCTTTCAAGACTTTGAGGACAAGCCTATTATTGGGCCTGCTGATGGGTAATGGAGCTTAGGCTTCGCTAGATAAAGTAGTTGAAGAGCCTGAGGTTGTGAAAAATAACAAGGGAGAAGAAGAACAACAAGAGCAAGAAATTATGAAGCAATGAAGCCATGGCCGGGTTTGGAGAATGAAAACGGGAAAAGAAATAATTTGAAGAAAGTCTTTGTGTAGTAGTTACTTGGTTCGGTGAAAAGGGGTCCGACCCGCGATCCGGAACACTCGATCTAAATCGCCAAATCGACCGACCCAGAAATTCAAGGTAAATTGAGAGTAAAAGATGGCTTAGTTATCTATGCAAACTGAATAAATGTTGAGTTTATGGTATCATTTCCTCAAAATTCTGTATTGATTATATATACCATAACGTACCAGGATCTTCTTAATCTATCGTACCACGTACCAGAACCTATTTTTCGTACCAAATCGACCCATGAACTAGGTAACATCTGCTAGCTCTCGGGAGGTGTCGGTTAAAGTTGGCGAAGAATTTTAGAGGCGAGGGGTTGGAATTTATAGAGAGGTGGTGAGTGGGTTAGGGTTTCATATAGGTAGGTCCAAAAATGGATATGGACATTTTAGGTTTTGGCATTGTGTTGATTTTTCAATGTTTGGAGGCTTTAACTCCAGAGTTTTAATGGTAAAGCATAATGTTGAAGTGGGAACAAAGAGGTGGTGATGAGTATGTAGGGGCACTTGGTGAAGAAGAGCTTCAATGGGATGTGCCTAGCCTTGCAGTAGCTTGTGCTATAAGTAACAAACAAAAACCAATGTCGTTTTCTGGATTTTGCTTGTTCTTCACATCGCTAGTGGATTGTTTATGGAATGGAGATTTGAGGGAGTCTGATTATATTTCTTAATTTGATTTGAGGCAAAAGTTGCTCGGTTTGGTAACGGTTCGTAAGTCATTGTGTTTGAAGCTTGAAGATGTAAATGCACATTGTAGGTAATTTGAACCAAGTAGATACTAGAAACAACAAGCAGTGGTATAGTGGGTAATAGCTTTGATGTCAACTCCTCAATCAAGGTTCAATTTTTGTATTTGCATTTAGTTCACATATCTAATTGGGATGCTACGGACTATGAAGATCATGAGTTTACATTCGCTTATGAAAGTTATCCAATATCCCGTTAAAATAAATAAATATTGACCCCAAAATCTCCAACTTGGGAAACAAAAAACCAAGTAGATAGTGCTGATGGGCGGTGGTCATTTTTATCACGGTAACTGCAACTTGATACAAATAAGAAATTTCAAATATCTTAAATTTGATAGGTTATCTAGTTCATTTAGAGATGGCCATAAGGGTGGGTAAAAAGGGCTCAAGCCCTAGCCCTAAAATGCTATAGGCCCAAAGTTAATAATATATTAAAAAAATCAAATAAAGTAGACAGGAATAACTAAAAGGTATTAGTATTAATATGAGTCATTTTTCACGTAAACAAGAATTTAAGAACCAAGAAGGTGGTTTTATCAAAAAAAAAAAAAAATCAATTAAGCAAGACTCAGATTTACATTTGTAATGGTTAAATCTGTGAATTAATGACACATTTTATGTTCTTACCATGAACCTCCAAATGTTTGAACCGATCCTAAATTCACTACAATTGTACATATTAAATGAGCACTTAGTTTGATAAGAGAATTGTATTGGCAAAGATTTATGAACTCTAATAGAAAAAAGTTAATTAAGAAAGAATGTTCAAGTAAATATCTCAAAACGAAACTGATAGTAAAAAGCTAATTAAGAAAGAGTGATAGTAAAAAGTTAATTAAGAAAAAGTGTTCAAGTAAATCTCTCAAATCGAAATTAATGATGACATCTTATATGTTTTTTTAAAACCTAACCTGAATCAAGCTTCTTAAAAAGAAAGAAAGAGATAAGACCTAAACATGCTTGTGAGAGAATCACACTTCAAAGTCGTAAAGAGTTTCATTCATGTAAAAATTGTGAAATAAGAAGGCCATATATGGACTCAATTGTGAAATAAGTCATAACACTGACTCCACTGAGGAAGAAGCTATTATGGATCAGTCTTGTATAGTTTTGGTACTTAGTCATGTACTGGCGGCCGGTGGGTGTGTGTCGGTATATAAAATGCCAACAAAGTCACGTTTCCCAACCTTTATAACCCTGCATGGACTTGCGAGTTGCTGGTGGAGAAATGGTGATTGATATAAAGTCAAAAGAAAGAAAGAGATAAGACCTAATCATGCTTTGAGCTAAAATATTTCCAAGTTGAATCCAACACATGATGCACATTGAATAAAGTGCCTTCTCTGCCCCATTTGCAAACCCCAGTAATAGAATTATACTACTCTTTAGTAAGACATTGTGTATAAAGCAAAACTCGATTGAAACTTGAAAGGGATTTCTATCACTACCATCCGATTATATCTCGGAAGATTAATCTGAGCGATCCGAATAGCTTGAACTCAGAGTCTATTCTTCAACGATACCTAATTATATCCCATAATCTATTGAATAAAACTTGACTGAAAGATTTTTTTACCATTGACATCTGATCAAAGGAATAATTTTTGCCGTCTGAACGAGAATAATCTGAACTTACCCAGAAATGATACCTAGCTAGTTATGATCAAATAAAAAAAGGCTAATGGCTAGATGGTCAATTCATTCATTAAAAGGTAGTTTATACATAATAAATTGCCATTTACCAGGCGGCCACAAAATTCACCCTTGACCATTCACTAAGTAACATAAGCAATGGTACCTTCATAGCTTTCATTACCACCAAAATACATTCAATAATCCTCTACTACTACCAACCAACATAAGCGATGAAACCCTAAACCCTAATTTTGACTTATGCAAAAAGCATTGATGATTCTGCAGCTACTACATAACACTACAGCCATTCACATTCTCATCACTGAAGTAGCTCGCATACGGATCAGATCCAGCTCCAGATGGCATTGGCTGCTGCTGATGTGGCATGTAGTCCATCCCCGGATTCGGCCGGGCATACATCATCGGCTGGTACATGTCATTGCCGTTGGATCTCTGCTGGTTCATCATCATAGCCATGTACTGCTGTTGTTGCTGCTGTTGTTGCTGCTGCAGCTGCTGCTGCTGCTGGGCATAAGGGTTGGATGGGCCCCCCATCCCTCCCATCCCTTGATAGTATCCTCCGCCGTTCATCATTGCTTGCGCAGGTAGTCCTTGCACCGCTGGAACATTGCCAATCTGCCCCATTGGGTAGCCACCCATCTGCCCCATATTCTCACCACTGCGGCCCATTTGGCCCATCTGACCCATATTCTCACCACCATGGCCCATTTGGCCCATCTGAGGGCCCATCTGACCCCTCTGGCCAATGTTGTTGGGCATTCGGCCCATCTGACCCCTCTGGCCAATGTTGTTGGGCATTTGGCCCATATGACCATTCTGGCCCATTTGATTAAAATCGCCACTATTGCCTCCTTTGCCACCCTTGCCTTCTTTGGTTTCCTTTCCACCTTTGTTTGCTTTAGCATCTTTGCCGTGATTGAAGACATCAATTTGATGATACCCATTTTGCCCTTTCTTGATCTCATGGTCCCCACCATCATGTTTGTTGCCTCCACTTTTCTTTCCCCCTTTGGCCTTGCCATTATTTTTTTTCCCATCACACCCATCATCAAGGCCACACTTATTGCTACCACCACTCCGTCCTATACTAGTACTTCGTTTAAGCCACCCCACAATTCCACCGCCATTTCCATTTTTACCCTCCTTTTTCTCTTTCTCTTTGCCACCCTTTTTTTTATCCCCTCCTTTGCTATTTCCAGAGTCTTTCTTTCCGTCCTTGCCCTTCTTCTTCTCATTATTTTCACCTTTGCCCTTCATTTGAATTGGAAAATCAATCACCCCACCTTTCTTGGCTCCCCCTCCCCCACCACCACCGCCAGCTGCACCACCGCCCCCAAACTTCTTGTCGCTCATAGCGTGCATATTGATCATTCCACCAGGCATCGTCTTCCCATAAGGCCCTTGTGGCCCGAGCCCATTGTTGCTCATAGCCATAGGCATCGTCTTACTGGGTACCTGATGGCCATGGACATGACCAAGCTCTTCCCCCTCTTCATACTCATCATCAAACTCACTATCATACTCGTCGTCAAACTCACTATCATACTCATCGTCAAACTCATCATCAAATTCATCATCTGGCATACTGAACTTAACAGATTTCTGATCTTTTGGTGGGCCCACCTTCATGTCTTTTGCTCCTTTCATTTGTTGTTGGTTTTGGAACTGTTGAGGATGCTGTTGTTGCCCACCCTTCTGCTGGTCCTTCCCACCCTTCTGAGACATGTTGAAGTAGTTGTTGTCTTTTCCCCCTTTGCCATTGATGCTAGGCATGGGCATGTTCTTGAACTGGCTATTGAGATGGGCTTGATTGTAATTTGGGACCTTCTGACCTCCTCCCCAAATCTCAGCATGTTTCCCAATTTTAGCTAGCTTCTTGATGATTACGGCTGGATCAACCATTCCAGTCACGGTCACCTTCCCCTGTTCTCCATCTATACTCACAGTATAAACACCTGCACAAAAACAGAGCTTGCTGAATAACTAAATTCATTAAAGTTCAATCATTTATAAACGCCGGACATATCCGGGAATGAAAGAAAGTAAAGCAAACAATAATACCATCAATTTTCTGCAGAGGCTTCTTAACTTGCTTCTTGCATCCCTCGCAGCAAATATTCACTTTAAAAGCACAGCTCTGCAAGAAAAATGCAATTAGATGGAGGGAATTCGAGATTAAAGAGCTAGCTTCTCTGAGAAATAAAGAATCGAGATTTTTGAAACTTGAAAGGCTGTTTGTGTACCTGAAGCTTCGTGAGCTCCTGCTTGTTCATTGTTTCTCAGTCTTGAGTGTGAGAAAGGCCCGGCAGAGAAAACAGAGGAAATGGGTTCGAGGATCTGGAGATGTGAGAGTGAGAATGATATAATGGAGGAGACAGAGGGAGGGTTGAATTGAAATTGAGGTGTTGAAGTTGAACTGCGAGTTGATGGATGCGGTTGGTGAGTATTAAACGCTTTATCTTTTAGTTTTTTTTTCTCTCCTGTTTCTGTGTTTGGAGGGTTTGCTGTGCTTCTCTGTTTTCAAGTAATTTTTTAAAGGCAGTGAAGTCGGTCACCTCCAGCTCCAAGTACCCTGACCGGATTTTTAAATCCAATATTTACTCAGACTTTCAACTGCTGTTTAATAAATAGGGATGACCACAAGATTCTTGCGATGCCTTCCCAATTTACCTATTAGTCCTTTATTTTTGTTATTTGTATCCACAAAATCCTCCGCTGGTATTTTTTGTATATACACAGGAAGCAAGGAATTAAGCATATCAAATATTAAATATTAATTTTATTTTATAGAATTACTAATGTTAAATTTTAAATATTGTGTTTGATCCTAAAATGGATCTAACAAAATACGGACTTACCTACTAGCCCTGTTAATTGGTTCGAAAAAACCGACCGAAAAATCGAACCGAACTCGAACCGAAGGAAAACCGAAACCGTTTGGAGAAAACCGAATCGAACTGGTTCGGTTTCGGTGTTCGATATAACAACACCGAACCGAATGGACCAAAAACCCGAACCGAACCGAACCGACCAGAACTGAAATGCTTTAGGCTATTTTGTAATGAACATTGATTAGTTATAATGGATCTTGATTAGTTGTAATAAACATTAATTAGGTTGTAATGGACATTAATTAGATAATAAATATTGATTATTGTATAAAAGTACAAAAAAAAATTGGTTTTTAGAGAAAATTGAACCGATTCACCATAATTTGAAGAAAAAAAACCGATTTTAACCGGAACCTAACCGAATAAGAGGAAAAACCGAACCGAACCGCATTGGAGGAAAAACCGAACCGAACCGAACCGATTTTTCAACTGGTTTCGGTTTCGGTAAAAAAACCGAACCGAAAAACCGATTAACACCCTTATTACCTACGGCTTATATGTCTTCTTCTCGTCTATTGGATGATTTGTAAGAAAACAAGAATAGTATTTGACACTAATGAAGCATCGATCTAACAAATTCTGATGTTTAAGTTAGTAATGGAGATGGGTATCTGACATTAAATATGTAGCATATACAGAGAATGTATTGACTTGTAAATTGTAATTAAGATAATGAATGTGATAGTTAAATACTTAAATTCTAATGATGTGGGGTTTAAGCCACCTTATTAAAAATTGTTAAGTGTTCTCAAGATTTCAGATGATAAGCAAATACAGTGAATCTCAATTATATTAGGGAATTATTGCTGTCATTCGTCAAAGTATCGACCAATTGGAAGGTTTACATATTTTACTAATAAATTTTTCTTTTATAATTGAGGCCACCTTCTATTATAAACGATAATGTTAAGTTTATAATTTAATACCGATGCCAATTATGTTAACAATTCAATGGTACTTTTTTTATATCTCATTTTCTTTCTATTTTGTCATCTAGCCAAGCTCTTGTAATTCAAAAAGCGCATAACCTCTGTTCATGTTAACGCTTGGCTTTATAATTTCATGGCCGAGACATATTAAATTTTAGAGCCTTGTTTTGTAATAAGCCAAGACATGATTAGACCAAACATTACTACCCATGGGACCCATCACCTCTGGGATCACGAGCCACTGTAGGCCCCCCACAACTACACTCCAAACTCCAGTCCTTCATAACCGGGCTTCAACAGTCAAATGTCCTCCTACATTATTAAGCTCAATAATTTTTATTTTTTTTATTTTTTTATTTCTTATAAGAGGAAATTTTTGTACGCCCTTTTTTATTTTCATTGATTTTTCTTGTTTTATTCAATTATAAAATTAAAAATTAAAGAGAAAGTGTTAAAAGAAAAAATTATAGCGTGAAAATTTTCCATATCTCGTTGATTAGTTAAATTTTTTTTTCAGTATTTTATGGACATTAATGATTTAGATCGTGATAGTCATGATTATGTTTGGCATATTTAAGACCCCCTCGAATGCGAGAGGATCTTGAATATATCTTCTATTTCAAAAAATAATAAAGTTAAGTGAAGAATGGCAGTATAAAATGTAAACGAAATCTATACATTGTGAGTGATGCATGATCATGTAATCATCCCCAATGGACACAAGGTTTTTTCCTCAAACACAAAGAAGCCAATAATATATACATATTATCTTAAGTAATATATATTATACATTAACATATACAACTTTATACTTTTAAATCCTTATCTTATATATAGCATACGTAATTGAATCGGATCGAGCAAGTTCGACTAAAAATTTTTGGGCTTGAATCGGATCCGACTTATTTCATAATATAAGAAATATTGGACTCGGCCGAGCCACCATAGTCATAAATATAAAAGGCCAAGCACTTTATCGACCCGAGTTTTTATCGGATTTTACGGATCAGGCTTAATAAGCTCATTCGAGTCGGACGCAATTTGACTTTTAGAAATAATTTGTTCAACCCTTCAAAAAAAAACTTGTTCAACAAATTCTGGAGTCGAAAAAAAATATAATAAAAAAATTAATGTTACAACTTTATTATCAAATTAATTAACTTTCACTCTCAACCACCTCAATCTAATCATCACTACATCTATCTAGTGTTTGTATGTTAGAGCAACCTAAAGCAAATTCGTGTAATTACAACCTAAACCAAATCCAGTGATTACATCCATCCACTTTTAAAAAATATATTACAATATCATCATCAAATTCTTGTTTCTTGCAACCTAAAGTAGGTTGTGTGTAAAATCAAATCATGGTTATATGTTAATCTAAAATTGATTATGACTACATGTTCTTTATGTAAATGGATATAATTGTACAAAGATGACTACACAAGGAAATAAAACAGTGATATCGATCATGTCAAAAACATGAGGTATAGTTATATTGTTTTCCTAATTTTAATATTCTAATGCAAAAAACAATCCTAATTGTGCATAATCTTCAATTGTGTTAGACTAATCAAGGTTGAAATAGAAAGAGCCACATTTACGAGATAATTCAACACATAAATGTAAAAAACACCTCATATTAGATTTGGATCATAACCATGAAATTCTAAATAATAGAAAGATCGAAACTTTACTTTACTTTATTACTCACGGAACAGTCTTATTACAAGCAGGATTATGTTCACACATAAAACATTTATTCGGCAATAGCACACATAAACAATAAACAAAAATTAAGAAAGAATCATATATAAAGGAAACACAATAATTTATAATTAATAATTATTTTTTAAAATTCGAGCATATGGGCCTGGTTTATAAGCGCGAGTCGGGCTGGACTTACTGGACCTTATCGAGTTCGGGCTTATCGAGTTTGAATACACCAAGTTCAAGTTCAACCCGCTAACTTTCAGGCCGGGCCGGGCCACGACCCATAGCAGGCTGAGTTAGACTATTAATCAACGAACCTAGCAAGTACCCATAAGGCCATGAATTTTTGTTCCAAATGATGAGGGCTACTTATATATTAACATAATATACATTATTATTTAACAAAAAAATATGTTTCAATTGTTTCATAAAATGTCGAAATTAGTAAATGTAAGTATTTACCTATAACCGTCATCGAGTTATTATCTCACTAATCTTTAAACTCGAAAAAAAATTGAATAGTAAAACCAAAAGGATGATCGGTACCGTATCGATACTGTATCGGTTTAAATCGGTACGGGATCGGTTTTGATATTATGGAATACTGTCCCATACCGAAATCGAACCGGTTTTAATTTTTTAATTAATTAAATATTAAATTAAATTGAACCATAAAAAACCCTAATAATCTAATAGCTAATAATGGATTTAATTGTATATTAATTTAGTTGTATATTAATTTAGTTTATAGATTTAATTTTATTTTAAGAGTTTTTTAGTTGATGGATTTAATTGTTTGTTAGGGTTTTTTAGTTAATGTTGTTAATTTTAGTTGATGTATTGAAATTGATTGGGTTATGAATTCTCTATACATTTTGAACAATATTTGTTACCCAACAAGAGTTCTAATTTATGAATTTTATCAAAATGTTGTTTTTAGACATTGAATCAAGTAATAAATAAATGAAATTATGAATTTGGCTTCAAAACCGAAACCGTACCGAATATAGTTGGTACGGTAAGGTACGGTATCAATTTTATATTTGGAAATACCATACCGTACCGAACCGGTTAAAATTATTTGGTACGATTCTGGTATCACCTTCATACCGAACCATGCCCAAAACTAGGAATATATCTTCTATTTCAAAAAATAATAAATTTAAGTGAAGAATGGCAGTATAAAATGTAAACGAAATCTATACATTGTAAGTGATGCATCATCATGTAATCATCCCTAATGGACACAAGATTTTTTCCTCAAACACAAAGAAGCCAATAATATATACATATTATCTTAAGTAATATATATTATACGTTAACATATACAACTTTATACTTTTAAATCCTTATCTTATATATAGCATTCGTAATTGAATCAGATCGAGCAAGCCTGACTAAAATCTTTTGGGTTTGAGTCGAACCGGGCCTACTTCATAATTAAAATAATACTAGACTCGGCCAAGCGAGCATAGTCATAAATATAAAAGGCCAAGCACTTTGTCGGCCCGAGTTTTTATCGGACTTTAAGGATCAGACTTCATAAGCTCATTCGAGTCGGACGCAATTGGGTTTTTTGAAATAATTTGCTCAAAAAATTTTGGAGTTGGAAAAAAAATATAAAAGAAAAAATAATATTACAATTTTATTATCAAATTAACTAACTTTCACTCTCAACCACCTCAATCTCATCATCACTACATCTATCTAGTGTTTGTATGTTAGAGCAACCTAAAGCAAATTCTTGTAATTACAACCTAAAACAAATCCAGTGATTACATTCATCCACTTTTAAAAAATATATTACAACATCATCATCAAATTCTTACTTCTTGCAACCTAAAGTAAGTTGTGTGTTAAATCAAATCATGGTTATATGTTAATCTAAAATTGATTATGACTACATGTTCTTTATTTAAATGGATATAATTGTGCAAAGATGACTACACAAGGAAATAAAACAGTGATATCGATCATGTAAAAAACATGAGGTATATTTATATTGTTTTCCTAATTTTAATATTCTAATGCAAAAAACAATCCTAATTGTGGATAATCTTCAATTGTGTTAGACTAATCAAGGTTGAAATAGAAAGAGCCACATTTACGAGATAATTCAACAAATAAATGCAAAAAACACCTCATATTAGATTTGGATCATAACCATGAAATTCTAAATAATAGAAAGAGCAAAACTTTACTTTACTTTATTACTCACAAAACAACCTTATTACAAGCAGGATTATGTTCACACACAAGACATATATTCGGCAGTAGCACACATAAACAATAAACAAAAATTAAGAAAGAATCAAATATAAAGGAAACACAATAATTTATAATTAATAATTATTTTTTAAAATTCGAGCATATTGGCCTGGTTTATAAGCGCGAGTCGGGCTGGACTTACTGGACCTTATCGAGTTTGAATACACCAAGTCCAAGTTCAACCCGCTAACTTTCAGGCCGGGCCGGCCCACGACCCATAGTGGGTTGAGTTAGACTTTTTATCAACGAATCTAGTAAATACCCACAAAAGCATGAATTTCTGGGTCAAATGGTGATGACTACTTATATATTAACATAATATACATTATTATTTAACAAACAAATATGTTTCAATTGTTTCATAAAATGTCGAAATTAGTAAATGTAAGTATTTACCCATAACCGTCATCGAGTTATTATCTCACTAATCTTTATTGGAGCTAGCATGGTGTGGAGTACAGCAATGTTGGAATCTTTAGGGTGGCAAAGCGTCTCATGAAGAAAGTGCGAGGAGTGTCATTTTTATGAAACTGGTCGGTGCCAAATTTGTATGCTTGTACGTATGACTAGATTTGACTATGATCAAGAAGGATTAACTATATTTTAAGTTGATCATGCACGCTCTAAAATCTTTCTCAATATATTATGAAAATAGGTGGTGATTAATTAATTAATGAATATAATTGACTTGCTATATTCACAATATAATTTCAAAATTTGAAAGATAAGATCTTGTTTGGCATCATACTGTACTAAAAATTTCAGTAGAATATATTGACTATTTATTCAGATTTTTTTTGTGATCTATCAAATTAAAATACTGATTATATTATATTGATCGATCAAGTTATTCTAACTGATAATAAATATTTTTTATTGAATACTATTTTTATAAATATATTTAATTATATTAATTTATTCTATACATACGTGAAAGAGTAAAATAAAAATGATGCGTGAATTTTTTTTTTTGGGGTGTGTGAGCTTGAGCCCTCCTTTGGCAACCACATTATTGTCTGTTCAGCTCCTTAAAAGCCTAACCCGTGAAGAAATTCTTTTGTTTTTGAACTTTTATGAAATTATTTTAAGAAGAAAAAATAAATAAAAGAGAAAAGAAGGCATCCTTGATCTGTAAAAAGATATTTGAATGTTGCAAGAAGCAACCCCACCACTACCTTTCGCCACCAGATTATAAAACCCTAACAAAAATTATTTAACCTTATTAAAATGCTTTATGCAGCATAGGGTAGCTCGCAAAATCGCTTTTGACTACAAATCTTCTCTATATTATTGAGATCAAAAGCTTCCAATCGAAACACCATATGTTGTAATCAACGGATGCTCTTTGTAACATGAGGTTTTTATGGTTTATTTTCATTTTTATTCGTATATTAATCATTGGTATTTAATTTAGTCAATTTGATTAAAATTCGAGTAATTCTACTTAAAATAAGCTCAAGCGCATGACTAGATTGAACATATACAGTCAAGCCTAACACAACACGAATGACATCCTAATCGAGCACATATGATCAGCATGAACTTGGCTTGGTCAGTCCTCATTCTCGGCCAGACTCACAGGCAACTAAGCCAAAAATGCGAATCGGGACCCCATGAGGACACACGTTAGTTTCCAGGACAACGATAATAATCACACATCGAACTATTCTACTAATAATATTTAATACTACTATAAATATAACGGTACTTTCGATCTCCTTCAAAAGATAATGACAATTGTCATTACGCTGTCTAGATTACCACAACATTTTCAACATTTAATCTTACTTAAGTATCAGAAACTGTTAGACTGACATCACACTAGTGCTTCCTTGCTCTTACCTTCTTTTCGCATGTTCCATCACCACGAGAAGAGCATCTGAAAGAGCACATTGAAGCAAATCTAAGTTAGTCTAATTATTGCATCAATATCAATCATTTAGGATAAATTATAAATATATCTTGTAACTTTGATTATATAATTTATATTTATTATTTAAAATATTTCAATGTAATACACTACAATTTTTATTTTGTTTTAATCATAATTCTCCGTTACTTCTTATGTTAAATAGATTATTATGGAGATATCCTTAAAAAAAAACTAATTAAAAAAATGTAACGAAAAGTTCTGATTGACATAAAATAAAAAATTCGGGATACTAAGTAGGGTGTATTCAATTGGAGATTTTAATAATTTGAGAGTGTTTTCAAATTCAGTGGTATTCAATTAAGATTTTAATAAATTGTATAAAAATCTTGGGGTATTCAATCAAACTTTTGAATGATTGTTTTAAATTCCTTAAAAATCTTAATGTATTCAATTTGATTTTAAAACTCGATTTTGAATGATTTGATAAAATGATGGATTTTGAGAAAAAAAAAAATACCCACATCAATCCTTCACCTAAATCGTCACATCTCAACTAATATTTCGTTAGATTTGAAAAAAAAAATAAAGATAAAAAACATATTACTTAGGATTTGACGAGTCCATTTGCAACCACTCACCATGGACCTCACGCCAGTGCATCATCTCATCGGCCATCTTCAATCTCTCTACTCTGGGCCATGCAAAAAAAAAAACACATATTCCTTAGGGTCTGATGAGTCCACTTGTAGCCACTCACCCTAGACTTCATTCAAGTGCATCATCTCATCAGCTATCTTCAATCTCTCTGCTTTGCGCCATGACCACCAGCATTGGCTCAGTTGATATGTCCAAACCCACCAACAGTAACATCGGTTCTCATCTCTAGCACATCACAACATCAATTCAATCATTCACCCAATTTCTTTTCCTTTCTATCAATTTTCACATTGTTATGAGTTAATTGTTTCCAACAAATAGAGCTGTTTTTGGTTTATGGCTCTAAGCAAGTTTGAGTTTCTGCAAGTGGGTTTTTGGAAATTAATGTGAAAAATATGATCTTTTGCACTTGCTATTGTTTGGATTTTGAAATGAAGGAATGAAACGAGATAATTGACGGTTTAAACCAATTTTGTTGGACTCTCTATATTTATTAATTAATCAAATAAAAACTTATTAAAATAAATAAAAAAAACTTTTAAAATTATAACAAATCATTACAAATAAGTCAAACAAATAAAACGAATCATTTCAAATCGATAATCTATATTTTACATTTAAATATATCGAGATTGTCACTGTATTAATATTTAACATTCATTTATAACCAATATGACCCTATACAGGATAAAAATCTTTCTTTCTCGTGGAAGGAATTTCACAAATAACAAAATCGGACGAGTTATATAGGAAAAGGACCTCCAATCTCCATGGTAGAAATCAATGCAAGCTTAGGTTTAGGTTTAGGTTTATAGGCCAAATATCTATCTATGGCTATTATGTTGAAGCTTGTGCAAAGTGGGAAGGATTCCATTCCTTAAAAGCAACGGCTTGGACGATTTGCTTTCAAATCTAGAGTTTTTTTGGATCTTCAAGCAACTTCACTTTAATCCTATTCAATTAACTTTTGCTTCTCGATAGATGGCGCTGGCCTAAAATCTGTCAAATCCCTAGCTCAAATATAGCTACATTACGGTCCCTTTTTTTATTATTATTATTACTGCACCTATTTTGAATGGTTGCACGTTTAAAAATAATAATACTTGACTGTCATGGAAATGGAACTCTTGTGGCGTGTACTTTAGGTATTGTCGGTTTTTGGTCCGAGTAAAAGGAGAAAGATACAAGGGGAGTTACTTTTACTGGATTAAGTTACTAACAAAAGGGAAGAGGTAGGTAACTTTTGGATTTACAGTTACAGTCGGTAAATTAAGGATGAGAATCCTCCAGTGATCTTACAAAATCCCCATTATGAGAATTGTTCGTATCTATTCGAACAACATGCAAGATCAAGTCTCTATTCGAATAACAGAAATATTGGCCGAATTGTTCGTATCTATTCGAACAACATGCAAGATCAAGTCTCTATTCGAATAACAGAAACATTGGCCGACCTCTCTGGTCGGCCTACACATTGTTCCGTCAGACTTATCGGCTGGATATGCAACTTAGCAAATGATCAAAGCAACACAGGTCAACCACATCCGGTGGGTCTGCCCCACTGTTCGGATATCTAAGTTATAAATATTCTTTAGGATCACACGATGACACATATCAGTTCATGGGACAATTTTATTAATTTCACATCCGAATTATTCTAACATTCAATGTTACTATAAATATAAGAATCTCTTCCCTCTAAAAGATAATCACAATCTTATCATCACACGGCCTAAATTACTGTAATATCGCCTACATCTAATCTAACTTAAGTATCTCCGTAAGTACCATACTGCTACTCCTTTATTTTTATCTCTATATATATAGGTTTCATCATAACGAGAAAAATATCAAAAAAAAACAAATCGAATAAGACAAATTTAAGTTAATTTATTTATTGTATTAATAGAGATTATTGGATCTTATTCGTTTAATTAGATGCAGATCATAGAGGGTCCTCGGCCGTAAATTAATTAAGCCTGAGGAGGTTGGGCGGGACACAAGAAAGGTTCGACGGGGTGGAGTTAAGAGCGGACTCGACAATTACGTCAGGGAGCAGAGAAAGCAGAGACCAGGACCAGACGAGAGTCCATATTAATGGACGGGTCATGCAGGTCACGGCTCATGCCTAATTGGGGGTGGTTGGTGGGTGGGTCGGGACCCAACAAATATGGTCAGATTGGAGCGCAGTTGGTGAGCTGGCAACACCAGGCTCTAACTTTATGTTGGATTTGAGGGCGGCTACATAAACTTAATTTTCTGGGTTAGTTAGTTAATTTTCAAGATTCGGAGAATTTGTTGCCCAATTGAAATTGGTCAAGAGAGAAAATGTAGTCTTTAGAAATCCACTGTTCCATCAAACTGTATTATCCAAATCTTCGGAGAATTTTCAGGTACATATTTTTCAATATAAGAAAGCTCACTTCATACAAAAAAAATAAAAAATTGTCTCATTATTTATGCATCTCTATCTGTCCTACCGAACATAATGTGCAATACACAAATGGGTCAAATTTCACATGCGTGAAAATTAAGATCCTAACCATTCATTAACCTAATCTTCTCCAATTTTGACAGCCGGCACATCTCACACGTGTGGAGCCGGCAAGCGTGTGAAAAGAACATACACAAAATATAAAAGTACGGAAAAGAAGAAGAAATCCAATAAAAAATTCAAAACGGTGGCAATAAGTTTGGTCATAGTCGTAGTCATAGATTGGTACAGAGCTACAGACTGTAGAGTGAAAGAGAGAGATTGATTTGCTTTTTGTTGATCTTTGGGCTTGAAATGACGAGTGGAGAGTGGAGGCTACTCACTTGCACTTTTGTCCCCTCCTTTTGTTTTTTGGTAACCCAATGTTGCGAGCTTTAAGCGCACACCGAAGCCCGAGGCTCCTCTTTTTCTTCTCTTATGCTTACTTGTCTCTCAAATATTCCCTCCCTTTGTCTTTTCAACTTTCGACCTTCGCTAACACAAACACAACAAAAACACAAAACACAAACACGATCCAACAGCAAAATACAGTCCTTTTTCTTTCAGTGTTTGAAGGCATATTTAAAAGAATACGTTCCAATTGTGTAAATTTTCAATATTTTTTTTTGTTCATTTCACATTCTCACAGGAGATATATGATCGAAGTAGCGTCTCTATTCTTTAGGCGTTACTCTTTACAGTTTGAATTGAATTTAAGTTAGAATAAAAATAGATTGGGACTTGTGTAACCAAAAGTTTGAAAAAAGTTTCACAAAATAATGCTCCAAATGGGCGATTGATTGATGAGAGGTTTCTGGGCCGGTTTGTCTAAACCCAATTGTATTGACCCAAAAGGAAGAACTGCTCAAGCCCATGTTTGGGAAGAATAACGCCCATCGGACATAACCATCGGACTAGACCTTGTTGGAATATTGAGTATAAGTTGATAATTTGTGAGACAAATAATGAGACTTAAAATTATTAGAGTCAATTATGAATTAAGAATTTTGGGAAAGAAACGACACCGTTCAGGGAAAAAAAAAAGAAAAAAAGAGGCAATCTTTGAATGGCGTCTTCTACGTGGGGCTCAACGTTGGAGCGCACTGGGCGAGCAGAGCGCCCAGGACTTAGACTCTAGCAGCAGACTCAACCAAAATTCATCTTTTTTATTTTGGCACGCTAATAGTTTCGAGCCAGGGGACTCGCTACATTACAATTTTTCCCGTTTCTCTCTCCATCGAGGACCAGCAGATCACCAGTGCCTTTCTTCCGGTTCGACCGTTCGACGTCGGCTCATCTGACGAAGTCCTCCCACTCCTCGTGACAATCAGCCCTCTCTCTCTCTCTCTCTCTTATTGTCGTTCACGCAATTTCGGCGACATCGAAGACACCTGCATCTGTGAAGGGTGTTGGTTTCTCCAGTTCATCTGATCGTTTTCTCTTTCTCTTCCTCTGTTATTCAAGTTACAGGTACTCTCACGCTTGCACATGTATTTATGCAATTGCTAGAAGTGAAATTTTGATAAATAAAAAATTGACCAATATAAAATCTGGGATTGAAAGGGCACCTGTATATCTTTCCGCCGTGCTCGATATCTCGATGGTATTACATTTTTAACCATTGGTAAGATTTGACTATGGGTTTATTTTGATTGTTGAATCTGAATGGACTTAATTTTATGTTTCGAGGATTTGAAATTGATTTGGGTGCTTATTGGGTTTGTTATTTCAGAGAAATGTGTATAATTTATTCAATTTTTTTCTATTTTATTTTTTATATTGGGGCTTTTGGTTCATAGTATTTGTTAAGAGCTACCTGTTATTATGAAGTTTTATGGGCTGAAGCTGAATCTGGTCTTGTTTAAAATTGAGGCTTTAGGTGTTGTAGTTCCGCTGGAAAATGATGTGATTTGAGTGAAATGTGTCTGATTATTTTGAATCCAGCGCCCTTGCATAATTTTTAATGCAATTTCTCTTCCTCTGCTATTCAATGAAATCTGGTATTGACTCTGATTGAATGCCTGGGGCTCATGTGTTTCCAATTATTTACCCATTTGCTTGATTTGTTGTGTAAGTTTGATGGAGATTTTGATCTGAAAAACTAAATTTTGATTTGTTGTATAAGTTTGATGGAGATTTTGAATGCCTGGGGCTGGTGTGTTTCCACCTAGAAAAACTAGAGTAGTCGTCTTCTTCAAACACATAATTGATTTAGAGGAAAAACAAATTGGGTAGCATACTGTTTTGTGTAGGCTCTGAGTATGCTTTTCCATTGCTTTTTTATTTTATGTTTCTATGTCTATCAATTTCTCTGCTGGAAGGAGAGTATGGAAATATGAATGTAAGTAACCACGGTTGTCTGTTTGGGTTGGTTGTGCTTGAATATCAGGCTATGTGGCAATGCAGTAGAATGTTGTGTTACTATTCATCTAGGCTATGTATCAGCGCTGCCTTGGCCTCATTCTAATCCCTTCTTCTTGTCATGCCTCTTGTTAAGAGATTGTATTGTAGGGAATGTATGTATTGTATCAGCAACAGGTGGTTTGTTTGAATTAGGAGAATGGATGTATTGTAGGGATTGTAGCAATTAGTCCGAGTTAAAACATCTTTCTATTTTCTTTTTTAAGGAATTTAATTTTTCAGGGATATCTTGCACAACTATTTTCTTCTTAATACACCTAACTGTTAATAAATTAGCCGTTAGAAAGTAGCTGTTAAAATTAGCCGTTGTAGAAAAATTAGGTTGTTATGTATTCAAATTTGAAAAAATGATGTTAATATTTAAAGTTGGTGAAAATATAGTCTAATTTTGTTAGCTTAAAAAACTGGCTAGCTATTAATAACTTTTGGGTCATTTTAAGTTAAATTTGTCCAAAAATTTAGCTAGTCTGATGTGGATGCTCTTATAGGGAAATATGCTAGAGCTTTTAGGGTTTAAAATGGATGATTTCAGGGGTTGGGGTTGTCAATTGACACCCTTGCCCCTTAATAGATCCTCGAGTACGTTTATGAATGTTGGGTTTGTCAGTTTCAAAATTTTACATTTTAACTTTGATAGATGTTATTGAATTGTTTAAAATTGGTTTTTGTTTTAGTAAATTTTATGTTGGCAGGTTCTTCAATGGCTTGTATCAGATTTCTGTTTCAAATGTATTTGATCATCACATGCACACCAATTTTGTCTTTTTTTTTTATTCTCATAATTCCCAGTTTCTCAACTGTGTTCTTTTGTAATTGTGTTTCTTTGTTTGCTATAGGGTTAACATTGGGAGAGTTACATGATTGAAGATGGATGAGTCTAAGAAGACAGTTTTTGTAACTGTAGGAACTACTAGTTTTGATGCTCTTGTAAGAGCAGTCGATACTCGGGAGGTTAAAGAAGAGTTGGTAAGAAGAGGGTATACTCAGCTTCTCATCCAAATGGGCCGTGGATCCTACTTTCCTACAAAGGTCTTTTTTTTTTTTGTAATTTCTCTGGTCGTAGTTATTTGTTCATGAACTATGGTTAGTTGATATTGTTCACAATCTACTGTAATGTATCCAACTGTACAAGGTGAAATGTTGTTTGCTGATTTAAGCTTGGATTAGGTTGCTCCACCTTAAAGAAAACATGGGACGCTGTAAGAGTAATTCTTATGGGTAGATGTTAAAAGAGAGAGAAATTATTTTGCCTGTGCTTTAGTTGAATACAGAGTTATGCTAATGAAAAAGGAAATGGATGGTCGATGATACTTCATAATCATGTTTTAAGGATTCATGCCTCGGTTATAGTCTGGTCAATTGACTTAGGCTCTTATGTCAAATAATGTTGAGATAAATGGCTTCAGTAGTGTCTTTTCTTAGACGTACATAGTTTACCTCTCTATCTTTAGAGACAGAGCTTGAAATTGATGCATGCTTCTATTTGCTCTTTGTCTATATAATGCAGCCTGAAGGAGGAGATGAGCCACTTTCTTTAGATTACTTCAATTTTTCACCAAGCATTGCAGACCATCTGAGAGAAGCATCTCTTGTGATTAGTCATGCAGGTATATTTTATCTGGGTATCTCTTGTGATTACTTCAATTCAGGTAGTGTCTTCGTTATTTCCCACATTGTATTATCATCTGGGTATCTACGTGCATCAATACATCAAGTTGGTAAATTTTATGAGGCGAATTCAGCTGTGTCAATTGTGGAGTGAAAGTAGGACATAACCCTTTTCTTTTTCTGCGGGAGAGAGATAGTGTCACTCCTTAGTGATGTATTTCTTAGGGTCATGTTCGGCTTCAGTATTTTCAGCTAAAAGACCTGCAGGGGTAAATAAATGATGCTAGAATGTTTGAAAATGCAAGGGAGCAGTAGTAGTAGACATAACCCTTAGGACTTAGTAGCTACAGTGTATCAGTTTCTTCTCTTTCCTGTCGTAAATGTAACAAACATCTATAAGTTGTACGGTTATTTGAGGAGCACTTTTTATTTAATTTGTATCTGTTCCCTTGAGTTTTCATCAAGTTCAAATGAATGATCTGGAGGAAAAAATTTCGCAAAATAGTATAAAACAAAAGTACAAAAGAAGACGTAAGTTTGTTGACTGAGCCATTGTTATTTTCTTGGGCTTCTTGTTTTATTTGATTATCATTTTATCATGTTGCAGGGTCAGGCAGCATATTTGAGACATTGCGGCTTGGTAAGCCCTTAATTGTGGTGGTGAATGAAGATCTGATGGACAACCATCAAAGTGAGTTGGCCGAGGAACTAGCAGACAGGAAGCATTTGTACTATGCTCGCCCGCAGACACTTCATCACGTTATAGCCGATATGAATTTGGATTCCCTCATCCCATACCATCCAGGTGATGCCACACCGGTCGCTAAGCTTATCAATGGGTTTCTTGGTTTTGCAGATGATTGATGAAACTGTAAAACTGTATTACTTTTACTGAATGCATTATTGCATCACTCTTTTGCATACGGTCAAGATTCATGTTTGAAAGCGCATGATGTCCGTTTGATTAAAGATTTATAATGTGATAGATATTGACTGATCACAGCTCACAAAAAGTTTCAAATCCTTTTGAATCATATGAAAGATTAATGTGATGGGGTTGGGTGGGATCTCAGATCCTTCTGGTACCAGATTGGTGAGAAACTCTAATTGCCATTTGTGTAGTTGAGACTCTTTTTACATGAATAACTTTGGATGCATCTCCTTACCAGTTTGGACTTGGTCCCGCATTCCTACTTTATTTTATGCCCATTTCATGCTGCAGCTAGCTTGGGCCGAAGTCATCCATTTCAAGGATGCTGGAGTTAGTCTCATGTAGCGATGAAAATGTCGCTAATATCGCCGATGTATTGGTCAATATATTGCGTTTTCTGGCCACTGGCACCTAAGCAGAGGGTGAAGGAAAATCTTCCCCCTCGGGGATTTCGACCAATATCGGCGATTGTCGAAAGCCCCAACCCATCAAACAAATTAGTGAAGTTCGAAAGCAAGGAACCGAAATCGAACAAAACAAAAAGCTTGAACGGAACATGAACATCACGGATTGAACAAAAATTGGCCCATTTAATTTTCAAAGCAATCGATTCAATTTCAATCACACAACAACCATTCAAAAAGGCAATGATTCACTGGACCACGAACGAACAAAATTTGGGAAGGAAACAAAAAACATGAATTGCAAACAACCCAGACTCACCCACCTTCACTTTCGGGAAAAGCATAAATTGGGGGCAACATCGAAGAAAACCTCGAAGCTCAAACCCACTCCTGATCTGTCGACGGTCGAAGCACAGCCACTCGAACCTCTGTATCTCCGCTTCTCTTTAATGTAAAAAATGGCTTAACTCACATATTTGGTAATATATATTTTAATTTAGGAATATATGTCTTGGTAGATGGAGACTAATCCAATTTTCAATCTGTTAGACACTCTTCTTATTTTTAATGAAGTTCAACGTGTAAAGTACTCTTAGTGCAACATTATCAAGTCTATTATGTTTTAATTTAAGTTTATCTTGAAGGTTTTATACTGTTAGTTATCGTCAGACTTATATTCTATCATATTATTCGTCATATATTTATTATATCAAAGTCATTTTATAGTTTTTATTAGTTCTATATAACCATCATTGGGTACTTAAGTTTTTCCCAAAGTTTCATTTCAAATTTTTAACTTTTAGATCGAATTTCCGTCATTTTTGTTTATTTTAAACGATATTGATATTGATATCGATACCAATATTTGGGATGAGATATCTGTAAATTTAACTAACGATATATTCGTCGATATCGATATTTTTATCTTTAATCTCATGCGCATAAGCTGATCCTGATCATTGATTATTTGTGATGGCCCCACATAAATTAACGACCAATATCAGCTTACGTGTGGAGAATTGATTCAGGATAAACTGGTGAAAAAAGTCGTTGTCTTCTTGTCTGTCTGGGTTTAGATATAAAACAGAATTTTCGGGATGAAGGTGTAGATTGGTTGTATAATTAGGAAATAAGGATTTGATTGGGGGAATGTGATATGAAATTGTTGCAAAACAATAGTTTCCAAGACTTTCTGGTACAAAGATGGAGACAATTCCTTTAGAAAATTACAAAACAAGAGACGAACTAAAGTACACAAAAAACCACAAGGTACTCACGAGCCAGATTAACACACAAAGGAGAATCATGTGAAGAAAAACACAATCCCCCCCAACCCCTCACCACCATTACTAATTAAACTCTTCTCTCTCCACCCATCCCCCCACCACCCCACCCCCCTCCTCTCTCTCATTGCTTTTTGCTCATGGAAGTTAACACAACTTCTGCAAAAAACCAGACTCAGGGGCACCGTCTCTCACACTCTCAGCCCTACAGCCACCATCGCCACCACCATGTAAATTTTCCTTCGAAACCTGTGCTTATTGTCATCGTATCTATCATCACAGTCTTTTCCCTTCTTGCCATAATCTTCGTCATATTGATGCTCCGGCGGCTCGTCAGGTCCAACAAAAGCAATGCCATTCACAGAGAAAACAGCAGCATTCACAACACCAGCAGCAGGCTCATTGCTCAAACCACAATTGCCTTCAATTCCAGCCCAGGTTTTATTCAAACACAACCACCTTTTACTTCATTTTCATCTTTACTACCATGTATTTTGCATTAAAAAAAATTATATATCATTTTGATTGGTTGGGGCTTTGAAAATTGTGATGGCAGATGTTAAGGGAGGGTGCCTCCAAGGAGGGAATTCTGGGAGGTCAATTAGGGAACCTATGGTCACAGCAGCAAGCAGGTACAAAGGAGTTCAAGTTTTCTCATACAAAGAGCTTGAGGAAGCAACTGGTAATTTCAGTGAAGCAAATGTGGTAGGGCATGGTGGGATTGGGGTGGTGTATAAAGCGGTCCTACGAGATGGGACGGTGGCCGCAATTAAGGCGGTGCACGGAGACGGAAGGCAAGGGGAGCGTGCCTTCAGGGTTGAGGTGAAGGACTTCATTTATTATCTTTTGTTTCTATTTGATCATTTCTATCCATACATCCATTTTTTTTTTCTTTTTACTGCCATTTTTTGTTTTTCTGTTTGCTTCTATTTTGTCATTATTAGTCCTTGGCATTTGCATTGTCATTCGCCTACACAAATTATCATAAATTACGATTTTTTTATTTTGTATGTGATTAAGAGTATTTATCTTAGCATATGAAATCCTGTATTTGAATATCGTTGCTTTCTTCTTTCAAAAAATGCTATCTTGGGATTGACTTAAAATGATTGATTAAAATGCATTTTCATTTGTCTACACAAACTATTATAAATTACGATCTCTTTGTCATGTAAGTCAAGTAATTAAGAGCGTTTATCTCAGCATCCGAGACTCTGTGTTGAATATATATGTGCTTGCTTCTTTCAAAAAATGCTATATTGGGGTTGACTTAAAATACACAGTTATTTTTCTATCTAAACTATTATAAATTACGATCTTTTTATCTCCTAAGTCAAATGATTAAGAGTGTTTATCTCATCATCCGGAACTTTGCGTTTGAATATTAATGTATGCTTCTTTTGGAAAAATGCTATTTTGGGGATGACTTAAAGTGCATTGATTAAAGTCCACTGTTTTATTAAATTTCTGCACATGGAATTTGAATGAAAAATGGAATTTTTAAATGATTTTACTTTGTGTCTAGGTGGATTTACTTAGCAGATTGCAATCTCCATACTTGGTGGAGTTACTAGGGTACTGTGCTGACCAACACCATAGGCTCCTTATATTCGAATACATGCCCAACGGTACTCTACAACACCATCTCCATCTAACAAACAATCGTCATCGTCATCGTCAGCCGTTGGATTGGGGAACCCGATTGATGATAGCCCTCGATTGCGCCAAGGCCCTTGAGTTCCTCCATGAGCATGCCGTGCCTTCTGTCATCCACCGCGACTTCAAGTGCAGCAATGTGCTACTGGACCAAAACTTCCGAGCCAAAGTTTCCGATTTCGGATTGGCCAAGATGGGGTCGGACAAAATCAACGGTCAGATTTCCACGCGTGTGCTCGGGACCACAGGGTATCTGGCACCAGAGTGAGTGCTGCTACATCGTCTGTAATGGACCCCCTTTCCATTCTCATTAAGATAGCAACAAATATATAGGCACAGCAATAGAAGCTTGCACATGGGCACACATACACTCTAAGGTCACTATTGTGGAAGCTGTCATCTCTTTTCATCTTCATCGGATGTTAGTTACTTAGGGTAAATTTTTTTTAAAAAATAAAAATTTAACTTGTTCCCTTTAAACAAGTTCTTGAATTCAAGTCTTGTGATTTGAGTAGTTAATATTAGAGAGAGTTCTCTCCATATTGGGGTTCTACACGGCTAAAAGGATTAGTCTTCGTTTACGTGCCTGTGATACTTGGTTTTCACCCAAAAAAACACCCCTTTTAACTATTTGATGATTTTGTTACCAAATATTGATTTTTGGACCTTTGGGGTGATTTTCAGGTATGCATCAACCGGAAAACTCACAACGAAATCAGACGTTTACAACTACGGGGTGGTTCTGTTAGAGCTCTTAACCGGGCGTGTGCCCGTGGACACCAAACGGCCTTCCGGAGAGCATGTCCTTGTGTCATGGGCTCTTCCAAGGTTAACTAACAGAGAAAAAGTATTGGAAATGGTGGATCCAGCTCTAAACGGGCAATTCTCGAAGAGGGATCTAATTCAGGTAATTTAGTATTATGATGATCATGGCATAAAATGGTTAGTGGTAGTTAAATCGTTGAACTCACTCAATTTTCTTTGGTGGTCACTAATGCTATAGATAGCAGCAATTGCGGCGATGTGTGTGCAGCCGGAAGCTGAGTACCGGCCTTTGATGACGGATGTTGTACCGTCGATAATTCCTCTGGTTAAAAACTCCTCTCATGTTAGTTCTTCTAGATTTCAAAATCAAATTACAACGAGTCCAAGGTATTAATTAATTCCAATTCATTAACGGCTAGTTTAGAGCTTAGCGAAGCCAGGCAGCCAGCTTTGTGAAAACAACCGCAACTGGAGTCTACACTATCTATAATCATGAGACGATGGAGAAGCAAATGCAAATATCATCCATCTTACAATGATGAGGGCATGCATATTGCCATTTTCTTTTTGTTTTCAATTTATAATTAATGGGATAAAGCTGCAACCTTTTTAGTTGATTTCATGAAGCTGCTAAACATATTTGGGTAAAAATATATTTCCTAATAACCATTGGGTAAATTCTAAAAATGATAAAAAGTGTCTCAAATCTCCATCGTCATGTATATTCATACAAACTTTTTTTTTGTTGCAACGATATTAGGAAATGAGATCACATTATATACACATCGTCATTAGTATTGACATTATTTTTTATGATAATCAAATTTAAAATGTCTTATATAACGTAGGGAAATAAATATTATTAAAACATAAGACTTACACATTGAATCAAATTAACTTCCCATGCATAATGCAGAAAAAAAATTTGGGATTTGGCCATCGAATCAACAACTTATTGTAGTGATAGGAAGTAAAATAACTTAAATAATAATTACGAGTCATAATTTTTAACACACTAGATAACGGCTCGAAATTTACACGAAATTTATCCGAGCTAACTCAGACGATTAAATTCTAGGTCATTTTTGTGTCAACCTGTTATGACATGTTTAATAAATGAGTGAGTTTTGAGTCGACATATAAACCCTTATAATAACCTATTAACTCATTTAATATACGTGCAAATTACTAACACATGTTTACCCATTTACTTACCTATATACATATTAAATTTTTATAATTTTAAGGTTACTTGTGGATAAAAAATTTATATATTGATGGTATTATGGTAATATATATGGATTTTTTAGAGAGTATAATATAAATTCATAAAGTTAGAAGATCAAATAGTTTAAATAAATCAAACATGTCACAAGTTAATTAAGTTTCAAACACGAACTGTTTATTCAATAAGTTAGTTGGATTGCTTAGTTCATTAACAGCTCAAATTCGAATTTGACATATTTGACACGATTATTAAAAATGTCGAATTTGGATTAAATATATTTAATTAAACATAACTCATGACACCACATATATCATGGCATGGCCCGACCATTGTTAGTCCTAATAATAATTTGACAACAAATTATACATAATTAAGGTCAAAATGAGAAATAATAAATCAAAAACTAAAACTATATGACACTTGAAAAATACGATCTTAAAACTCCTAGGCACAACCGATACAACCCATGCCCGGCAGTTACAATTATCTTCCCAATGCCATGCCACATAAACCATCTTCCTCTATTTACTTCTCCTCCGCCGAACGAAACTGGATGGTGGCGGAGGGCCGAGCGGGGCATTCCGGGTTAGTTGAATAATATATAAGATGCCTCCTTCGTCCAAAAAGGCTGTATTTAACCACTATGGGCACTCTAAAATCATAATCCAATAAACTAGAGTAATTTACCAATTGGCCCTCTTACATCGAAGTTCATTACAAAAATAGTTCTGATCCTCTATGGACACTTATGCTTCATTGATGATAGCGACATCAGAAACAAAGCTCAACCACAACGATCTTCCCCCAACTCGAAGCTTCCGATTTCAACCCATTTCCTATTTTCCGACTTCATCCCATCAGTATCATCATCACTATCATCTACATATTTGAAAGCATGCCAATGATGATCATGTGTGTTGATGTAAGAAATTGATCAACTTAGACTCGTCTCGTTTGACACTTTTAGTAGCTCTTCTCGTGCTAGTAAGACATGCGTTGGGGGAAGGTAAGAACACATGAACATTGGTGTGGTGCCGACCTAACAGTTTCCGATACTTAAGTAAAATTAAATGTGGAAGGTATTATAGTAATTTAGGTAGGGTAATGACAATCTTGTCTTTAAACTGCCTAAATTACTAAAGTACCCTCCACACTTAATCTCAAAGTTTAAAACGACATTAGGCGCTCCTAGGGCGGTCGATAGGAGCCTAGTGCTTAAACAGTTTTTTTTAAAGACAAAATTCAACAAATTAATAATACAATGAATACTATCAAATAATTTCAGAATAAAATTAATTATCTAAATAAATAAATTGAGTTGGAAATCGTAAATGTTGATGTAAGTTTTAAATTAATTTTATTATAGAACATTCTACATTTTTAAATTTATTATCCTTGTTTTAATTCATACTTATATTATTAACTAAGTATTTAATAAATAAAATAATTTATATAACTAAATATATATATATGGATGTACACGCAAATTCACATAGACATTTAGTCATTATGCAGGGCGATTTCTCACATTCGAGCACTTAGGTGGACTAAACCACTGCCGTTTTGAACAATGCTTAATCTTACTTAAGTATCAAAAACAGTTTGACCGATACTACATTGGTGTCCTTCTGCTCATACTTTCTCCCTATGCAGGCAGGGGCGGACCGACCAAGGGGCAAGGAGGGTCACTTGATCCTCCCCCCGCCGGAGAAACCCTCAGGTATATAAGTTTTTGACCCCATCCGTTCCGGCTCTGGCCTCCTCTGCGCCGGACTGCACCCAAACCAGCGGGGAAAATGACCTCTAATTTTTTTTTGCTGAAGGTTCAAAACGACGTCGTTTTCACTTAATAAAACGACGTCGTTTTCACTTAATAAAACGACGTCGTTTTCACTTAATAAAACGACGCTGTTTAAGTTTTTTTTTTTTAAAATGAAGGACAACTCCTTGCAGCCCGCACACCCTCCGCCGCTCTGTGACTCGCACTCTCGCTCTCCTCGCCTCCCAAATCCCAGTCTTCTTTGGCCGACATTTCCTCCCCTGCCTATGCTGTCTGTAGTCTCCAGTTTTAGTTTATCACCCGAAAGTCCGTTCCCACCACCCACCAGGCCACCACGGCACCACAGCCGGCTCTGCCTCTGCAGCGAGCTAGTAATCGTGTCGAGCAACCAGCAGTCTAGGCTCCAGCGGTCTAGCCGTCCAGCCTCCAAGCTCCCCGCTCCAGGTCGTCTCCTTCTCCTTGAGTTATTGTGATTTGTGGGTTTAGTTTATGCTGAGAGTATGTGTTTGTGTTATTGGGAAAGGCGAAAGTCATATATAAAATACAGGGGTAATCATGTTTAAACATTATAAACAAAACGATATGTTCTAAAATACCATGTTCGGCTGTTCGTTCTAAAATACCCCTTTTATTAGAGTTATTGCTAGTTGTACAGAGATATGGCTGTTGTTATTTGTTAGAAGGTTTTCTTTTGGTTTTGAGAATTTTGGAATACGTTTTACCTATATTTATAGGAATTTAGAATTTGGATTACAATTCTAATAAGCATATAATAAAATTGGATTTCATTTGGGAGTCATTGATTGGAACTTGTGACTTGTGAGTTGGTTTTCTCGATCAGTATCATTGATTGCACATGAACATCATAATTTCGATCAACTCTACGTTGGTTTCTCGTTCAGTAACACTTCAAATCCACACTCTCTCACAACTGCCGACCTGCCCAAATCGGCGTCTTCACTAAGGAAGAGAGCATGGGAGAAAGAATGTGGGGTGGGATTGTGAGATTTTAAATATGCCAGATTAGCTGATTGATTATTGGGTAGCTCAAAGTTTGTCTTATCTGCCTAGATCTTGAATTCCAAATTCATTCTGAATTTGTGGTCATCAGATTTAGAAGGGTAGTGATGGCTGCCTCTATATATTGTCTTTAATTAGAGTGTATGAATTAGGAGGGCGATGGAGCAAACTAGAATGGAGTTTCTGGCAGAAGAAATAGCAGAACCAGTGAGCCCCACTGGCCAATACTTCAACAGCTCTATCTTATCCATTGCAATTCTTTCTTAAGACAGTAGATATAGTTGGTCTCATTTTAGCATATTAGAATTTGGGAGTCATTTGGGAGCCAATAAGCAAAAGAACATACTGTTCGGCTGATCTCTTCCATCATTTGTCATACATTCTTGTATTTCATTTGATTATTGGATTTCATTTGATTCTTGGATTTCATTTGATTCTTGGATTTCATTTGTAAGTTGGTAAGAGAGTTCTAGAGGAAGAGTGAAGTTGGATTGTTTTTGCTAGTTATATGCACAAGATTAGCCATGATATGCATACAGGATTACAGATTACCTATCAATGTTGTTTTTAGGTGGTTATGGCCTATGGGGTTGTGCTGTTGTGGTTTGGCCGTTTGGGTGGCCTTTTAGGTTATCCAAGTTCATACATTCAATTTCATGTCTCATGTTTTAATTTAATCGGACGGTGCTATAGAATAGTGCTGATTCATTAAAATTTTTGCTTCCTAAATTTTTGTTAGTATTACATTTTGACCCCCTCAAACAAAATTCCTAGGTCCGGCACTGTATGCAGGCCTTCCTACTACGAAAAGAGCAACCAAAGACATCTAACGACACGAATCTAAATTGGTCAATTTCTTGCATCAACAATATGCATCCCTAACCATCAAATGAATTTTTCTCCCCACGATCATCATCATCATCAACTTGAGCCAATATTCCCTAAAACAATCCCTTGCTTGATGTGCAAGGCACAAACATAGGTAAATTCTCTCTCCGTCGAACTGTGAAAAGTAGAAAATAAAACTCTATCCATGAAAGCAGCCCTTGTGGACTCTTATCATCGTCTAATTCAATTTGATAAACAAAATTCCATTCTGATTTCGTATTCTCCTTATTAACATTATCAAACTCAAATCTCCATTTTTACCATATTTACCACTATTTCAACAAATTACAAAAATAGCAGACAAAAGTAGTTGGAGCCGCCGTGAAGGTTGCCACTAGACAGCACGTTTTCACTGTAGCTGAAATCTTCGTCCGAACACAACGGAGAATCAGATATTTGAATAAAAAAATTCTGATAAGGATTGTAGAAATAGAATATAATCCTGCTTTCTAAACCAACCAACTTTTGAAACACAAACAAAAATGTGAAGCTGACGAGCAGGTTTTTAACTTGTTTACTTATAATGTGTCTGATTAAGTTTCTTCGCTGAAAAGATCAGTAGGCTCAAATTTTTTATAATTTTTTTCCCTCCCTACTTGAGATGTTGCCGTACCCATTACTCAAGGAATGTTGTATTCCCGGCGACCACCTTGGACCACCCCCTCTACTTGCTGCAAAGTCTTGCATACTGCACCCAAACGCACAAAATCATGGCATGAGACACTGGATCATTAACCTCAAAACATCAAGCGAAAGATGATCCCAGCCTCTAAGTTTATGTTTATGATTTGCCATAATATCGACAAGAGAATAATGAAGAATAACATGCACATACAATGATCAGACCAGACAATGCATGAATCTCTACGTACGTTTATATATATTGGATTTAGGAGCTCACACTTATATCCCGTATCGTCTATGAAGCTTTCATTACATTTCTCAATTCCTATGAACACTGGGTAAAGTTTAAAAGGGAAAGTAAATATATACGCTGATATTTGCTAATTCCTAATACCATCCTTAAATTTTAAATAAGAGATATTTCCTTATTCCTATTTTCTATTTCCTAAATTCTTATATTTTATTTGGCTAAAAGTATATTTTCTACTTCCTACGTTCATTGGGTAAATTTGAAAAGAGGAATTAGAAGGAAAAAAAAAGGTTAATATTTCCTTTGTTTAGAATGCAATAGTAATCACTGAATCACTCACCACTTCCATCTCATGCGTTTTGGGTGTCAGCTTCCATTGCAGCACTTGTGTCTCCTTTTTTCTCTCCTTGTGACTTTTTGTTCGTTCTATTCACTTTATCAGCATATTTGGAAAATGCAACAGACAACGCTGACTTAACTGTCAATTCTTCTTCTTTCTTCTTGCGTTTGGTTTCGTCCTCTGTTTGCTTTGCTTCTTTATCTTCACCCACTGAACCACCTCCTTCAGCATTGCTCGGGAAAGAGGTTTCTGGACCAGCAGGGTGGCTGGCAACCACACGCTTAAATGGTTCATGAAATGTATCGTATAAACGCTTTACCTGACATGAGAAAGAGAAAACTAATAAAAGCTGTGACCAATATCATGCATAATGTGCAAGCAAATAAAAATTAGAGCACGAAAGAATCATTTTGTTATGTCTTGCCTCCAGGTTGGTCTGACCAAAAAAAAAGTCGCAAAATATGAACACGAATACCTTGCGCTCTCCGATCCCAGGGCAACGAGCTAGATCTTCCATTGAAACATCCATGATATGAGAAAGAGACTGCAAAAGATGACAATGAGTTTATATCAACATTACCAAAAAACATGTTCTCTGCCAACATGAATTTCCCGTGAAAACTGCAGGCTTACCCCGAACGTAGTACCAAGGGTGACTACATCAGTCTTGTTAACATGCCGGACTGTCGTTAATGCATGATTTAGCTGTAATATAAAAATTGACAAGTTTCAATTCAATGAATCCATAAGTCTGTAAATCATACTATGAATTCTAGATATTCTTGACTGTAATGATACCCGTGATAAATAGTCTGTATCCATTTGACCTTGAATTATGTCTGCGGGCTTGTTTTCGTATACTTTTATTGTCTCCAAGTAGCGACCACATTCCTCCAAGCTATTGAAAAAAACATATTAGAAGCAAACCTGGGAGGTCAAAGAAGCCAACAAAAACTAAGCTACTGGGAAACAGATTAATCATGTTCTCGAATCATTTGCAGTTCAAACTAAAATATTTATACCTCCAAGCACATAATAGGGTGCATTCATGAAGCATAGCAGTTTTAGTAACTTCAAGTAAAGGTTTGATTACATCCTCCTGAGACCAATGAAAAAGGTGAGAAAACCTTATTCTATAAGGAAAACGAAAATGAAATCATATACTAGGAATAAAATAATGAAATAATTACTATGAAAGACAACTGTTGGCGCAATGACTTACCACATCGACATGGCAAAGAACAACACGAAGCTTGAAGTTCTTTTGCAATTCTCTTATACGGTAATATAGGTAGTCTGGATGCAGTAGATGATATCGAAGACTGCAACCATTGGTCAACATACAAGTTCATATATAAGAGCTAATTATACGTTGATCAAATTCAATTCATAAACTTTAACGTATTACATTTAGCATGAGGTTAGAATCACCAACTCCAGAGTTTAAAAATAGTTCAAGCATGAAAATTAAGGTAACAATGATATCTGCCTGTGGATAAAATAAAGGCTTGATGACTAGAAGCCATGTTGGATAAACTCTCCTACTAGGCTACTATGTATGTTTTTTCATCAAGATTTCACTACAGAGAATCTCAACCAGAAGATCAAATGTACATAAAATACTATAAAGAGATGTTCAAACCTTAAGTAGAGAGCACATGAGTTTTGCCCAAGTAAGTAGTCACAGACAATATCTGCAAACTCCCACCTCACATTTCTAATATATTTGAGCAAAGGATTTCCCTTCTGCAATGAGGAATTTGATTTTATACTCAGAAGAAAATAATACAGCGGAAACATGTAATTGTACTACACACTGCAAAGTCTTCTCCCTCTCATGAACTTCACTCCATTCTTAGCAACAATTATATGAAGCTATTCTAGACATTTATCATGTCGAGGCTACAAATGCAAAACATGTACCTCCAGATGCAATTGTCAAAATTAAGTACTAAGTAATGTTTGCATCAAGTTGTACTACTCCCCCCTCCCACACCCCAACCCCCACCCCCCCCCCCCCCCCCCCCCCCCAACACCTTTCACAAATTCCATACATGCTGAAATCAAGTTGCACAAACATATGAAAATGGAATCCTAAGAAATCCTGCAAACTGACACTAACAACTCATATTACACATACTAAGTTCGGGAAAGGCCAGCCAATGCTAACACCCCATACTTGGGTCGTGATATCTTCCGTAGTTCTACCAATACTATCAACTTGACAAATCTCAATTTCTTAGAACCAAACAACACACAGTCCAATGTTCTTCAAAAATATGCTTAAAGTTAAAACGTTAAGCAAAACAGAATTTGCATTCGACTGTGGTCTTACAATCAAAATGCATAGTAATAGAAAGATACTAGACCTGTCTGTGGCTCACAAGAATGGCATTGCGACGCTGAGAGGATGATCCAGGGGCTTTTGTAGGAGTAGATGTTGAAGATGGAACATCAGATTGGCCAGTTTGCCTAAAGTAAGAAACAAAGCGGTTTAATTAGCTTCAGTTGGCAACCACTCTGTTTGTTCAGTTCTTACACAACGAAAATGACTTCCCTCTTAACTTGTTTTCCCACATTTTATAAACCAAAAAAAATTAAAAAAAGCATAACATTTGGAAGCAAAATGATTGCTCCGTTTGGTTGTAAGGAAAACGAAGCTAACAAAATCAAATCTTTCAAAGATTACATTTTCAAAAAGCCAAAAACTTCAAAAGAAGTGTAACAATCACAGACATTCTGCATAACCCATTTTCCAGCAAAACAAACAATTGCCCATAATTTAAAAACCAGCAACTAGCTTAAATTAAAATTAAATTATCAACCAAACCCAAAACGAGCATACACCAATACAAGGTCTGGACTAAAATTGGTAAAGGGTACCCCGAATTAGTGGTGCCTGCGGCATACGGAGGTTGCAATGAGGAGGTGGAGGGCGGAGGAGGTGGAGGGGGTGAGTAGAACTCGGAAGACTTGACGAAGGCAAATGCTTGAGAAAAGGTCTGCGAAGGAGTGAACAGAGAAGGTTGGGTTGATTTTGTCTGTGAGCTCTCCAGAACTTCTTGAAAGGATGGAATTTTTATTACTGTCTTGTTGTTGTTTCTCGTTGGGTCCGCCTTTGAATTTTGCCTTCCGCGCTCATCTTCCATGACTCCCTCCCTCTCTCCCTCTCTCTCATCTGATGCTGGCTTCTCTCTCTTTGAGAACGTTGATGGACTCGTGTATACGGAAGTTGGGATTTGCTCCTCTTTTTCAAGTAAGGATGGGCATGTGCACAATTGAAGCCCATTGTACTGAAACTTTTCAAAACCAAGGCCCATGGACATCCTTTTATGACCCACTATGATTTTTCGTTTAATAATTCGAATGGTTGGAAGTTTCTCACTATGAGCATCTGAGCATGGCAGACAAAACGGTATGAATGGTCGAAGGTTCTAAATTCGAGTATTCCTTTTTTTTTTTAAGTCCAAAAATTCGAGTGCTCGATGGATGGCCCTAGAAAATCAAGAAGAAGAAGAAAAAAAAAAAAAAAAACTAGAGAATTTGTACAAAGAAAATTAGATGGAAGTGGGAAGGCAAGAATATACGCCTTTTTTTCATTTTTTGACAGCGATGGACGAAGGGAGTTGGTAATTTCTGAAAGCAAATATAAAATTAAGAAGCATTTAGGTTAGGTTAGGATTTCAAATGGAATTATATTCGAAAATTATCTATAAATAATTTTGGCAAAAATTTGTGCCACAATAAATAATGGAATTATATTCGAAAATTATCTATAAATAATTGGAAATACGCATTTCATTAACAGTAATCGAACCAAAAAAGACATGAGAATATATTTAATCTGAGAACACCCTAATAGGCTAACTTGTTTCTTTGTTAAGTATTTGAAAGAAGTTTCATATAAAAATGGAAGGGAAATTTTTTTTTTTGTTAATTCAAAATATATTAAAGGGCAAAAATCCAACACAATGCGCAAGGCACAAAAAAAAAAAAACAACTCACAAGAGCTCAACACATCTCCCGTAGGAGAACACACCAAACTAAAAGTACCTACGAAATAACAACATTCCAATTCCTAGCAGTACGGAAATTGGAAGAATTATGCCTAAAGTTAAGAGTACAAAGCTTATTACGAATCATGGCAACGATAACATTAAAGATCACATCAGGAGGATTCCTGGTGTTGCTGAAAATCCGATTATTTCTCTCCTGCCAAATGTGGTAGACAGTCACAGCCAAGGCAAGGCGCTTAGCAACCTGAGCCATCATTTTCCCACGCCAATGCTCAATAGCAGAAAAAACAGAATTCGGCCAATGAGAAGAAGACCAACCAGACTCAGTAATCGCCAAAATTCTCATCCAAATACAAGAACTATAAGGACAATTAAAAAACAAATGTTCATGCGACTCCCCTTCCCTGTCACAAAGCACACACGTAAGGTTACTTTGATTAGAGAAGCTACCAACACGGTCCAAAGTAGCAAGGCGGGTTTGGATAGCCAGCCAAAGAACAAAGCAAGTACGAGGAATTGCGCCAGAGAACCAAACCAACTCAGACCAAGAGCAAGCAGGATACTCCCTCCTGATTTTGTTCCATAGAGAAGCCGAGGAAAATTTAGCGTTCGCAGCAACGTTCCACTTAAAAGTATCAGTCATATCAGACCTCACCTGGCAGGCTCGACTAGTAAGTTGAATTAGTCTAAAGCTAGGATCAGTCGAAAAGGGCCACACCCACTGACCATCAATAAGGACCGAAGAAAGACGGGCCTTCAAATGGATACCAGAACTTTGCGCAATAGATCCCCCAAAAAGATCCAGGAGGTAACCCAGATGACTCCAATTATCGTACCATAAAAAAACATCATCACCGTTTCCAACTTTGGCCTCAATGAAAGGTTTCACCAAGTCCCTAATCCTCAGCAGCCCTTTCCAATTCCAAGAACAAATAGAAGGGGTCTTAACCCCCCAAAAGCTGTTATCACGGATATAATACACTTTAACCCAATTGGCCCAAAGATTAATACCATCTGGAGCAAAGAGAGACCAGATGAATCTTGCCATTAGAGCGACATTCCAGAGGGATAAACTGCGAATGCCCAAACCTCCCTCATTCTTTGGCCTACACACCAAATTCCAAGCAACTTTGGCATGATAGGAACCAGTAACCTGCCCAGACCAGAGGAACCGGCGAAAAATACGCTCAATCTCATGACATACCTGCTTAGGGAGAAAAAGATGGGAAGCCCAGAAAACAATAGTGCTACTAAGAACAGACTGAATGAGGAGCAACCTGCCAGCAAAGGATAAAACACGATGCTCCCAACCACGGATACGGTTCTCCACCTTTTCCATAAGAGCCACACAATCTCTAGATCTCAAGCAGGAAGTAATAAGGGGAACACCAAGATACCTCACAGGTAACGAACCCAGCTGAACACCAAAACACTCACGAAGATGAGAGGCACTCGTCATACTCATACCAGCGACATAAATATAGCTCTTTTGGAGATTAGGCCTCAAACCAGACACAGCAAAATCATCCAAAGCCCTTCTCAAAGTGGCAACAGACTCCACATCACCCCGAGAGAAAACAAACAAATCATCAGCAAAGGCAGGATGAGAAAGCCTAACCTTATCACATCGCCAGTGGTATCTGAAGTAGGGAGAAGCGGCAATGCGATGGTGCATAATACGAGAAAAAACCTCCATAACCAGGACGAAAAGGTAAGGAGACATGGGGTCCCCCTGCCTAAGGCCCCTGGCACTAGGGAAAAACCCAGCTAACTCGCTATTAACAGCAACATAGAAACGAGCAGTGGAAATACAGGCTCTAATCCAACCAACAACCAGAGGGGGAAATTTGAAGGCAATAAGGGTATCAAGGAGGAAATCCCAAGAGACCGAATCATAAGCTTTGAGGATGTCCACCTTAACAGCACATCTAGGGCTCCCAGAGTTGAGATGGTAACCTCTAAGGAGCTCTTGCACTAACAAAATATTATCACCAATGTGTCTGCCACAAACAAATGCCGACTGATTATGACCAATGAGGGAAGGGAGAACAAGCTTAATCCGATTAGCAATGATTTTCGTGATAATTTTGTAAATCGTGTTGCAGCAAGAAATCGGGCGAAAGTCCCTCATGTGAGTAGGGTTAGCAACCTTCGGAATTAACGCAAGAATCGTAGAATTAGTTTCCCCCAACAATTGAGAGGAGCAAAAAAACTCAGACACTGCACGAATAACATGTGAACCCACCACAGTCCAAGCACGCCGAAAAAACAGCGCATTGAAACCATCCGGCCCGGGGGCCTTTTCAGCCTTTAAACTGAAACACACCTTCTTAATTTCAGAGGGAGTTACCGGAGCAGCCAAACTAGCACACTGGGCAGGAGACAACACATTAGAGAGGAGACCATCAAAATCCAGACCCTGCACGTCACCCACAGTACCAAACAACCCCTGAAAGTACCTAACAGCCTCATCCTTTAACTCATCCGGCTCCACAGCGACAGAGCCATCCTCACGAACAATAGACCCAATCCGATTTCTATTGAGCCTTTTCTTAATCACCTTATGAAAATACGCTGAATTGCTATCACCCTTATCCAACCACTTAAGGCGAGACTTCTGCCTCAAAAAACTATCCTCAGCCAATAAACAGTCGTTGTACTTCTTCAATAAGTCGCACTCCAAGGAGAGGAGAGACCTGTCCAAAGGGTTACTAGAAAGACATATCTGACATCGATCCAAGGCTAGTTTAGCCTCCTTGACAGTCACTGACACATCAGCCAAGGGTCTACGATTAAGCCCTTTCAGAGCCTCCCGCACAATTTTAAGTCTACAAGCAAGTTGGAACTGAGAAGTGCCAACCAGATGCATACTAAAAGCTCGTTGCACAATGGGCATAAACTCATCATGGTCAGCATAGAAGTTAAAAAACTTAAAGGGGTGATTACCAGAATACCGGCCCACATCCAGCTTCAGGAGAGCGGGACAATGATCAGAGGAACCCGGCGATAAGAAGGAAGCAGAAGAAGAAGGAAAACAAGAGAGCCACTCCTCATTTACCAGGACCCGATCCAATTTCCTAGCAATCCTACTAACAACCAGTTGATTATTATGCCAGGTGAGGAAGCGCCCCGAGAACCGTAAGTCATCAAGGCGACAATTATGAATACAACAACCAAAATCCCGCATAGAGCTATCCCGCAACAAATTCCCACCTTCACCTTCACTTGTAAACCTACAGGCATTGAAGTGCCCTAATAAAGCCCACGGCACAGAACCAACAGAGAGACTCAACAACTCCAAATCGTGCCACAAAGCCCTCCTTTCAATCTCACCATTAGAGGCATAAATAAAGGTGATGAAAAAATTGTGACCATAACCCACAATAGAAACACGAGCATGAATAAATTGTGGAGATTCACCTAAAATGCATAGAGAAACAACCAAGGGATCCCACCCCACCCAAATACGACCGTAAGGATGGCTGCAAAAATTGTCAGTGGACTCCCAATTATTAAAAACAACAGATTTAATTCGAGAGCTATTAATACATCTAACCTTAGTTTCCGTCAAGCCCACCAAGCACAAACGATTGGCGAGAATGAAATTCTTCACTTCCAATTGGCGAGACCGGTCATTGAGACCTCTCACATTCCAACAGGTTGTGCTAATCATGAGAAGAGAAAACAGTGGTATCCCGAGGGCCACTCCTCCCTCCAATGCTAGTACCCAAAACCCCCCTTGTTTATTCTTTATTCTTTTATTCTTTATTCTTTTATTCTTTGATGCTTTTATTCTTTCATTCCTTTATTATTTAATTTATTGATTCTTTGATTAATTAATTCTTTTATTCTTTGATTAACTAAGTCCTTTATTCTTCTATTATTTCATTCTTTAATTCGTTAATTTATTAATTCTTTGTAATTCATTAATTTATTATTATCTTGTTCATCTATTCTTTAATTGTTTAATTCTTTTATTATTTAATTCTCTAATTCATTATTCTTTTATTCATAATCCACTAACATATTATTAATGTTCCCTAATTTCCCCGGTTAAGAACGATCCCTATTTATCAATACTACATCTACACAAAAAGGGTTTAAATTGCATAACACTCGAATTACATGTTCAATTTAATGCGTAGTTTGAGCGTAGTCAGTATTGAATGCAGGTTGTAACTGGAGAAGTTTTGGTCATTTGGGTGGAATCCCTGCAACGAAAAGGGGGATATTGGGGAATTGTGGGTATAGTCAAGTTGGAAGGGAAAGGTTGTAAGTGGTTTGCTGGATTGAACGCAGGGGTTCTGGAAATGGTTGTGGTAGTTGGATTGACTTGAATGCGAACGAAGATGTAGGGGCTTAAAAGAGTGGTTTGCTGGATTGAATGCAGGGGTTTCTGGAAATGGTTGTGGTGGTTGGAGTGACTTGAATGCAAACAACGTTGCAGGGGCTCTCAAGAAGAGATGGAGTACTTAATATTATTTTAATTTTAAGATCTTGGATTACTACAGTAACATTAAAACATTTCTTATCCGATTACAAATTTACAATTAAGTGAAGTAATCAATAACGGCGAGATCTTTTTACAAGTGGGACGATTGATTAGCAATTATTAACATTTTTTTTTTATTTGTTGTCTTGTGTGAGATTGCAATGCATATACAGTGGCGGTAAAAAGATCCATCGTTCAGTCGACAAAATCAAGAAATTTTAAATTCGTCCCGTCACAAGAAGAAAAAAATTTAAATTTATATGGTACAAAAAAATTTATAGACATTTAACAAATTTGGCCTTAGCCGTGGCGGTAAAAAAACAAGGTAAATTTATGCTAAGGACTCTACTAAAACTAATTAAACCGGAGGCCGAACGGAGCCACTCCTGGACACCCCAGTCTCCGTCGGCTTGGCATCGTCATTAGCCGCCATCTTTGGCGACAGAAGACTCGACACTCTTGTAAGAAACGGCGGTGTCTTCGAAAACACCCACCGGTCCGATTTAAATCCCCAGTCCAACCGCTCCAGCATTGTATAGTTCCTTAATCTATTGCTACCGCCACTCTCGCCGGTTCGGGGCCCACGCCTCGAGCTCCCTTCCCTGGGCAAGACTAACAAGCTTACGGACCGATGTAGCTCCCGGTTCATGATCTGTTTTCTCACTTCGACCGGTAGTCTCAAGGTGAACCGCTCCGTGTCCTCTCCTGGTTGGACAAGGGAGTGTCCGGTCGAGTGGGACCGCGGGAACATTCTACGTAACCTGTTCGATCTGGATCCACGTGTACGGTTCCGATTCAGCGTTTGGTTTAAGCTCAACAACGCTGGTTCCCCAGTCTCCTGGTGATCATCTCTTTCCGGTGCTGAGTCAACGGAGTCGTTTTGGGCTTCTACGTCACCGGATTGTTGCTGCGAGTTTAGCTCAGTGAGCTGTGGGACAGGATCGTCGGGTTGAGGGACGAGGTTGGCTCGGCAGACGGGACACGTGGTGTGAGAAGCCAGCCACCCGTCGATGCACTCCGGATGAAACACGTGGTCGCATTTGGGGATCAACCGCAGCGTTTCATCGTCCTCGAATTCGTTCAAGCAGACTGCGCATTCAAGCGCGCCTTTCCCAATCTTGAGCCCTTTGACGGCGGAGTACTCTAAAGTCGGGAAAGTTTCGATTACTGTCGCGTCGAGACCACGCGATACGGCACCGCGTCTGGAGCGGCCGGTGTGAGGTGCACCGCCGGTGCGGACGCTGGAGGACTGGGCTTCGGAGCAGCGGCGGATGTAGATGGAGAAGAACCCCATGAGGAAGAGAGCGGCGAGGAGTACGACGATGATTATGGCCATGGAGGGGCTGAAGCGCGGGTAGCGGTAGGAGTCAGGGGGGGCCTGAGCTCCGACGGGTAAGATTTGCGGGGAGAGGATGAGAAGGAGAAAGGCGATAGTGAGGGTGCCATGGTTGGCGGCGCACGATAAGAATTGAGGAGGCATGGCGTTGAGCTGATTAAAGTGCGCGTTGTGAGTGTGGTTTTCGTTGGGAGAGCAGCTTATAAATGAAATGGAAAGAAGGCAGTTTATGTGTGTCTGAGAAGGCGAAGGTGTCCTGCGGATGGGAGAACAAGTGACGAAGACAAAGCGAACGGAGGACTACGAGGGGAGTGGGACCTACTCTCCCCTCCAGATGGACTTTCGCTCGTCTTTCGGCCCTTTCCGATCCCTTGGTGAGTGTGGAGAAATGAGTGACGTCAGCAGCTGGTCGTGTATGGTGTACCACGTATAATTGAGAATTCAATTTGTGCTTTGTTTTCTTTTCTAAGATTTTAATGAATACCATAAACAAATGTTCTAGATTGATTTCATTGTTTTTTGTTCTTTGTTCTTCATCGAAGGCAATAGCCAATTGCATCTCCGGTTTGCTCTATGTGATCCTCCGCAATTTGACCAGAATAAAAAACCATTATTGCTTCTAATAACCAGGACTTTATTTTATTTTTCTCTCATTTCTGCCAACCGCTCTTTCAATGCCCATGAAGTTTTTTATTCAACAAGATTGACCGAGTCAGCTATGAATGTATGATACTAGCATCTTGGCTAATCGAAGATTAGTCACCATTAAACCAACATACTAACAAATTACCACAGTGGGACCAAACCTTTTCATTATTATTTTATTTCTATATATAAGTGATATCTGAAGTAGCTCTTACTATTTGGCCTAAAAGGTTATGAATTTGTGGGTACCTAATAACTCGGTGATAAAAAGTCTGACCCACATGTTGACGAGCTGGATTTGGGCTTATGATATTCAAACCCGATAGAGTTTGATAGGTCCAAACTCGATAAGGCCCGGTAAGCTCAGTTCAACTCGCATATATAAACCCGACCCATAAGTTCGAATATATAAAATAGTTATAAATTAAAAATTGATAACAAATCCAATCTTATTACTACTATTTCAGCTCAAACTCAAAATTCCAACTCAAGCTTAACTTAATTTCACTTTAAAAACCCAAGGCCCAAACCAAACCCTAACCGTAAATTCAAAAAAACTCACTAGATATCTGACATTTTTATCGGGCCAAAAGTTAATGAGTTTATTTTTGAATCAGGATTGCAGGTTTATTTTATTATATGGAAAGTTCATAACTTTGGTTTTATAGAAAAGTGAAAGCCCAGTAATATATATATATTAGAAGAGTGAAAAGCGGCTAACAATTGTTTCTGGAAAAAAGTACCCCAGCTAATGTTCCATAGTTATACTAACGGAATTTCTTGTCACATGGAATAGTTGATGTCAATCTCATAGCATGGACTCATACCAGCATCTTGGATTTGGTGTAACTGGTGCATGTTTTTTTTTTTTAATAGAAGTGCATGGTTTTCATATATAGCTCAACATCATACTGTTCCATCTTTACCGAAAAGGGTTACTTGGGTCATTGCAATTTGATATAACGAATTCACCAAATTCACCATTTTGTATCCACTTTGATTCAAATACCCTTACTACACTGAGTGATGACCAGCAGCATAGCTCCAAAGAGAATCTCTCTTGAGCTAACTTTTCAGGTAACTCTTCATAAAACTTATTACAATTCAAGTAGATTTGTGATTAGTGACCTTCATACCCTATCTCGAGTTTGTGATCTAAAAGTTAAGTCAATTCTCCAAATCTAGTAGTTTCCCTCATTAACTTGTCTCAATATTCAATAATGATATTAATATGTGGATCAAGATCGGTCTATCATCAATAAAGTCGAATCCAACGGCTGTAAGAAGTGTTGTAGGGAATGGATGGAATGTGAGAAGTATCATATATGCTTCTAGAAGAATCGTGTTTTCGAAATTAGATGGAAAAGATTGTCAAATCTTTTTATTATTATTAATTTTTTTTTTGTGCAATGCCGACTAAAATTAGTTGACTAACCACTGCAATTCCAAGTACCGTGGCTTGAAGGGAAGTGCAGTTTGGGTCGGTTTTTCATTTGACTTTTTAGCCCAACATTATTATCATTCACCGTCGCTTGGTCTAAAAGAATTTATTTCCTTAGAGACAAGACTTCCTCAGCATTATGTTTTTATATTACTCGTTACGTTATATATTATATTCGAAATCGTTTATTTATTTAATTATTATATCAATATTATATTCGTAAAAAATTAATTAAAATTGAAGGTCGTTTAATTATTCATATGTATAAACTAATCCAATTGATTTATTACGAAGATAATATTGACATAAAGATTTAGAGAATAAATGATTTTAATTGTGATATATGTATAAAAATAATTTAATAAATCAAAATGATAATATGAGGAAATACCGACAAGATGAGATTTTAACTACAATTTAAGGTGGCCGTATTAAAGTTTTATTGGTATTCAATAATTTCACAGTTACATATAAGGCCTGGGTTCTTCAAACCACAATGCCTCAATAGTTGAAAATGAATCTGTTATAGCAAGATTAGGGGTGGGCACGGTTCGTTATGGTACAAAATTGATCGATACCAGAACCATACCATTTAATTTTAATCGGTACGGTACGGTTCGGTATTCAATATTTTGAAAGTGAAACCAGATCGTACCGTACCAATTAAGTTCGGTACGGTTTCGGTATGGTTTCGGTTTTGAGCCAAAATTTTGTTTGTGATTATAAAGCAAGGAAAAGACTAAAGAAAAAACAAAACTACGTTTATGAAGGACTTAAATTTTCAAATATGTATTGAAAAAGTTGCACTAAGTTGAAGATATCAACTCTTAGAAGCTAAATTAAGACATGTATGGTCATATCAACTCTTGAAGAAGGCTTAATAAATCAATAAGAAATAAATTTAATTATTAAAAAAAAATATTCTAATTTGGTACGGTATCGGTACGGGACGGTTTTTTAAAATATCGATACCGAAACCGTATTGAATTATATCGGTACGGTTTCGGTACCGTACCAATCATACAATGGTTTTACTATTCGGTTTTTTTTCGGTATGGTTTGATCTAAAACGGTACGATTTCGGTATTTTGGTTCCATGTGCCCAGCCCTAAGCAAGATGATCAGCAAAATGACCTGAGGATATTCGTTGTAATATTATTAATTTGCATGCTATCGGAATATTAATTTTTTTAAAAAAAAAAATTACCCTTTTTAAGTAGAATTTTCTACCATTAAATAATTTTAAATAAAATATATCTTAAAAAAAAAAAACTCAAGATGTGGGCAAAGTATAGAAAATGAAAATTCAATTTTGGATGAATGGTGTCGTTTTCAATTGTTGGTCAGTCAGGTTATCTAGAACTTGTTGACCTTAATTTTCATTTTTTTTTCTTCTCGAAAAACATATATGGGAATAAATTTATTGTAAAGATTTGACAGACATATGACTATTGATTTTTCTTTTGTTGGGTCGAAATTCACGTTTTGATTAATGTCGTAATATATAAATGAAGGAATTAGCTGAAGCTCGATGGACGATCACTAAACAGGAATATCATGTAATGTAAATGAACTCCAACACCTCTTCTAGGAATGAAACTCCATAAATTGAAAAAATATAAAAATTTCTGGGATTAAAATAAATCGCAGATAAGATACGGACTATGAATAAACCTAATGAAGAAGATAAACTAATTAATTTCTCAATATAACTAACTGTTTATGTCCAAAATATTTTTCTCGTTTTAAGAGCTGAATGTCCCGAGGTAACCCTTGCTAGACCTCTGCGTGCCACTAACAGATAACTGCTACTAGACAGTGTAAATGAGTTCTGTTTTCGGCCTAATAACTTTTTTCCTGATCAAAGAGATTGTGAGGCAAGCAAGCAAAAAACTCGTGTGCAATGTTATTTTCTATGTAATGACCCGTCCCGAATACCGGGATTGAATATTAATTAATTATGATTTAGAGTGACTAATCGGGGATTAGTTGAGTGAAATCGGACGAAACGTGCAAAATGACCGTTTTGCCCCTGATATGGGCAAAATGTTGACTTTTAGTTCGGGCGGTCAAATGGACTTTGGCCGATGACTGTGACGTAGTTCGGGACGTCACGAGTTCATAGACAGGTGGCACGTTCGATTCCGACATTCGTAGAGAGAGTTATGATGTTCGGAAGTTGAGGGGTATTTTGGTAATTTGGCATATTAGGGGCCAAATATTGACTTTTTGATCGGGAGGTCCGATGGACGAGGGCCAAGGACCGTTACGTAGGTCTCGTCAATACGAATCCAACGACAGGCGGCATGCCGAAATCGGAGATTCGACGACGAAGTTATGGTCACGGAATCGGGCTCGATTAACCGAACGAACCGGGATTAAAATAATATTTTAATATGAACAGTACCCGGTGACTGTGCACATCCGGATGAGTGACAAGTGTCACCCATCCCTTGATTCCAGCTCCATGTTTCCCTCCCAACACCATCATTACAACATCATCATTTATCCTTCATCATTTCCTCCATTTTCTCCTTAATTTTCTCCTTCTTTGTTTTTCTTGCCCGTGAGCATTGAGCAGCAGAATTGGAGAGTGTTAGCTGCCATTTCTAACTGGTTTTGAGGGCAAAATCGAGTGCTTGTTGAGACTAACTCAACTAGGTAAACACGGGAGATTGAGAGTGAGCTGGGAACTGGAATTCGAAAATTGGGTTTTTGGGGGAAAAATCAAATTGGATGAATTGAGCCTTGTTGATCGAAATTGGGTTCAGTTTCAGTCTTCTGGGATTACTACGATCAATTTTGTAGAAGGAACTAAGTGGAATTGAGGTCGATTTGAGGTAGAACTGAGGAAGGAAGCTTTCAGAAATTTCGAGCTTGAGTCGAGGAATTGGAGGCTTCAATGGATGGAATTGAGCTGGGGATTATGTTCCTGAGGATCCCACGTTGCTTCTGGATCCATCAATTGGAAGAAATTGGTTGAGATTGACTGAACTCCATGGTTGCACAGTGACGAAGAATCGAGTTTGAGTCGCGGAGTTTGAGCCACGAATTGATTCAATTGAGTTGGGGGGAAATGTTTAACGGAGTCCACTGATGCTTCTGGTTGCATCAATTGAAGGAAATCGATTGAGATTGAAGGTGTTCGAATGATGAACAGTGTTCAGAGTGTTCTTCGAGTGTTCATCTTCGATCGTGAGGTTTGATGCAGGTAATCGTGTAATTCTGATTGCAGACCTTTAATTGAACTCAAAACGAAACTAACTCGATGATCAATTGATGTAATCAGTGTCGAATTGATAGGATTGGAACCGGATCGTGTCGCGGGTTAAAGGACCCGTTTACCAGACAAACGGGTTGAGACGACAGCACTGTAGCTGGCGCGTGGGTTTCACGCGCAGCCACTCACGGCGGCGCGTGGGCGCGTCCGGCCTAGTCTCAAGGTGAGGTCAACATGACTTTTGATCCTCTCAGTGTAACGAACATTTTGACGTTGATTTCGATGAAATCGGATATTGTTTTGTTAATGTTCCGCGTATCCGAAGTTTTGTATTACGTTAAAAATACGTATTTAAATCCCGAAAAAATTGGGGAAAATTATATGATGTATTTTGAGATGTTAGTAACCCTCTATAATGATTTTGGACAGGAGTTGTGATTTCCAGATTTTACGGAAAAACGTGCAGCTCGGAAACGGACCGTTTTGGACGGTGTGTGTGAGTGGACTTTGTTTTCTAACCGTGATGCATGCATATATGATTTAAATGCCTTATTATATGATTTTATATGCTTGGGCATGATTTATGTTCAATCCGGTAATTTCTCGGTTTTATGATTATTATATTATTATTTTTGGGCGATTTTCGAGAAATTACGAAATTTGGTAAAAATAATGTTTGGACTTGGTTTATGAGTCCGGGATTGAAATTGATTGAAAATAATGTTTGGACTCGGATTATGAGTCATGGATTGAAAACGATGTGGTGACTCGGGAATGAGTCAATGGTCAATTTCGTGGATTTACGTGAAAATGGCAACGGGGTTGCAACGCATGGATTTGCGTGAAAATGGTATTTTGGGCTTGAGAACCCAAGTGAATAGTGATTTTGACTCGGATTTGGAGTCACTTGTGAAATTGTGAAATTAATGATTTATTGTGATTTTATGATTATTTTAATCAGTCTTTCGGGCACGTTTTACGAGGAACGTGCAAATGATGTTTTTGGGCTAGGCCCGGAGTTTAAATGATTTCTAAAATGATATTTTGACTTTGTTGGTGAGTCAATGATGATTTCTGGATTATTTTATTGAATTAAAAGGTGATTTTAGAGAAATACGTGTAAATGATATTTTGGGCTTTGAGACCCAGTCGGGGATGATCTTGACTTGGTATGAAGTCAAGATTTGATTGAAATGTTTTGGGATGTAATTCCCGGGATGGTTTTCATTGTGATTGTGATATTCCCAGACGGTCGGTGCTTGGGGGGGGATTACCCAGACGACCGGAGCTTGGAGGATGTGATTGTAGGATCGGGAGTTGATCCTATGGTAGCCAGCTTCTCGGATGAGACTGAGCCTGGATGTACCACTCGGAGGTGTCTGATCCTGGGGATGTGTTCGCCCAGAGGTGACTGAGCCCGAGGGGGTTGAGCCCAGAGGTGTCTGTTCCCGAGAGAGTGACTGGATATTGGCCTACGCGTAGTGCAGTACTTGTGAGTAGTGCAGATGTGATTTGTGATATTGTGCACTTGTGAGTAGTGCGGATTGATTGGATTGATATATTTATTGTGCACTTGTGATTAGTGCTGATTGATGTTATTTGTGATGACGTACTGGTATGGAGTACAGGTTTTTGGTCTTTGTGGCCAGTGATTATGTTTTCACATGTTTTGGCCTGAGAGCCAGGATTTGATGTTTTATAACATGAACTGATTTGGTGAACATGAGTTTTATGGACCATGGGAAAATACGTTTTGATTTTATCGGTCACTCATGTTTTACGATATGCATGCAAGTTTGTGAAAACTGGAGGGTAAGATTGTATTTTGATAAATGTTTTTATAAGAGGTCATTTTTGTCCACTCACACCTTTTCTGTTTTGTGACCCTCCAGGCCGTGGTACGATGTTCGGGACTGATCGTGAGGCAGTGACAGCAGCAGAAATCCGCGCAAACATCCCTTGTCTGGCAAGCAGCGAAGGAGAGTTTTGGACCTTTAGTTGACTTGTCAGACGGGAGCAGGACCGGGCACGGTTTTTTACGTCCAGTTGGGACGGGTCCTGTCAAATTGGTATCAGAGCATTTGGTTCTTGATTTCTGTTGATACGTCATGCCTCCGAGTCGTGCGTCTCGTACACGGTCTGAAGATGGGAGGGGCGAGAGTAGTGTTAGTAAAGGCCCAGATATTGAGCGAGCTCGACGGTTAGGAGCCACTGTGTTTCGTGGTGATTCGGGACCGGATGGTGCCGAAGATTGGCTTACTCGATTGGAAAGGATTTTTGAGGTCATGATATGTCCCCTGGAGGACATGGTGCCCTTAGCCACTTTTCTTTTGGATGGCTATGCTTACAGGTGGTGGCATAGTTTGCAGTTGACTGGCTGGGATGCCCGTGCCTTGGCATGGGATGCATTCCGAGAGCAATTTTTGGATCAGTTTTATCCTCGCTCATTTCGGAACGCTAAGGAGGTTGAGTTTCTCCAATTGCAGCATGGGAATCGGTCAGTGGTCGATTATGAACAACAATTTTTGCACTTATCTAGTTTCGCTCCTCTGTATGTGGCTACTGAGGAGGATAAGTGTCGAAGGTTTGAGCAGGGGTTGAGGAATGAATTACGAGGTACTGTAACTGTTGGCTCGTATTATACCCTGAGGGAATTATCGGATGCTGCTATCCGAGTGGAGGCTACTATTTTACCTGTGCCAGAACAATCTTTGGGCTCTGGACGACGCCGAGAGCGTCAGGATACTGAACAGATAAGTCAGGAAACATCGAAGCGAGTTAGCCTTCATACTCTTGTGTCGCAACCCTCGGTGGGTGTTCATTCGGGAGGAACTTCAACCCAGTCAACAAGTAAGCGGCGTGGTGGGGCAAGTCGCCTCAGCACTGCCACTTGTCACTTTTGTAGGAAACTTGGACATTTGCGAAGGAACTGCCCCGATCGACTTGACCGTAGGTCAAAATAATTGTATTGATACCTTGTAAATGGTTTGTATTGTCCATTTGTGTTGTAATATTGTATCATGTGTTTTGAATGTGTCAGACTAGTTTGGGTCCGGATGGTTGTTTTTGTTAACAGTTTGGTTTGTAGATGGGCGTGTTGGGCCCAGAATAAACTTGACCCGGGGATGAATATTGGTGTTATCGTTTTGGATCATCCTTGGTTTTCCCTAGGTGGGATGGCAAGGGTAGATATGGGGTAATCAGTGAGAACCCACAGTCGCGGCATGTCTCGTCGTTGACTAAACTTTCTACTTGTGGGCGTTAGTTGTCAAACGTTGTGACAGTACGCGAATTAGATGAGGGTGTAAGACCCTATGGTTCCTAGTAGTTAACCGTGTGGATCCTAGGTGGATCGGGTTTGTGATGTCGTGGACATTGGGCATTGTGACGATCTAGGATCGTGATGTTCATGGCCAGCTGACGTAGTGATGGATCTGGATCGTGATCCTGATGATCCAGTTGGGTAGAGAGTTTGTCACTCTTACTCCGGTATGTGAGTCGTAAATGACGGGACTGAACTTCTTTTCGAAGTGGAGCCCTTTGTGGTATATTACACGAGTGAGAAGGTTTCCGAAGTGGTCGGATTTTGTCAACCTTAACCGTGTGGTTGTTGGATTGGCTTCCTTATGAAGTCAACCGAGTATAATGAATGGGTAACCGATAGGTTCGGTTTGGTGCGTCCGAGTGGACGTGAATGAGATTTCGGGTTTTGGAATCGAATTTCTGGGTGACGATTCAGGATTCGATTTTAGAACTTGAAAGTGGAATACTGGATTTGGGTGCGGAATGATTATTCCAAATGCTAGCTTACGGAATAATGATTTCGAATTCAGATTTGGACATGAATTAAAAAGGTGATGTCTGGGTTTGGATTCGAGATTTCTTACGAAATTGCGGATTCGGATTTGGAATTGGAATTAGCTGATTGGTGGAGTTTCGATTTGTCTCTTGCTGGTTTGGGCAAATGGACTCCATTATTGGAACATGTTTGGCTATGACCTAGGTAGTTGTAGTCTTGTCAATGGATAGATGTATGTACCTTGTTTATGGTTTGGGGTACGATACCTTGCAGACTTGTGGTGTCGGGTGACGGTATACGGGTTATACCAGTAGTACGTTGGTGAACGTGTTAGTAGTCGGCTTAATCCTGATACCATTGGATGGGTTGTGAACGTGAACTGGACATTGAACACGATGCACTGGGCAGAGTGATTCTGATGATTTCAGTGATTGTTTGAGCAGGTGCTCTTAGCCATGGTTGGCTAGTATAACTCTAGTGTTGAGTTGTGTGATCACTGCTAGGCTGGTGTTCAATGTGTTCCAGTTACACCGTCTGTTTGAGTGTGATGACGGTATGCGTATACTCAGGATGAGTGAGTTGGTGGTTAGTGTGACCGCAAGTTGCTTTGCGGCGAGATGTTTCCTTGTCGTGACCTTACCAGCATCTGGGATCGCTGAGGGGGTGACAGTTGTGGTTACTGCAGTTGGTATTTGTCGCAGGATTGAGTTTGCCCTGCGAGGGGAGATCATGTTGTTGATCTTGTGCTACATTGACGGACGTTGTAGTATGATGTGTTGTCACTGATTTGTTACTGATTGGCGCTTTATTAGAGTGGTAAAGCTTGGTGGTGACAGTTTGACTTGTAGTGTCGGCATGGACTGACAAGTGAGTTTTGGTGACTCTCTATGAGAGCGGATGTCAGGGCATATTAGTGATTACGTGGGGCCGTCAAGCTGAAAGAGTCAGTTTAATGGTGACATTGCCAATTTCTGGTGATCAATTTCACTCGGGGGTGGTCGAGTGTAGATTGTACGACGTGCATCGGTGATGTGACGTCTCAGTGCGGACAAGTTCTGTGTTGGCTAGTGGGTGTACATGTGTACACGTGATGTGAGGCCATTTGTTTTCCACGAGGTAGTTGTGGAATACGAGTAGTTGGAATTTCGGGGACGAAATTCTTTAAGGAGGGAAGGTTGTAATGACCCGTCCCGAATATCGGGATTGAATATTAATTAATTATGATTTAGAGTGACTAATCGGGGATTAGTTGAGTGAAATCAGACGAAACGTGCAAAATGACTGTTTTGCCCCTGGTATGGGCAAAATGTTGACTTTTAGTTCGAGCGGTCAAATGGACTTTGGCCGATGACTGTGACGTAGTTCGGGACGTCACGAGTTCATAGACAGGTGGCACGTTCGATTCCAACATTCGTAGAGAGAGTTATGATATTCGGAAGTTGAGGGGTATTTTGGTAATTCGGCATATTAGGGGCCAAATGTTGACTTTTTGATCGGGAGGTCCGATGGACGAGGGCCAAGGACCGTTACGTAGGTCTCGTCAATACGAATCCAACGACAGACGTCATGCCGAAATCGGAGATTCGACGACGAAGTTATGGTCACGGAATCGGGCTCGATTAACCGAACGAACCGGAATTAAAATAATATTTTAATATGAACAGTACCCGGTGACTGTGCACATCCGGATGAGTGACAAGTGTCACCCATCCCTTGATTCCAGCTCCATGTTTCCCTCCCAACACCATCATTACAACATCATCATTTATCCTTCATCATTTCCTCCATTTTCTCCTTAATTTTCTCCTTCTTTGTTTTTCTTACCCGTGAGCATTGAGCAGCAGAATTGGAGAGTGTTAGCTGTCATTTCTAACTGGTTTTGAGGGCAAAATCGAGTGCTTGTTGAGACTAACTCAACTGGGTAAACACGGGAGATTGAGAGTGAGCTGGGAACTGGAATTCGAAAATTGGGTTTTTGGGAGGAAAAATCAAATTGGATGAATTGAGCCTTGTTGATCGAAATTGGGTTCAGTTTCAGTCTTCTGGGATTACTACGATCAATTTTGTAGAAGGAACTAAGTGGAATTGAGGTCGATTTGAGGTAGAACTGAGGAAGGAAGCTTTCAGAAATTTCGAGCTTGAGTCGAGGAATTGGAGGCTTCGATGGATGGAATTGAGCTGGGGATTATGTTCCTGAGGATCCCACGTTGCTTCTGGATCCATCAATTGGAAGAAACTGGTTGAGATTGACTGAACTCCATGATTGCACAGTGACGAAGAATCGAGTTTGAGTCGCGGAGTTTTAGCCACGAATTGATTCAATTGAGTTGGGGGAAATGTTTAACGGAGTCCACTGATGCTTCTGGTTGCATCAATTGAAGGAAATCGATTGAGATTGAAGGTGTTCGAATGATGAACAGTGTTCGGAGTGTTCTTCGAGTGTTCATCTTCGATCGTGAGGTTTGATGCAAGTAATCGTGTAATTCTGATTGCAGACCTTTAATTGAACTCAAAACGAAACTAACTCGATGATCAATTGATGTAATCAGTGTCGAATTGATAGGATTGGAACCGGATCGTGTCGCGGGTTAAAGGACCCGTTTACCAGACAAACGGGTTGAGACGACAGCACTGTAGCTGGCGCGTGGGTTTCACGCGCAGCCACTCACGGCGGCGCGTGAGGGCGCGTCCGGCCTAGTCTCAAGGTGAGGTCAACATGACTTTTGATCCTCTCAGTGTAACGAACATTTTGACGTTGATTTCGATGAAATCGGATATTGTTTTGTTAATGTTCCGCGTATCCGAAGTTTTGTATTACGTTAAAAATACGTATTTAAATCCCGAAAAAATTGGGGAAAATTATATGATGTATTTTGAGATGTTAGTAACCCTCTATAATGATTTTGGACAGGAGTTGTGATTTCCAGATTTTACGGAAAAACGTGCAGCTCGGAAACGGACCGTTTTGGACGGTGTGTGTGAGTGGACTTTGTTTTCTAACCGTGATGCATGCATATATGATTTAAATGCCTTATTATATGATTTTATATGCTTGGGCATGATTTATGTTCAATCCGGTAATTTCTCGGTTTTATGATTATTATATTATTATTTTTGGGCGATTTTCGAGAAATTACGAAATTTGGTAAAAATAATGTTTGGACTTGGTTTATGAGTCCGGGATTGAAATTGATTGAAAATAATGTTTGGACTCGGATTATGAGTCATGGATTGAAAACGATGTGGTGACTCGGGAATGAGTCAATGGTCAATTTCGTGGATTTACGTGAAAATGGCAACGGGGTTGCAACGCATGGATTTGCGTGAAAATGGTATTTTGGGCTTGAGAACCCAAGTGAATAGTGATTTTGACTCGGATTTGGAGTCACTTGTGAAATTGTGAAATTAATGATTTATTGTGATTTTATGATTTTTTTTAATCAGTCTTTCGGGCATGTTTTACGAGGAACGTGCAAATGATGTTTTTGGGCTAGGCCCGGAGTTTAAATGATTTCTAAAATGATATTTTGACTTTGTTGGTGAGTCAATGATGATTTCTGGATTATTTTATTGAATTAAAAGGTGATTTTAGAGAAATACGTGTAAATGATATTTTGGGCTTTGAGACCCAGTCGGGGATGATCTTGACTTGGTATGAAGTCAAGATTTGATTGAAATGTTTTGGGATGTAATTCCCGGGATGGTTTTCATTGTGATTGTGATATTCCCAGACGGTCGGTGCTTGGGGGGGATTACCCAGACGACCGGAGCTTGGGGGATGTGATTGTAGGATCGGGAGTTGATCCTATGGTAGCCAGCTTCTCGGATGAGACTGAGCCCGGATGTACCACTCGGAGGTGTCTGATCCTGGGGATGTGTTCGCCCAGAGGTGACTGAGCCCGAGGGGGTTGAGCCCAGAGGTGTCTGTTCTCGAGAGAGTGACTGGATATTGGCCTACGCGTAGTGCAGCTGTAACGCCCCGGACGTTCTGGAAATGTAATATCATAAAATATTGAATAAAATGACGTTTTTACCCCTGTGTTTTATGTGGTCAATTTGTTGACTTTTTGATTGGGGGGTCGAACGGACGTTGAGCGATGACCGTGACGTAGTTCGGGACGTCACGAGTTCATAGACAGGTGGCACGTTCGATTCGGACGAACAGGGTGAAAGTTATGATGTTCGGTAGTTCAGGGGCATTATCGTAATTAGACGTTATTAAGGGGGGAAAAGTTGACTTTTTGTTTGACAATTGATATTCATTTGACTCGAAGACCGTTATGTTCGTCTCGACGCCCCGAGTACAACGACAGGCGGCACGCTTGAAACGGACGTCGGATGACCGAGTTATGGGTCACGGAAGTTGGAGGGCAATTTGGGAATTATTGCACAGAGGCGCATTTTGGTCATTTCACGGTGGTTACTGTTCACCACCGTGAAAAGCAGCGTGCACGGCCGTGGGTCTTGTGCGTGCAATTGTTTATGGCTAGTGGAATGGCTCAGACAATTTGTTTATGTGGATTTAGGTAGTGGAAGCATGACTGAGTGGCCTTGGTGCACGGTTTGGGCAGAATTCTGGGCACGGGAGTGCAGGGAATGGCCATGGTTTCTGTGTGCGTGGGAGACATTTTCAGAGACCCCAGTTGGTCTCCCACGGGCTGCTGGCCACACCGATCGACTAACCGTGTATGGGAATGGAGTGAGGATTGAATTGGGGTCATTTGTGCATCAGTGAGAGGGTTGAGTTTGAGAGAAACAGTGAGAATTCAGTTTCGGGTTTTTGGGGGGAAATCTCAGAATTCAGTTTCTACTGGCTTAGGGATCACACTAGACACACTGAGAGTCTTCTGGGAGCAGCAGCAGCATAACCGTGCACGAAATCAAGCAAATTGAGCAAGGATTGCTCAGGAACTCAGGTACCTGTTCAGAGATGAACCAGTTGGAGGGAAAAATTTGAATTCGATTTCTGAGGCTTGTTGATCGAAACCAAGGGCCATTCTAGTCTTCTGGGAGCAAGAGGGAACCAACCACGTCGAATTCGAAGGACGACACCCACGAAATGGCCAAGAACTGAGCTCCCTGGTTCTGAGAATTTTCGAGCTTGAGGACGACGACTTCCAGGTAACGGCGAGCTAAATTGTTAGTGCCATTGTGTTTGTATGGGTCCCTTTATGCTACTGGTGAAGTTAATTTGGGAATGGAACCGTGTAGGGTGAGTTCCAGAAGTCGACTTGTTCGACTGTTCGAGCTTGAGTTGAGTCGATTTGGTGTCAGTCGAGGTTAGCCATCAACACAGACTTGAAATTAATGAGTTAGAGAAGATAATAGGATAAAAAACGAGAGGAATTGATTGAGAATTGAGCTTAAACTGGTCGGGTTGAGTCGCGGGTAACAGACCCGTTTATCAGACTATCCGGGTAAGAACGATGACACTGTAGCTTGGCGCGTGGCCTTCACGCGCAGCCACTTTGGTCGGCGCGTGCAATGTCATCTCCGATCACGGTCAACATGGGAATTGTCCCTTTCAGTCTAATTAACATTTTCCCTTTAGGATTCGAGTTGTTCGGGAGTCGTTCGGGATAATCTCGGGAGCCCGGAAGTTTAGGTCCTTAAGATTTATTTTTGCCGAAAAATCCAGGAAATTAGGGAAAAATCTTACGAGCTATTTGGGGATGTTTGTAACCTTTCTTGTACATTTTTACAGGCCCGGACACTTCCGAAGCTACGGAGGAGCACGCGGGACGCGATTGACGCGTCCTAAAACCGTGAGTGGACTTTTTGATTTTCTAAATTGGGCATGCATGACTATTTTGCTTATTTATCTCATGGTTTTACATATGATTTTATGATGGTGATATGTTATATCGGTTTTACGTGTTTTCACCTTTTTCGAGATATTTACCGTATTTCACGCATTTCGAGGTTACGGTTTTCGCTTATGCATGCGTGATGATTTTGATAAAGTGCCTGGATATGAATATGCATGTTTCGGATTTATGATGTTTGATCACTTTGTGAGGTAATTTTTTTGGAAATTGCATGTGTTGGGATTTGCATGTAAATTCGGACATGAGTCCTGTTACGATGAGAAATGTTTTCGGAGTAATGTTGGGAAAACGGTTGTGATGAATCCTGATTTATTATGTTTAAAAAACGGTTTTGGGTTTAAAGACCCGGATAATGGTTGGATCTGATTTTGGGTTTAAAGACCCGGTTATTTAATGACGGGGGCGGGCCCGAAAATTGGGTTTAAAGACCCGAATTGAGTTTAAAGACTCGTGAGTTTAAAGACTCGATTATTATGATACCCCCGAGGCCTGTTAATCATGTTTTGAGTTTAAAGACTCGTTGATATCCCGGGAAGGCCTAAAATTGAGTTTAAAGACTCGGATGGATCCAACGGCATAATTGTGGTTATTGGTTCACGTTTTACTTGATTTGTTCAATTAACGTTCAAAATGACGGTTTCTGAAACCTGGAATTATTAAATAGTTTTTACATGAATTATGGCGATCCTTTGTAACATTTTACACGTGTTTCGGAAAAAGAGTTTTCAAAAGTTAATATGCAAAATTTGAATATTTGGTTATGCATGCGTGTTACAAAACTGGAGGGCGAACCCGATTTCGGAGAAACTGTTTTCCTTTAAAAACTTATGTTTCGGTCCACTCACACTTTGTTGTTTTAAATTCCCTCCAGGTCGTGGTACAAGTGCGGGGGCGAGCGCCGAGGCAGAGGCAGAGGCATAAAGTTTTCCGTTGCGGAGTAGTTAGTTCACAGAGTAGGACTTGTTTCTTTAACTTGTTTTGTAATATTGCTCTGTGAAACTGTGGACTTGACGTCCAGTCGGATGTATTTGTTTAATCTCCCTGGTCTGACAATGGGTGTGTTGTAATATTAATTAGTTTTCCGGTCTTTTGGGTTCGATTGTCAGACGGGAGCAGGATGCTTCCCGATTATCGAGGCGATAATCGGGGTGGGTCCTGACAGCAGCACTTGTGAGTAGTGCAGATGTGATTTGTGATATTGTGCACTTGTGAGTAGTGCGGATTGATTGGATTGATATATTTATTGTGCACTTGTGCTTAGTGCTGATTGATGTTATTTGTGATGACGTACTGGTATGGAGTACGGGTTTTTGGTCTTTGTGGCCAGTGATTATGTTTTCACATGTTTTGGCCTGAGAGCCGGGATTTGATGTTTTATAACATGAACTGATTTGGTGAACATGAGTTTTATGGACCATGGGAAAATACGTTTTGATTTTATCGGTCACACATGTTTTACGGTATGCATGCAAGTTTGTGAAAACTGGAGGGTAAGATTGTATTTTGATAAATGTTTTTATAAGAGGTCATTTTTGTCCACTCACACCTTTTCTGTTTTGTGACCCTCCAAGTCGTGGTACGACGTTCGGGACTGATCGTGAGGCAGTGACAGCAGCAGAAATCCGCGCAAACATCCCTTGTCTGGCAAGCAGCGAAGGGAAGTTTCGGACCTTTAGTTGACTTGTCAGACGGGAGCAGGACCGGGCACGATTTTTGACGTCCAGTTGGGACGGGTCCTGTCATTCTATGTCTTTTTTAAGGATTTAAAATATTTTCTTCCAACGATGTCCAAGTTAGAAGTTTATTTCGCCATGATATTCAAGTTAGCGGCGTTGCTATTTCATTAGTTAAATGGAAAATGATCCCAGATTGGCTCGAGTCGGAATCGAAGTATTCATATCAATGCACAAAGATGGTATTCTGAATTTCTAAGTCGTGAACTACGTTTGAATGATGTATCCCGAGTGCCAATTATTACTTAAGAAAATATGGTTTGTATTGAAATGAAGTGGAAGTATGAGTACATAAATGTGAAAGTACTGAAATTGAATAACAATTGGAATTACAAGTACAAAAAAAGTAAATTATTTTCTTCACATTTCAAGCCCGTAATAAGGAGAAAATTTCGGAAATTATACACTTAAATGAATATCAGTCGGAAATCATGTCATGAGATGGCAAAGCACTCAAATGCGATGGAAAGATTTCGAAAAAAAAGTTTGAGTTCCTCATTGACCAGCCATGAGTGGGCAATCAAGATGACCTTTCATGTAATCAGTAGTCAGAATGACTTTCTTTGTAACCGGTATTTGGGATGGCTTTTCGTGAAACAGTGATCGAGGACTGTCCATGAGCTAATAGTCGGAATGACTTTCTGTGAGCCGGTAGTCGATAATATCAACCCTTTATGACACTAAACGGTCAGAATGAAGGTTAATCTTCCACGAACCTCAGTCGAAAGTCCATGAACTTGTAAGTCGAAAATGAGCAATCCTTATAACAACGTTTAGAAAGAAGGTTTGTGCAGAGAAATGAAGTCAACCATTATAATAAGATTGGTAGAGCGATCAGAAACACGGTTAGACAGTTACATAAATTTCTCGTGGGGGTGAGAAGAGAAACTGCATCTTGATTTCCTAGGTCGAAATAAACTTTTTTTTTTGCCACAAGGGCCAACTGTTTTAAACCATGAAACTTTTGTTAAAAGTGTTCATATGTTCATAAATTGATGGAGATCATTGTGTTAAGTTTGATTGGTTGATTGTTAGTCCTTGGGGAAGTTAGGTCGTTTTATATTTTTAGGCGGAGAATGAGCTCTCAACTTGCTAAATTGGGGATTGCGCGTCCCACTTTTCTATTTTTTCCGTTGGGATACTCCCGCTTTTGTCTCTATTTTTTTTTTGGCTTTATGTCAACACCGCTTACACTTTTTTCTTCTCCACACTCAAAGCTGCTTAGGTTGGGCTTGTGTTGGTTTTGGGCCTTTACTTTCCGTGAGCCATCAACTTAAGCCCATATGGGATATTTTCGGGTGTAAACACTAACCTATATTATATTTTCAATTTATTAGCATTTATATTTGTATTATACAATATATAGACATCTCCAACCATAGGCTAATGAGGCTTAATTATGCAAAAAAAAAAAAAAAATTCAGCTACACGACCAAGGATCATGGATAAATTTTGGTCAAAGGCTAAGGACGAAACATTTTCTCAATTTTATTCAAAATTTTAGGAAATTTCATATTTCCTATTTATGTAGTAAGATCTGATCTCTATTAAATAATGGTAATTGGAGATAATTATTTTCCCTAACAGTATATTTTGTTCATAAATGTTATATTATTTTAATTAATTTTTTGATCACAAGAGAGAGTGGGAATTTTTGGAAATTATTCATACAATATATCATCGGAGTTCGAGCTTGAGTCCAATTGGTTCAAAGTCAACACTAGAGTCAACTGAATTAGACTCACATGATTATTTTAATTAAATTAAAGTTAGTAAAGGTTATTATTATTTTAGTTTTATTAATTTATAAAATTTTATTAAATTAGTTTAGATAAAAATGTTGTATTAGTTTAAATACATTATTTTCTCGAATGATATATTTTGTTCAAAAATATTATATTAGTTAAAAAATGATATATTAGTTTAAACTATATAAAAATAATGATAGTAAAATATATTAATTAAAAATATTATTAGTTGAAAAATGTATTAGTAAAATATATTAGTTGAAAAATGTCATATTAGTTTAAATTATATTATAATAATGGCATAACTCTAAATGGTTGAAGATGGTAAAATATAGCTCTGCAGTATTAATTAAAAAATTATTATTTTTACGGGCTAAATTTTGATATAGCATAATTTTTTTCTAGTTAGGTTTGTGGTAGTTATGAATTCACTCCCAAAGCTTCACCACTAAGAGTAGGCCTCATCATTGGGCCGGATCGGGCAAGCCCGACCCAAAATTTTTGGGCTTGGGCCGGGCCGGGTCGAGCCTATTTCATAATTTAGAAAATACCGAGCCGGGTCGGGCGGGCTTGATGATAAATATGAAAACCCATGCTCTTTGTCGGGCCGGGTTTTTATCGGGCTTTACGGGTCGGGCCTACTAAACCCACTTAGGCCGGGCCTACTAAGCCCATTTGTACCTACCTAATTGTAAAGAAAAATAAAATGAGTTTAGCTTAAATATTATTATCGAATATTGAAATAAGCTAAAGAGGGGTACTATTGGATTTGGAGAATTGACTTAGCTTTTCGACCATAAAGCCGAGATAGGATAAGGAGGTCGATAAGAGAGTCAGGGACCTAGTGAGTTTTTTTGAATTTAGGGTTAGAGTTTGGTTTGGGCATTGGGCTTTTAAATGACACTAGGTTGAGATTTGGTTAGAGTTTTGGATTTTGGCTATGATAGTAATAACAAGATTGGACTGGGTATCAATTCTTAATTTATAATTATTTTATATTTTCGGGCTTATGGGTCGGGTTTACCTGGGCGGGTCGGGCTGAGTTTACCGGGCTTTATCGGGCTCGGGCCTATCGGGCCTAGTGGGCTTAAATACCCTAAGCCCAAGTTCAGCCCGTCAACATGCGGGCCGGGCCGGCCCATGGCCCATATCGGGCCGAATCAGACTTTTTGTCATCGAGCCTATCGGGTACCCATAAACTCGTGGGCTTCTGGGTCAAATGATGAGGGCTAACTGAGAGCCTCCAAAATATAGGACACGGTTAGAAATGCCGTAAAGTCCTAAATCTTAAATTGCAAACAACAAATCCTCTCTCAAAAATAGTTATATGGGGATGGGTGCTTGGTGTAGGCGGCCTGCCTATTTCTCTTTCCCTTACCCATTGGGCTATAAGGCTATTCAAGATAGAGTCCAAGATGAGGCCCATGTCTCTCCAACAGATGGATCTCCGGCCCAGATATGTTTGCAACCAAAATGAAACTCATTATAGAGGGAGGGTTTGGAGGATTTAGGTACCATCACTTGCATCACAATTTGGCGCGTGAACTATTTACTCTAGCATGAATTATAATATCTCGGACTTGACACCCATACCAAATTACAAGGTTATGAGATTAATTCTCGTTGTTGTTAGTTTCTATTTGTGGGCGATCTATAAATTCCAAAACAAAAATCCAAACCTTCCTCTATAAGCAATGACGTAGTCAGAAATCAAGTCACATGAGACCTTTTTATATTTTTAATATTAATGTATTACTTTTTATCTTAAACAATTTAGAAACTAATGTTCTGTTTGTTAAATTTATTTTAGTGTCCAAAGAAGTTAATAATCAAAAGAGCACTTTATATAGACAATCATAATACTGAAAGACGACGACAAATATCTAATGATAGTGAATGAGAGTTTTATTATTGACATATATGTTCCTTCCTTATAGTATCATGTATCATAAGCACACAAAAAAAAAAAACATAAAATACCGATACACTCAAATTTTCCATACATTTAAGAATATTAATAAAAATAAAAAGCAATTGACAAAAGAAGAACAATATTAATAGGTAAAAGCATGTAAACTAATTACTTATACACTTGAATTTTCCAAACCTTTAACTGTAAATCCTCAACGAAACCTTAATCAACCATCAACCAGAAATGTTATAGCCTACCTTTTGCTAAACTTTTGAAAGCCTTTATAAGATTACAATCATGTAGATTGATAAAGGTGTAAACAGAGGCCATGTTCGGCAAGGGCGACCGCTCTGGGTCCACGAATAAGGATGTCCAAAATTTTTTAATTTATTTTCTTTTTATGGAAAAAAATTAAAAGAATATTTAAAATTTTGAAAAATATTTAAATTGAATTTGAAGAAATATTTTATTAAAAAATTGGTCTCATATTCTTGAAATATTATAAGACGTATTCTGATTAATATATAGTTATCTAGTTTGTCTTATAAAGTCATTAAGACTCTAACTCTAAATTTTTTGATAAAATTTCACCGTTTCTTAAAAATATAATATTGCAAAAATGACTATATTTTCTATTATTGATTGATGTGCTTAAATTTTTGAATTTTTTTGGTATATTGCTAGGAGGATGAAAAAAATATTGAAATTTGAAAAAATTATTAATTTTGTATATGTAAATATATATTATAGGGGCATTTTATAATTTTCGTCCCACGCCTCAAATTTATTGGACCGGCCCTTGGTGTAATGTTATATATTTTACACATAAATAGCACATGGTATAGGCTACTTGGCCAATTATAAACAAACACATGTTGCCTCATACAATGTGAAACCTCCACAAGAACAATAATGGGATACCCATTAATGAGACAAAGGGCTTGCTCATACATGATTTATATCAGCTTCCAAAGGTAGGCTAGCTAGGATGTTTCCTTGTATGGTCAAAAAGGTTCCATTATGGATCTTCAAAAGAAAAAGAAAAACAGATAATAATACCTCATTGAGAGTGACAACAAAACATATGTAAATTGTTTGAAAATAATAAGTATTGTTTAATGATATTTTCTCTTTACTGATAAACAATAGATATCGTATTCGATTTCAGTAAATGAGAATGATATATCTGTGTGAAGTTCGATTCGTAACGATTGATTTATTATGAAAATTAACAAAATAATTAATGTCGAGTTACTATGAATTAGTCGAAACAGAATGAAGTCGATCTAGCTCTCAAATTCAATTTCGATAGATGATGAACGAGTTAGAAAAAGTCTTATCTTCTCTTGAAAATGTTGGATTGGCAATATTTCTCTATATCCTACCGAAATGGTAAATAGATTCGTTGGATCAAATTTCATAATCAAATTGGGTTTTTGCTTTGAACAAATAATGAGTGGTGATTCCATTTTCAAAGAAGCCAAAAATTAATGGCAATGTCAACTTCAGATTGGGCCCCAAAAGTTAGGAGGCAAGATGAGGAATAATGGGCATGGATGTCACAAAATGAAATGAAATTTAATTACTCTCTCTAGGCCTCTCTCTGTCTAGACCTAATGTGTTGTTTTGGATTTTTGTTTAGGTTCAAAGCAACCATTATCATTATCACAACGTAATCATGATGAATCATTCGTAATTATAGTTAATTAACCATAACCTGGCAGTAATCTTCATTTACTTCACACACAGAAATAAAATATGCGTCGTAGTAACTTACCACATCGACTGAATTTTTCATTACTTACATTTTCCATGCGTCGTAATCTTCATGGATATAGCAAAAGCCGCCTTCGTCCTTTCGTATGATAGCAAAGCCGCCTTCGTCCTTTCGCTGAGCAAGCCCCTCTTCGAACAAGGAGCTAAGCAAGGAGCCGTGAGATTGATGGAAATTTGAGAACGATATGATTTTCAATTTTTTTAGCCGAACGAAGATAAACTCAATTCATGTCGATTATAAGTAGAAAGTTCATATTACATCTGAAAATAGTTGCTAATACCATGTCGGTTGAGAAGCAAAAATGATACAACTTAGCAATCATAAATATAATTATTACTTAAAAAAAAAAACAGGTCATGGATTTTTCATTCTATTGGCCTAATTAACGAAGCCAAATTGCATTGTCGCGGTCAGAATAAGAATGATAACTATATTGATATTCGGCATACTCTATAAAGACATTCATGCTGGTCCCGATGAATTAAGAATGACGGTGAAATAGAAGAAAAGAAACAATATATGATCTTGAATGTGTAAAATTTTACATATAATTTTTTCATATCTCTAATACTATTTTGCGATGGCCGATTTTTTTTTTAATCTAACACAAACGTTAAAGCTAAAAATGAAGTGATTTTCGAACGCCGCATTCGATGATATAAAAATTAATAGCATTCTATATATTTTATTTTTGTGGCAGTTGACATGTTTTTTGCTTGTAGTCTTTACTGGTTGGTAGTATACGGAATATTGCGTTTGTAGATATTTCATTATCGCATGCTGATTGCCAATAAGTTGAGGGCCTTATTTTGGATGGGGTCCCAGAGAGTAAAGGGAGGAAAAGCTCCAAATAAGCCAACATCTATCTATACTTTGCTTTCAATCTGAAAATTATGCTGATCAATTAGGTGCTACATCGGTCTAATTTATACATGTCACGTCCCTCCATGATCTTCACAAAAATGGGGACCAAACCATCGAGCTCCTTAATTATTTTGACAGTAACAAAACAATATTAAAAAAATTCACAAAATAATATATATGATATTACAACTACGTGACGTTTTCTTAATACAAGGATATCATACGAGAGATATTACATTATATATACACACACTTTTATATGTCTATGAGGTTGTAAAAATAGAGGAAGGGAAATGTAGCATGAGTTGTTTTGTTTGAAAGCCACGGGGTCCCTACGGAGAAGGGGACACGTAAAACATCGTTTTGGGCGCCGGCAGCTCTCTACCATTCCTCTCATTGCATTATCTTGTCTCGTATTGTATTGTATCTTGTATTGTCAGACCAAATGCATATATTCTTCATTTTTTTATTGATAGGGATCCCATTCATTTGTAGATTCCGAATTGATTGCTACGGTATTCTTCATTTTTATATTAATAGGGATCCCATTCATTTGTAGATTCCGAATTGATTGCTACGGTATGTTGGTGAAGATATACTATTAGCATGTATAAATTTATTATATTTGATATCAATTTTGTTCGACGAGAATTAAATCCAAAATTTTTCACATAAAAAATAAAAAAAATAACATTAATATCTCTAAGTCATAATATTAAGCGATATTTTGCGAGAACAATTGTTATAGTATGAAATATATTACTAATTAATTTTTGTGTATTTTCCGAATATTTCTTGGAGCATGTTTGGTTAATAATGGTTCGAAAAAGAATAATAATGGAAGGTGAAAGTGAAACCAGTGATTGGAGAGAGTGGTATTCGTTGCAGCCGCTGGTTTGTTCATATCAATGGCTGCCCTCCTGTAGGGGGAACTCATAGGGTATGTGACAAGTTCGTGATCATCTGCCACGTATACGGCTAATATGGAGCTTGGAGATGGAGCCATGAAGGTGCTCTTCCAAATGCATTAGGACAATATTTCTTTATGTCATTTCCAACAGTGCGGTAAACGTTAATCAGGTAAAAAGTTACGCTCCAATAAATTGTTGAAATTGGGGTTAAATGTTCCGTATTACAATTACAATTTGTGTTTTACATGATCTTCAGTTACTCTTCTCATTACCAATTGATTTTAGGGTTGAATTTTAATTTATATATAGTATCAGAGTGGGCTGTCTCACGTAAAAATATCCATGGTTGGTTGTACGTGTCATACATGCCCATTTATTGTTGTTCATGTGTAGGCCTTTGATGAGTTATCCCACATGGAATGGAACTTCAACTTCTTACATAAATAACGGTCATTCAATTTTGCATGCATTCTATATGCATGTGTTAAGTCAAGTGACCATTGCTAGCTAGGGTTTTGAGACGCTTTCTAAATTCACCTCTATCCGATTAAGTAGTAATATATTCTAATTTTTTTACCGTAAAAATGTAGCGCTCTCGGATCAAATGGTTGGTTAGGTTTATTTTTACAAAATAATATCACAATCTAATCGTTTTTTTTTTGTAATTCATTGTTCACAAATCATTTTTACAAAAAATTCATCCAATTCAATTATTCGAGTATTATAAAACACAATAAATTAATAAATGCCTACAACGCACTGAATAACACAATAAATATCATTACTAATCATTAATGACAAAACAATTCTTGGGTTAGATGAATTTTTTAATAACGAACTTAGAAATGAACGGTTAGAATGTGATGCTATTTGTAAAGTATGCTATTTTTTAATTGAATGATTGTTATATATATATATATATATATATATATCTCTCTTAAGAACTTCAATATTCACAAAATAATTGCAAATATTGACAAAATAATATTTATATGATGTGTTAATTATAAGAGTTTAATTATTATGAATGAAGATAAAATTAAGGAGGGGGGTTCATGATTTGGTACACCAACCAATATTTGTCCTTGGCCTTATTTATATAATGTTATATATATGTGGTTAGCACTTAGCAGCTTGTAGAGTTATAAAGAAAGTGAATGTACGTGAAAGCCTTGAGAAGCAAGGATTTGATTGGAGGAGGTGAATATGTTTGATCACTTTTTGCTTTTTGGAATTAATTATCTTAATAATTATTATTATTGTTAATATTAATAATTGTTAATGATGGATGAAAGGTATTCATTCAGTGTAGGACAGGTTGGTGATGGATGATATGAATAAGAATTAGGGCGGTCGATTTGTGGATGGATAGATGATTTTGATTGAACTTTTGGACGAAAATGATTTTGCTGTTTGTTAAGATGGATCTGGAAAAAGTGTTCATATATGCCTTTCATTATACACATTTTGTTGCTGAGTTGGCTTTCCTATTCTACATAGTCACTAAAGCAGACCAACCGAGGCCTCATTCAATGGATGCCCTAAAACCTACCCCATGCTCCTGGTTGAAGACCAATATTTCCAAGACGATTTTTTGGAAGGACTACTTGGCTGTGAACACTGTGCATTCAGATCAACCTTTTAACTCGTGTAATGCCTTTTAAATTCGTTTAAAAGACTTATCATTCACTAACAGGCTATAGATCTACATATTTATCTACATATATGCTTGTAAAATCTTTATGGTTTGAAGATTATTTGGGGTTTTGTATGAACTTATAACTTCATAATATAGTGATGGTCTTTTATGGTAAATATGGTGTGCTATCTAGATTTATAAAGTTGGAAGTTAGGTGAAATAACCTGCTTATTGAATGTAGATCGACCATCCCGTAGTCATTTGGTCGGCTGACATCTCATTCAAGAGAGAGTATATAAGTCACCATTGATGGACCTCTCTAAAAGATTTCGTTGAAAATTGCATGGATAATTACTTGATTCGTTAACGGGACGAGTTCAGATTGACCATATATTCTTAACACGATTGGATTATAACATAATTCATAATCGACACGACATGAACCTGAATATAGGACCCGATCCATTGATAGCCCTTTAAGTAAACCATATTTAATCCTTATGTACTATTAATGAGTGGGATGGGTATGCATGGAGTTAGATCGAGGGAATATATAAAGCATATTAATTTATGAAAGTCGACATGGATGAGAAAGAGAGAGCCCACAACTACAAGAGGAGGGAACTCACATGATAGAATAAGAACGAAAAGCAAATAGTCCTTTTTTTAATTTTTTTTTTTTCTGTGTACGACGACATTGATCGTCTGATAATTATAGCTATGTTTCAAAGTCCTCACTTCGTTCTCTGGTGTTTGCACACCAACTAAACATGACAACGCAACCACATATTGCTAATTTCTCTCATCAAACACCATCACCAAATGCAATGCATACTCGTCTAATCACATCATTATCAAAGAAATGACAATTCCATACACGTCTATATGTGTACGTGTCCCGTTATCATATGTTACTGATTATACTTGTTTGATATGTTATCTTAAGAAAATTGTATATATACGTATTCAATTGTATCAAAAATTGCTTACAAATGCAGTGCTGATTACAAAATTAATTACATCATAATGTTATATGATTAAGCAGTGTAATTTTATTGGATGTTCGCGGAAGGAGACATTAAGTAGTGTTAGTGTAATGAAGTGAAGAATTTGGTGAAAAGGAATTGAATTGAATTCATGATTACCTTTTTCCGCAGCCGCAGCCTCACCTTTGTGAACTTAGACTGTGGAACATGCTGCCACCAAATTAAAGGAGATCGATAAACTAATCAGTGGAGTATTCGTCTCCATCATTTTGCTTTTGGAAATCCTTAACGCCTCATTTTTATAGTAAACTAATAAAAAGCCCCTATAAATTTTCTTTAGGAGCATTTAATTATAGTTGAAATGAGATTTTATAGGCACAAATTTTGTTAGATCTCTTATTGAAAGGTTTGGAAGGAAGTTTAGATTTCACCCCAAAGCTAATTGGCTATGAGGGAAGAGTCACAATTTCTTATAAGTTCCTGCAAAATTGTGCAATTTTCTAATGTGAAATTTTTATTTCTCCCATATTTTCACACACCCTCTCACATGTGGCAAAATTTTAAGTCTAACAAGCAAACAACTCATATTGGGTAACGTAGAGCGCGTATGGTAGTTAAATCATACACATGAGACAACCTGCAGCTCTGATACCATGTAAAAACCAATTGGTTAACGATGGAGATTAAGATCCAATTTTTTTATAAATTCTTACAAAATTATACGACTTTTCAATAAGCAATTTTAGTTCTTTTCATATTTTCGCTGATTCTATTATACGGTAGAAACTTCTGATTTGTATTGCTTTTGGTACACTCCCCAATTATTCGATGAACACTGATTCATCAAAAGGCTTAAATTAGCATTTGGGTTGTGGATGTATTTGAAGACTAGCTAGCATTGATTGGTTATGAATATGTTTGAAGGGATGCAAAATATTTACTGGCCGGCATGACCCCATCTCAAGAAACAGGCCACCTCAAAGCTCACACTCAAATCAGTTTCCATAGCTATGACATAAAGTGTAATTTATATTACCTCAATCACTGCTACTAGTGGTTTATACTGTGCAGTAAATATATATTAATTATCTTATCTGCTGCTACAGTTACGGTGCATGGCTCAGTTAAAATATATACTACTGAATAAAGAAAGTATGTATATTTTTATCTAGTCGCCAAATGAGTCCTCTATATAATCATTTTTTGGTAGGTAAAAGGAGTAATATATTCCTAAACATGATTAGGGTGAGCTGTTAAACACATGACCAAGGGAAAATCACATGTAATTCAAAATTAAGAAAATATTAAGAAAAAATTAAGAAAATATTAATTAAGTATTAGAGCACTAGTTAATTAGGGTGAGGAGAAGGGACAAAGCCAAAAATAGACCAGAGGGCTGGGTTTAACTAGTGATTCCACGGCCTAGGGCAAAAACAAAACCAAGTCATATGTAGGCCGTCCACAACTCTCTCTACCCGATATAGACAAATATATATTTATATATATATGTCCCCATGTTTATATTATCCAATAATCCAAATATAATTCAAAGTTTCAAACCTGTAGCAATGAAAAAACTGACCGCTAAACCTAGCTATCACCTGAACTGTCCACACCGACTCCCTTAACAACGCGGCATTCACAATGTTTCATGCATGTATTTGAACTATGAACTTCTTCCCCTCAAACTCATTAATTATGCGAAGACTTTGGATAATTAATTAATTAATTACTTAATTCACTTGAATAAATATCTTTGACTTGATCAAGGTTTTTTTTTTTTTTTTTTAATGAGAAAGGAGGAGACTCGATCAAACTTAAATATTAAGGCTGATATTTTTCTTAATAAGTAGGGTCATTGATTTTTGAAATGACTGGTATTAACATCTATCCGATGAATCACCGGCCGGCCGGGCCGGCCTAATACCTAAGCAATCGGCCTAGCTAGCTCCTCTAACTGCAGACCACCTTTGATTGTATTATAGGTATAGCAGAATCGATGATCAAATGCTATATCTACCTACTCTCAAGATCATATCAACTTCTATTGTTTATGAGATTATGATATTTTTGTCCATCATGTTACCTCTAGGGGCAGGCCTAATTAATAATATTGCGATCCCAAAGTGTGAATGTGTTGGAAGCAAGATAGAAATTTTGTCCAAACTTTGTGGGGGCTAGCAGATATTTGATATTTTGATCTATATACGGTGTCTTCATGCTGATGTTGCCAGTTGTATTTTACATGTTTATTTTGCGAGATTGCGAAGGTATAAAAATTTTACGGACATTATTATAAAGTTGGATAATTTTACAAAACCTTATACGGAGATGACTCTCTCGATTCCTCGATCCATTGCCAATTGGTTTTCTTAACTACTCTCATGGTATTAGAGTGCACAATCCTACGTGTAAGGCTTAACGTGCTCCACATCATTCAGTATGAGTTGTCTACATATTAAGTTTGAAAAATTCACTGCACATACAAGGACTTATTCAGAGTTGGATTCCTTTTCTCATTGCCAATTTATTTTGGGGTAAAATTTCAATTACCTTTGTATTAATTTCCTCCTCAATTTCTAATTGATTTCATAGTTTTCTGAGTCAAATACGACAATGTATAGTCAAAAACGGCACAAATTTGATTCGTCTTAATTCATTTACATGCATGTCTGATCAATATATAGTATATAGTATTTTGTTGTCTTATGTATTGAAGTTGAGTAGTCTATCGCATAATCTAGCAATAGAGACAGTCAAATGCCCTCCTTTTCTTCTCCCATGGGAGATATTTAAATAATAGAAATCAAACAATCATATAAGGAGGTGCATGGGTCCATATAACGGGAGGTATTTATATCAGATTCAATTATGGTAAAAATAAATTCGATATTCATACATAGGGTGCATGTGTATATATAGCCAGATTCATAATTCGATCCTTGTACAAAAAATGATTGGCCTCTAGTAGAGTAATAGGACCAGGTGGCACATGTACTTGTTAATTTGTTTGTTTAATTTTCATCGATTAGCTAGATTAGATTAGGGTAAATCAATGATTGATTACTTTTAAGGGTTAATTAATTAAAGATCGAAGGTGCTTGCAGTTTAGTATATAAAAAGATCAAGGAGACAAATCATATTAAAAAGTCTGGTTAATCCAAAAATTTTCTGTGAGAGTCTCCAAAGACCTAGCTAGTTGATAATTAGAATTACTAGAATTAAACAATGTATTAGATATGCGTAGAGCCAGTTGGGTCTAAGGATTTGTTTAATGGGTTAGATCGGTTGGTGAAATCGGGAGTCAATCTCTCTAACTCAAAAACATGATCAGGTGCGTACTAATTCTATTTCAGCAAATCCTAAGAAATCAAACTTCTTACCCTTTCGATTACGATTGATCTGACAGAAGCGGAACTGCATTTCGACCTCATGAAATGAGCATTAATTAGTGTCTTCCGTATACAATTAACCAAGCTAATTAGGAACCACTAATCGTGTAGTAATATATTGTATTTTAAAAGTGTGATTTGGTGTTTTATCAGTGGCAGCTTGCATGCAGTCAAGCATGAAAGGAAATTCGAATCCTCTATTTTTATAAAATACAGTCTTAATTTATAATACCAACCTAGCTACTAATAAAATATTAAGAAGAAAAAAAAAAACTCAAAAATGTCTTCTTTGTTTGGTCCAAAAACATGTATTAATTTTGGCATGCATGCTCACCAACTTTTCCTGGTCCTCGTACCTCAAATAACTCAGTTCTTATGCGGTGATATGGGCTTGATTCTTTGCGCTTTGTTCAGTAAAAGAAAAAGAAAATCAAAAGAGATATGGAAAATGTGTAGGGTGACAGAGATACTTCCCCATCGAAGTTTCAATAAAGCTGAGCCTAGCTGCAGAGATGAAAGTACAAACACATACAGTACCCTAAAATTGAAGTTTCGTGCAGTGTATATGGCTACTTTCAATAGAGGTGGGACAGTAAGAGATGGTGGGGTGTGCAATGGACTTGTAGATACACAAAGTCACAAACGTATATATAGAATGTGCTCGAAAAACTGTAGATCATTTGCACACGCGTATTGTTCAATCAAATGAAATTGATGAAGTTCCTGTTCCCTCCCTCCTTCAAAAACAAGCTAGTGGGGGCTCGTGTAGAGATTCCGGTTCCAAAGTATAAAACGAATTCTAACCGTTGATGATTTGTAAGTGATCCACTCGTTGAGTCACAATAGTGCCGAGGGAGTAGAATGATGATGATGGAGCAGTTGGTTGTTTGTATTGGATGTGGAGCACATGCATTGTTTACTTGTACGCGCAAGCTATAGCTAGCTAGGGTTGACAGCTGACATGCAAGCAAGGCTCGACCGATCGATCTCTCAAAGAAGTTGTTGTTCTTGTTGTTACTTGTTGTATATATGCTTCTGCACGAATCTCTGAGTGTGAATATGCATATAAATCCATGGATGTCGATCATCAATTCATCATTCATCGATCAGCCTCTTTGGTTGGTTCTTGTGGATTATTGTACAACCGACCTATTATTACCAAATGACAATGCCTTTCGGTCTGAGTCTCACAGGCTCGATCACAGCTTCTTAAATCTTCCATGGAGAGACATGTATAGCTGGAACCCTAGCTATCTACCACGTGCATTTCCCACACTTTACATTAATTACCATGCATCGTCATAATTAGTAATCACTCACTCATTTTGGGTTTCACGGGTAATTAAACCCTACAAATTCATCCATCATCTTCCTTAATTACCCTCTCGTGGTACGCACTTTAAAAGTAATGAAAAGTTCAAATATTTTGGTGTATCCAGAGTACGGTATTATCATTTTACGTGTTATAATATGAATATTCATAAAAATAATACAAGTACGTACGTAACATGTGAGGGAAATTCTAAATGTATACCCTAATACAAGCACTGAAGCACGTAGTAGAATTTTGGGGTGGGAATCCTCTACAGTTGGCCTATCTTCAACGTGCTGGCTAGAAAATGTAGCCACACAGCCTAAACAATCAACGTACAGATACAATACATGCTACTTATAGCCGCAAATTATTGAGTTTCTCCGAGTATCAATATTGTTTTATTGATATTGTCCTTTACAAAAAAAGAAAATATCAACGGCACACTAGACATGATATAACACATCAATACTGTATTATTTCTATCCACAATGAAAAGATGAAATTGACGTTTAATTAATACTCGCATGAAGCACTTTGCGGTTAGAAGCAGACTGGATTCAGAGCGAATATTAGGTTCACCTTTTAAATATGGGGACAACTCGTGATATTTACGAGAAAATAAATAACTTTTAATTAGTTCGAATCCCTCTTCTATTTCATAATTAATTGAAAATTCGATACTTTGGTCATTATTTCACTGATAATACTTGCATCTCATCTTGTTGATATATATATATCCCCTCATACCCTAGCTCCTTCGATTTATCGATTCATTTTTGCACATGTATATCGTAATTGCAACTGTTTATTCTCTAAATCATTATGTCAATTCAGATAATTTCCATAAAAAAATCAACATGACTGGATTAGTTTAACTAAATGGATGGTTTGTTATAAGCGTCTTGATTTTCACTGTTGATTTATTTTATATGTATGAATGACTAAATAACTTCCAATCTTTTTAACTGTGTGGAGATAGATGATCTTGACATTATGATTTAGTGAATGAACACTTCTGATTATAATATATATACAAAGACAATTTGATAAATTCGTATCACTAACATGTAATACAATTATTGTCCTTATTTCACAAGTGTGTAGCCGTTTTTTATCGATTTTTCTACTGCCAAGATTTATGTATACTTCCAAATCCACATAGATTTGAAATTTTTAACTTTTGATCAATCCATTGATGACATGACACATGTCAGATGTATATGTCTAGATATACTTATCTATGTCTGATATTTCTGGTAAGTATATGTTGTGTCTTAGTGAATTGCACCATGTACACTGATAATATCTAGATAAAATCTGTAAACAAAATCCCCTCCGGACATGTTAATTGCCTGCCAATAATTCAACGCAAATTGAATTGATATTTACCGACTGACTTATTATATCCATAATATATATCTCAAATTCAACTTTCGTAATATTCTGATATATAGGCGCATCAAATAATAATAAGCTGGTATAGTTCTAACTTTATTTCACGTGTGATGTGCTGTAGATTTGTTTCATCATGATGAAAAACCCCTTTAAAAGCTCAGCTTCCCCCTCCTTGAATACCTAGAGAGAGACATAATTAATTAAAGAGATCGAGTGAAAGAGAAATGGCTCTTGACGCTGTTGTTTTTCCTCAGGACCCATTTACTTACACTACTACTTCCAACAAAGACCTCTACAGCTTCTTCTACGACGATGACAACAATCAAGATCATCACCCGCAACCCTCTTTCGAAAATTTTCCCGGCTACCAAACAGACCACAATTACCCTAGCTACCCTAATTACTATGCCACCACTCATTATTCCTCACCACCTTCCATGGTGCCACATTTCAACCAGCTGCACCTGTCCAATCCAAATCCGGATGCCGACGGCGACGATCAGCCCGACTTTCATCAGCTGCCGTTGGATCACACGGCCGTCACAATGGTGGATGGCAACGATATGCCGGCTTGCAGTAGTAGCGCGCGAGCAAAACGACGTCGTGCCAGGAGTAAGAAGAACAAGGAGGAGATTGAGAACCAGAGAATGACTCATATTGCGGTTGAGCGCAATAGAAGAAAACAGATGAATGAGTATCTCTCCATGCTTCGGTCTCTAATGCCCGACTCATACGTTCAAAGGGTACAAATGTTAATTAAAAGTTTAATTCATATATATATACTTCATATTAAGCTCCTAAGGATAGTATTATTGTTATTGGACCGACCATAAAAATGTGACATATAATATTTTTGGTTTTATTAGGGTGACCAAGCATCAATCATTGGGGGTGCCATTAATTTTGTGAAGGAGCTAGAGCAACAAGTACAATTCCTAGGCTCCCAAAAGCCAAATAATTGTGTACCTTTCTCCCAATTCTTCACCTTCCCACAGTACTCAGCGAGGTCGTCATCATCGACGTGTAGTAGCGATCTCGAGTCGGCCGGCACGGTGACGACGGCGGAGCTACCATTGTTGGAGTGCAAAACGAGCAGTATTGCGGCCGACATAGAGGTGACAATGGTGGAGAGCCATGCAAGCCTCAAAGTAAGATCCAAAAAGCTCCCAAAGCAGCTCTTGAAGATTGTGTCTGGGTTGGATGCCTTGCGCCTCACTGTTCTTCACCTCAATGTCGTCACTGCTGATGATATTGTCCTCTACTCTATCAGTCTCAAGGTAATTAATTATAAATTGGAATTAGATTAGTTAATTATAAATTTAATTAAGCACTAATTACCGTTTGATAATCATTTTGTTTTTAATTGTTAAATGCCGTGGCAGATAGAAGAAGAATGCACTATGAGTTCAGTAGATGAAATCGCGACCGCTGTGCATCAGATATTAGCTACGATTCAAGAAGAGGCAATATTGTTGAATTTGAATTAATCATCATCATCATCAAAGCCTCCTATTTCAATTCAACAATTTCCCCTCTTTTTTTTTTAAAAAAAAAATTATATTTTATATTAGTTACTTTTGAATTCATCCTCATAATTGCAACTTCGTATGCCATATATATGACGTAATTTCTCTGGCTTTTAAGGTGTACCAAGTGATTCAATTAATGCATGTTTATGTTTTTATTTCTGAGTTTTGGATTTTATTCTCGCTCGCTTTTATTTCTATTTTATATATACACAATTTTTTCGGATTATTATAATTTTATCTCTGAAAAATGAATTAATTACGTAGTGTCACGTTAGTTTTTTCAAATTTAAATTATAATTTTCAAAGTATCGATTTATTTTTGACATAAAATAATAATTTAATAAATTGGTTAAATCACTTCCACTTTAGTTAGAGTTTTTTTGTTTTTTTTTCTATGGTGTTATTCACGTTTTGTATGAATAAGTTACTAGCAGCCACTGGGGAATGTTTTAGATTGATCCGACGGTTGAGAATGATTATGGATATTTCGATTCATCCGCAAATATATAAATAAATTCATGAAAAAGGTAAAAGTAAAATGATTGGAGCATTGGAGATAAATCTGGGCCCACGATGCGCAAGCCGTACGTTGTTGAATATCGAATCCCTAGGTAAGTTTGTAAATATGATGATATATGCTGCTGCCGCTGGTGGTGGGGTTTTTTAGCATATCTTTAAGGAACATCATTGCTGGAAAAAAAAATATATATAAATATTCATAAAGTTAACTATGCTCATAATTTTCATTTTTTTTTTTATTTTTTTTTACTGCAGTGGGAATATTTTAAAAAATTATTCGTATAATATGTCATTAGAATTTAAATTTGAGACTAATCGTCTACAAATTAACATTAGAATCAACTAATCATCATTTTATTTCAATCAATTGATTCAAGAATGAGAGAAATAACTAATAATCTACCTTAGTATTTTCTATTGAAATACCTAAAATTGTGTGTGTGTGCGTATATAAAGAAATAACATTATTGCTTAGTATTCTTGGATTTGCTCTCTCTTCAATAAATTATTATATTTAGATTGAGTGAAATGCGGCGCATTTTTTGGGGCTCTAGTAAGTCTCCTTCGATTTTTTTCGAGGAAATTACTTTGACGATTTATTCTAAATTATGCAGAGTTAGTTACCACCTCACCCCTCGTCTTTTTCTTTATGCTGCTCATTAGAATACTCCAGACGTTGTTGTAATTTAGTTCCTATATTGTCTCTAGGCTTGCTTTTCTTTGGTTGGTATTGGGTTTTCCAGTTGTTTTTTCTAGTTCGTCAGGTTGTTTGGTTTTTGGATCGTCCTGTACTTTAACTTACAAACAGAATTTTGATTCAAATTCAGAAGCTCACTATACATATAAAGGGATATTATTAGTTGAATCATGTAACTACGGAGACAAATTAACGCTAAATTATGTAATAATGTCGGATTTCCTCCTACACTTTATTGTTCTTCAAATGGAAAAACTGAGTGTATCTCTATTCTTTTGGTTTTTTTGTTTGACTTAGAATCCATATACATCAATGAGACATATGACATTACTTACGAGGAAGCACTTTTAACGGATATTTTATTGTACGCAATCAGTAATATTATTGGATTAAAATTTATTGAATAGTATTTTTGAGGATTGAATTGAATGTTTTTCATGAGGAAATTTATATTTCTAGGGGCACCATATTATATATGTTTCATTATATGTAATCACATCTATTTCCTTTATAATGAACAAACATCCTTTTTTACCTACAAAAGATATTGAATTTCATGTGTTATACAATTCAATTCAATATAACTTATATTATTAAATACAAGCTTCCGATTCATATAATACTCCTTGGGTTCCTTTAGAGCACGCCTTGGCTACGCATTCCAGATTTTTTTTTTTTGTGGCGGTGGCGTTGTTGTTGTGTTAGAGAGGTTTCGAACCATAAACCTATTCTAATCCTAACTCATTTCTCTGCTCTTCCTCTTCATCAAAGAGATCTACAAATAATTGAGATGGTATAGATATAAATTAAGAAAAATGAGCCCCCCTCAAATTCTTTGTAGCTATTCACAATCAACGCACACAAAATATAAATTCCATAGAGATAATTAAAAATCATCCCATGCATGCATATTCAGGTGACTAAAAACGCACTCAAATGATGATAACGATTGTACGTACCTAATTTGATCAACTTGACAAAAGTCGACCAGTTTCACCAAAATCACACTTGACCCTAGACCTTAAAAGAACACAAGAACATGCATCCACAACACAAGGTACATCATGCTGACCCAACCATGGAAAATGGCACAAGGCCAACCAGATCTGATCGACATGCCTACTCCTCAGCTGACAGAGTCAAATACAACTGCGACTCAATACCACCAGGAAAAATGCCAGCTCAAGAAGTAGTGACATGTCTCACATCGAATTATTCCACCTACAATATTCAATGCCACTATAAATACAAGGTATCTCTTATCCACAAAGTAATTACAATATTGTCTTTATGCGGCCTAAAGTATTGCAGTATCCTCCTTACTTAAACTGACTTAAGTATCGAAAATTGTTAAGTCGACACTACACCCGTGCTCATTTACTGCTACTTTCTCCTTGGAGTACCCATCACTCCTAAAAGAGCAAGCCGAACGAGCTCAACGAGACAAATCTAAGTTGATCAATTTTTAGCAGCAACAATGATGATGATAATAATAATAATAATAATAGAGCTATATACGTACCGTTTAAGAAGAAGGAAAATCAACATTTAAAGTTCTAATGTTCGGGAAAAAAAAATTCAATATTAGCTAATTTGTTAATAACTAAAATCTATTTTACGTAAACACTCCTATACAAACCCTAAATCGAATAAAACAACCAAATTAGGGGATGCCATAAAAATAAAATCAAATAACCTAAAGGTGATATTGAAGATCTACCAACGTAATAATTAAATACTAATTATTGGACGAAACCACAGCTCTAATTACCATAAGCACAACAAGCACTACCGTTTAATAACATTGCCCATTCGATGAAGTTATATATTTATGTGTATCACGGGTTTCCGACTTAGGTCGTAGTTCATATGTTTAGAAATTAAACGATAAATAGTTAAGCAACACATAAATGCAAGTTTACTTTGACTATAAAAAGAACCAAAGGCCAGTGATACCATAAGATTTGTGATAAATTATGGATATCGATTCTATTTTGATTTAGGTCTTGGTTTATCTTAGTGGAAATTAAATAATAAACAGTGAAACAACTCTTGAATGCAAGTTTACTTTGACTATAAAAAGAATCAAAGATGAGTAATATCATAAGATCTATGATAAATTATGAACATCGATTCTATTTTGATTTATTTAATTTAACCAATATGACAAAAATATGTAAGTGCATAAAGAAAAAAAGGTCGTCTAATTCGGAGTAGCACATAGAGGCCGATCATCATTAAGATAATTAAACATATGGGAAAGTAAGGTGCATTACATTGGTGGGCGTTTCATTAGAATTACAACAAAAGGAAATGAAGTCTCGAACCTCATCCCATCACTACTCAAGCAACTCTCATGAGTTAATAATACATGAACAAACCCAAAAATGTTAAAGACTTCTTCTACCCTTGGGAATTCTATCATAGTCAAGCTAAAGAAAGAGCCTATCTGTCAAGCCTCTATACATATTTTCCCCGGTATTTTGGCTTCGGTTCTTTCGTAGATTTCGTTTCAGTAGCTGCCCCATTCGATTGAGGATCAATAGGACTGAAAACTGCAGAATGAAGGTTTCCATCTTCTAACCACTTTAGATGGTTCTCCTTGAAGTCAATGTGTTTTAATCTGGCTGCCTCTGCGATTTCAACTGTGTATTGGCTTGTCTTAACCATGGTCAGTAATACTCTACTGTAACGCGAGCTCAGAATCTGCTCGGAAGTAGCAATCAACTTGAAGCATGGGTGCTCTGGGAAAAGGTTATCGGCATTTTCATCTTCTCTCAGTACAGGGAAGAAGAATACAAGTCTCCCACCCATTACAAGCATCTTGGCAGCAAGATCAAGCAAATCATGTACACACTCTACCAAGCTGTAAGATGCAGTTGATGGTATGTGGTCTACCCTCTTATCATCAGGAACAGTATAAGGTCCGATTATTCCCTTCATCAACTTCCGGCCACCAGATTTGCGTCCCCCAGCACGAACTCCATAAGGAGGGTCACAAATTATGGCATCAAATACCTTCACAAGCAACAATGACCAATAAAGATATTATCAAATGTACCAAATACCCCAAACTTACAATTTATATTTCCCAACAGCAAGAACAAAATGATTAAAAATGCAAAATCACCTTAGACGGTTTAAGTTAAAAGTAATTGAAAGATAAGCAATTTTTCTTTGATTTTTAAAGAGATCAACATAACCAACTCTCCTAGTAAAGTGGTTTCTCTGCCCTTTATAAAGGGAGAGGTAAAGGATAAATATTACTAAATTCAGACTTCTTGAAGATAAAATGACGAGACAAACACATGCAAGAACTGGTAAGATATATAAACAACTAAACAAGGCATTTCAAGCTTTATGCTGCTCCGTGTTCAAGTTGAACTACTAAAAGTGACTTTCCATCCTTTAATTTCCACAGAACTATAGGAAATGTAGGACGCTATTCAAGAGGTATTATGCTCCATACCCTGTTTCTTGAATAATAGAATTAAAAGACCAAAACCGTATTTGCTTCCATCTGGTACTTTAAGTTTAAGACATATGATACTCTGAGAATGTCTCTAAGGTTGCTGTAGACATATGATGGTCTAAGCTTGTCTCTAAGGCTGTGACTAAAGAGAAGAAAAAGAAGCTGTATTAACAATGCAACGAGAACCAAAATTGGAGTACCTCTTTCAATCCAGAGCGCCAAGGAGGGAGGTTATTATCAGCCCTTAACAAGGCAACCGGCATGGGTAATCCATACTGCAAGAAGAGACGAACTAATCACTACAATCACTTTTACTTTTTTTCAAGAAATAGAAACCTCAAAGTTCATGCCATTCCATAATTAATAGTTTCCCACATCAGAATTTTGTACAGGGTGGGAGATTTCAACCGAGAAACTCAATTTCACATAGCATCTTCACCTGCTTGAAATTGCTCCATACATTACAATCAGGGCCACGGCCATTTCGTACCACCCTGATATCAATATCTGCACCCTGAAAATTTGAATCAGACAATATAGAAAAATAGTCAACTGCATGCTTGACATAAAGCGAGAGTATCAATTGTGACAATAGTTATAACTCAGAATTAGAGTATTGAGGAAGTGCAAACCATGGTCATTGCCCCAAAATGAGCAGCAGCAACGAGAATGCTCCCAGTGCCAACAAAAGGGTCGTAGACAAGCTTCCCTGGTTTGGCCAATGCTTGGTTGGCCATTAAGAAAGCCATTTCAGCATCCATGGCTGTCGGGCCAAGATATGTGCGGCTTTTCAACTGGTAAGTGGGTAAAAGACTTCTATCAGCACCACCAATCTCCCGACCAAAAAAGATTCTCTTCTGGACCATTGGCGGAAGACCATTGTTAACTCCATAATCATCAGTTTCCATAAGCCAGAAATTGTGTTCTGGACTCTTCAAATTAACTCGACCCTGCAACATATTGATCATCAGCAAAAAATCACCATGATTAGTTATAATGAAGAATAGTCAGAAATCAGGAGCTAAAATACAGATATATGAACTCTTACAAAAATAATTCAAGTGCATATACCATCTCAACCAATCATGTACTGCAAAATCTATTCTAAACTCAAAAACCGAAATGCATAAGTTAGATCAAGAAAGTCACCTTGAAAGGGATGTAGCTGAGCCCCTTAATACGTTGGGTTTGCTCCTGGAGGCTGATCACCTTACCAAAGGTGTCAACATTTATCTTGAAAGTAGTATCAAAATCTAGGTACGGCAACTTGCGCTCATCTGGGAAACTTTTGATAGACTCTTCCAGTTCCTCATAGCTACCTCCTTCTCCCCAAAGTTCGTACAGTCCTTTAACAAGTATGCCTAACATATAACACATTAAAAGTGCAAACTTTAGCTCAATGAAGTATAACCTTATAAAACAAATAAATGCCAGGACTTTTACTGATGCAGATTGATATCAATTTGACTAAATTGCAGGTTTGATAAATGCAGCCTCCAATTCGAGTAAATCTCTCTCCAATCTCAATAAACAAATCAAATGCAAAAAAGAGAAAGAGGAAATTAATGCAAATAAGCACTGACTTCGATTGGCGATGTTCTTGGCGACATCCTCTGACGGGAGATCGACGAAATGAAAAGGGGAATCTGGGTGGTGGTGGAGTGGAAGCCGCCATTGCAAACAGTGGTTTTCTTGGTCTTCGTTGGTGAAGAGTTGCGCTAACGATTCCACCTCGGCTTTCCTGTAGTCTAATAATCTGTGGAAGAACATGCACAAATACCACATCTTCTTCTTCTTCTTCTTCTTCTTCTTTGTTTTCAGCTTGCGACTCACATAAACAATTCAGAGGGCAAAACCCTAAACCCTTTGCAGTATCTCAAGATTTTTACTTGTGGTTTTGGGTCAATTAATATCGTCAATTTCTTAATGAAAGAATAAGCTAAACTTAATTAAATTGCCTTAAATATTTTTCTTCAAAAGCCTTGTCGTATTTGTTAATGGAATTCAAAGGTTCAAATTTGAAGATTTGAAGATTTTTTTTTTCTCAATTACAAAGAAATAATACTTAAATTTGATTGAAGTCAATGACTCTATAGTCTATATACCTCAATTTCATATAACATATGATATCATGTACGTAGTTTACTTTAATGAAGTGGAGTGATGATGTATCATCTTGTACTCTGATTTATAAAGAAAATTTTAACGATTCTAATGAATACAATACTAGAATTATTGTAATTTTCTTCAAACAGCTCGGGATAGCAAAACCATTAGATCATTAAAAAAAGCTAACATGTGGATCTTTATATACATTTTGCATAATATGGTCTTGATAAAGAATCCGACATAAATGCACAAAGTCGATGATCTAGTTTTGGGCAAAGAACGATATTTTGTAGGGTTCGCGGTTTGTAGATCACAATGACGGGCAGATCCTGAATAGTTATATAAAATATAAAGGAAAAACTGTCAAAATAGAAAATCAAACAAGAATTTATGACCTTTCAAATGAAACACTACAAAAGAAATAAAAAAATCAATGAAATTAATGTAGGGTATATTGATAAGTTATTATTATTTTTGTTTCAATGACACAAGGATAAATAATTATATTATATACATTATGTATCTATTTTGTCATTTCTGACCGTTGAACATTATAAGAGTAGAACCGAGATATCTCATATAAAATTTTAAAAAAATATCACTAAATTATAACATTAAATGATAAAATATACATTAATTCTTGTGACTGTTATCGGACCTCACATTAACCTTGGTTGGGCAAGCCCGGTCTAAATGTTTGGGCTTGGGTTGATCTAGACTAAGTTTACGTCATATTTTGGGGCAAGTAGGGTTTGCCTCATATATAAAAACCCAAGCACTTCAGTAAGTCTGACATGATAAGCTCATTTGGACTAAACTCAACTGGATTTTTTAAATTTAATTAATTCAACAATTCAATTTTTTTTCGGGAAGACTTCAAAATTTAGAGAAATATAAGATTAATTGGGTTATTTCAATATTCGTTTTCATTGAATGACTTCATTTTACATGCCCAAGAAAATGAACCATCGATACAACCTAATCTCATTTCTGAAAATATAAAAAGCATAATAACCATTTCAGTATGAAAATATAAACAAGACCTAAAAGGCTAAAACAAGCCACTTCCATCAGTTATAATCCATTGCTATGGCCCTCGGCTTATACCAGGTCTGGCCCAATTATTTTCAATGGACCAAACGGGCCCCATAAGCCCATAGGGCCTCACTAATTTAATTCAAGTAAAAAATAGATTCATCACGGGCTAAAATCTTATAGTAGTGGATACGTGGGCCAATCAGACAGAGTCCGAATAAAGAAACCCTACGACCCGTTGATCCGGTTTGCGTCCTATACCCACTCGAAGCCTCTTTCTCTTTAGGTTTTGTGCTCAAAGCCGAAGCGAAAACTCAAAGCCTCTCTTTCGCTCTCTCAGCCTTTCTCTCTCTTTCACTTTCTCTGTTTTCGAGATCCAAAGCCCTCACGCCTCTCTGTTCTGGTATGCAATCTTAACCCTTGCTCCTCTCTTTGGTATGATATCTTATGTTATTACCTTATGATCTTGCTATTGTCTTCAATTAGAAAATTAGCTGATTTTTTTTTTTTTGTTCTTTTCAATTTTTATGTGTTTATTTTTGCCCTTGACCCGTTATTTTGGGCGTTTTAGAGCTCAATCTTTCTGTACTTGATTGCTGTGGATAATTGATTATGTTTAAAGCTCTTGTTTAATTCAAACAACAAAAGGCCAAGACTTAATAGGGTTATTTCAAGTTCCATGCTTGCTTTTGTACGCTCGCATAAAGTTGCAGTATGCGTATGACCAAAACCTTAATTGGGTTTTCTTGTTTTTCTGTTATGACACGTGTATTTGTAAGTCAACATTATAAGTTCATAGTGAATATGATAAATACTTACTGAGGAGGTTTTTCTCAGTAAGCCGTTTTACTATTAGGTTTGGAAAATTCGATCTTGTAAGCATGTTCCAACCTTTGTTAGGTGGAGATCTGTCATTAATGTTTTTTTTTATTCTCGTTATGTAATTCATAATGTTTAATATTGAGTTTGTATCTCCTCCACGATTGATGCCTGTCCTGGCAAAATTGCATTGTAGAAAATGTCAGAAGAGCTGGAGTATCGTTGTTTCATTGGTGGCCTTGCATGGTCAACATCTGATAGAAGTTTAAGAGATGCTTTTGAGAAGTTCGGAAAGCTTGTTGAAGCTAAGGTATTAATTTGTTTTTTTTTTTTAATGTTTGGATACAGGTTAAATGATTTGATTTCCGGAAAGAGTTTGTGTACGTCTTTTATGGTTCGTTATTGTATCTGATCTTGATTTCTGTTGATGATACTTTGTGGTCTTAATTAGTTTGGATAACTACAGTGCCCCATGAAAGTATTGTGATGTAGATGAGAAATTTTCAATTCCCATGAATGACTTGTTTTGATTTGGTTTGCTTGAAGTCAGGTCCTATTTTTTTTTTTTTTTAATCATGTCTTCAACAGGATATTGTTTGAAATTCACAACACTCTTTAATGGAATTTTTATGGTGAGAATGATTTGTAGGTTGTTGTTGATAAGTTTTCTGGGCGCTCTCGTGGATTTGGGTTTGTCACCTTTGATGATAAAAAAGCAATGGAAGAGGCGATTGAGGAAATGAATGGACTGGATTTAGATGGACGAACTATTACTGTTGATAAAGCGCAGCCTCACCAAGGCTCAGGTAGAGATTATGACGGTGACCGTGGTCGTGACCGTGGTCGAGACCGCGACCGTGGTCGTGATTATGGAGGTGGAGGTGGAGGTGGACGTGGATCTGGCGGGGGAGAGTGCTTTAAGTGTGGCAAGCCAGGACATTTTGCTAGGGAGTGTCCAGGTGAAGGTTCGAGGGGAGGCAGCAGGTATGGTGGCAGGGATGATAAGTATGGAGGAGGAGGTGGTGGTGGTAGTGGTCGTTATAGTGGTGGAGGTGGTGGTGGTGGTGGACCTGATCGAAATGGAGACCGTTATAGTAGCCGCAGCAGGGACTCTGGTGGTCGGTCAAGTTCTGGAAGTGATCGATTTAGTCGTGACCGCTCTGGGCCATATGAGCGTCGCGGGACAGGAGGAGGTTTCCGTTGATAGGACAACTGCTTTGGATACTGGTATGTAAAACACTCTTTACTTTCCTGTTGTTCATATTTAGTATTGCACTTAAGGAAATTTGTTTTTGTGTTAATTGCAGTGTAGGAACCCGATGAGCTGCCTGGTTGACTCTCACTATCTGCAATCCATTGAAGTTTCCTGTAGCTGGATGTCTTCTTCTGCTGGATTATCTGGGTGATTTAAATTTAGTTGGACCAGTATTTGAAGTGTGAATCTTGCGTAGATATTCGTCTGTTTTTTGTTGCTAAACGCTCGACCGAATGTTTTGATCCGATGGAATTTTATGCTTGCTCTAAAATGATATTTCAATTTGGCCTTATACTCTGTGAATTCCATTACGACTGGTGGTTGTCTATGAGTTTCATGCATCAGTGCCTGCAAATGCTATGCTTGCTGTCTGTTCCTGTTGATTATTTTGCTTGGGCAATTGAAATATTGGAAGGTCATTTGGTTCCTGTTGACTGATATTGGAAGTTCATTTGGTGTTTGGTTATTCCGGAGAATAGGTTGTGAGGGGTCCGTTATTGGGTGCTTGCTTCTTGTTACTTGGAGGTAGAAGTGGTCCTATAAGTAGAATGAATGTCCATTTTGGCTACCCTGTTTTCGGTATCTTACCAAATAAATGGGAGCCAGGCGGGTAATATCTTCTCTTATAAGTTACTTTGACTCATTTTATCTCTCTCTCTCTCTCTCTCTCTCTCTCCTTTATGTGATTCCTGCTATATTAATATCTTTTAACCTTTTGGCAGGATCTGTTCTTTTTCGATACATGATTGGGTTTCTGTGTTACAATTTGGCCATGCATTGTTTTAAACCTAAATGTTTTGAAAGTCTTTTCGGCTCGAACAAGCCATCTGCAATTTAACTCACGTACTACACTGCAAAAGTGCAAAGTGGTCAAAGAGTTCCATTCTGGGTTAACTTGTTGAGGTTGTTGTTGGAAGCTCTTGATGAGTTCAATAACTGCACCATTGTTTTTCCTCTGGTTCTCTGGTGGGGAGAAGGTGATTGGTTTTGCCTTGTTTTTCTGTTCTCGCCCGTGGTTTTTTTGCTGAGACAACAGGAGGATACTTGCTTCTTTTCTATGTTTGGTTCTGGCTCTAGTCAGTTTCTTTGCAGAATCTTGTTTAGTTCACTAGAGTACTCTGCTCTTTTCTCTTCAGGTTTGACTTTTTGCAATTTTATTTCATCTGGGCTCGTATGAGGCTGACTTATAACCTAATTAACATAATCTTAGCATCTTATTTTGTGTTTACCTCTATTTTTCTTTTTAATTCAAGTCCATTACTGTTCTATTATGCAATGGCTGCTGTCTACATTCTTATTATTGTCATCTTGTTAATGAGAATTTGTTGTGGTTAATGCTTCTTAAACTGCAGTCGTTCATATATGTATAATTTAGATGGGTAAATTACCGTTCACTTCCCTTGCCATATTTTTGCCCGGAACTAGATTTTACATCTTACAGTTTGTCTCGGAAAAGTTGGTTGGAGTGGGAGGGAAAAACGTGTCTTCTGTCTAGATAAGGAAATTGTTGTCGTAGTGGATGGATAGTGAATCTCTAGGGTTGGAGTCCGGGAACCGGATCTTGTTGCTGGACCTGAAACTCAGTTGTATTCTTTTTCGTATAGTCCAAATAGTGGCAGGAGAGCATTTTACACGTTGGGAGAGGAAATAGACGTTATATGCATTGTATCCCTGTATCATCCGTTGAGTAATATTTCACTCTGGTAGGAGAGGAATTTACATGCCCGGAGAGAAACTTACATGTCAGTGAAGTAGGGTCTTTAAGTTCACGGTACCTTATGTGATACATGTACTAATCACAACCCATAATAAGTTTAAATAGATGCATGACAATGTGTACTACAAGCATTATTTGATTACATCTAGCAAACATCAGCAAAAGAAGAGCACAAAAAAACCAAATCAAAGAGCAAAATGCCATTATCACTATATCAACATATACGGTTTCGTCGCATTTGGAGAGCTCTAGAGCCAACCTAGTGAGTCCAAAAGTTGTGGCCATAACCATCGATCCTCCAATGACGACTCTGGCACACGACTTGCCTAGTGAAGTCCTTCCCAGCCTGTACTCCAAACACCACCAGCGCCATGGTCGCCAAAACCGCTACCACCACTAGCCTCACATTGTGCTCATTTATGAATGCAGCTCCCAGTAGGGGCACCACTGCCTCTATAGAAAAAGCAATGGCGGATGCCATTGCAGCCTGTGCCGGATTTGGCAGCAGCTTCTTCCTCGAGTCTTATGGATTATGTGTGAGTACCGTTTGCTTTCATCTCTCGTTTTATGTTACATCTCTATGTCATTCTGAATGTACACATACAAATTCGCTTATGGCCATACTACAAGCCCCTGCCACCAGCCACGCAAACCCAGCGAGTAGCATGGCTTTCACATCTTCCTTCACGGCCCCCACGCCCATCATGAGTGATGCCACAGAAACCAATCCGTCGTTGGCTCCCAACACTGCGGTCCGAAGCCATTGCGTCCTTTGGGAGTAATCAAAAGTGTCATCTTCATCGTCATCTTGAGGCCTCTGGGATTGCCTTGGCTGATGATCAGTCACATTGCCATAAATTGGAATCTCAATTTGGTTTGTGAAAGTTTGTTCACGAGCCTAGCCATTGATGAAGCTTGAGGGAAGGACTATAAAGTTATCAAGTAGGAAATAAGAAAGAAGGATTTGAATATTGATTGCTTGTGAAGGACACACGCCTCTATTTATGGATGTAGATGAAAAATTATGAATGTTCAAGTAGTGTTATCAATTTACGTGTTATAATAAAAACACCTTACTAGTATGCCTAATCTATTCATATTCTTACCCAATTTATAGTGGGAGAATTTAGCTATCAAGTTCGACAATCATAAAGAGTAAAGTTACAAAATTTTATAGTAAAGTCAATATTCAATACAAAATTACATAATTTTATTTTGAATATGCTTAAAAATTGGTTTCGTGGTCGCTTAATGTGTGTGGCCACACTTGTTATTCAAATGCACATGGTGTATAATGGAAAGTGCTTTTGTTTGTGATGATAAAAACTAAGAAGTCTCTGTTTTGTAAACTACTTCGAAGGTGGAATGCTATTCTTCACTAGGGTCATATTAGCCTTGCCGTAATGGTGAAAAGTAATTGTTCTCCTCCATATGAGAGTTGATACCAGTAGTCCGAGGGATCGAATGTGGGCATGACAACCTGATTCACGTAGTCTCTGAGAATCTTATAGACAGCAATCTGATCATTAAATGATTCCATTTTATTTTAAGACAAGTTAATGCAGCAAGCGACGAATTTTTAGACAAATGTCAATCAGATAGTTAACCTATAACTTCATTCTTTTACTCCCATTTTGAACCATTATATAGATCACTAGCATTAGAATTTGTGTAGAAAATTTATCAGCTAGTGTAGGCCTCCATCATTGGGTATCAATGAAGAAGTTTGGCCTTCTTGCAGCCCTACATGCATTTGAAAAATATAAGTTTTAAAACCCAAATAAAAAAAATTACAAATAATATGACATTTATAATTTTTAATAGATCAAATATCTTGGTTTTCGTGTGTTCCTCAAAATCCAACAAATTTGCAACGTGAACTTTGCAATCGGAGCACTTTGGATCCCCTTCGTGAAAAACTTTTTTGTGCCCAGGAAGACCTCCCCTTGAGAAGTGTCGCTCATCGGAGCATAGGGTACAAGGAAGCTCTGTGCAATCCATTTTAACAGTTTCAGTACGTATTCACTATTTCTTTCTGCGGTTCTTACTGTTGCTAGGCTGAGGGGTGGGGTAGGTAAGTTATCTTCAACAATTAAATAATTTAGTTTTAATTTTATTTTTATTTTAAGATAAGTTAATGAAGTAAGCAACGATCCTGTATGAAGTTGCATATAGTGTATACCCATAAACAAACGTCACTTTAACCTACCATTCAACATATATTCACCCATAATAAACATATTTAACCTGCAAATTCATCATCGGCATAAGTAATTAACAGCTAGTTGACCCATAACTTCATTTTTTACCCCCATTTTGAACCTATATATAGAACACTAGCATTAGAATTTATATAGAAAATTTACCAGCTAGTGAGCATTGGGTATCCATAAAGAAGTTTGGCCTTCTTGCATCCCTGCATGCAATTGAAAAATATAGTTGTAAAACCCCAAAAAAAAATACAAATAATATGACATTTATAATTTTAAACAGACCAAATACCTCGGTTTTTTTTTTTTTTTTGTGTTCCTCGAAATCCAACAAATTTGCAAAGTGAACTTTACAATTGGAGCACTTCGGGTCCCTTTTTTGAACAGCTTTCTTGCACGCAGCAACACCACCCCTTGAGAAGAGTCACCCATCAGAGCATAGGGTACAAGGAACCTCTGTGCAATCCATTTTGACAATTTGGGCACATATTCAATGTTTCTTTCTACAGTTCTTACTATTGCTAGGCTGAGTGTTTAGGGTTGAAAATTTATATTCAGCAAATTTTTGGACAAATGTCGTCTTAGGGAGTCTTATTAACAACAATCTGACCGTTAAATGATTTTATTTTATTTTTATTTTTATTTTAAGACAAGTTAATAAAACATTCAACAATCCAAAATGAAGCTGCATATATCGCATACCCATAAACAAACGTTATTTTAACCTACAATTCATCATCTACCCATAATAAACATATTTAACCGACAAGTTCATCATCCACATAAGTAATTAACAGCTAGTTAACCCATAACTTCATTCTTTTACCCCCCTATGAACCATATATAGAGCAATAGCATTATAATTTATATAGAAAATTTACCAGCTAGTGTAGGCCTCCATCATTGGGTATCAATAAAGAAGTATGGCCTTGTTGCAGCCCGTATGCAATTGAAAAATATAAGTTGTAAAACCCCAAAAAAAAAAACAATTTAAAATAATATGACATTTTTAATTTTAAATAGTCAAATACCTTGGTTTTCTTGTGTTCCTCAAAATCCAACAAATTTGCAAAGCAAACTTTGCAATTGGAGCACTTTGGGTACCCTTTGTGATCAGCTTTCTTGTGCGCAGAAAGACCACCATCGGAGCATAGGGTACAAGGAAGCTTTGTGCAATCCATTTTGCACAGTTTGGGCACGTATTTACTGTTTCTTTTTGCGGTTCTTACTGTTGCTAGGCTGAGTGTTTAAGTGTGGGGATAGGGGTGGGTAGATAAGTTATCTTCAGTAAATTTTCGGACAAATGTCATCATATAGTCTCTAGTAGTCATATAGACAGCAATCTGACTGTTAAATGATTTCGTTTTAATTTAATTTTTATTTTAAGACAAGTTAATGAAGCAAACAACAATCCGACATGAAGTTACATATAGAGTATACCCATAAACAAACGTCACTTTAACCTACCGTTCATAGCCCACCCATAAAAAACATATTTAACCAACAAGTTCATCATCCGCATAAGTAATTAACAGCTAGTTAACTCATAACTTCATTCTTATACTCCCATTTTGGAACCTATATATAGAACAAGACACTAGCATTATAATTTATATAGAAAATTTATCAGTTAGTGTAGGCCTCCATCATTGGGTATCAATAAAGAAGTTTGGCCTTCTTGATGCGCTGTATGCATTTGAAAAATATAAGTTGTGAAACCTAAAAAACAAAATTACAAAAAATATGACATTTATAAGTTTGGCCTGCTTTGTCTACAAGTTGGGATGCTGAGAAGAAGGGCTCAATAACCTCAATTCTTGGGTTGGAAGAAGCTCAGAGCAATTGGGTTGAGGTGTGGAGGGAGGAAGATGAGAGTGATAGTAAAGATTTATGATGGGTTCAATTTGGACTCTGTATATTGACATAGTTCAAGCAGCATTATTGATTTTTTTTTTTCCATCTTTATCTCACTTGCTTTAACAATTGAAGGGTTGGAGTCTGGAAACCGGATCTTGTTGCTGGACCTGAAACTCAGTTGTATTTCTAGTCCAAATAGTGGCAAATGGCATTTGCATTGTACACCTGATCTCATCCACGAGTTGAGACGTACAATATTTCTCTGGTAGGAGAGGGATTTACACGTCCGGAGAGAAATATGTCTCGGAAAAGTAGGGTCTAAGTTCACGTCACGTTATGTGTGGTAGGCATCTTCTAATCACAACCCATAATAAGTTTAAATGGATGTATGACAAAGTTTACTACCAACAGTATTTGATTACGTCTAGCAAGCATCAACAAAAGAAGAGAACAAAAACCAAATCAAAGGGCAAAATGCTATAATCACAACATCAACATATAATATTTTCGTCACATTTGGAGACCACTAGAGCCAATTAACTTAGTGAGTCCAAAAGTTATGGCCATAGCCATCCATCCTCCAACGACGACTCTGGCACACGACTTGACAACTGAAGTCCTTCCCAGCCTTGCCCCTACTCCTCCAAACACCACCAGCGCCATGGTTGCCAAAACCATTACCACCGCTAGCCTCACCTTATGCTTATTTATGAATGCAGCTCCCAGTAGGGGGACCACTGCCCCTACGGAAAAAGCAATGGCGGATGCCATTGCAGCCTGTGCCGGATTTGGCAGCAGCTTCTTCCTCACGCCTTCTGGATTCTGTGTGTTAGTACCGTTTGCTTTCATCTCTCGTTTTATTTGAGACATCTCTATGTCATACTGAGTGTACACAGACACAAATTCACCTATGGCCATACTACAAGCCCCTGCCACCAGCCCGGCAAACCCGGCTAGTAGCATGGCTTTCACATCTTCCTTCACGGCCCCCACGCCCATCATGAGTGATGCCACGGAAACCAACCCGTCGTTGGCTCCCAACACTGCGGCCCGAAGCCATTGCGTCTTTTGGGAGTAATCAAAAGTGTCATCTTCATCGTCATCTTGAGGCCTCTGGGATTGCCTTGGCTGATGATCAGTCACATTGCCATAAATTGGAATCTCAATTTGGTCTGTGGAAGTTTGTTCACGAGCTCCTTGGGCTGCCATTGATGAAGCTTGAGGGAAGGACTATAAAGTTATCAAGTAGGAAATAAGAAAGAAGGATTTGAATATTTATTGCTTGTGGAGGACACACGCCTCTATTTAGAGTATTTATAGAGAAGATTAAGCATTTCTGGCACTTGTTGTGATAAGGAGGAGAAGACTATGTGGAAGGCACTAACCATAATCAAGAGATACTTTACTTGATCAAAATAAATGGCCGACTAAAATGTCATTTGAAACCAATCTTGAGTTTTTAGTGCATGCATGATTACACTATTTTCGCAGAGTTTGAGGCGTGTTAAGGTTATATATAGATGTAGATGAGAAATTTTGAATCTTCAAGTATATTTGTACGTAGTGTTATCAATTTACGCGTTATAATAAAAACGCATGTTATTAGCATATCTAGTCTATTCGTATTCTTACCCAATGTATAATGAGAGATCTTAAGTATCTGGTTTGACAATCATAAACAGTGAAATCAATACTTAATGTAACATACAGTAGTTGTATTTTGAGTAAGCTTAAAAATTAGTTTTTGTGGCGGCCTAATATGCGTGTGTGTACACTTGTTATTCAAATGCACATGGTGTATGATGGAAGTGCATTTGTTTGTAGTTATAAAAAGTATGTGTTTTGTTAACTACTTTGAAGGTGGATTTCACACAAAGGGCATTTACAAATAAAAGAAAGAATAAACTTCCCAAGAAAATGTATCTTTTCCAGATTTTGGTGAGAAATAACAATAATGAATTGAGTGGAGGGTGCATTCCACACGAAAGCCTGTGGCCGTTGATTATTATAATGAAACAAAACATGATAGATTCTTGTAAGAGCCATTCAAATACATTTGGGGCAACTTGAGCACTGATCAAAAGTAACAACATCAGTACTTATAATGCTGGAATTTGGTTTCGAATTGACCCACTAAAGAACGATTATGAAAAGCACTTGAGAAGTGATTCTCTAGAAAGCATTTCCAAGTGCTTTTATAACTGAGAAACACTATCATGGAGTTTTGGGAAGCCTGACTGAAGTTTTGAACACCACCAGAGAATCACGGAGGAGCAAAATTAAATTTTATTTATTGCAGCACAATGGCGCAACTGTTCTTGGTAATCATAACAACAGTACATAAATTTTCATCCAAGTGTATATGTTCTCAGAGATATCCTAAAATGAAAAATAGATTTGAAAAATGGAAATGAAATCTGGCGCTTTACACTTTGGTACCAACAACATTCTTTGGGGTTCAAAGAAAATGGCAACTTATATTCATATCTGGGGAGCAAAACTCTAGCCAATTCCAATCCAATGCTAGTTAGCTACAACCTGTCATTAACGAATCACGATCCTTTAGAGGTAAGGTTATGAATACAACCAAGAAATGACAGTGTTTTGAGTTTCGTATAAAAGTCGATAGCTGAATAAAATGTGAGACACTGTAACTCTCACCTTTTGAAGCAATTATCATTGACACACCTCGACCTGGAAAGTCCACTAGGACCCCAAGATCAAACTTCAGGGTCGGTTGGTATGGGCACGCCCGACTGCTCTGTTAGCGCTTTGTAAGCGTTCTGTAATCTTCGAGTCATGGGGCCAACTTTTCCGTCACCAACTACACGCCCATCGATCTTCACAACCTGGTAAACAAAATCCCATCAACTAGGTATTGGTTAATTCTTAGAAAAAGGACACCATTACTAGTAAACAAAGCTGGCATGTTAAGTTTATTAAAGATTTATAAGTGAACCAAGTTGTAATATCCGTAAGGCACTCACTGGACTGAGTTCTCCCATTGTTCCTGTTGTCCACACCTGCAAGAGATCCATTACAGCTGTGACGGATAAATACATACATATCTATATACATCGTTATGCAACCATGTACATGTATTGATGTAAGAATATGAATACCTCATCAGCAGTATGAAACTCTGATAAGCTTATCCTTCTCTCCTCTAAGACCAACTTCTCCTTCACTACAAGGTCCATAACCTGCAAAATTGAAACAATGAGTCACTGAAGACCATTTGAAACAATAATAAGAGGGAATCTACACAACTCACAGTTGCTCGAGTCACACCAGGAAGGCAGTAATCAGCATGAGGTGTCAAAACCCGACCTTTCTTCACCAAAAACTGCAAAATCAAACACAGGACTTAGTTCATGATGTGGATGACATGTAATTTACATGGAAACTGATTAAACTAATTGGATATGATAATACAACAGAAAAGGCAAAAGCAAAAGCAAAAAAATAGGCTTACAATGTTTGTAGCATTTGTTTCGGACACATAACCATCCTTGTCAAGCATGATTGCATCACCGGCATTTGCATTATTGCCTTCTATCTGCATTATTCAAGATGACTCAAACAAATGTAGGTCAATTCTGGAAGATCAAATACATGTAGTGTGACATGTTACTGGCTGTCAGGAACAGAACACACCTTTGCAAGTATATTATTAAGTAGGTTATTGTGGTGAATCTTCGAATCCAAATTCTGGTAAAAACAAAAGGAGAAAACATTGATTTGTTATGTTCAACACACGTTTTTTCCAATGTCTTAATTTGGTGAATTGCAAGAAAATAATTAGCAAGGTAGGAAAGGAAAGACATGCGAGACCATTACATTTGGTGAATTGCGACGCGTGGTAGCTGTGACAAGCGTTATACCATGTGTATTGTCATAGACGGGGGGTTTCCATTCAGCAAGCACTGCATGTTTAAAAGAATAGCAAGTGCAGCATAAGAAAGACCAAATTTTTACTAGCGAGTTATGCAGTCAATGAAGCCGCTGACATGTTATAACCATCATAATGAAAGAGTCCGAGGTATTAAGTTAAAAAAGATTCAGTAATTTAAATGATGATCCTTATTTATAAAGACTGAAGAAGATAAACGAACATTGGATTGGAGGTATAAACCATGGAGGCTAAGGCAAGTAACAAACGGAACTATAATGCAAAATATATAAAGGACTGGAAAAAATTGGTTGGCAAGGCATCGATTCAGAATTTTATTCTACCGATTAAGGTGCATCCATAAAGATTGAATGCTGGACTCATTCCGGAAGTAACCTGAAAAATAAAAGAATGATGCTAATCACTAGAGCAATAAAGAATCACCAAACAAATGACCAAAAGGAAATTTCAATAAAAACTTGGCTGCCTTTTGCCACTCAATGGTTACCAATTATATTAGGATAATTAAGCTCACATAGCATGTAAGGAAGCAGCAAACATTCAGAGAGGAAGTTGATAAAATCTATCTCCACCAAGCTTAAGGTGATAAAAAAGGAAATATGCAGTACCTTTTTGCCACGCGTTAAACTTAGTCGGATGTGTGAATTGTCAAACATTCCATTTCGAATAAGAGTTGTAAAGATGGCTTCCTTAACCTACAATGATGAGGTACAATACTAGGATGAGCTGACAACTCCTTTTCTAAACTATAGGCAAAAGCTATTGAAGGAAACATCCTTTTCATAAGACCCTATGCGAGGAACTGAAAAATCGCACCTCTTCGCGAGTAGGAACATTGTCAAATGCCAAAGCCTTAGCTGAATCAAATAACCTATCAGTATCAAAGAAAAGTTTGCATAGGAAATGTTACAAAACCAACAAAATAATAATTGTAAGAATATATATATATATATATATATGTGTGTGTGTGTGTATGTAGCACATTCAAAATCATAAATATTTCTAACTGATCTGTAGTCAACAAGCATCAACTTTGTTGAAATTCCAACTTTTCTTCCACTTACCTATCTAAATGTTCCTCTAGCTTAAACACCTTCCTCTTGTAAACTCGGAGACCCTCCCAAACTGAATCACCTCCTTGGACAACCGAATCGAACACAGAAACCTTAAACACATTAAACGATAGGAATAAATATCTTTAGATACCTTAGCATTAAACAAATATTGGAATGATGATTCTGCCAATTTGGACCACCAACTACCCCATGTACCTTTGCACTCTCGCGCGGTACAATCTCATCCCCAACCCATGCAAGTAGCTTCTTATTTTCTGGAACTGGAAGATCGGGTTCAGGCAAACCAGACTTCAGAAGGCATGACGTCTGCCTCACATGGCGCCTAAGAAAGTTGTAGAAAGGTAGACTTTGCTCAAGTACGTCGTACAGAGAAATAGGAAATGGCTGGAAAACATACCAAGATCATAAGCACAGACGAAACACTCGGTCATGCCATAACTTGAGTTGTCATTATTTATCTCTAAATACAAAACTGTGAGAACAGAAAGAAAATAGTTTTAAGACACAATTTTTTAGCTGAGAAGAATTGGAAAAGTTTGCAAACATTCCAAGGAATGCGTGTTAAATAACCAAATAATCTTTACTTTCAGATGATCTATCCATTATCACAAGTCAAATGTAACGTATGAACAGATAGCATACCACAGGATATTTTCTAGAGGGCTGAAAGCATGTTGATTTATGCACTGCTCCATACCACCATGGAGCCCAAACACCATCTATTGGTCTTGGACCAGCCTCCCATCTGAAATTTTATCATGGGAAACTTGTCATGGACACACTAACTGGTATATTTCCTGGATAAGGGGCAGTCTATGACATTATAATGATACGTGAACTTGTAAGTATTACTTGAGCATTGTGGACTGAAAAGGAATATCCAATTCTTCACAAAGACCACGTAATGTACCCTGCATTATCAACAAGAAGATCGAAGTGGCAATACGTAAGAAATATGCATCAAGCATTTATCTCATTCAGAAACATCACATTTATGAAGAGTCATGTAAATATATAGTGAAAGAGTGGTTGAATACCTCAGGATCTATCTGAAGTTCGGCTGCATCAATAACGGGAGGGGGCCTTGACTACGCCCAAACTACGCATTAAATTAAACATGTAATTCGAGTGTTATGCAATTTAAACCCTTTTTGTGTAGATGTAGTATTGATAAATAGGGATCGTTCTTAACCGGGGAAATTAGGGAACATTAATAATATGTTAGTGGATTATGAATAAAAGAATAATGAATTAGAGAATTAAATAATAAAAGAATTAAACAATCAAAGAATTAATAAATTAAAGAATAGATGAACAAGATAATAATAAATTAATGAATTACAAAGAATTAATAAATTAACGAATTAAAGAATGAAATAATAGAAGAATAAAGGACTTAGTTAATCAAAGAATAAAGGAATTAATTAATCAAAGAATCAATAAATTAAATAATAAAGGAATGAAAGAATAAAAGAATAAAGAATAAAAGAATAAAGAATAAACAAGGGGGGTTTTGAAGAGGTTTGTAATTATGTAAATAAGTAAAAGCATAGATAAACTCATTCTATTTCTATTCTAACTTATGCACAAAGTAGACTTCCCGTAAACACAAACTTCAACAACATACTACAATTGCAAATATTTGAATTAATCACGAAATTATACCTTCACAAACTCATATTTCCTCATACATTAATCATATTATAAATGCACCGAACAGCGGATTTTTACTTATAATATAATTACCTTAAGTTTGTGATTTAATGCGCCGAACAGCGGTCATACATTAAATCTCTCCAAATCTACTCTAAATGCCCCGAACAGCGGATCAACATTTAGTTTCGAAATGAAGTTTAAGCTCTAAAATGTAAGAAGTAAATGATTTTTAGAAAGTAAAACACATGGAGATTATACTCAATTTTCACAAAAGATAGGAAGGAGAAACCAATACATATATTGCATTATAATTAGAACCAATAACAAATAAGAAAGTTTAAGAGAATGGAGAGCAAATGTTACACTTTTCAGATTGGATGAGAACAATGGATTGTTTTTCACAAGGAACACCGAACAGCGGCTGGAACCTTATGAAGATGGAAGAAGATTAAACAAGGAAATTTGGACTTGAACTCTCAAAATTGTATTGGAACTATTTTGCCAAGATTTCTCCTAAAAGAAGCTCAATTTTGTGCTACTTGGAAGTGCTTTCAACAAGTGAAATCAACTCCTATTTATAGGGGAAAAAACTCAAATTAAACCCTAGAAAATAAATAAAAACTAAACAAAAATTATAATAAAAATATTCAAAAGTGAAATGATGAGTATGGGTGGTTTTTGGGGAAGAGAAATTAAACAAAACAAAGGAAAAAGCTTGAAAAACAGCAAGAAAATCCACTTAATTGTTGCTGAAAGAGATTTCGGTGGGTGCAAGCTGGAAAGGAGGCGGCTGGTCGGCTGGCGTGAGCTGGAAAGGAGGCGGCTGGTCGGCAGGCGTGAGCTGGAGTGCAGAAGCTGTCTTCGGCAGGCGCGAGCTGGAGTGCAGAAGCTGTCTTCGGCAGGCGCGCTCCGAACGGCAGAATGGCAGGCTGGCGTGACGCGGGCCGCACGGGCTGCGCTGACGCGGGCCGCTTGGGCTGCTGGTCACGCGGGCCTGGGCTGCTGGTCACGCGGGCCTGGGCTGCTGGTCACGCGGGCCTGGGCTGCTGGTCACGCGGGCTGGTTTGTCAAATGGGATTTGGGCCGTACAATTGGGTTTTCAGAAATGGGCTGGGCTGCACAGATTTAATTAATTAATTAACTAAATTAATTAATCCACCGAATTTCGTCCATATTTTATTTGTTATAATTCCGATCGAGACGATTCTTTCGCCAAAGTACCCCAAATTACAAACTTTATTTATCTAAACTTAAAAATCACAAAATATTTTATTTTATCAATTTATTTAATATTTTAATACTAAAAGTCAAGTATAAAGGGTATAAAATAATATAAAATAATGCTTATTTAACGTCCTATCAAATACCCCCACACTTAAACTTTGCTAGTCCCTAGCAAATACTAAAATCAAACTACGAATTCAAAACAAGTAGACCCTTAACCATTTGTCTCAAATTTCATTGTTATAATCATGGCATAAAAGATTTTCACTTAAATCATTTAAGCATATGGAATTCAAGAGTTAATATATGGTAACAAAATGTTTCGACAAGTAAGATAATGAGTAAATATGGTGAAATGGATCTCTGCATGAATAAGACAAGTATGAATCAACTCACAAGGATATGCACTCATAAATTCACTCAATTTTGTGAGGGTTTGTGTTTGCACTCAAAGTATGTGAGAGATGCTCACATAATCGAAATGAAGTACTTTTGCAAAATCTCAAACAAACACCTCAAGATAAAAACAAAACATACTTGCGCAAATGAACCAAAACCATAAGCTTACTCAAGTGATTGACTCAACTAATCAAAATTTACCATCTTAAGGATCATAAGGTCTTTACGAAGGTTGTAATGGGGCTAAGTTTAGAGGCAAGGAATATATAGGACAAGTGGTGCTCAAATTCGTTCCAAGACTCAATAGACTCCCAAAACGTATCATAACTTCCCAACCTTAGTGCAATGATGTCAGTAATCCATCCCTTCGAACATAGGCCTAATTTCATCTTGTTGGGCCTCGAATTCATTCTTTGTGCCGGATTTACAAATGTAAAGGACTTAACTCAAACATTCATAATCAAACCTTATTACCTTGATAAAAACTTCAATATATCTTTCTTTCTTTTTTTTCTTCTTTTTTTTTTTTTTATTATTTTTTTTAATTATTTTTTTTTTTCATTTTTTTTTTCTCATATATCAAGGTAATAACATGTGTCAAAAATACAACAATGTTTGAGTAAGTAAATCCACAAAATACACATAAAAGTCTTTCAATATCATCATTTTCTCTTTACATAATCATTATGTCTTCAACCGAGTCCTTGGAACAAAGGTAAAAGATGTCTATACTAAGCTCAAGTGTTTAGATAATCATGGTGAGGAAAGAAAGGCTTAATGTGGGCTCAAAAGGGGTAAAACTAAGGGGGTCGCAACTTGTGCGCACAAAATAGGGAACATGGATGTTTGAAGTTGTGGTGTTAACCCTAATGCCTTAATCATTTCCAAAATCAGAGAATTTATTGACTTAAAAGCTTTGAAAATCACATAGAATAAGTTCTAGTACTCTAGAGTTCATTAAAAGCTATGGCAAGCAGTTATGAGGCATATGTATATCAATTTAAACAAAGAACTTATGAATCACTCATCAAAGATGTATATAAGTTCTAAAGCTCACATAAGGTTCAAATGATTCATACTTATCATATCATGCTTATTTATGTACCAATTTACATGCATTATCTTCAAGTAGTAACACTTAATCACAAAATATTAACAAACAAATTCAAGTTGTAGTGATTATCTTTATGGCCATAACATAATCATTTCCATTAACTTATATCATTGACAAGTTACAGGGCAACTTGATGACTCGTAAAAACGCTACGTTAAAACAAAAAGACTCAAATTTTTTTTTTTTTTTTTTTTTTTTTTTTTTTTTTTAGGAGAAAGAAATAAAACAATTGAAAATTAACACAAATAAGAAAGAAACAATTGAAAATTAACACAAATAAATTTGTAAACCATTCCCCCACACTTAAATTCTACATTGTCCTCAATGTAGGAAAATACGAAGTAATTTAAACATAGAATCAAAGTAAGGAAGATGATTTAAGAAAATGAAATAAGAAAGAAAAACATAAAAGAGAGTGAAGGGTTGAAAGAAAGCAAATCTGTGTTGATGACTCCTTCACACTCGCGAACACATTGGGTTGCCTCCCAACAAGCGCTTGAAGTTTAACGTCCATCCAGCCTAGACCAAATTTAGTTCATCTGATGGGACGTCGTAGCACTCTTTCTGACTCCACATCGTGCTCGCCAATTGCCTCGATATAAGGCTTCAATCTATGGCCATTGACCTTGAACTCTTTTCCAGTTCCAACGTGTTTTATCTGTATGGCTCCATGGGCAAAAATATTAGTGATAACAAAAGGTCCTACCCATCTAGAACATAACTTACCAGGAAAGAGTCTGAGCCGAGAGTTGAAAAGCAAAACTTTCTGGCCAATGCCAAATGCTTTACTCCTGATCTGTTTGTCATGAAATGCCTTTGCCTTTTCCTTGTAGATCAGAGTGCTTTCAAATGCATCATTTCTTATTTCCTCAAGCTCACTCAGCTGGAGCTTCCGATGCAGACCGGCGTCATCTAGCTTGATGTTGAACGTTTTGACGGCCCACCATGCTTTATGCTCTAGTTCCACCGGAAGGTGACATGCTTTTCCGTACACCAACCTATAGGGAGACATTCCTATAGGTGTTTTGTAGGCCGTCCTGTATGCCCAAAGTGCATCATCCAACCGTTGGCTCCAATCCTTTCGATTAGGACCCACAGTTCGCTCTAGTATCTTCTTGATTTCTCTATTACTGACTTCCGCCATTCCACTCGTTTGAGGATGGTAAGGTGTAGATACTCGATGAGTGACACCATACCGTTTCAGTAAAGCTTCAATGGTCTTGTTGCAGAAATGACTTCCTCCATCACTTATTAGGACCCGCGGGATCCCAAACCTGGAAAGAATGTTAGTTCTGAGGAATTCTGCAACAGTTTTAGAGTCATTAGTCCTGGTGGCCTTAGCTTCCACCCATTTTGATACATAATCAACGGCAAGTAAGATATAGAGATAGCCATTAGATTGAGGAAACGGACCCATAAAATCGATACCCCAAACATCAAATATTTCAACAGTAAGAACATAATGTTGTGGCATTTCATCCCTGCGTCCTAAGTTTCCTGATCTCTGACATTTATCACAGGCTAAGCAAAATGAATGTGCATCTTTAAAAAGTGTGGGCCAATATAGTCCAGATTCTAAGATTTTGAGTGCAGTTTTTCTAGATCCAAAGTGGCCTCCACAAGCATGGCTATGGCAGAACTCTAGGACTGACCTATGTTCAATATCAGGGACACATCTCCTAATCAATAAATCTGCACAGTGTTTCCACAAATAAGGTTCATCCCAAATATAGTGCCTAGCATGCTTCTTAAGTTTATCTTTTTGTGCACGGGAGAGGGTGGTGGGCAACTGCTTGGTGACTAAATAATTGACAATATCAGCATACCAAGGAGTACCTCCCTCGATTCTGAAGAGTTGTTCGTCTGGAAACATCTCTTGAATCGCCACAGGATCTCGCTCATGTGCAATGCGACTCAAATGATCCGCCACCACGTTCTCTACGCCTTTCTTATCTTTAATCTCGATGTCAAACTCTTGAAGAAGAAGAATCCATCGGATCAGTCTTGGTTTCGCTTCCTTCTTGGCTAGGAGATACTTCAGTGCTGCATGATCAGTGTAAATAATGACTTTAGTTCGAAGTAGATAAGAACGAAATTTATCTAAAGCAAATACAACAGCAAGCAACTCCTTTTCTGTAGTGGTGTAGTTCATCTGGGCATCATTTAAGGTTCTGGATGCATAGTAGATGGCGTAGGGCTTCTTATCCCGCCTTTGTCCGAGTACGGCTCCAACTGCATAATCAGAGGCATCGCACATTAGTTCAAAGGGTAAGGACCAATCAGGGGCACAAAGAATGGGGGCAGTGGTTAAGAGATTTTTAAGCTTCTCAAAAGCTTCCTGACAGTCTGCATCAAAGACGAAGGGTGTCTCTTTCTGAAGCAGTCGGCACAAGGGCCTTGCAATGTGGGAGAAGTCTTGGATAAATCTTCTGTAAAATCCTGCGTGACCAAGAAATGAACGGATTCCTCTCACCGAAGTGGGAGAGGGTAAGTGGCGCACAGTATCAACTTTAGATTTATCGACTTCAATTCCTCTTTCAGAGACAATATGGCCCAAGACTATCCCTTGTCTAACCATGAAATGGCATTTCTCCCAATTAAGTACCAGATTAGTTTCGACACACCTTTGTAAGATAAGTGCTAAGTGTTCTAAGCATGCATCAAAACTATCCCCAAAGACACTAAAATCGTCCATAAATACTTCAATTATTTTTTCGACGTATTCAGAGAAAATAGAAAGCATGCATCTTTGGAAAGTACCTGGGGCGTTACATAAACCGAAAGGCATTCTTCGGTAGGCAAAAGTGCCAAAAGGACAAGTGAAAGTCGTTTTATCTTGGTCATTTTGAGCGATACAGATTTGATTGTACCCGGAATAACCATCAAGAAAGCAATAATAGGAGTGACCTGCTAACCTTTCAAGCATTTGATCAATGAAGGGCAAAGGAAAGTGATCCTTCCTAGTTGCTTTGTTCAGGCGTCGATAGTCGATGCAGACTCTGTATCCGGTCACTGTTCGCTGGGGCACTAGCTCTCCTTCACTGTTCGCAACAACTGTGACTCCACTTTTCTTTGGGACTACTTGGACTGGTGAGACCCATTTGCTGTCTGAAATTGGGTAGATGACACCACAGTCCAAGAGTTTGATGACCTCTTGTTTCACGACTTCCATCATCGGAGGATGGAGGCGACGTTGGGCTTCGCGAGAGGGCTTTGCATCATCTTCTAGTAAGATTCGATGCACACAGGTTGTAGGGCTGATTCCCTTGATATCTGACAGAGTCCATCCAATGGCTGTCTTGTACTTTGTCAAGACCTGTACCAGTCTATCTTCCTGTGACTCGGTTAGTGCAGAAGACACTATGACGGGCAGAGTGTCGTCCGAGCCAAGATAGGCATACTTCAGGTGGTCAGGCAAAACTTTGAGCTCAAGAACTGGGGCCTGAATCACTGAAGGAGGAGTGGCATTAGTACTAATTGGGAATGACGAGGGTACCTGATGATTCACCATTCTGGGGGTCTCATTTAGGGTCATGACTTCATCCCAAATTCGAGGTTCTAGTTCGTAATCCGTATCCTCAACCAAGGCGTCCCCTGATTGCGTTAGGCCAACTCCTTTCTGGATTATCATGTTGAGTGTGTCTTCTCGAATTGAATCAAAATGTTTCTCTGCGAGAGAAGTGCACACGTCAACAGAAAAAGTAGTATGAGTTGCGGAACTAGGGTACCTCATGGCATCAAAAATGTTGAAGCCAATCTCCTCTCCGTCTACTTCCATAGTTAATGTTCCATTGAACACATCAATCTTTGTCTTGGCAGTTCTCATGAATGGTCTTCCCAACAGCATTAGTGGAGCTTGATTCGTAGGGGAATCCTCCATGTCTAGGACATAAAAGTCAGCTGGGAAGATGAGCTGGTTAACCTGCACAAGAACATCTTCTACGTATCCCTTAGGATACACATTAGAGCGATCGGCTAACTGAATGATAATATCGTCATGCTGTAATTTACCTAGACCTAGGGCAACATATAGTGAATATGGCATAACATTAATGGATGCTCCTAAGTCTAGCATGACTTTATCAAATGACTTGTTACCAATCACGCAGGGAACAGAAAAACTCCCTGGATCCTTCAACTTTGGGGGTAGCCGACGCTGGATTACAGCAGAAACTGTTTCACTCACCATCACAACCTCCTTCTCCCTCGTCTGGCGCCTTGGAGTGCATAACTCTTTCAGAAATTTTGCATATTTCGGCACTTGTTTGATGCACTCGATCAAGGGCATGTTGATTTGCACCCTTTTGAAGATCTCCAAGATTTCCTCATCGGATTCATTCTTCTTAGATTTGGCAAGCCTACTTGGAAATGGTGCATGCACAAACGGGGAATTAGTAACAACCGAACTTGAAGGGATTGGGTTATTACCTTGTGTGTGGGTAGGTTGAACTGGCGGTTGTGTCATGGTGGTCTTAGTTGCCACCTTGTGCTTTTCAGCCTCAGAAACGGCTGGATCTGGTTCTATTTCTCCGAGCACTTTACCACTTCGAGTGGTGATTGCATTGGCTTCAGGTCTTACATTTGGGTTGGGCGTAGGTTGAGGTGGAAGCACCCCGCTAGCTTGGATCTTACCCATGAAGTCCACGACCTTGCCCATTTGGTCCTTGAGATCAGCGATGTCTTTTTGTTGATTTTGCTGACCTGTGACAAGAGCCTGAGTTGACGCCATTAGTGTTTGCTGCCCTTGGGAAAGAGCAGCCAGCATTTTATCATAATCAGGATTAGAAGATGAAGAGGTATGATTATTTGCATGATTATGAGAAAAGTTAGAAAATGGGACCGGAGGCCTTGGTTGCCATGTGGGCCTTGGTTGCCATGTGGGCCTTGGGAACTGGTCTGGGACACGGTTTGGCCCGGTCGACATGTGCTGAGGGTTTAGGACATTGTTCGGATCTCTCCAACTGTAACCTTGGGTCCTTGGCCCTCCTTGATAGCCTCCAATGGCGTGTGCCATTTCAGTTCCGGAGTCTTCTTCCCTTGCAGTGTAGGGACATTGTTCCTCAAGATGGCCTTGAGAGCATATGGAACAAACTGGAGCTACCTGTTTCTTTAGCTCAAGCATATTCGAAAGCATAGAGGTGATTTTATCTAACTTTGAATCATTTATAGCATGGGAACTTACCTCATGTACCTTTCTAGAAATGGGATCGGTACCTTCGTATTGTGCATCATTGAGTGCACGGCTTTCAAGTAGTGCACGACCATCTACTAGGCTCCGAGCTAAGAAACTTCCATTAGCTGCAGCATCGAGCAGTCCTCTATCCCAACCTTTGAGTCCTTCATAAAAGTAGGTTAAAAGATAGCCTTCTGTGATCCCGTGAGTAGGGCATGAAGCACAAAGTTCCTTAAACCTCTCATAGTACTGGCTGAAATTCTCATCATGTTCTTTCTGCTTGATTCCAGTGATCTCTTTTCTTAAGACCGTAATCTTTGAGGCAGGGAAGTACTTGGTAAGAAACTCCTGAACCAACTTCTCCCAAGAGTCAATATGATTGGGTGGGAGACTTAAAAGCCATACCCGTGCTCTTTCTTCCAAGGACAATGGGAAAGCTTTCAGCTTCATGATTTCCAAGTCCGCATCATCCGGACACATACTACTAATGATGAATTGGAACTCCGTTAAGTGTTTGTGTGGATCTTCATTTCTGATTCCACGGAACTTGGGTAGTTGATGAAGAACTCCACTCTTAAGCTCAATATCTTTCTTGTTGGTTCGAGGCTCGGGATACTGGATGCAGAAGTCTGTAGTGCCATTTGTGTTTGCACATGTCTGCTCCCGGATACTCAGGTTTCGTGCCATGGTTATCGGTGTTCCGAAAATCTGTTCTTCTTCTGAATTACTCTTCTCGCTTTTGGACTCACCGAATATTGGGGATGGAGGTTCGAACGAACTGGTTTGCTTAAGTGCGTCTCTGAATGTGGCGTTGCTTGGTGAGATGTCAAGTTGTCTTCTCAGCCGATCAAGCTTAGATTGATGAGCACGCATTCATAAGTTCGTACCTCTATGAAAACAAAACTCTAAGTTAGAAGGCAAGTATACACAAGAAAAGATAATAAGTGTGAGATAGTAGAGATTTGCATAAAATAGCACATAAATAGAAACCAGAATTACCAAAAAGTTACGTTACTGGAAAGAAAATACACAAGTTTCAAATGCAAACTAATAATGCAATAAGTAGAGTTTTAGAGTGTCATGAATAACTTTCCCCTTCCGCTTCTCATAGTACTTTCCTGGGCGTACGGCCTGCGCGTACTGATAACCACCATTCCACCATTCAACATTAATCATGGCCAGTTGAGATAGATGTAACGCGAGAAGCAAGGATAATTTTAAGAGCACCCCGAGGCTAGCTTGGCATATACTCCATTGGTGTTCCCTTTCTTAATCCAAAACTTGTCACCAGTCATAACTCTCCTAGACACCATAATTAATCCAAATGATGACGTAGAGAATTACCAAACCCTAGTGTTTACAAACTCCGCCCCAACCTCATGTCCATAGATTCGAGTCTATGGTATGTGGTGATGAAATCCACACATCATGAAGGGTTAAGGAGAAAGTAAATAAGAGGGGCACTACCTGTTCCCGAAAGTAAGATTTTGAAGAAAAAGGGACTAAGAGATTCATGCAACTCTAAAACAATTAATAGGAAATTTTTTTTTTTTTTTAATTTTTTTTTTTTAATTTTTTTTTTTTTTAAAAAAATTTTTTTTTAAAATTTTTTTTATTTATTCCGAATTTTCTTTTTTTCATTTCAGATTTAAAGTTTAACAAGACATAAACAAATAATTGATTACATAAAAATAAAATAAGTGTAAACATAAAGTTAGTGGAACATAAAGGTTATGTAATAAAATTAAAAGAAAGTTAATAGAATAAAGTTAATGTAATATAATTAAAGTTAAGGGAATAAAGAAAAAGTGTGAATATTAAGTTAAGGGAATAAAGAAAAAGTGTGAATATTAAGTTAATGGAATAAAGTATAATGGAATAAATAAAAGTAAAAGTAAAGAAAAGTGAACATATAAAATATGCATTTATGAACAAGTATCAAATTTATTATGAACAAATATATATAAAAAAAATTATGGACATTTATGAACAAGTATAAATTAGAAATTAAGAAAAAGTAAAGTATGAGCATTATAAACAAACATAATAAGAACAATAATAAGATGGATAAATAAAATATAAACAAGTAAGTAAATGTTATAAACAAATATAATATTAACAAAAATAAAATTTATAAACAAGTATAATATGCACAATTTATATACATACACTAACAAATTAAAAATGATTTTCAATTTCCCCGGCAACGGCGCCAAAAATTGACTACGCCCAAACTACGCATTAAATTAAACATGTAATTCGAGTGTTATGCAATTTAAACCCTTTTTGTGTAGATGTAGTATTGATAAATAGGGATCGTTCTTAACCGGGGAAATTAGGGAACATTAATAATATGTTAGTGGATTATGAATAAAAGAATAATGAATTAGAGAATTAAATAATAAAAGAATTAAACAATCAAAGAATTAATAAATTAAAGAATAGATGAACAAGATAATAATAAATTAATGAATTACAAAGAATTAATAAATTAACGAATTAAAGAATGAAATAATAGAAGAATAAAGGACTTAGTTAATCAAAGAATAAAGGAATTAATTAATCAAAGAATCAATAAATTAAATAATAAAGGAATGAAAGAATAAAAGAATAAAGAATAAAAGAATAAAGAATAAACAAGGGGGGTTTTGAAGAGGTTTGTAATTATGTAAATAAGTAAAAGCATAGATAAACTCATTCTATTTCTATTCTAACTTATGCACAAAGTAGACTTCCCGTAAACACAAACTTCAACAACATACTACAATTGCAAATATTTGAATTAATCACGAAATTATACCTTCACAAACTCATATTTCCTCATACATTAATCATATTATAAATGCACCGAACAGCGGATTTTTACTTATAATATAATTACCTTAAGTTTGTGATTTAATGCGCCGAACAGCGGTCATACATTAAATCTCTCCAAATCTACTCTAAATGCCCCGAACAGCGGATCAACATTTAGTTTCGAAATGAAGTTTAAGCTCTAAAATGTAAGAAGTAAATGATTTTTAGAAAGTAAAACACATGGAGATTATACTCAATTTTCACAAAAGATAGGAAGGAGAAACCAATACATATATTGCATTATAATTAGAACCAATAACAAATAAGAAAGTTTAAGAGAATGGAGAGCAAATGTTACACTTTTCAGATTGGATGAGAACAATGGATTGTTTTTCACAAGGAACACCGAACAGCGGCTGGAACCTTATGAAGATGGAAGAAGATTAAACAAGGAAATTTGGACTTGAACTCTCAAAATTGTATTGGAACTATTTTGCCAAGATTTCTCCTAAAAGAAGCTCAATTTTGTGCTACTTGGAAGTGCTTTCAACAAGTGAAATCAACTCCTATTTATAGGGGAAAAAACTCAAATTAAACCCTAGAAAATAAATAAAAACTAAACAAAAATTATAATAAAAATATTTAAAAGTGAAATGATGAGTATGGGTGGTTTTTGGGGAAGAGAAATTAAACAAAACAAAGGAAAAAGCTTGAAAAACAGCAAGAAAATCCACTTAATTGTTGCTGAAAGAGATTTCGGTGGGTGCAAGCTGGAAAGGAGGCGGCTGGTCGGCTGGCGTGAGCTGGAAAGGAGGCGGCTGGTCGGCAGGCGTGAGCTGGAGTGCAGAAGCTGTCTTCGGCAGGCGCGAGCTGGAGTGCAGAAACTGTCTTCGGCAGGCGCGCTCCGAACGGCAGAATGGCAGGCTGGCGTGACGCGGGCCGCACGGGCTGCGCTGACGCGGGCCGCTTGGGCTGCTGGTCACGCGGGCCTGGGCTGCTGGTCACGCGGGCCTGGGCTGCTGGTCACGCGGGCCTGGGCTGCTGGTCACGCGGGCTGGTTTGTCAAATGGGATTTGGGCCGTACAATTGGGTTTTCAGAAATGGGCTGGGCTGCACAGATTTAATTAATTAATTAACTAAATTAATTAATCCACCGAATTTCGTCCATATTTTATTTGTTATAATTCCGATCGAGACGATTCTTTCGCCAAAGTACCCCAAATTACAAACTTTATTTATCTAAACTTAAAAATCACAAAATATTTTATTTTATCAATTTATTTAATATTTTAATACTAAAAGTCAAGTATAAAGGGTATAAAATAATATAAAATAATGCTTATTTAACGTCCTATCAGGCCTCCCAAGATCAGATAGCTCACTGTATATGGAGACGAGATCTGCCAAACCTAACTCAACAAGGGATGGAGGCACAACCTTGTCAAAGGATGGCTGAAACAAACATTTAACAGCGATGTCAGTAACCTAAGTAATGTGAGGCTTAGCTAAACTCATTTGTCAAAACCAGGAAAATTATGAAGACAACAAAAAAGATAACAATCTGTTTATCCACAAACTCGTACCAAAATATCAAGTGGGTTCCGCGTCAAAATGAAGTGCTTTCCTTTCTTCATTAACTCACTTGGTAAACCCGGAACACGTTGCTTGGCCATATGCTGTAGATAAGCAAAAAAAAAAATACTGTTATCAATATAAAAGACAACTACCAAAGCCAGTTAACAAAAAATCAAAGTCCTGAGCTGATCCGGTTAAGACTACAAAAACAGCGATACTTTCATTGTAAACAAAGTCATCATCTAGTATCAAGTGAAAATGACCTAACTTTGACCAATGAGAAAATTGCAACAATATGGAGGGAGGGCCTACCGAAATTGGATTAGTATATTGGAAGTGGGAATATTCAGAACATGATTTAAAAAGGAGAAAGCTAAGCTCAATATATATGAACAGTCATACTTTTCTTTAGATCAGAAAAGAGATGACCATTCCTCCGGAGTGAGATATTTGCAGACAAGAGTTTACATTTCTTATGGTATGATGTTATGAACTTCTTAAGCTCCATAAATATTAACAGCCCTTACTATGCTTAATCAAGGAGAATTTTCGTGTTTCTCACCTTACAGAGACGATACTTCTTTTTTCCTGGACCAAGAATGATATCTTTCACAACTTTATCTCCATCAGGTTCCTAATACGAATCACATAATATTATTTCCATCAGTTCAAAATAAGAAATAGAGATTTTAGGCTGGTACATGTCAGATTCAAAGAGCATTAAAATATTAAGATCCTCCATTTCCAATTTCAATTGGCTAGGATAAGTTGCAATACATTTTCAGCCACAGTTCTTATGTCAAACACCAAATTATATAACAACCTATGCAATACCACAAAATTTAAAAAAGCGCAAAAGTTTTTGCAATTCGACTAAGAATAAGAAGCTCTGTCACGGTTAAAACCAAATGCAAACTTTTTGCCATTCGACTAAGAATAAGATGCAATACATTTTCAGCACACAGTTCTTTCAAATAAATATGCAATGCATTTTCAGCACAGAGTTCTTTCAAATACAAAAGCGTTCAGAATAAATAAAAACCACCTATGCTGTGCAATACCTCAAAATTTGAAAAGATTAAAACTCTGCAAATAGCCAAATAATAAGAAGCTCAATGTGAACTTTATTATTATGAAAAAGAAACAAATCAAGATCCTACATTGGCAGCAACTTGTAAAATTAAGACATGGAAAATTTCAGTGACATACCATTTTGGACAGAACCTGCTCCCTGTACGGCCTGTCAAAACCCGTCAATCGCAGGAAAGTTGCATATAGAGGTTCATCAAGCACGTCAATGTCATCCCTCTAAAAATCACAAGAAAAAGAAAAAAAAAACAGAAGAAAATCTTTAATTTGGATTTAATTATAGAAGCCAAGTAAGAGATACTTAGAAACTGAAATGGCACCTGAGAAAAAGAGTACATGAGAGTGGTGCTGAGTGATCTTGGAGTTGCCCACATGTGAATTGCCTCCACTTGAGCTTCCTTCAGCTCTTCCATGGCGATGGGTTTGGATCAAAAGTTACAAACTTTGAGAGAACAGTTGGGTTTTTATGAGGATTAGAGAGAGCTGAATACAAGGACAGTAACCGGAAACTGAATGATTGAGTGAACTGGTTTGGATTGTGTGCTGGTCTACCTCCTTCTTTCCCCACACACACAAAAAAAAAAAAAAACAAAAAAAAACAAAAAAAAAACAAAAAATAGTAGATTTTGAGCTCTTGCAAGTTGCATCAATCTCAAAGGTTTCTCGGTGTTGCGTGGTATGCCTTAAAGAAATGTGAAATCTTATAACGTATCCTTGTCTCACCGAACCAAAGTTGACCCTCGACATTATGCTTCCGTTAAAGTTGGTAGCATCAATCTTTTACTACGAATTTCATCTTTTAAAAAAAAAAATACATTATATTAAATTCAGAATTTTCTAACGTGCAAAAGTAAGGCATCGTCATTCGCTGTCATAATATTGGAGGACTGTGTGATGACAAGATTGGCTAGCAAATTAGGGACTCATAAGGTGTTTTCATCTTCTTGCATGCACGGTGTTTGTTCTTGTTTTGTCAAAACCAAACACAACAAAAGCAACACGGTAATGGATGAAGTGGGGAGATGAGACTTTGGGTCGGGTTATGGACGATTTGGCCTGTCTTTGAATCTTGTACAAATCTGCAATTTCCAATTTATTTTTAATCCAAATTTTTAGCTTTGAAAAAAGAAAGCAGATCATCACAATTTTATCCCAATTAAACCAGAGGAAATTGACAAATTTAATAAACTTAATTGGGTGCAGATTATTGTTATAATAAAATTAGCAATAATGCACAAAATTTATTGAAAAAATGTCAACAATACGGATGAAAATATGATAATCATTTAAAAAAATATATATTTCATATGCAAATACACCATAATACGTATTCACATGTTTTGTATGATTAATAAGAAAATGAGAAAATAACTTCATGATATTTTCGTTAGTAACCTCATATTGTTTGAATTAACTTTTTCATTATATGGTGGTGTTGTTGGCTATCATTCCTAACTCCTAAGGGTAGATTTTTTAAATGCATTGTATTACCACTATGTAATCGAGGAAATAAAAATAGAAATATTGGAAGTTATGCTAGAAAAAAATATATTAAATATTGGAGGAAATTAAAAATAAAATTCAATTAAACATAAACGAAATAAATTGCAGTGGGATTTGCACACACAATCTCCAGTTCCGAAGGCAAGCGCCTTATTAGTAAGGCGACGTTTAATTTGTTGTTTGTTAATTATCTTAGGAGTTTGACCATCAATTAGGCAACACAGTCACTCATTTTTATAGTTGCGTTATTGTTTGTTAATTTGTTTCTAGGTGAATAAAGTTCTATTGCTTCTCTGTATCTCTGTATTTTATTTTCACATTTAATATTTATTTTCATGGAGTATCCTTATAATATTTTCAATGAAACAAAATGAACTCTAAAGTCTCAACCGAAACAAAATGAATCCAAAATCTCGACACTCAAATTCACTATTAGAAGGCTAATGTGTCATTGCAAAACAAAATCGAGGCTTATTTACATGATATGGTAAACAGCCGTACATTGGTTCGATCATAAGACTGCATGTAAGGGAGGAAATTGAAAGGTCGAAGTTTATCGGTTAGATCTTTGATGGAAAGGTTAGCCGAATCTATCAAGGCACAGAATCTATCGAATGTGTCAACATTGCGGATGACAGTAGCAATATAAGCTATTGAACCTTTTTTCAATCCACCATTTGTGGCACCGTTGTCAGTAGTTTTGACTCTTTTCTCAGCATTGCCATTGCCAGCATTCCCTTGATGAGTTCCATTGACCATCCCATAAGCATATGGATTTGCCAATGAAGATCCCGAGATATTCTCTGCATTCAATTTTTCCTGGTTCAGGAGAAGGGCAAGTATTCGAACAAGATGTGGGAGACATGCAGGGTCATATATTACATCTGCACCCAAACTTTTGAATGGGAAACAAGGAAGTTAGAATAGCTTCAAGCTTCATTAGGCTAAATAACTGTCTAGAGATAACTTCGGTGTGCCTTAAGATATGAAGTTCATCTAATAACAGTGACAATATCTCAAAACTTTCATAATAAAGCACAGGCTAAATTTGATATGGGCAAAAATTGGTAATTAACACACACGGCATTCTCAAGAAAGAAATGCTCACATTACGTCTGGCTTCAGGATCTGAAGCTCACTTTCTGAGACAGATTCCCAAGGCATGTGAAGGCATTTTACCTGCAATTGTTAAGATTATTATAAACGGTATCACAAGTCACGTAATTCCTTAAGCAATATCCTTCATTTCTTTCCAACCAGACTGAAATCATTGTTAGTGACTCACGGTATTTGGATCTTCAGTAGTTTCTGACATATCAGTGTCAACACTAAAGTGGTTCAATTCCAGATTAACCTTCATGTTTGATAAAGTTGACAAGTCGCCATCACTTAGTATTACCTATATCAATTGCAAACTTTATAAATTCATCCATACTCCGAATACTACACTATAATACTTACTGAAATTAGTGGTAAATACATTTCCTCTGTGCATGAATTAAAGTTGAAAGTTACAAGACTACACAACGTATGTTAAATCGCACTCAATTGAATTGAGAAATAAATAGTATTAGCTACAAGCAAGCATTCCTTTGTAATAATTCAAATTATTGAGGTAAAAGAACAACAAAACTAGACCTTTCAACAAAAATAGACCTTTTACTAATACAGAAAATATCAATTTCAATGAAATTGTAAACGGAAAAGATTTCATCTACTTGTGAATTTTGGCTAACATACCTTGGATGCTTTCACTTGGGCAAGACAAATGCCAACCAAGCCAACACCTGAACCAACCTGTTTGTTTAGTTCATGGTAAAGAAAGTAAGAATGTATTAACACACTTAAGCTATCATAGTAAATAATAAGAGATGGAAACATATAGAAAAATGCATTATGAGAAATGATTAGGCAGTAACTACCATGGGAAGCATAGTTTTCCACCGTGCTTCTTACTAGAATATAATTAAGTATATTATTTCAGACATTAGTTGTACAAGAAAAATGCCAGCTCTTGACTCAAATAATCTGTATGTCCAACTAGATTGAAAGAATAATTGAACGTACAACTTACCTCAAAGCACGATTTATTAGAAAATAATTCCGGAAAAGAAAGTATACACTCTGATAAGAAAAGACTAGATGGCCAAAGTGAACACCTACATTAAACAAGCCAATACTTATTTCAATTAGTTACCATGCCTCATAATTCATACCACCAACTCTTAGGAAGAACAAAGTGAAGTGATTATTATGAACGAGTGCAAAATAATCAAACATATAAATTACTAAAACCTGCCAGGTTGTGTATGCTGTAAAAGTAAAAGAAACAACACAACTTAAAAAATTGCACCTCTAAGCATAAACAATTCGGCCTCGCAAAAAATAATGAATTAGAACATGGGTTAACAGGCAATCACTGGGTTATTATATAATAGCCGTGGGAACTATTGGATTTCATTAAACTTTTGGGTATCTTCTTAATTAGTTATACGTTCATTTAGTTTTGAAATACTTTGTATTTGACAAAGGAATATACAAAATCTGGTTTCTTAGATGATCAAGTAGAAGACAGAAGATATCAATGATGAAACATACCCAGTATCTCCTTCCAGCATGTTGAGGGAACATTGCAGCGGAACCATCAGTTTCCTTGACTGAGGACAACTTGAAAGCTTAAAACATCCTAGGGGTACCACGTCATTAAATCAATATGCTAATCAACAATAAGAAACTACATCCACCAACACCACATGAATTAAACTTATTACCATCAGGAAATAGAAATGAAATGCATTTGAAGACCCTTGCATTTTCTCTCTCAAATCCACTGTCCTAATCAACATAAAAGATTGTTAATTCCGACATACACAAGTGAGTGACTTAAATGGACAATTCCACTAGACAGTTGACAGCTCTTCATTCAATAGTCATATACCTTCAAAGAAGCCATGTAATGGGCATAATGCTCGTATAACTCATCCAACACATTACCGTGGTTCAACTCAACTTCAGCAATGAGCTTCTTCAGAAATTTCTTCAGGTAAGGTGCATGTAATTTCCCATCCTGCATTCCAATCAACGGAACCAAAATTTATTCTCGAGAAAAAACCAAACTTTGTACTTTGAACCTAGGAATTCCATCCCAGCAAAAGAAAACAATCAAGGCATTCAGTGCAACACACTGAAAAAATAAAAACTTTCACAATACCTAAGCAAGCTACTCTAAATGAATTCAGTTTTCTAACTACTGAAACCAGTACGAGGTAAACAAGTTAACATGGAAACGCTAACCATTACAACCGTGCTTTACTTGTACTATAACAATCAATTGACAAAAACACTACTGCATTCATTTCCCCCAAATTCTCAGCAATCAAATCTACAAAATTTCGAATATGCCATACTGAGGATCCTTCCTCCATCAACTAAGAAATGTAACACAATAAACACATAATTATTAGCTGAAAATAGAAGCAATATGAAATTGAAAGTACTTCAAAGGTGCATAAATAGAGAGCAGGCATCGAAAGTTACATCTTTGATTATGCAATGGTCCCAAATGAACTTCTGAACTCTCTCAGTAATCCACCCTCCATCGCATGCCCTGCACAAATCATAAGTACTTTATTGGTCAATAACAACTAGAAAAAGCCGCACTTGCTAACTAGCGCAGCCTAGCGCTAAAATGCACCGGCAAGCGTCTAAAACTGAAATACTTTTTCAATTGGATCCCTATCGTCTGGATTAAGTTGAAATACACCACGTTGTTCTAACGTGCACCAGGGGAGTTACCGGGCCAAGGCAATTAGGGAATCAGTAGGCTCCATAGCAAGAAGAGCTGAGAGCAAGTGGAGACATGAAGGGATTGAGGAGTGGGGCTCCTGGTCTGCCATTGCTGACATTCTACCCGTAGGGTTTCTAGGGTTTTAGCAATGTCCAATAGGCGCTGATGACTCAAAGAGCGAGGCCACTATCCGCCATGGCTACAAAGTTTTACTTTACAAGGTAAAAACTAAAAATAAAACGAAAACAAAAATCAGGCGACCTTTCGGTCGTGGACGCACAGAATGTGCTCACGTGTTCGACGGATTTCCTCCGAATTGACGAGCTTTGATTCCGCTTCCACGGTTCCACCCATCTACGAAACGACACGTCGCTGGTACGCGTGCTTATAAAAACGATGCTACTCCATAATTTTATACTTTGAACTCAATTTTCTCGCGCGAAAAACCCGAGCCCCAGGTACTCTCTCAATCTCTTTCTCCCCCTCCTGATTGTTTGGTTGCCTAGAAAATGTTGAAAAATCTGAGATTCGCTGCTTTGATCTCTTCGGTTTTTATTATTATCTTAGAATTCTTAGTAGCCAAACAGATTTTAAAGCTCATGCCTCGCTGACTCAGGAATGGTTGAGATGTGTTCACTCTTTTAGCTGTTTGGCTGCCGAGAAAATAAACGACATAGTTTCGTACGGTTTTTATATAATATATAACTAACGCTCTTGTTATGATTGATTTTTTGCAGATTTGAATCAATTTCAGCTTTTTCGTACTGCAGATAATGGCGAGTATGACGACTTGTACTCGCTTCAGACCTTTGAGCTCAAAAGAGAAAAGAGATCACGGAGATGCAATCTGCATTCAATGCATAGACTCCGAAACTTTCCTTTTTAAGGTTATCTCTCATGCTTCCATCGCTTTCCTGTATTTCTTATAATTAATTCTGCTGGTTATTTTGCTCGTGCAATATGCTGCTTATGTGTTTGAGAAATTAATTTATAAGAGGTCTGTATTGTTGTGCGGTAGGGTGATAAGGATGAGGAATTTTCATTTAGCTTTGATAAGGTGTTCTACGAGAAATCGGAGCAAGCTCAAGTGTATGAATTTCTAGCTTGGCCTATTGTGAGAGGTAAATCTTGGAACCAAATATTGTGGATTCTCTGCCCAATTGCTAAACTGAAAAGGTTAACCACTAAAGTTTTATTTTATTCATCTGCCTTTGCATATGTTTTAATCCTCTAGGTATATAATCTTTCTTACATTTTCGAAGCAGCCAAACTACTGAAAGGTTTTACTAATATAGTAATATGGAATAGTCTGGTTTGGTTTATTGGTTTGATGTATATCCACTCATTTTTTATGCTGTGTTCTTTGTCCGATACAGACGCTGTTGATGCAATCAATGGGACTATCATCACGTATGGGCAGGTAGGAACTTTTCCTCTCATGGTGCTTGCATTGCACGTATGTGTCAAATTTTTTGCATAGTATCTGAACGTTCTGGTTATTTGTTGATTCTAATTCATGAAACTTTTGCAATTAATAACAGACTGGAGCTGGGAAGACTTATAGCATGGAGGTGAGGCTGGGGTATCATAAAATTCTGGAGATGGTTGCTCAAAAATATTGAACTAATTAAGCTCACACACTGATGCTTTCATATTTTTTGCAGGGACCTAGTATACAGGAACACGATGAGCAGAAGAGAGGATTACTTCCAAGAGTAGTTGAAGGACTATTTGATTGCATTAAATCTTCTGGAGGAACAAAGAAGCACTCAATCAAATTGTCAATGGTATAGAGATTCTCTTATCTCTTAGTGTTGTATTTGGTTGCAAGTTGGATCGTCTCTAACTATGTAATTTTCTTTATCTGTTTGTCTCTCTTTCAGGTAGAGATCTATATGGAAAAAGTAAGGTATGTAGAACTGGAATTGGCTAAGTTTGACTTAAATGCATTATATCTATCTGGAACATATAGAAAGCTGAATAGGATGGAACTCTAGGAAAGTTCTATTAACCACATGGTTGTTGTTAGTGTTAACTGTTATTCATCTGACTCAGGGACCTTTTTGATTTATCAAAAGACAACATTCAAATTAAGGAGAGTAAATCTCAGGGGATATTGTTATATGGAGTAACAGAGGTATGCTTTATCTTTTGAAGCAATATGTGTGTTATCAATAGAAGTAATTATTTATAGGTAATTCTTGTATAGGCTTGTTACAACCTTCACTGGCTCATTTCTACTAACATGCATGTGGATTTACATGTTCACACACATCTGAGGCCTCTATTTTCCAATTTGTACTTTAAATCTGTATTGGGCAACAAGGGGGTTTGTTCTCGAAGTGAAAAAAGTTCCAATCCTCCCAGTCATGTCAATTAATGTTCTGCTTGCTTGAATCCATCTTTGCGAAAAATTACCATGTTTGGACATTGCGCATTCTGCGATATATGTTGTGTTTGCCTTAGGACTAAGAAACAACTTTTATTTCCCTTGTTCCAGATCTTTGTGTCGGATCCTGCGGAAGCATTGCAAAGCCTCTCTGTAAGATAAATTTACTTCAGGAATCTCTTTCAGTCTGTAGTTTATGGTTTACATTCTAATGGTGATATTGATAATGCAGAATGGCATAGCTAACAGAGCTGTGGGAGAGACCCGTGTCCTTTGCTTTTCTTTTCAGTTCTGCTTATTTCTTAATTTCTCAGTATAATAGCAGCATTCTCATTTGGCTGGGAATGTATCCAATTTCTATTATTTTGTTCAAAACTTAATTTCGATTAGAAATGAACATGGCTAGCAGCAGAAGCCATTGTATTTACATATTCACAGTTCAGCAAGAAGTAAAGAGAGATGGCAGGTAAAATTTATTTTTCATTTTTTTTTTAAATGCTGGTGGGCATGTTTGTAATTGTGTGATCTGAACTTTATGAATCTGTGGGCAGGTTGAAAACTGGCAAATTAATTCTTGTAGACTTGGCTGGATCTGAGAAAGTAGAGAAAACTGGAGCTGAGGGTAAAGTTCTTGAAGAAGCCAAGGCCATCAACAAGTCCCTCTCAGCCCTTGGGAATGTGATAAATGCTCTGACATGTGGTTCACCAGGCAAAGCAAACCACATTCCCTTTCGTGATTCCAAGCTTACTCGGATTTTACAAGATTCACTGGTAATTCTCCCTCCTTGTAGTCCTCACCATAGTATTATCAGCTTGTACTGAAGAACTACTGGTCTTCATCTTCCAGGGAGGGAACTGCCGTACTGCATTACTGTGTTGTTGCTCACCGAGTCCTTCAAATGAATTGGAAAGTCTGTCCACTCTTCGCTTTGGGATGAGGTATATTATTCAACATGGTATTGTCAATTATATTATTTCTTTGATAAGAAAGATCAATTCGCTTAATTAAAAATTAAGACTCCATAATAAGTTCCAACTTGAATTCCTTCCATTTTGGGTAATGACATTTTTCCAGGGCAAAGCACATAAAGATGTCACCTCATCTAAAGAGTAACGAAGATAAATGCGCTAAGACACATGAACTTCCATCTCCATTTAAACTAGATGCATGCGAATTAATTGTTGACAAGGTTAGTTCTCTTGTATAATTTTGGGTGAAATTTTTATTGTAGTGCTGACACAACCTCTATGCATGTAGTTTAAGGAGAGATTTAATGCTGAAGATGTAAAGTTACTTGAGGAGTTGTTCACATTGAATGGAATTTTCAATCCTTGTTCATCTAAAGAGTTGGATTCAGCAATTGAAGATGTGACTTTACAGACAATTTCCTCGTTGCAGCAAACAGTTGAAGACCTTGCATTCACCGTTGAGGAGGTACGTGTTACAAGACGAGTGATTTATTAGAGTTGCAATGCTTTATGAGGGATCATAGTGATAACTTATGATTTAGTCCAACAAGTTGTCTTGAAGGTGCTTTGAACACTATTTTACTTAGTACTGTGAATGCCATGAAACAAAACAGCCCCGTCTACTTGTTTTCAAACGAAATAATATGATGCCAATCTATGATGTTACAGCTTAAGAGAGAGAATGAAGCTCTGAAGATGGGAGTAGCAGCTGCAAAAAGATCTGATGCACAGCTCGACGAAGTTGGAGATACTTCAAGTCTTCTGCTGTATAAACAGCCAGGAATTCTCAGGTCCTTTGTCCCTTGGGTCAGCTCACTCTCTTCTATCAAGTTATTCACATGAATTCTTAATTTCCACTTCCTAAAGAACCGCAAGAGTCCTGCCATTCAACTTGTACAGTTTAAACTAGAATTTGAATTCCAACTTCTTTGCTGTGTTTGCTGCTTCAAGCTTTTGTTCTGGGTTGCTTACTTTTAATATTTGGGCTTGCCTCTCTTGTTTGGGCTCTATAGGTTTTGTCTAAGCTGGGCTTTGCTAGTTTTATGTCTAATTGGGTTGTTTCTTTGTCTTTGGGTTGAGAAATGGTGGTTATTCAAAAAACTCCCGTCTTATTTAGATTTTTAGGCTATATCTAGTTCTGAGCTTATAAATTATTTATGTCTAGTTTTAAATGTGGTAAAATGAATGTCAACTTCTCAATTTTGTGTAAGTTGAAGGTAGGAGGAGGATGGAAGAAAATTATCCGTCATAATCCTACCATTTAGTGGGAAATGGACATAAAGTTTGTTTATGACTGATCTATCTTCCGTTTTCAACTTGGACAAACTTTGAAGTTGACATCTTCGTCAACATACTTGAATTTGATCTTTGACACCAACGGCACTCAATAAAATCGTTGAACAACGACATGAAACTCAAACAGTGGCGTAGCTAGGAATTAATCTGATCATGCTACTAATTTACTCTAATCATATATAGAAAGCTCAAGGATTCTCAGTAGCTAGGAACTAATTTTCGACATGACATCCATCTCAGTAGCTAGGAAATCGTTGCCAAATTATAAGAAAAATTCAGATCATGCTACTAATTTACTCTAATCATATATAATTGTTTTCAACGGATTCTCAGTTTGAAATCATTGCATGCCGAAAATAAATTATGATTGAAGTATTAAAATAAAATATACATGCGTAAAAGTTTGAGAATTGAAAAACAAAATTATAATACGAATTATGTAATTTTATATCAAAATATCACTATAATTTTTATAAATCATATATGATAACGATATATAAGTGCATTAGGAAATCTAAAATCGTATTTTCAAATTGACTGCGAAACCTAAACTTTATAATTAACTTTAATTATATAATAATTCTTACTTATTAATATATTTTTAATTAATTAAATTATATTATAATATATTTATACATATTTTATATTAAAATATATAAAATTCAGTGGAGGCCCAGATGGCTCCTCCCATGAACTCAAATCTAGTAACAAAATATTTTTAAAGATACGTACGTGATCATATTAATAAAAACAAATATACTTGTTTTCTCCAGATGGGCCCTGAACCCCACACTTGGAGACATGGACAACGACATGGATATGGCTGGGGATGGACTTTTCTTCAGTTTCTGGAGAAGATAATCAGCTGGCGCCACGAATAGGGAGAGAAATTTATATATGATCAATAATTTGTATAACTGCATGTTATATGTTGATGCAAGAAATGGATCAACCTACTCCTGCCTCGCTGAGCTTCCTTCGCGATCCCCTCCGAAATATTGTGGCCTGCACAGGAAGAGGGTAAATGCAAAGGGACACCGGTGTGATGCCGGCCGAACAGTCTCCGATGCCTAAGTCAGTTAGGTAGAAGGGTACTGTTGTAATTTAGACAGCGTGAGGGCAAGATTGTCATTACCTTTTGGAGGGGGATGCCCTTGTATTTATAGTAGCATTGAATGTGTTTGTTGGTGTTTGTCAATGTGGGATAAATGTTGCTGCCTCTAGGAGTTTGACAGGTGTCCTGTGGTGGTCCCGGATAGCATTTATGACTTGTCAGTAAGCCTTGCCGACCAGATTTGGTCTTCCTATGTCGTTCTTGGCTTTGTTAGCGTAATCTGAGACTTGCATGGGACTGGTGGAGCAGGAGCAGGTCAGATTGGTTCGGGATTTTGACCAGGCCGACCAGTTTAGGTACGAACAGAAGTCCCCCAAGTCGTTGACTGAGGTGGATTGCCTCGGTTGAGGGCTTGTATTATGCTTGTCGGCCTGTTATGGTGCGTAGTATGCTAGTCCCCAGTCCCCCAAGCCCTTGATAGAGGAAAAAAACCGAAGGATGGGAGTTTAAAACTGGCGTTGGACGGGTGTAAGTGGGTGGCCGATCGGCCTAGGGGTACCCTGCAGGCCGACCACCTTGATCGATCAGCTTGCGCAGGACCTTACATGATGAGGTGACCGATCGGCCTAGGGGTACCTTGAAGGCCGATCACATGTCACTAGGTGCCAGGGTGAAGGATGTCACCCTGGTCGGTCAGCTTGCGCAGGACCTGGCACGATGAGGTGACCGATCGGCCTAGGGGGTACCCTGAAGGCCGATCACATGTCACTTGGTGCCAAGGTGAAGGATGTCACCTTGGTCGGTCAGCTTGCGCATGACCTTGCACGATGAGGTGACCGATCGGCCTAGGGGGTACCATGAAGGCCGATCACATGTCACTTGGTGTCAAGGTGAAGGATGTCACCTTGGTCGGTCAGCTGGCGCAGGACCTTGCACGATGAGGTGACCGATCGGCCTAGGGGGTACACTGAAGGCCGGTCACATGTCACTTGGTGCCAAGGTGAAGGATGTCACCTTGGTCGGTCAGCTGGCGCAGGACCTTGCACGATGAGGTGACCGATCGGCCTAGGGGTACCCTGAGGCCGATCACATGTCACTTGGTGCCAAGGTGAAGGATGTCACCTTGGTCGGTCAGCTGGCGCAGGACCTTGCACGATGAGGTGACCGATCGGCCTAGGGGTACCCTGAGGCCGATCACATGTCACTTGGTGCCAAGGTGAAGGATGTCGCCTTGGTCGGTCAGCTTGCGCAGGACCTTGCACGATGAGGTGACCGATCGGCCTAGGGGTACCCTGAGGCCGATCACATGTCACTTGGTGCCAAGGTGAAGGATGTCGCCTTGGTCGGTCAGCTTGCGCAGGACCTTGCACGATGAGGTGACCGATCGGCCTAGGGGGTACCCTGAAGGCCGATCACATGTCACTTGGTGCCAAGGTGAAGGATGTCACCTTGGTCGGTCAGCTTGCGCAGGACCTTACATCACCTTGTAGTGCGGTTTAAATGCGCGTGCAAATCGAGGTGACCCTTCCGCTTATCGAGGTCGAGGTGACGGTTGGGCTGGCCGACCATGGTAATAACGGCTAGTTTTTTAACCATGGTTAGAATTGGTTAGTATAAAAGGAGTGGAGCCAAGTTCACTTTTTAATTTTTGCGTCCAAGTGAATTGTGAGTGTTCGTGAGAGAAGTACAAAGGCGATTTCCGGCGAGGTAAGGCGATTTCCGAACAAGCTTCACGACGGTGCTCACGGCGATTTCCAAGCAAAACACGGTACGTAAACTTTTGACCTTGTGATTTGGATTCAAAGTTTGTCTTTTGCAAGAACATGGGATGAACACATATGCATGTTTGTCCCGTGGTTTCTAGATCCGATAGGTCGGCCAGTAAGGAGAGTCGCGTTGTTTCCCATTCTTAGGAGGGTTTTTTTTTTATATATATTTGTAGATGGTGTCTGAAGATTCTCAAGACACGGACGCCCGGTCTGGAAATGCCTTCGAGGATGATTCAACGGCTTCGGCCGCTTCTGACACACGGTTGAAGAGAAGTGGATCGGCTTCAACTTCAGGGACATCTCGACCAGAGGTGAATCTGAGGTCGCAGGCCGAGGAAGATAGGGATCTGGGGGAGGAGCTTGAAAAAGCTTTTGCCCAGATTCCAGACGAGGCTGTTTCGGCCATTGGTGAGGCCGAACGGTTGATCGTTGATGTAGATTCGGTGGGGCAGACCGATGTTTTTGAAGGCATTCCCCTTGTATCAGGCCGATCGAGAGAAAAAGAAGCTGTGGGGACAAGCGATCAAGATGCGACATCCAGGCCGATGTTGATTGAGATTGATGTGGATAATGCAATGAAGCAGGTGACCGTTGCGACATCCGTCTATCACATTGATCGTCAGCTGAGTACGATCAAATGGGATGATATTCAGGCATACCGAGAAGCGTTTCACGTGCCCGATTCAGTTGTGATGCAGCTGATTGGGGATAGCGACATGCCGAGTGATCCTCCGGAGCCGTGGACGACCTTCCATCCGGACGTCTTCACGCATGGGGTCATCCTGCCCCTCCATCCTTGGGTGCAAAGGATGGTTGCCCAGGTTGGGGTGGCCATCGGTCAAATTAACCCCAACACTTGGATTGCCCTGACAGGTGTGTACACGGCCTTTAAGCTGGCCGGGAAAGGAGAGCCGTCCTGGGGGCACATAAATTACCTCTACCAGTTTAGAAGGGATAAAACGGGGTGGATTTATGTGGAGGCTCGAGATAGGAAGACCCGGGGGCCGTTCATATGGGACATGCCCACATCGCAAAAGGCATGGAAACATCGTTTTGTGTTGGTTTGTGGAGACTGGGAGGGGTCCTACCTAACCGACCAAGATAGAAGAAGAATTCCAAGGAATTATGTAACGACCCGAACCAAAATAATAATATTTTAATGTAAAAAGACTGTTTTACCCTTGGGGGAAAACTTTGACTTTTTCTCGGGAAATAATTCGGACTTTGACCCATGACTATGACGTAGATCGGGACGTCACGAATCCGTAGACAGGCGGCACGCCGAAATCGGAGTTCGTATGAAGAAGTTATGGTCAAGGAAGCGTTTTAGCGGAATTTACGAACCGAGAACAACGGAATAAAATATTAATTTATTACGGGAATCCGTGCCAACCTAATATTTAAATCAAACCGATGGATTGGTGACAAGTGTCACCCATCCAAGCCTTACTATTCCAATAAAGCAACTAATACTATTTAATCCATTTTAATATTCATTATTTTTCCCTCCAATTAACCCTAGCCTTTGGATCTGCTGCTCAAGTGAATCTTGGCCCTCCATTTCTCATCTGCTCCCTTGTTCATGCACGATCTGTTTCTGCTTTTTCTTACAAACACACAAACACACACATTCATCCCCTCACACACCCATGCTTCTCTTCCCATTTTCTCTCAAACCAGGCGATCGAACCAGCCACTCTCACACCACCACCCGATCACCAGCTGCATCACCAACATCCACTAACCATCACCGAGCATCACCGGCAGCCACCACCCCACTTCCCAGCCCCGAAACCACCGTGCAAACTCAGACCCGAAAACCTCAAGGAAACGGGTCCAAGAAGCAAAACTCGATAACCACCTCACCTCGACGCGGATGGAGCTCCAGTCTGCACCGTGGGGATCCTAGGAGTTTAACTGGACGACGGCGAGGGCTACGGCGGCGTGACGGCGGCGGTAAGACCCAAAACCCGACAAGCCCGTTTTCCTTCCCTGTTCGACCCGATCGTTTTTTATGCTTAGAACTTGATTGTTAGGTGATAGACATGTCCTAGGGTGAGAGACGAGTCGTTTGGGACCGGGTTGGACGACGGAGACGCCGTGGATCACCGAGGACGACGACCGGACCGTGACCGTGAGTTTCAGAGACATTCTGGTGAGTTTCTTCTCACTTTCTTCTTGTTTTGAGGTTGTAGAACCATAGGACAGACCTAGACGATCCCATAGGGATCAACCCCGTCAAAAATGGTGGCCGGAATCGTATGGTGGAATCGGGTCAAACCGTGGGTCGACGGCGACCCGGTTCCAGTCAAACGGGTCGACCCGGTACTGTAGCATGATGACGTCATCATGCTGACGTCATGATGACGTCATCCTGTCAGATGTTGTCAGACCAGGGACCAATCAGAACGTGCCACGTGTCACCTGACAAGTGTCAGTGATGACGTCATGCTGACGTCAGCGGTACTGTAGCAGCGTTGACCCACGCGTTGACCAGGCGCGTGAGGGCGCGTGTGAATAGTAATTTTGGTGGGGCCGGTACCATTTTCAAGGTTTCGACGATACGGATCCAATGGAGGTGGTTTCGTGTCGATCGGAGATCGTTATGTTAGTCAAAATGGGGTTTGAAGCACCGGGAATAGTGCCCGGGATGCGTTTTTGAGGCGGATCTGTTCTAGGGTCTTGGTATTGATATTGTAGGGTCCTTAAGTAACCCTCAGGAATAATAATACAGGTTTATAGAGATCGTTGAGTAGCAAGGACCGAGTGTGAGTGGGCTGTTTGATTTATAAAAGGCTTGCATGCATAAACTGTTTTACTATTTCCACTGATGAGTCTTATGAACTGTTTATATATGTTATTACAATGTTTTGGGCATGAGACCCGTCTGGATTATATGTGGATTTTGTTTGGGATGTCCGGGGGACATAGGGTAAACTATACTGTTATTGTACTGTACTTTCCTACCTGTGTATATTGTCTCCTCCAGGGAGGGTCGTTGGCCTGGGTGGACCCTGGAGTAGTCACGGGGCTCTGACTGAGTGGAGTTGACCCCCGTTGGGCTGCTTACTCTCAGGAAGGCATGTTCATATACCTCGGGCAGTGACCGGGATACCGGGAGCTGATGTACCTAGAGAGTCTCGGGTGTGAGACCTTGAGTGGCAACGCGTAGCCTTAGAACCGTGACATCATTTGGGTTGGGTTTTACAGTGCACTGATATGTTAGTTTCACCTTACGATTATTATTGTGGTTCATTGGTTTATAATGTTTTCACTGCATGCAAGATTTGGAAAACGGAGGGGTAAAACCTTATGATTATTTTATTATTAAATTGATTTCTAAACTGTTATTTTGGCCCACTCACCCTTGTTTTACTGACCCCTCCAGACCCTGACACGGCAATAGAGGAGGAGGATCCGGAGGAGGAGGCAGAGGTTTAGTTTGCCTAGCTGTGCACCTGTACACCCACTTGTGGGTAGGTCGAGCACCGAATAAATGTACTCTGACTAGTGTGCTCGCATGTTGTATTTTACTTTCCCTTGTCTGACAGTATCACTTTAAACACTGTGTTTGTACATTATCTATCTATGTGAGTCTTCAGTTTTTATTTAAGGGTACTTTTGGTATGTTTAGAGTCATTGTCAGACGGGAGCGGGTCACGTCCCCGGGTGGTCCCAGGTGGGATTGGGACGGGTCCTGTCAAATTATCAGTCAAAAAGTGTGACTAGTGTTAGGTTTGGAGGTCGGCTAGGGATTGTTGTTTGTTTTTTTTTTGTAGGCCGTGGCTAATGTGTCTTTTTTGCAGAGGTGTTCAAGTGTCCTAGCGTGACCGACCAGGAAAAAGCTGACTGTGTGGAACTGTTCGAGAGGCTTGACCGAACAGAAAGGAGTAGGGATTTCTTGCGACTTCCCCAGAATTTGCTGAAGGTCGGCCTGATATCGGAACTTCGTAAGTATCGACTCACCATGCCGTGTGAAAGTGTTGGCTGGCCTGGATAAGTGACCGATTTTTTTTTTTGTGCAGCTCCTCCGGACTACGTGCTTGCTGCGGCCACCCAGTGCTCGAATCGAATGGCTAAGATTCAAGAGATAATGAAGCAGGCCGAGGATGCGAAGGCCGAGGCTCAGAAAGCTGGGGCGTCATCCAGAGTGGACTTCAGGCAGCCGCTGAAGACAAAGTCTTTGGCCCGAGTGAAACCGAGGCTGCGGATAGCCGGGGGGTCTAGTCAAGCCGGGGAACAGCCGGCAACGGATGTGGATGAAGCGACGCTGGAGCCCCTTGAGCCCTTATTCTCAAGTCCCCTTGCGTCGGCCGGTGAGAAGAGGAAGGCGACGCTCGGCAGTTCTCCGGTCGTCATCGAAATTGATGATGCGGCCGAGCAGAGGAGAAAGTTCGTGGCCGAGGCTCGACTGAAGAAGAAAAAGAAGCTGGCCGAGAGGAAGGAAAACAGGGATGACGAGGAGCCGGCCGAGAAAAAGCGGCAGAAGAGGCAGGCCGAGGTGGAGACCCTAGAACAGGTGAGGAACATGGTCGTGCCGTCGCAGACCTCCCTGTTGGCTGGCCGACAGGTGCCGAAGAAGCTGAAAAGGCCGACGCTAGACTCGTCGATCAAGTCATATTTCGTCAATGCGGAAGGGGAGCCGGACTTGATCAGGACGACTGAGGTGGATGACAGCTGGCGGCATCTGAGCACGGCCTTCCACCCCTCGCAGCTGGACTTTATGAACACGGTGGTCCGGGGGTCCCAATATGAGTTGGGTGAAATAGCCGAAGTTCAGCCGAGGGACTTTGCCGATCGTTGTGACAAGACCATGCGGCTCGGCTCTCATGTAAGTTTCTGTTAGGTGGTGCCCCCTTTTTTGTTGTTATTATTTTATGTTTTTGTGACTAACGCGGCCTGTGATTTGTGCAGTTTCTTGGAGAAGTGTTCTCGACCTTCCGCCATGCCAGCAACCTCAGGCAGCAAGCCTTGGATATGAAACGGGAAGTGGAAGGGAGGGAGCACGCCTTGGCCGGCAATCAAAGACTGTTCAACCAGGCGCTCGAGGCCAAGGCGGAGCTTGAGCTGAAGGTAAAGGCCCTGGAGGTGGAAGCAGCTGCGAGGGCCGAAGAGGCTAGGCGGGTCCAAGCCGAGTTGGAAGAATCCAGGGCCGAACAACTTCTGTTGATGCAAGAAATGGATCAACCTACTCCTGCCTCGCTAAGCTTCCTTCGCGATCCCCTCCGAAATATTGTGGCCTGCACAGGAAGAGGGTAAATGCAAAGGGACACCGGTGTGATGCCGGCCGAACAGTCTCCGATGCCTAAGTCAGTTAGGTAGAAGGGTACTGTTGTAATTTAGACAGCGTGAGGGCAAGATTGTCATTACCTTTTGGAGGGGGATGCCCTTGTATTTATAGTAGCATTGAATGTGTTTGTTGGTGTTTGTCAATGTGGGATAAATGTTGCTGCCTCTAGGAGTTTGACAGGTGTCCTGTGGTGGTCCCGGATAACATTTATGACTTGTCAGTAAGCCTTGCCGACCAGATTTGGTCTTCCTATGTCGTTCTTGGCTTTGTTAGCGTAATCTGAGACTTGCCTGGGACTGGTGGAGCAGGAGCAGGTCAGATTGGTTCGGGATTTTGACCAGGCCGACCAGTTTAGGTACGAACATTATACATCGAAATTTATGGGACATAATTGAAAGAAAAATCTAACTGAACAAACTCCAGCTTACTTCCTTGAGACACAAGCTGGTATTTTGTCATCGGAACAACAAAGGAAATCATCAGGAGTCCAATTACAAGATAGGTCTGTCCAGCTTCTCGTCTGTTTATCTCTTCCGCTTGGTTTTGAAATTCGATTCACATTTGTTGTCACTGACCTTCGGCCACCAGGCTCTGGAAGCCCAACTATACTTACCACCATAAAGGCATAAGCAGTAGTAACTAACAACTTCTATTGCGCTTTTTCGTTTCTTCCATGGCTTACAGAACCGGCATTATCCATATTCTCATTCATTTCCATCTCCTTACCTCTTTCCAATTCCAACCCTCCTTTTTTTTTCAGCTTTGGTGATTCAAATTCCGACACTGGCAACCTTGTTTCTGCCGGGATTGACACCATTCTCCCTCCTCATAGACAAACTTATTTCAAAATCCTATCTGGGAGATACAGTAATGGCCGTCTCATCATTGACTTTCTTAGTAATTCTCCCATATTCTTCTTCTAAGTTTTGCTTTGCTCTAAGTTTATGCTGTTGCTTATTTTATGTGTGTAATGTTTGCAGTGGATTCACCGAGTCTTCCATATCTGAAAAGCCAATTTGTATTCAGTTGGCCTGCCAAGTTTCAGAACCGGGTGCAATTTCGAAGCTGCAGGAACAATTATACTTCCCCCAACTCCAACAATCGCCACCCCCTTTTCATTTGAGATCCAGATCAACCAGTTTTTCACATTCAAAACCAGGGTTCTTGAACTTGTAGCTAAAGATCAGGACTTTGCCAAGTATCTGCCTACAGAAGAAGATTTCGTGGAAGCCCTTTACGTGTTTGATATAGGCCAGAATGATCTTGCTACTGCATTTTATTCTAATTCCTTCTTTGAGGTTCTTGCCTGAATTCCAACAATGTTGGAAGAATTCGAAACGGGAATAAAGGCCAGTATAGCAACTAACTCACGGGCATAAGATTGACATTAAATTAAACATATAATGATTCATTCTTTGCTTATTTTTGTTTCAAAGACTATGATCAAGGCGCTAGGAATTTTTGGATACACAACACAGGTCCTCTTGAATGCTTGACTCAGAATGTTGCCAAGTTTAGAAGCCATCCATGGAATCTTGATGAACGAGGATGTGTCATCTCCCACAACCTAGCAGCTAAAAGATTTAACCAGCAGCTTTATGCCCTCACTAAAAAGTTGAAATGCCAATACTCTGATGCAAAGGTTTTCTATGTTGACATTTTTCGGTAAAATCTGAACTCTTTTCAAACTATGCCAAACTTGGTAAGTACATCTTATCTGAGTACCTTAAATTTTTTGGTTTAACTTTGTTTCTGGCTCAGTGATCTCATATTTGTAATCTGCAGGGTTTGAACAATCTATTAGGTCATGCTGTGGGCATGGAGGTCGGCCATTGAACTTTGACAATGAGCTTCACTTTGGGAATACAAAGATCGTCAATGGAACTTCTGTGACAGCCAAAGGATGCAGTGATAGTCCTAAGTATGTCCTTTGGGATGGAATCCACTACACAGAGGCTGCAAATCGCTTTGTCACCAGAAAGATACTCACCGGAGAATACTCTGAGCCTGCTTTCTCATACAAAATGCCTTTCTTTCTGAAACTCGACTTCTAAATACTCAGAATCTTATTCTTATAAACTCAGAATCTTATACTGGCTAGCTAAGCCAGTAATGTGTAATAATAAGCTTTCTTCATTATACGTCTTGAAAAGATGAAAGCATTCGATAATAATGCAGATACCTAAAAGCTAATTAGTACTTCATTCCATTACATATTTTTACAAGTATCAACAAGAACCATGTTGCCTTCTCAATATCATCAACAATTGTATAACTGCATGTTATACATAATGTTTCGAAATTTATGGGACATAATCGAAGCACAAATTAACTCAACAAATTCCAACTTACTTCCTTGAGACATAAGCATAGTATTGTGCCATAGGAACAACAAAAGCAATCACCAACAGCCCTCCAACAACAAGGGAGAACTGTCCACGCTTCTCGTCGGTCTCTTCCTTGGTTTTGAAATTCGATTCCCGTTTGTTGTCATTGACTTTCGGGCCACCAGGGTCTGGAAGTCCGTCGATGGCAGCAACTAGCCTCTTGGCGCTGCTGAAAATGGCCTCATTGTACTTCTCTTCTGTAGCCAAAACTACAACCACCACACAATATCCAAACATTCATCTCATGATCAACATAAAGTCTTCAACTTTTCAGACCATGTCACGAAAAATGATTGCTTGTAAATGAAGAAAGAAAACGGAAGGCATATATTACCAGGGAGATTCTCTGATACAGTCGCATCAAGGATATTTTCTCCTACTGCTTGAACAAATGCAGGACCACCTGTGACTGCACCTTCTTTTTGACTGGTGACAAGAACAAGAATGCCCTTATTGTTGCCCTCCTCAACAGAAGGGTACCACCGCTCCAAAACTTGGTCGGCATACTCAAAGGCATCAGCTTTGCTCTGCAACCAAAATCTCAACATTGAAAACTAACACATTATCTTATCAAAGAGTTTGAAAAACAGCAATAACTAACTTACAGTCAGCTTTCTAACAGTGATGAAATCGATGTGGAACTTCTTCCTATATTCCAAATCTTGCATCAGTCTCTTTATGTCGGACTTAGTCACCCGGCTAAGCACACCGGCATCATCAACAACGTAGGTCTCTTTGGGTGGTCCATCATTAAGCACGTCAAATTCAGAAGCTAGTACATTGCCACTAGGCAAAAGTGGGCACAAGTTTAGAGCCAGAGAAATGGCAAGAGCTGCTAGCCCTTGCTGGGCATAAGAAACCCAGTTTGTGGGTATTGGTAAACATGTGAGTGGTGATTGAATAGAGTGCTTGTTAAGGCTTGAAGAGTAGGGATTTGTGGGAATGAGAAATTTTGAAATGGGTTGGAGAGAGGGGGACAAAAGGGTCTTAACAGAAGAAGGTTTTGGGTTGAAGAGAGGAGAGAGCGAGGGTGAAGAAAGAATGGTTTCCATGATGGGCGAACAAAATAGGATTTGGAAATGGTGAAAACCAGGAAAGAAGGAGGAGGGTCTGTTTGTGATTTTCTACATCTTTTTCCTGTTTTTTGGGTGGTTTGGATTTGTGTTGTTTTGGATTGGTTGGCTCAATTTGAATTGGATAACATGGTGCTTGATAAGAAGGGCAAAAATGGACTTTTACAAATAAAATAAATACTGAGTGGGAAATTAACAAGGGAATATAGGAGAAAAGTGACAATTTAGTAATTTACCCTAATTTTTTTTGTTCAATTTTAGCTGTAATGACTAAAACAGCCCACTCCAATCTCCCAGCTTTCCCAATCCTGGCATACAAAAACCCCAGGTCATGTCCCCACATTATCTCCCTCCAAATTTTCAACAGCCATGAATGCCATTCTCATTCTCTCATGGCCATTCTTCTTCTCTCCCTTCCCACCCACCCACCAAGTCGTCACAAAAACCCAAAACCCACCCCCCCAAAACCCACCCCAAAGCCTACTATTGCTCTTACCAGCACTACCACCTCCAAAAGACACTTGATTCTCAAGACCTCTTCCCTTTTTCTCATCGCTTTGACCCCTCAACAATACCCAGTTGCCCATTCTTCACCAGAAGCTTCAACGCCTCCAAGAATCGCCCTGTCTGGCATCGCTAACACAAAAACTTGGTTCCAATTCTTCGGTGATGGATTTGCCATTAGGGTCCCTCCTCAGTTTCAGGATGTTATGGAGCCTGAGGTACTTCCAAAACCCTTAAAGGACGTGTATTTATTAAAACTCTCTTGTTCCTTATCATTCTTATGTGCCATAGTAGCATTTAGAGAGATATTAATTTCCTCATTTGCTGAAAGGTTCCAATTCGAATATGGTTTTTAACCCACATTTTAGGTTAATTTTGGATTAAAGAGATGTTTAACCCTGAGTATATTTTTGTGTTATAATTGTCTTCGAAGATGTTCTTCCATGAAAGAAATGATTGTGTATTGCATTACCTATAAAGGGGATTTATCCTTTATTTTTCATTTTTAACTGTGCAATAAACATAAGAGGAAGCTTCATTCTTTGTATACATCTGCTTTTCAAATGGTAAATGTTTGTTCAAATGCTCATCATTTGCTAATTGGCTGTGTTATATGTCTAAAATCTAGGATTACAATTCTGGACTGTCCCTTTACGGAGATAAGGTAAAGCCAAAGACTTTTGCTGCACGTTTTGCATCTACTGATGGGTATGCCATTTCTACAAGTTCCCTTTTGAAATTTTGGCATCTTTTCCCTTGATTCATTAGCTTTCATATTTCTCACGTTCTTGCTTCTTGTTATTGTTTGATGCAGATATGAGGTTGTAAGTGTTGTTGTTCGTCCATCAAATTCACTGAAGATCACCTTTTTAGAGGTTTGTACAGTCATGGATTTTTTAACATAATTAATCCTGAGCTCATTTACCGTTTACTATATAGCTGTTCTTACCAGTACATGTTTGGCATTTGCTTGGTGAATATTGTGCCTTTATTTTTCGTTTGGAAACAATGTTGATGGAGATGATGGCTGGCCAAACGCAATGTTTGATAGGCTTGAACAGAAGTGTTTCTCCATAGGTTTACTCTTATGTTTTCTGGTGTTCTGTGTGAGGAGAATGAGTGTAGAGTGATTAGCTTCTGTAAAAATAATTTATATTTCGCCGAATGTTGTCCGTCCAATCTTCTCATTTCATGCAGGGAGTTGGTTGATATGTTTAATTTTCAAATGAGATCTCCTTCTTTCTTTCTTCTTCCTCAGCTCTTGGTGTCATGTTTGGCATTACTTTACCATTTTACAGACTACATACTTCAGCCATTTTGGCTTCTTAAGATAGAAATTTTGCATCATGGATCTTACAGTGAAATCCTCATCTTATTCATGGCTGATAAGCTCTTAGAAGCATGGTATCTTCCATTATATTCTTATGAAACCATATTTGACGATTCTCTTTTGAACTACTTCCAAAATTGATTGACATATACAGTGTGCAAGTTGCCTAATATATACTAATTTGGACAGGCAAAAGACATAACCGATTTAGGCTCGTTGAAGGAAGCAGCAAAAATCTTCATTCCAAGTATGTTGTAACACGATATCTGTCTTCTCAGCCTCCGATTCTGTTAACCAAAAAGTCTATTTGAAACTTTAATCTTCTGTAAGCACTGATCTAGATGTACATTCTCTCTGTCCTGTAAACAATGGGAATAATCATAGGCCTCCTTTAGTTTGCTTCTCTCCCTCCTTCAGTTATATCTGTCGTTGTTTCTTAATGCTAATTATTCTGCACTTGCAGTTGGATCAACGATATACTCTGCCCGAACTTTTAAGTTAAAGGAAGAAGAAGGCTTTAGGTAAGTTCAATTTTGTTTTCTTCCCTGTCAAAGAATGAAGCCATGCCTGTTATGCCATCTATTCAACTGCTATTACTTTCCTTCCCCTGATATAACTAAATATGATAAATGCTTGCTTGTAAATACATTCTTTGATGGCTGCTTTGACTCGTGTCAGGACTTATTATTACTACGAGTTTGGTATACAAGAACAGCATGCAGCTCTCGTAGCTGCTGTTAACGGTGGAAAGGTTTGTCAAATTTCAAAACACCATGTTTTTTCTCAACAGTTCTTTGATGGGCAATATATACCAGAATTACATTGCAAAGATTCGATTTTGAATCTCCCATGCTTAAGCTGTCAATTCAAGTCTAAAACCCCGCCTAAAAACTTGAATACAATAACCTCACTGAATCAGTCATGCGAATGGTATCTACGTTTATGTTTCAGCAAGTGAACATTTTTCCCTTTCTTTTTATAGACATATATTGCTGGTGCAACTGCCCCTCAGTCTAGGTGGGCTGATGATGGCGTGAAGCTGCGATCTGCTGCTATATCGATGACTGTTCTATAGTTATTGTTACGGAGGCTGAATTTGAAAGGCAGCTTGCAACTTCAAATTTTGAGTGGTATGTAGAGTCACCTCAAGGCGATGTAAAACCAGGTTGCACTTCTGATAGCTTACTTGTATCTCAAGTTTCAGTTGAGATCATTGTACGAGAGCATTCCGTATTGAAATCATGTTTCAAAGTTTGATTTGAATGCTCTTCTTTTGAGCTGATATGATGCCAATTTGATTAGACAAAATTAAGTTCCTGTCCTAAGACAATTTGTTCCAGCTTTTTATTTATCCCAAATAAATGTGGCACATGTTCTAATGTTCAAAGAGGTATTATTAAGTCTGATTCTCTGTCCTAATCATAAAAAATTTGGAGTTTTTGAGCTCCATTTGCAACCTGGGCCTTTTTGCTTCCTCCACTTTGATAAAATTTTGTAATGTATATAAATTTTAGTCCGCTATTAGATATTAAATGACAAAAGACCGATATGTATGATAGAAAAACACTACATTGTTTGTCCTAATTATTAATTTGATCATGCTAATATATATAGGATTGGTGGACATGTTCGATCGAGCTGCTGATTAAGAAATGTGTATATGCACATTGTTTGGCATCTTCCTCACTCAAACCCTCAAATTATTGATGTAAGAAAAAAGAAAAAGAAAGTTATCTATTAAATCTTGACTCAGTATATATATATATATGATTTTGTTTGAGATTATATATGAAGTCAAGGATTGCATTGTCCCTTTCAACGGGAAAAAGATAAGACCATGGGAACCAAGTTTCTGATTAAAATATTTCTTGTTTGTTAAATTTAATTATCAATCACTTTGTTTTTTAATTTTCAAAAAATGACTTATGTCCCTAGCTTTTGATTTTGAATCGACGCCGTTTTAGTGCCATCGATTGTGGTGAAGGTATCAAAAAGTGGCCTTGGTACTTGCTACTTGTTAGTGTCTTAAATTGATGCTAATTTATAAGGAATAATGCTATATAGTTACTATCTTAAATCCTACATTTTACATTTTATTAGATGTGTTTTTTATATGGTATTTGACATGTCGTTCTGTGTAATTATCCTCCATTTCTTATCTCAAAGTAAAAATAAAAATGAAAACAAAAGTAAAGTAAAAATTAAAACAAATTAATCTACAATACAAAATCATAAATAATAAGAGTTCAATTGTTTTCTCCTACCTATATTTGTCCCTCTTCCAGTAACACATTAGGTTCCTTACAAAGTTCTCGCTGCCATGGAGAATCTTGTTTGCCCTTGTCCCTTCAAACTTCTCATCCTTTCAAGCTTTAGGCTCCTTACCACTTAATCACAAAACCTCAGTCTTCAATGTGGTTTCTTATAAAAAAAAGGTAAGAACAAATGCTGCCATGGAAGATGCATTGCTAGGAGGGAGAGATAGAGGTTGGAAAAGAACAATTGAATTCTTAATGTTTATATTTTTGTGTTCTAATTTAACTTACTTTTATGTTTAATCTTTAATTTGAGATTGAAAAATGAGGATAATGACATGAAATGTCACCTTAGATGTTATGTCAGATGTCACATATAGTAAATACAAAATATGAAATTTTAGTATGGTACCCATAATATTATTGGTTTATAAATATTTTTTTATGAATAAAACTACCGCGTTTGATTAGTGATGGCATGTGTCTTTTTAAAGTATTTAAAAAATTATATATTATAACGATGATCAACAATATCAAAATTAATAAAAATATTCTCGTATTTTATAATTAATTATTAAATTTACGTAAATACTAAAATTAAAGCATGTTGACCGATACTTATATACCTTATATAATTATTAATTTTTTTTTTATAGATGGTCACTTATTTATACAAAAATGATGTATTATAACGATTATCAACATTATCAAAATTAGTAAAAATATTCTCGTATTTTATAATTAATTATTGAATTTTTAGCATACTAAGTTGGTAATTTCTTGGAACTCATCAGAACACACCTGTCCAGATCCCCACCTGCCGAGATCCTTCTATGGCGTGGAAGATGATAAATCAGTTCATTAAAAAAAAAAAAAAAAAAAAGAGTTTGGGATCCATCATGATCATTAGTCCACAAAAAGAGTTATCGTAGAGCAAGTAAATTGCTGTAATTAAAGTGGGGCCCTTTAAGGATCCTCGGCAATCAAATTTTGCACGTGATGATGAGGTGTTGATTGAAACCTGGAACGTGCGAGAGAATTCCCGACACAACCATGTTCGGAGTTTTTTTTTTTTTTTTTTTGGAAAAACCATAATATTTATAAAATTTCCTCCATATATTTATCTCCTAAAATTTTGATATTAAAATAAGGAAAATTAAATATTTGTAATATCTATTGAGAACAGAACCGTATTTAAAAGTGTTAATATAAAAATAAAGGAGAAAAAAAATCCCTATTTTTATTCAAAAATTTCAAATTTTAATATTTTTAATGCTGAACATAAATAATATGAATGTCAATAATAAATCAAATTTTAAAAAAATTTAATGGTTGAATGAAAAATTATATTTTCATCGTTAAAGTTGAGACTTTGATTTCGAACTAAAATTAAGAACAAATCAAATGAAAGGTCCCACTATTCAGTAGCCAGTAAGCACTAGTCCCAGACTGCACAAATTGAAGTAGGTCTGACTGCAGAGGATCAAATCCCACCTTCAACTACCATTCTTCCCTCCATTTTTAATGGTCCGAACACCTGATCTTAAATTCAAAGACACAACCGATCGCCCGAACTTATACACAATTAAGGAAGCTTCTCACCACTTGAACAAACTTCCATGTTCATGTCTCAAACAATATCTTGTTCTCTACCCTGCCACCTTGTTTTCAACTCCTCAAAGTTCAAACATTTCAGGTGAATGCACAAATCAGCTACACAACCCCGAAAATGGCGGCTCTTGAGTCCATAATTCAATCTCAGCTGCCACTCCAAGAGTCCTCCTCAATGTTCAGCACCAGCACCGTCATTGCCCTCACTGTGTTCTTCGCACTCCTCTGCGCCTGCATCATAATTGGCCATTTGTTGGAAGAGAACCGCTGGGCTAACGAATCCATCACCGCCCTTATTTTGGTATGTGAAAGTGTTAACCTATAATGGAAATCTTCAGTTCAAAAGCTCAAAAGTATGAGAAATTTTTGTGCTTGGTAATATTGCAACTTAATTTTAATATTCTTTTTTTGTGTCTGGATGGGTTTAGGGTTTGGTTGCTGGAGTGGTGGTGTTGCTGTGTACGAAATTTCAGAGCTCAAAGATATTAATTTTTAGTGAAGACTTGTTCTTCCTCTATCTTCTTCCTCCAATTATTTTCAATGCTGGGTATGTATGAACGCTCAATTCTATGCAATACCAGTTTTTCAATCTCAAGGCTCCAACACTACGCAATGATCAATGAACTAGCAAGCATTCCAATCTGGAGTTTCAAATTTCTTTCCCTAATAATGAGTTTCAGATCTTGAATCGAATTTTGACTTTCAAATCTTAAATTTTCGAGATGGGCTCTGATGGAATTTGATCTCTAAAGTAACGATCTGTGTTCAGCTTCCAGGTCAAGAAAAAACAGTTTTTCAAGAATTTCTCCACAATTTTGTTGTTTGGAATAGTTGGTACAGTAATTTCTTTCTGCCTCATATCAATAGGTAAGTCCTTCAGTCTCTTATCAACTACCACTATACATACTCTGTGACTATAAATTGTGAAACTTGGAAAGTTAATGGAACTATTTCTGTTTAGGTGCCTATTTACTGTTCACAAGATTTGGCTTCACAAGACTAACCATTCAAGATTACCTAGGTGAGCAAAAATTTTTGTTGTATTATTTTCTTGATATAATTGCGTCGGTTCTTTGTTCCATAGCTTTCATTTGTGCTTACTGGTACTTATATCTGCAGCTATCGGTGCCATATTGTCAGCAACTGATTCAGTTTGTACATTGCAGGTAATCTTATCATCTTGGTCCAATATACACTGTTTCTTGAACTGATATCTAATTTTGACGCATGGTGTTCTTCTTGTGTTATAGGTTCTTAATCAAGATGAGACGCCCTTTCTTTACAGTGTTGTGTTTGGGGAGGGAGTGGTCAATGATGCTACCTCTATTGTGCTTTTCAATGCAGTACAATCACTAGATGTCAGCGACGTCGACGTTCTTACTGCCTTGAAATTGCTGGGGACTTTTCTTTACCTCTTCTTCACCAGCACTGCCCTTGGTATAGCAGTAAGTTGTAGATTATTGGTTGTTTTCTTCAACTGAGGATGATTTTACTGTCTTTAAAGCCTACCCGAAAAGTAATTTTATAAGATCAATTTTATCCAAGTAGTGAAAGTTTTCGCAGTTTGTTACATATCTTGGCATTCAAGGATGCACTTAACTAACATGCTTGCTTATAACGTTTCAGGCGGGACTTATTAGTGCTTATATCATAAAGACACTTTATTTTGGAAGGTAGGAGGAAATGCTTCAAATTTGTGTCCAATATTTGGCGTTGCATTATCTCATAGCTTATGTCCACAATCGTATCTTAAGTCTGATCCGGTGAACCGAGATGGATTCTTACTCTTGAACTTAGAATTAAACCTTGTTATCAACACATACATGTTAGGTACTGATGTAACATCACGAAATTTGAACACATGGAACTATATGTACGCTTTTCATAAGTATTTAAAGTCAGTCAGATCCTGGTTTTCTAGTTGAGAGAATCAACCTTAACTTTTGATTCTGTCTCCAACAGGCATTCGACAGATCGTGAAGTTGCGCTCATGATGCTTATGGCTTATTTGTCATACTTGTTGGCTGAGGTACCTAAAACAAGCAACCCCAATATCAATTACTTGTACCATGTAATGGTTGACAACAACTTACGCATGAAACTTAGGCAGTTTATGTTATCAAAGAAGCCTTTTTATCTTACAGCTTTTGGGTCTCAGTGGAATTTTGACCGTTTTCTTCTGTGGCATTGTTATGTCACACTACACATGGCACAACGTAACAGAAAGCTCAAGGATAACAACCAAGTAAGAAGAATAGAACTCCCTTTTCATATAATTTCTCTTATAACCTTGGCTCAATCATAATCATTTCAGTACGCGATCTGTCTAACTATGGTAATGTGTGTTGTTTGATGGTTTCAGACATGCATTTGCAACAATGTCATTCATTGCTGAAACCTTTATATTCCTTTATGTTGGCATGGACGCTTTGGACATTGAAAAATGGGAAGCCAGCAATGCAAGGTGATAATCTAATACACTATTCCCCTTTTTAGATAATGTCGAAACATGTCATGTATGCCTGACTTGTAGACACTCTTCAATTCAGTCCAGGAACTTCAGTCGGTGTCAGTTCATTGCTGTTTGCACTTGTTTTAGTCGGAAGAGCGGCATTTGTATTCCCAATTGCAAATATTTCAAACTGTTTCAAGAAAAGAGAGGGTTCCAAAATAGAGTTCCGTAAGCAGGTACTAAGTTCAAGCACACCCTAAGCCCTCGGCTCTTGTCATTTAATTGCTTCCCCAAATTGACTAGCTGTTTGAAAATGTGCAGTTTATTATGTGGTGGGCAGGCCTAATGAGAGGTGCAGTTACAATTGCTTTGTCATACAACGAAGTAAGTTAATGATGTTTCATGTCCTAAAACATCATCAGGATGTTTGGTTCAACTCAAAGTCACTGATTTTAACAATATTTATATATACAAACGCAGTTTTCAGACAGTTCTGATACAACTTCAACGCATGACAGCGCATTGATGATCACCAGTACCATAATTGTCGTTCTATTCAGCACAGTGGTATGTGATATGTATGCATCCATGTTTGCTAATTAAGGTCCATTTTGAAAATTATCAAATTACTGAAATTGTTCTTGGAAATCTTTTTCCTCTGATCCAAACAGGTCTTTGGCTCCATTACAAAGCCGTTGATTTCAGCTCTTCTGTTGCAACATGGGAAACCAAATGTTTCAGATGCCACTGACATTCCAAGTTTAGAAGACCTGAGGTTCTCGTTCCTGGAAACAGGCGAGCCAAGCGAGGGAGGCAACGGCGTCGGAGGCAATGGTGAGCCAGCCCGAAAGGGAAGCAGCTTAAGGTTGCTAATGACACATCCAACTTCTTCCACTGCACATTACTTGTGGAGAAAATTTGATGACAAGTTTATGAGACCGGTATTTGGTGGACGGGGTTTTGTTCCTTATGTTCCTGGTTCACCAAGTGGTGCAGCAGAAGCTGCTGCTGAACAGCCTGAACATACTCCTTGAAATCAAAGAAGTAACATAACTACAGATCCAGTAAAAAGAAAAGAAAAGAAAAAGTAATTATTTTAATTGGTTATTGTTTTTTTGATGTACAAATAAATGTATTAGGAAGCTAGTTGTTCTTGTCCTGTCTGTAAAGTGGTGAGATTATGGAGCTGATGCTATAAAGATCATTTGAGTAAAGTTCCTTCCATTTTATTTCTTACTTTGGAAATAGAAATGTCAATAGTTTTCAAAAGTTTAAAGTGCTTGAATTTTCTTTCCTTACTTTTGCATATGCACATGATCATTTTAAGGTTCATAATGAAATCAATTATATATTGATTCCTTCTAAAATTTGAAAAAATGATTTATAATTCTTTCACTTGTACTGCTGATCTATATACTCTCTTATGTAGTTGGAGAGCCAGAGCTTATAGGATTCGTTAGAGTTCTACCGAATATAGGATACATTTCGGTAACCACGCTACTGTATAAAACATTTTTGGGCTGATGATTAGTTCCAAGAGTTTTTGGCAAAAAAAAAAAACAAATAAATTTGTTCCGAGTGCAATAAAGCCCATGGTGAGGCCCAGAGACCCATGATATTGGCTGAAATGCAAAGCACCATGTTATTCCTCCTTAAACCCTATTAATGCAGCGCAAAACCTTTCTAACTGTGTTGTCGATCTCCATGTTGTTGAAAGAAAAATCGAATTTGGGTTTCGACAATTTCTGATTCATGATGGCCTTCCGAAGCTTACACCCGATTCGAGCTATCTCTCGTACGGCTCAGTTTCCAGGATCTTTCCGTCTGTGAGTAGAAATGATTGGTTAATGCCATGCTTTGGCCACTGAGAATTTGTAATTCATTATTCTTATTTTTCTTGAGCCTGAAATGATGCAATGGACCCCAAATGGATGAAAAATGAAAATGCTTCTGTTGATTAATAAAATTGGAATCTATGCGGCAGAGCTAGTTTGAAAGATTACTTTTTTTTTTTTTTTTTTTTTTTTTGAGATTTTCAGGCTTGGAAGCTCAAGAAGCTATTCGAGTGGTATTTTAAATGGTAAGTTTATGCAAGCGGCATTCATGAAGTAAATTTCTTTATTGGGTTGGAACAGATTTTCTTAGAAATTTACTTACTCTTCTTTGTGATCAGTCCCCGAACTTTATACCCAAAACTTATCCTCTTGCTTCAACAAGGGGCCGATGTCCCTTCCTTGGACTCATGGAAGCTCTATGGTGTTGCGTTCCGCGGTGGTAAGTTATTACAGCTTACAACTTGAATCAGTTTGATGCCAACGCTATTTTTTGATTTTGTGTCTATCACAAATATGGCCGTGAATGTGTCAATTCATTGAGCAGCCCTTTCATTGTTTATTTAATTTTTGATAGGCTGTTGAGTTACCGATATTCTGGAATGATACAAGATTGCTATCTACACAAGTAAAAGCCCCTGCACAAGCAAGACAAATGGTATATTATCTTATTTTAATCAAATGTTCATATTGTAACTCTTCCAGTTCCATTTGTACGGATGGCAGTCGACTTTGCTTATTGTTAGTATCTTCTGTTTTTCCTTGACTGAAAGAAGCATTCAGTTTTAAAGGTTTTAGCTGTATATGTCATCTTGTGCTCCTTAAAATTGCCAACTATGTTTTTATTCTATATGTTTGCAACACAAGGATAATACAGTGTGCGGTTACCTGATGATATATGCAGGGAGCTCTTAAAATAGCCATGCTGAGTCCAGGGTTTATCTATGAGCCTTATACACCTCGGGAAAAGATCTCATTTTTCAAGAGGTTGGTTATTTCTCAAGTGAATTTTGTTGCTATGTAGACTCTGGTTCTTAGAGTTGGCCTAGATACTGGTGGAACTCTACCCAGCCTCAGTTGCTTATAGGCACTTCTCAATTCTCAACCGATCGAATAATCTAGTCTTTGATTTCCTTACCAACTACAGCATTTTAGTTGTGTTATTTGATTCAGGTTTTGCTTGAACTCTCTCAGCTGCAGTTTCCTTAAACAATTGTTAGACCTGATTATTTATATTTTTGTTCTTTACTACCCTGTCCTTATGTAAGAACTTTCTGATGTTTTTGTCTTAGATGGTTCACAAGAAGTGGGTGGAGAAGAACAAAAGAAGATATTAAATTAGAGGTGATTTTCTAGGAATTAGGATTCAGGTTAATAGTGACTGTGTGTTTATGGAGTCATGCTTTTTATATGTGTTGAAGCTTCTTCCATTTTCTCTCATGGCTATCTTCCACTCCCCCTTCTGGTCATAAATTCCAATCCACTCTTTTTCGGGGTTTGTTTGATGCCCTAAATACTAATAGGATGGGTTTCTGGTGCCATTCGGTACAATTTATTTCTCTTTCCTCGTGGTGAATTCATGTCAAATTTAGAATGCAGATTGAAGTTTGAGTACTTACACTTCATTTAACTGAGGTAGTGATCTCTAAGTTTGAGATATGTCTGGTTTTTAAATTTCAGCTCAAAAGTGCATATGCCATTACTAAATTAAGAAAAAAGGGTTATTCAAAGCATCTATTCTACAAAGAAGCGATACAGTTATACAAGGAGGTATATTTTTTCTTTATGTTCTTACTTCCAATTAAATGAAAATTTCTTATGTTCTAGTATATTTGGTATCATTTCAATTTTGTATTGCCTCGTTGAATTACGTTGTATCTTTTTCTTCCTTTAACTTATGTATTCACTTTCTTCTCCAGATAAATACTTTACTGGCAAATGGGGACAAGAATTCTTTAAGGAAAGCAGTTACAGAGAAAATGTTTTCTGTATGCCTTTATTTGTATTTTTTTTCCAGTTTTTGCAAAGGTTCTGCCTTTGTTATGCGTTTTTTTTTCTGAGTAAAGGATTCTATTGAAGTTCTGATACATTATTTATTCACTTTTCATTTACAGGAACTAAAGAATGAAATAAAACAAAGAGACTCCATTTGGAGTAAGGTTTACTGGGAATTGGTGGAACCTGTTGTAAAAATACGAACTTTGCGAGCCCGACTGGCAAGTCTCTGTCTTATTAGTATGATTTTGATTCACAGTATTTAAGAACCTCAGTAAAACCGAAAAGAGGATTTACTAATGTTGGGATTATTTGGCTTATCTGCTTGATTGGTTTGTAGATATACTTTTATTTTCAGATCATCAAAGTGTGTGAATACTTAAAACTGACTTTCAACTGAAGTAGAGAAACTTTTCCCATGTTTACTCATTTTTGTTTCTTTTCTGGTTTTCCTTCTCCTCGTTTGCAGTTTTCTTCTTGTCCTTGTGTATAAATGTATAATATAAATCTCTTCAGTATTTTAGTTAACATCACAAAGTTTCTGCAAGCCCCAAAATTAATATTGGCCATAAATATTTATCAAATAAATTGCTTCAAAATCACGAGCTTAGGTATTTTTGCCTCTTTTTATTATAAACTTGAAGAATTTGGGCTTCCAATTATGGGGAGTTTCAGCTGATGAACATGTATTTTTGGCATGCTTCTCAATATGAGCTTATATTTTTATATGCTTTGTGAAGCCTTATATTTCAATATATACTATCTGAAGGAAAAACTGAATTAGTTTGCTTTACCGAGGAAAAACTGAAACAATGAATGAGTGATTCTGAATCATATTTTGAAATTAAATTACAGATCCTACTTTTGTATATGCTTTGGTGTAGGATGCTTTACTGTTATGTTAAGCTATGCTGTTTCATCCTCTTTTCATTTACAGATTGGTGTTGATCGAAACGATCTCGAGAAGGTGTTCATACAGCTTACATTGGAGTTTCTGACAAAGCAGGTATATTGACTGCTGGAAATTTCTGTCTATTGCATAGTTGTGTCGTATATGTATTGAGTTAATACTACTAACATTCAGATTAGATTAGAACCAGAGTGCACAGTTCTTCGATGACTACATAGGTGCCTCAACCTAAAGAATGAATGCTATCATGCTTACATATCCTTCTGCTCCAAAAATAGACATTTCATTTTTCATGTTCTTTCTTTCTTTGCCTGTTTGAACTCGGGACTCAGTTATCTGTTTATCACGTACTGCTTCTAAATCAAAATTTTATCTGCTGAGAGTGCTACTGCTTTTTCTTTTACCAGAAGTTTGAAGCATATGACTCAAATGGTTCTGTTGTTGCTGGAGATAAATCAAAGGAGGTAAAGTTCATTAGTATCTCATGTTATGGGTTGCTGACCAAATTTTTCCGCATTTTCTGTTACTTTCCCGTCTTTTATGGGTTTTTATTCAAAGGGAAACTAATAAATGCATTGAAATTTTGGAAACTATTTCATATCCTTGGATCTTCTTTCATTTGGTTTCTTGCTCTTCGTAATCTACTCCTCCTCCAAGTGATGCAATCATGCTAATGTGCTTACTGTGCTCTGTAGGTCCTCATCCGCGATATCTGGGTATTTGAGAAATCTCTCTTCCAGCCTAACGCTTTCTGGCGTCTTTGTGGGAGAATTACTCTTTAAGCAACCCATCCTTCCCCCCGTTAAGGTCTACCCGGTTAATGACGAAATAAATACTGCTACCAAATTTTGTAAACTGAGCATTTCCCAATTCATCATACTAATTATATGCATGTAGCTATCCTTCTGGTTGTTGATTTCAACTCTTAACCTGAGCCACATGAAGGATTATATAATTCCTAGCATGATGTTTCATTCTTTTGCAATTCTTCAGAAACCCTATTTTTTGTCTAAGCATTGTATACTATAATGTTTGTTCTATAAGGAAGAAGCATCATTGTATGCTAATGTCCTCAAAAGCTAAAGGTCATATTGGCATTTGCTAATGCTTTTGAATGAGCAAGGATAGCCAAAAGGTCCATGAGCCCTAAGTATTGGTTTCTTCACTTGTTCTTCCTTCCTGGCAATACCTTCCTTGCTTTTCGTGTCAAGCTCCATTGACATCTACAATAATGTTATGCTTTACGTCAAAGTTTTAAATTGTAAATTGCAAGAATGGTATCCACATAAGCAACCCACTTATCCAAGATTCCAAATTATGTTCTTTCCAATTTGCATTCATCGTCAGCACTAAATTTGAACAAATGGAAGTAAGAGAACAACATTATCAATCTCTGGGCATTTGCCAAAGGCTCTACAACTTGACCATGAAACACCTTGCCTCACAAACCTCCAAGTCTGTGACTTTAGGCCCTCCATTGAAGCAAGGCTCGCCACAAGGACCCATTTCCGAGGTTGCTATTGCTGTGCGGCAGAATGAAGGTGGGACCGACAAAAGAGACGCAAAGGTGCACCCAGAGGAGAAAATACATACAATGGCAGTGGCAAAGCAAGCAAAGCCTCCAAGGAAGATGGTTAGAATAAATGACAGAGTAGAGGACATAGAGAAAGCTATGAAATTACGACGAGAGAGTAAATCGTCGGAAAAGTTGAATTGGTTAGAGCTCGGGAAGGAGGATGAGCAGCCGAAACCTGTGAGATCAATTCTCAAGGTTGGCTCTGATTTGAAGAACCATGTGGGCACATTTGTGAATCATGTGTAATTTAACAAGTGAAAGACCTTAATTATTATTTAGAGTTGTTGTGTTCGGCCTCTTGTTATATGTAAATACATTGTACCACCACGTACATGTTCATAAATACTATGATGTAAGATGATCATCATTATTTTATTCGTACTATTATATTAAATTACATTTTTTTATGTTCAAAATCTTAAAAATAGAAAATCAATTTAAAGAAAAAACAAAAATCTTGATTAGATCCGTAGTTGCTATTTTAAGAAATTTAAAATTCCTTAATTTTGTAGTTAATGCTTGATTAGATTTATATTTTTCAAATAGGATTTTTAGTTTTTAAATAGTCAAATCACATCCTTGTATGTAATTTACATTCTCAGGAAATCAAAATAACACCCCTCAAGTGTCACGTCATAATATGGAATTGATTCTAGTCAATACGTCCGTCTTATTCTTACCCAAAACTCGCCAAACATAAAAAATTAAATGGGACGAGAAATAAATTAGCATTCTATCAAAACAAACAAGCACCTTTTAAAATGAACATGAACGGGTGCCCGGAAGTCGTGTCCGGGAACACGTGGTGTCCGGCGGCAAGGTAGTGGACCCTGGCTGCGGGCTAGTGGCCATGGATAAGGTGACACATAACCCACCTTACTTCAATAAGGGCAAAATTGTATTTTTGAACCCAAAGTAACCAGGCCGATCGATGTTTGAGTTTGAGTTTGAGATGTCATTCTCCATGTGAGAGAGTGCAGAATCCTGAAACGACAGACAGAGAGAGAGTCGAGAGTCGAGAGTCGAGAGTTGAGAGTTGAGACTTGAGACTTGAGAGAAGCATTCTTTATTATTTTCAGTAAATTTCCATTTAATATTTGAAAACTCGGTTCCATCAAATCATCAATAGAAATTCGATTCCTTTATGGTAACAATTTTATTCGTTCCGATTTCATTACCAAAATCAACAAAATATTCGTAGTGAATTTGGACGGCTTGTTGGTAAAAGACTTTGCAAAAACAAAGGCATGGCGGGGCAAAAGCAATGTAGCCCAAGTTTCGGGTTTAAAGCCGGTTTAAAAGGCATCACCTAAAAGGGTCAACATGGGTGCTTCATGCTCTCACTCCACCACACTCTCCACTCACGCCCTTCTTCATTCGCCTCCCAAAGCCACTGCCTTTAATCACATTTCTCAACCAAGATCAACAAACCCATCTTTCGGATTCAATTCAACAAACCAATTGCTCCAGACCCATCTCAAGATCATGTCTCGTTCCTCTCAAGTTCTGCCTCTCGACGGCGGGAAAGTTCAAGTTGGGGAGACCCAGGAAACAACTGCCACCAGACCCATCTTAGATTTTCATGGGATTAATCAGGAATTGGTGGACAAGATGGTGTATGATGCTCTTGTTTGGAGCGCTCTTCATGGGCTCGTTGTTGGTCACAAGTCTGTTGAGGTATGTGGGTGTTACACAAGATTAGACTGAGATTTTCTGTGAATGTTTTTTAGTTGATTTTCTGTTCTCCCAGTTTTTATATAAGAATTCATAACTTTAGGTGACACCCGAGAGATTGGAGATAACATCTTAGTTTGGAATTAGACGACACCTAAGTGCGTATTCTGGAAGTGTTTTTTCTAAAAGCTATTGTTCTTTGTGGTTATGTGTAAAAGAAAACTTTACTTTTAAGTAAATTGTAGAACTTTTAGTTGTTAGAAGCCATTGGTGAGATGATTATGTTTCGGTACAACTTAGAATTGTCAAATATGATACTGAATGCTATGTATGATTTACAGAGGTCAGGAGCAGTACCTGGTGTAGGCATGGTGCATGCACCATTTGCTTTATTGCCGGTGCCATTTCCAGAAAGTCATTGGAAGCAGGCACATGAGTTGGCTCCCATATTTAATGAACTTGTTGATCGAGTGAGTTTGGATGCAAAGTTTCTGCAGGATTCACTGGCCAGGTACTTTTCTTTTTATTATGCATGTGATTTTGAAGTGAGCATGTGCACAGTTTAGTTTCTTAAATTGGTGTATCACATCAGACAGTTGTGGGTGAGCACAGCCAATTTTTTTGGTGTGTCTCAGCTAGGCAGCATGAATGAGACTAGACTTATGCCTAAATTGTACTTTATAAAGAATGTTCAACCTCAACTAGGAAGATTCTTTCCCCTAACAAGCTCAGTTTGAACTTTAATAAAATGTGTGTCGGGGAGTATGTGAGTGAATCAACATACATGAGAATGCAGTTTTTATGAATTAGTGATTGGAGCTATTCTTGAACTAATATAATTATAATCTTCATATCGCAGAACGAAGAAAGTGGATCCTTTTACATCTAGACTTCTAGATATCCATTCCAAGATGCTAGAGATTAACAAGAAAGAGGTAAATTGTATATAGATACAATATTTTAACAAACTGTTGTCTGAGGAGAACTTTTTCTTCATAGAACATGATCTAATGTATTTGATTTGATTTACAGTATGTAGTTCCTGATATCAGTTTTCTGTTCGTTTGATTTGATTTACTTTAGCCGCTGTTCATTTGTGATGATGGTGCTAAACTTTTTAAATCACTCAAAACAGGAGATACGCTTGGGTTTACATCGCTCAGATTATATGCTTGATGAACAAACTAAACAACTTCTTCAAATAGAGATGAACACAATCTCAACTTCTTTTTCGGGACTTGGTTGTCGTGTCAGCGACCTTCACAGGTTAAGTAGTAGGAGATTTTCTTACAAACATTTACTCAATGATTCGGTTATGGATTTCTGGCTAGTCAATATGTTACACTAGGCTGAACTTTTGAAATTGTTACTATATTAATAGTCCACTAAAGTTAGTAGCGTATTGGTTGGTTTTGGTATGTAAGATATTGCATTAATGGTGAAAATACTTCATTTCCCATATATGTATAATTGGGTATATGTGTATTGTTAAAACTGACCTGCATCGGTAAGAATCCAAGATAAATGGAAGAGGGGGAATTTCATATTCACCCTTTCCTTGAGCTAGACTGCAAAATTGTATGCTTGTTAAGTATAGTATTAAGTCATAGTTTTCTCTCGTATGCATAAATTTGTTATGATTTAAAAAATTCCAAAACTATCTCTTGGTCTTGGTTCAACTGGTTATGGTTGAGGGTACGGTGTGCCCAGGTTTGGAGGAAAATTCTTAAGATATTTTCCTAATTTTCTGCATTTTTTGTTATATTCTCTGAAGCCCGTGTTGATATTTATTTGTACATTTGTATATAATCTGTTGGCATTCTCGTAGTTCAATGCTAAAATATTAACCTTAATAAGATTACAAGTAATTTAAACTTAGCTTCTCATTTTCCAGGAGCTTGCTTGATAACTATGGAGAAATTCTTGGATTAGATTCTAAAAGAGTAGCAAAAAACTCTGCATCCAGTCATTTTGCGGACACTTTAGCTAAAGCTTGGAGTGAATACAATAACCCCAGGTTAGAACTGATACAGTTTTTTTTTTTTCCTTCCTGTTGCTGCTACATTCAGTGGATCGTTTAAGGTGCAGTTAACGCTGAATATATCTACAGGGCTGTGGTCCTATTCGTTGTTCAGGCTCCAGAACGCAACATGTATGACCAATTCTGGGTTTCTACTCAGTTGAAAGAAAGATATCCTTTTAGCTATACAACAAGTTTACGCGTTGAGGAAAGTGGTCGGGAAAATGTATAATTATCAAATACATGCTTATATCTTTGTTCACGAAGCGGTTTACAAAATTCTTGCATGGTCCTGTTTTCCTTAACATTATAACACACATAATGTATCTACTCTTCGGAAAACATTAGCAGAAATTGATGCAGAGGGGGAGCTTCAACCAGATGGAACCCTTGTTGTGTATGTAATGTTATTAGCTGCGGAAAGTTCGTTAAACTGCTTAAGATTTGTGGATCTAGCATCATGTGTCTTTGATTTTAATGTGTGAAAAAAGCTTTTAACTTGCAGGGGTGGCCAACAAATTGCAGTTGTGTATTTCAGATCTGGTTATACACCAGAAGATCATCCTACTGAATCAGTAAGCAAGTTTTAGACTTTCTTGCTACTCAAATACGAATTCTATTTTAAGAAGAATGAGACATTCTGTTTGATAGCAGAAAATGAAGTTACATATTCACAAAAAGGCTAAAAAGTAGAAGAGTGAAACTTAGGTCTTTAAAGGCATATGTAGATATATATTCTTTTTGTTGGGGGTGACTTGGTTGGCAAATCCTGCATGTGTTTTTGTTTGTATGGATGGGCATGACAGTGTGTGAATCTCTAGAATGCTCTTCCAATATTTTTGTGCAGTCAATGCTTGTGCTTGCGTCTCTCTTTATATAGTTAACCTTACTTGAAATAGTTTTACGAAAGGATACTTAAAAGGATACCTTAAGGAAATATGATGCTTCAATCGCAAAAGTATGTTCTCGGAATATGATGTCTATTATATAGCCTTTAGTACCATGGTTTTCATTTTTCAGGAGTGGAGAGCAAGGCTACTTATTGAGCAGTCATCTGCTGTTAAGAGCCCCTCAATTTCTTATCATTTAGTGGGGACAAAAAAGATTCAACAAGAACTTGCAAAGCCTGGTGTTCTCGAGAGGTATTTCTAGATGAAAACTCCAACCACTGTCACATTACCCTAACAGTTGCGAATTACTGCTCCGTGCTTGGAGCTACATACTGATAGGATTATTACTAGCAGCTCGAAGTATAAAATTGTATGAATCACAAATTTTTCTCCTTGAGATAATGAGAAAGCTCAGTGTGAGCTTTTATAAAGCTTTTTGTTTTAGGAAAGAACAATTACTATTGTTTCAAGCAAGTAACCTCGGAGCTTTCTATCATCTTCACATGAGCAGGTTCGTTGATGACAAAGAAGACATTGCTAAATTGCGGAAATGCTTTGCAGGATTGTGGAGCTTGGATGACTCGGATATTGTTAGGAAGGCAGTAGAGAGCCCTGGGTCATTTGTTCTGAAGCCCCAAAGAGAAGGCGGAGGTCGATGTTTTTAATCTTTACTCTCCTAGTTCTTGTAATGACAAGTGACAACTATTATTAACTAGTCACTATTATACACTTCAGGTAACAATATATACGGTGATGATGTAAGGGAAGCTCTCATAAAATTGCAAAAGGAAGGGTCAAAAGCAACTGCTGCTTATATCTTAATGCAGAGGATATTCCCTAATGTTTCACCGACATTCTTGATGCGGGATGGCACTTGTTATAAAGATCATACAGTGTCTGAGTTGGGGGTATATGGTGCTTACTTAAGGTATTTATCACTTTTGTTACTAAATTTCTGGGTTCTATTGGCTTTGTTTATAATTTGTTCTTAAGCTGTAGCGAAAGGTAAGGAATCATAATGCCATATTTTTTCATTGTTGCAGAAACAAGGACAAAGTGGTCTTGAATAGCCATGGTGGCTTCCTGATGCGGACCAAGGTTTCTTCATCGGATGAAGGTGGAGTTGCTGCTGGATTTGCAGTCTTAGATAGTCTATATTTAACCTGAGGAACCCGGTATATTAATTATGCTTTAAATGATCTGATTTATCGAGCCAAATTGTTCATTTTAGATCATTTACTCATAAAGAAACATATTTGGCTCAATAGCTTGGAAGAAGCGAGATTCAGCCTTTATATTGATATGCATTTCCCCCCATTTTCTCTTGATTTATTTACAAAGTGAAAAGATCGACATTTTTCTTGTAATTCCCTTTGTGAACTGCTCTTTTAATGGCATTTGAAATCTGTGGGATTTGAAGAAAAATACAACTTGTAGCAAAAGACCAAGCAAAAGATTGAGGATTATTTATTCATGTGTATGATCTTTCATATTTCCATCCGAGCTCCTGAGCACGCAGCTCCCAAACTTCCGAAACCTTAATTTCTTCAGCAAGTTCTGCTTCAGCCCTCTCCCTTGCTTCTTCACAAATTTCAACTCCTGCATTGCACTTTTCTGCCTCTTTTTGGTAGTGTGAAGAGGTTTTCCTTGCATCCATTAACAAGGCATCCGCATGCCGCAAGGTTTCCCTGGCCACAGTTTGCTGCAAACTTAGCTCTTCAGAGATCAAGGCTACAATATCCTTCTCCATTTCCTCTTTCATTTCTGGTTCATGTTTGCCACAATCTGCATCACAGTAAAAGATAGAACACTGAAAATATTCTTCAGAAAAAGATCATGAAGAACCAATCTTTTTTCAGGGTTTGAACCTTTGAACTCACCTAGAAATGGGCTGTTGATAATATCTGATTTTTCGACATGAAAACAAGATCGAAAAAAATCAACAAATCATGCTTGAGATAGCAAAGAAACATAGCAAATAAATAAAGAAATGGTGATTAACGAACCCTAACAATTTACTTCAATCTTACCTGCTGGTACGGAGTCGAAATCTTTGGGGCAATCACAAGAACATTGAGAACATAAAGCTTCCTCCTTGGAGCTCAAGTTCGATGATGGACGTGTAGTTGTGTAGCCAATCAAACAGACAGCAGCTAAAACATAAACCAATCTCACAACTCCATTAGTGCAAAACCCGTGTTCTGCTGGATGAGCCATATCTATATATTTCTCAGAACCAGTCAAAAGAAAAAATCGTAACTTCGGTTTGGTTTCAAGAATGCATAATGCCAACATCAGATTTCAAAAACCCATTTTCTGGATCTGTGTGAAAGTTTAAGGATTCCTCCGAATGTATGTAATAAAAAATGGAACATATCCAATCAGAGAGACCTGCTTCAAGATTCAATGATTGAAGCACATTCAAGAACTTTTGATTCAGGTAGAATTTTGTCTGTGTCTGTGAGTGTGAGTGTGAAAGAAGATAACTTGTGCTTTCCGTCAAAATAAAGGAGACCCAGATCCCGGTAAAGCGCTAATGCAGTGATTTTTTCGTAGAATTGAGAGAGAGGGAGAGAGAGACAGAGGGAGAGAGAGAGCTAAGATTCGGTTGACGAGTTTGGGTTAACCTAGAATAGTTGCTTTATCCTTTAATGGTCGTGTTTGGTTGATAAACAGCAAACCTAAACATGTTTCGTTAAAGATCGAATTTTGTTTGGCCAACTGTTGGCGCATGACGTGTCACTTTCTCACCGGTCGCGTTTAACTGTTTAAGTGGTGTTATTTTTACTGAGAATTTAAAAATCTCATACAATCAAACAAAAATATCACTCTCCTTTATGAAAGTATTTTTTGAACCATGAAAATTCCATTTCACCGAAAACCAGTGGAGCCAAATTACAGACTTCAAAAGGAGAACAAGAAAATAAACAGACACCAGCCAAAACTAGCCGGCCAAGAAAAAACATAACAACAGTAACTAGTCAAGATTAGCCAGCCAAGATAAAACTAAAGACTTTAACTAGACTGGAAAGAACATAGATGCATCGCAGCCACACAGATGGAGCAGACTTGCAAACCGCCGCACTGAGAACAGAAAACTTATATTAGCTAGTGGGGGGACAAGGACCAGAGAAGATGGAGGTCTGTCAATTCAAACCCAATCTCACATATCTTCCTTTTCATAATTGATGCCATCGCATCTGCTGCTCTGTTTGCCCTCCTTGGAATCCATTCTCACTCTGACTTGAAGAAATCGCTAGACAAACGTTTGATTTGCGATAGAACCGAGTAGATTTCCCATTTCCCTCGATTAATACTCCACTAAAGGGCCCTTACGAGATCTTGAGAGTCGGACTCAAAATAAACATGCCAAAACCTCTCTCCCTTGCAAACAAACATGCCACTTTGGCAGCCAAAGCTTCCGCTTCCAAGGCCGACCTCGAAACCCTCCTCCACCAAGAAACATTCCACTGCTATGCCTGCACACAGCTCCCAGACAATCCAGATTTGAAATTGAGTTCCATGCAGGATCAATGTTGATTTTTACCTCATTTGGGGATGGGGGGACCAGTGATTCACCGTTGCCTGTGGTCTCACTTGTGAATTTTGCAGCTCCGTATTCTTATTTGCCATTGCCATTAAATGATCACCATGGAGTCTAGAAGCCTCTCCAGTAACCACAATTGATTGAAAGCCTTTCCTTCCATAGCAGCACTGCACCTAGCTTTCCATATTGCCCAACAAATATAGGCCGCTGTTGCTACTATCCTCGTGTCCTAATCCCTGTTAGGAGTACCAGAGATTGCTCGCCAGCCAATCATCAAAAGTTGTGATACTTTGCTCTTGCACACTGTAAGACCAAGAGCCACCAAACCATATCCTTCTCACCTTTCTACACAGCAATAAGATATGTTCCAGAGACTTAGGTTCTTCATTACACAGCAAGCATAAAGCGGAGCTTCCAAGGTGACGCCTGAACAGATTGGCCCTAGTTGGGAGAATTCCTCGGACTGCTCTCCAAAGAAAATTCTTCACTTTGGGAATTACAGAGCACCCCCAGACCAATTGCCAAGTCTCCTTTGAAATTATACTTTCGATCAGTGCCTCTAAACTCCTTGAGCCATAAAAACCGTGATTCATTGAAAGAGCTCCAGTAAGTACAAATCTCTGCATTATATCAGCAACAGTAAGCAACTAAGAAGGGAAGAAGAACAAGAGTTGTTTCCTGAGATCATTTGAATTTTGAACACCAATTGATGTTAATTTCTATTTCCAACATTGAAGAGAGACTATGAACATACAACAATTATAAATACAGATCAAATCAAAAAAATTCCCAAACAATTTGCCGGGCAGCCTATGCTCATATGCTAAAAGAATCAGTTTGGTTTCCGTGACTTGTATAATCAATTACATTGCGGGCTTTTTTCATCAGTTTCATGCCAGATATCTTCACTGTCTCCACTATCTTCTGACTCAGCTAGCCTGTCGAAAAAAGCATCAAGGTACCAAGGACACCTTTCGTTCCAATCACCCCTGCTGGCATTGGCTCTCCATTTTTGGTCAGCTACCATTTCAGGGGAGAGACCCCATTCTATAAGTTCTTCCTCGGTGTGATGGATTGCTAAGCTGTATTCTCCACCCTTTCCTAATTGCATCACTCGAAATTCGCAATTTCCAGGGTTGTTTAGGCGCTCAAATTGCTCAACTGTCCACTTGAACCACTTCATGAGGAAGACACGTAATGTTAACCCATGTGAGATTATTATAAGATTGAGGTCATGGCGAGGGTCATGACGAAGCCTGTTCATGTCTATGTCCCTCCATAACGATTCAAGAAAACCTGCAATCATCTGTGTTATTCAGCACCATCCGAGATAGAGAGCTGTGAAACCAAAACTATTATGCAGAAATCAAATGCACAAATAGACACACACTTCAGTTTCAGGCTTGAAACCTTCATATATTCATCTCATCAGCAAGAATTGTGTCACATATAACTCTGAACCTGCCCATAATATTGGACACTAGTTTCACACCGGGCAATTCCAAGACTAGTGAGTATCATTTCTATGGTGGTTTATTAAATTGGACTACCATTTATAGCTCTTGTCATCCACCATTTTCTAACCATGAATCACTACCCCTTAATTATATACAAGACACTACAATTATCATTTGAGATTTGGGAAGCAGCATTCTTTAAGCAGAGATATTTGAAGCAAGCTTTGGTTAGAAAAAAGGCATAAGATCACACAGCATATCACCAAATGGAAAGCCTAAATTCAGATAGACAGTCCCAAGCCCTCCTTCTAACAACCAATGGAACTAAAACATGAAGCTAAAATCAGCATAATTCACAATTCAAAATCAAACCTTGCTCATACTTCAGCTTAGCTCGAAACTTAGCATCATCACCTATTATTCACGCATTAACAAGTAAAGCCCTATACAGAATAAATCTAGTTACCTAAATGTTCCACTAAAATTTAACCAAACTCCAAAAGAAAGCCAACAAAAACAAAACACAGCAAAGTTTTGGACTTCCCTACAAACACAAACAAAGAACCAAAATTTCCGAATTGGGTGGCTTCCAAATCCAAAATAAACACTTCTTATCTAATCTAACTGAACCCAGTTGCATAGATTATGTATCACATTACCCAAAATGATCATTAATTAAACAAAAAAAAAGTAAGACTATGAGAAATGTAAACGTACTGGAAACGCGATCGTAAACATCAGCGGCGGACTCTCCCTCCAAATCCAAAATAAACACTTCTTAGCTAATCTAACTGAACCCAGTTGCATAGATTATGCATCAAATTACCCAAAATGATCATTAATTAAACAAACAAAAAAGTAAGACTATGAGAAATGTAAACGTACTGGAAACGCGATCGTAAACATCAGCGGCGGACTCTCCCTCCGGAAATCGATAGAAGAAGCGCCCAAACCTCTGCCTGGCTTCCTGAATGGCTTTCATCCGCTCCTTCACTTGAAAGTTTCCAAAGTCCTGTTCCCGTATCCGGCACTCCTCGCGGACGCCAATGACACGCCTCCTGGAGAACGACCGTCCGATCTGGCACAGAGTGGAGCGCGTCCGCTCGTAAGGGGAGACGTAGAAGTAAACCCGCCAGTTGGGGTTGTTGGCGTCGGGGTCCGAGATGACGCGGTGGAGCTCGGCCCCGGCGAGTTGGGCCTGGGCGACGCCCTCTTCCGTGAGTGGGATTTTGTTGTCCGGGATCGTGGTGTAGGCGGCGGTGTCGAGATTACCTTGGGACTCGCCGTGCCGCATTAGGATTATTCGCTTCGGTAGAGCTGCCTGTGCTTTGCTCCTGCAATTAGCCGACGGCTCCATTTTAAGATCTCTTCTATGTTTGAATCTCAATCGCTCTCTCTCTCTCTCTCTCTCGCTCGCTCGCTCCCAAAGACTTCCCTTTCGCAGTGAAAATGAGAATGCCAAAAGTGGCTTTGTGGCTTTGTGGCTTTGTGGCTTTGTGGCTTTATGCCAAAAGTGAAAGAGAATGTGAAGACGATGGACTGTGACAATTGGTGCTTTCGGCTTCTGGGTTCCTCCTCTTTCACAATTTATATGCTTCCCTAAATCACTTTTCATTATTTTGATAAAAAAAAAAAATCACTTTTCATTATTAGTCATGAGTTATGTATTTTTTTTCCCAATAAAGCCCTTTCCAAATTGATTTTCTTTTTTCTCTTTGGAAAATGTTATATTGGATTTCAAATTAGGTGTAATATGTAGATGCATATTATTCTTCATCTTTTTTAATATAATGATATAGGGAATGGAGGATTGCAATATAAATATTGAGTATCAATTTACTTATTTAATTGGCATAATCTATATTTGCAGTGTTTAATTTCATCCATCTAAATTATCATAAATTTACAATTGTATATCCAACCAATTTCAATTTGATAGTTAATATTAAAAGATTAGATCAGGTTTTTTATTAGAAGATTAAAAGCTTAGGATATTAATAACATTGGCTTAGGTGGGCTGTTGACAGGACCCATCCCAATCCCCCCGGGATTACCATGGAATGTGCCCTGCTCCCGTCCAACAAGGGGTGTCAGACAAGGGATAACCAAGAGCTACTGCCCAAACGGGCCATCCAGAGTGCGCAAGGACCGATGAAGGAGGTGTGCAATGTCCCAGTCTCTGCTGCAATCACATCCGTAATCAACCTGAAGGGCATTAAAACCAAAAGCTGTGAGTGGACAAAAACCAATAAGTCATCAAATACATTTATAAGACATTTATGCCCTCCAATAAAAACGTATGCATGCCACGAAAATCAGTAACCAAAACGTTTGCTCAACCGAGCCATTAGGGCCTTAGCCCAAAAACCGTTAACCAAAAACCAAGTGTGGGAACTCAGCCCAAAACTGTGGAATACCGCAACTATACATAAACAACCATGTGGGTCACCACCCACGACCATAAATGAACATCAATTCATTAAAATCACACAATCATAAATCCACCCGGAAAGCCATTTCATTAATTCGTATTTTACCATTACCATCTCCAGCATCTCAGATGCTCAGCGTCCCAGACGCTAGACGTCCCAGACGTCATGTCTCACGGTATAATAAGCTACGCGTGCCGCCCGGGGTCTCTCCAGGTCCATATATCTGACATCCTTGATGTCTGACGTTCCAGACGTCAATCATAGCAATCATGCTCCTGAGTCATCATACGGTCCGGCTGCTCCGTATAGTGACCCCTCGCAGGCAATGCACCGTGACTTCCCCAATGTCCCAGACATCTGGAGGAGACCATCATATATCCTTGTATCCAGATGGTATATAGAAAACAGTTTTATTAATTCATTTCACAACATCACAATGGAATTTTCCATAAAACAACACATTTTCATTTAGGGTCCCTGACCCAAAATCACATTTATTAAATATAGGGTCCCTGACCCGAAATCACAATTTTAATCCAACTGGGCCTCATGCCCGACTTTATGAACCACTGGGCCCACGACCCGATTTATAAACCAACTGGGCCCGCAGCCCGACTTATAAACCAACTGGGCCCGCAGCCCGATTACGTACTCAAATGGACTCCAAGTCCGAGATTTCCAAAACAAGTGGGCCTCAAGCCCGAATTCATCTTTCCAATATAAAAACTGTTTTATCATATTATTTATTTAACCACAAGCACGCAAAACCACAAATAAACCGTTAATCCTGATATACGTGAAATACGGAAAACACCTCGAAATACGTGCAACATACCCGAAATCAATACTCACAAATACCATCATAGAAATCATGTATGTAAACCATATAACACATTTAAGCATGCATAAGATTTATAAAACCAAAGTCCACTCACAGACCGTTTCAACGGTATGCCTCGATACGCGTGCCATCGGCCCTCCCGGGCCACACCACTATCACCGGGACTCCCAATCCTGTCCAAATCACATTAGAGGGTCACTAACCTCAACATTTACATCCTATCAAAGTCCCGTAATTTTTCCGAATTTTTACTTATTTTTAAACTTAATTAAAAACCTTCGGGCATCCCGAACAATATCGAGATGGTGTCCGATCGACACGAAACCAATTCCAAAATGTTCGTTACATTAAATAGGACAGAAGTCATGTTGACCTCACCTCGAGATTCGTGCCCACGCGCCGTCACGCGCCGTGAACAGTGTCACCAGCCTAACCCGTATATCTGGTAAACGGGTCCAAATTGCCCGCGACACGACCCGGTTCAATGTCCATCAATTCGATCCTAATTCCTTCAATTGATCATTCAGTTAGTTTCGTTCTTAGTTCAATTACAGGTCTGTAAACTCAATTACACAAATCCTTACCTACAATTCCACGATTCGATGATGAACTCCAAGAACACTCTGGTTACTGTTCGTTCATGGAATTCCTTCAATTCCAATTGATTTCCTTAAATTGAATCAACTAGAAGCATCAGTGGACCATGAGGAACAATTCCCCCACATCAATTTCGTCGTTGGATCACTAAATGGTCGCGACACAAGCTCGAACACCGTCCACTGTGCAACCATGGAGCTTCATCGATCTCAGCCGGTTTCCTTCAATTGATCCTTCCAGGAGCATCGTGGGATCCTCAGGAACACAATCCCCACATCAATTGCACCGTTCGAACACTCCACGATCACGACTCAACCCCGAAATTCCTCCTCTGTCACCAAGTGGGTTCAGAGCCAAAACGTTGCCAATTTCCTTCGTTCTTTCGACGATTCTGATCGTTGTGATCCCAGGAAGCTGAATATGAGCTCAATTGCGATCCTCACGGCCTAATTCTTTCATTTCGAATTTTCCCTCCCAAAATCCACAAATTAAATTCTCACTCTCCAGCCCCTCTCTGTCCCTCGTGTTTACTCAGCTATGTTAGCCTCATCAAGCACACGATTTTCCCTTCCAAACCAGTTAGAGAAGACAGCCAAATCCCCCCAATCTGATTCCCCAAATTTGTGCACGGTTTGAAGACAAAGAGGAATTAATGGAAATTAAAAGAATAATTAATTAATAAACATAATAATTAGGTCTCCCCCAAAAACATGGATTCTGGTCTTAAGCCCCAATTTAAGGGATGAGTGACACTTGTCACTCATCTAGGTGTGTTCAGTCACCAGGTACTGTTCATTATTATATTATTATTTTAATCGGGGCCTCGGTTTGTTAGTTCGTTTCCTTGACCATAACTTCGTCGTCGAATCTCCGATTTCGGCATGCCGCCAGTCATTGGATTCGTATCGACGATACCTACGTAACGGTCCTTGGCCCTCGTCCATCGAACCTCCCGGTCAAAAAGTCAACATTTGGCCCCAAACATGCCAAATTACCAAAATGCCCCTCGACTTCCGAACATCGTAACTTTCTCTACGAATGTCGGAATAGAACGTGCCACCTGTCTATGAACTCGTGACGTCCCGAACTACGTCACGGTCATCGGTCAAAGTCCGTTTGACCGCCCGATCAAAAAGTCAACATTTTGCCCACGACCAGGGGCAAAACGGTCATTTTGCACATTTTGTCCGATTTCGACCTACTAACCGCCGTTCAACCTCACTAATCGAGATTAGTCACTAATCTAATCCCAGAATTCGGGACGGGTCGTTACAGGTGTAACCACCCGTCCCAAAGTATCACGATTAATTAAGAATTAATTACGGATTAGCGAGACTAATCGGAGATTAGCCTAGATTTATCGGATGTTCATGGCGAAATTACGATTTTGCCCTTAAACGAAGGCAAAAAGTTGACTTTTGACACAGGAGGTCCGATGCCCGAGGGCCAAGGACCGTTACGTAGATCGAGTCGATACGAATCCGTAGACAGGCGACACATTGAAATCGGATGTTCGACGAAAAAGTTACGGTTCACGAAAGTTTCGAGGAACTATTTACGACGTTATGTTTTACAAGGCAAGTGCACTTTTGTCTTTTAGTGTGGGCCCAGATATTTTTTGTGCAGCCCAACGGATGAGTGACAAGTGTCACCCATCCATTGCTTCCCTTAAATAGATACATGCATCTGTTTTCCCCTTTTTTCATCATTCCACCATCCCACCCAAAACCCAAAACCCGAAACCCGTTGAACTCAAAACCATATCCCTTCACCCCATTTGATTATGTGAGAGGATAAAGTGAGAGAGGGACTAAGAGGCGGTGACAGGACAACCAACCGCCGTGGACGGCAAAGGAACCACAAACCCGCGCAGGTATGGTTTTAATTTGAAAATTGGAATTCAAGTTTGAGTGAGTATGGGATGTGTACATTGATTGGGTGATGTTTCTGGGGATCATGCGAGTTCGTAGAGGTCAAAAGTAGTGGCTGAGGAAGGCGGTACATCCTGGATTGATGGCTGGAAAATAGGACCATGAGGTTCGAATCCACACAGGTAAATTCTAGATCGTTTTGTCTGTTTTGAGGACATAGGATGATAGGAAATGAAAAGAGGAAGAGATTGGAATTAGAAGGATCGAAATTGGACCAAAAATGAGAGAGAAATAGGCATGGGCCAGTTTCGCCAGTTTGGTCGGATCGAAAACCAGCGAACCGGATTCAGACCGATTCAGCTGGAGGTTGAAGATGACTGGGTGCAGGCGTGTGGGCTTCACGCGCAACCCCTTTGGGCTGCGCGTGAGGGCGTATAGGCCATCCTTTGGGGGTGATGTCAACATGAAAAATCATCTATTTGATATAACGAACATTTTGGGACAAATTTCGAGTCAATCGGATATCGTTTCGATATAATTCAGGATGTCCGAAGGTTTAGGATCGAGTTTAAAAATAGTTAAAAATTCAGAAAAATTACGGGTTTCAATGAGAGATTAATTAGGTAGTTAGTAACCCTCTAATATGATTTGGACAGGTTTGGGAGTCCCGACGATGGTGATTGGCCTGGGAGAGGCTTATGGCGCGCATATCGAGGCGCTGCTTTGGACGGTCTGTGAGTGGACCTTGATTTCTAAATTGATGCATGCGTAAATGTGTCATATGTGTTTTAAATAATGTTTTGGAATGCCTTGATTGCATATGTTTGTGGTAATTAGTATTTACGGATTTACATGTATTTCGAGGTTTTTGATTTTATACGGTGCTTATACTTACTGTGTTTTCTATTATGGTTGATGAAATGATTTATGATTTAAAAATATGGAATCGGACATGAGACCCATTTGATTTACGAACTATCGGACTTGGAGTCCATTTGATTTGATGAGAAATCGGAATGGAAGCCCATTTTAGTTATACGATCAGGCCGGGGTCCCCGTTGGTTTACGAATTTGGGCTTGAGGCCCAGTTGATTTGTGATTTCGGGCTTAAGGTGTCAGGACCCACCCCGGTTCCACCACGAAAATCGAGGTAAATCCTGCTCCCTTCTGACATCCCAACACAAAGACCAAGGTAACCTCACGAAAACCACAATTACACTGCCAGACGCAGGAGAATTAACCCAACCAAAAGTCAACGGTTATACAAAGCATAGTACCCAAAAACAAAGTAAAACAAAACCAATACAAAGAGTGGTGTCAGCCCGACAGCAACCTGGATACGATAGTGATAGTACGTTTGAGGTGGTTGGATAGCAACATTTGAGGATGTTAGCCGCTCGATACGCGATACGAGGTGTGACGTACGTCGGCTTAGGACCGGCATGTTTAGTGTGTTGGCACTGGTTTTACTTGATGGATGGATCATATAGTTGGAGTATGCTAGTAGAAGTAACCTGGAAGGTAGCCGGTGAGCTCCGGATGAGTAGGTTGGTCGGTCTGAGGGGCCTGAGAGTAGCTCGTTGAGTTAGTGAGATACGTAGGCCGAGGAGGACGATTGATGATGGCAGGTTGGACCGGATGGCGTTTGGATGTTGATCAGATGGATTGGTGGTCAGTTGGGTTGAGTTTGGCCGGATGCCTTGATGGCAGGGTCCAGGAACTACTGTGAGACTCGAGGGATTGTTCCCCCTAGTGATGGTCTTAGTCGGGTGTGACGACCCGAGTGGTAAGTCTGTAGTGAACCAGTGGCAATTGCGGGCTTGGATAACCCGGATGACGGGTATGATTGAGGAACCCCGTGGGATTACTGGATTGTAGTGAGAAGTACCTAAGGGAAACCGTGAGTTGGGGTTCGGGATGCGAGACGTTCGGGACGCGATTAAGGGCTTGGTACTGTGACTGGACCCTTTCCTTAAACTCGAGCATGCATAACTGTTTTCTATAATTGTTTTGTGGTTTTATATGTGATTTCATGATTATTGACTATGCGTTGATTTTACTAAATTGCACGTTTTTCGAGAAATAACGTATTTGACACATTTTACGAGGAAATGTGGATTTCTGATTATGATGCTATGGTTTTGGGATTTCAATGATAAATAGTTTTCACTGATTATAAATGGATTTTGGAACGTGATTTCGATGATCAGGGTTTTCGGTTTTAGAATCGGATTTCGGATAACGAGATTTGGTTTTAAAGTTGAAAAGTGGATTTGGGTTCGGAATGACGGTTCGGAATTCCGGAAGGGCATCAGACCAGTGATTTCGGATTCGGGTTTGGATGTGAATTCAGAAATGGTTTTTCAATGGTTTTGATTGGATTTGCTGGATCTGGTTATTGGGTTTAAAGACCCGGATATTGATTGACGGGGGACGAGCCCGGATTGGGTTTAAAGACCCGGATTGAGTTTAAAGACTCGGGAGTTTAAAGACTCGGATATATTGATATTTCCTCCGTAGGCCTGTTGAGTTTAAAGACACGGGAGTTTAAAGACTCAGATATTATTGAGGCCTGGATTGAGTTTAAAGATTCGGATGGGTCTAGGCAGAGACAGAGATCGTGCATGAACAAGGGAGCAGATGAGAATGAAGGGCTGGGATTAATTTGAACAGAAAATCCAAGGGCTGGGGTTAATTGGAGGGAAAAAGAAATAATATAAAAATGAGTTAAATAGTGTAATGTGCTTTATGGGAATAGTGTAGGCTTGGATGGGTGACACTTGTCTCCAATCCACCGGTTTGATTTAAATATTAAGTTGGCACGGATTCCCGTAATAAATTAATATTTTATTCCGTTGTTCTCGGTTCGTAAATTCCGCTAAAACGCTTCCTTGACCATAACTTCTTCATACGAACTCCGATTACGGCGTGCCGCCTGTCTACGGATTCGTGACGTCCCGACCTACGTCCTAGTCATGGGTCAAAGTCAAAATTGTTGCCCGGGTCAAAAGTCAAAGTTTCCCCCTTCAGGGGCAAAATCGTCTTTTTACATTAAAATATTATTATTCTCGGTTCGGGTCGTTACAACCTACCCACCTTACAGAAATTTCGTCCTCGAAATTTACTCAAACAAGTATGGGTACTGCCCTCTCATCAATTCCTCGGGTTCCCATGTCGCTTCCTCCACCTCGTGGTTCCGCCATAGTACTTTAACCAAAGAAATCGTCTTGTTCCTTAAGACCTTTTCCTTCCTATCCAGAATCTGCACTGGCCGTTCCTCGAAACTCAAATCTGTCATAAGTTCCAGTGGTTGCTCTGGCAGTGCATGAGAGTCATCCCGAAGATACTTCCGTAGCATCGATACATGAAATACATCATGTACTCGGGAAAGCTCCGAAGGTAGTGCTAAACGGTAAGCCACTGGACCAATCCTCTCGACAATCTCATATGGTCCGATATAACGAGGACTCAATCTCCCACGTCGTCCAAATCGGAGAATCCCTTTCCACGGCGATAACTTTAAAAACACAAAGTCACCGACCTCAAACTCCAAATCTCGGATCCGTCGGTCTGTATAGCTTTTCTGACGATCCTGGGCCGCCTTCAATCTCTCCTGAATAACCCGAACTGTCTCCTGGGTCATATCCATCAGATCCGACCCCACTGCGGTTCTTTCTCCGATCTCCATCCAGCATACCGGTGTTCTGCATTGTCGACCATACAGTGCCTCATAGGGTGCCATCCCTATACTCGCATGGTAGCTGTTATTGTAGGCAAACTCCATCAATGGCAATCGATCAGCCCACGAATCCTGGAATTGCAACACACAGGCTCTCATCATGTCCTCGAGAGTTTGTATTGTCCTTTCAGACTGTCCGTCGGTCTGTGGGTGGAATGCCGTACTAAAGTGTAATTTCGTACCCAACGTAGTCTGTAGACTCCTCCAAAACCTGGATGTGAAACGCGGATCCCGATCCGACACAATCGACTCTGGGGTACCGTGTAGTCGGATGATCTCATTAATGAATAACTGGGCCAAACGGTTGAGCTTGTACGTCTCACGTACAGGCAGAAAATGCGCTGATTTAGTCAACCGGTCCACTATTACCCAGACTCCATCAACTCCACTCCTTGTCTTCGGTAACTTGAAGACAAAGTCCATTGTAATATGATCCCACTTCCATTGTGGAATTGGAAGTGGCTGCATAGTCCCATACGGACGCTGCCGTTCTGCCTTGACCTGCTGACAGATCAAACATTTGCTGACAAACTCAGCTATCTCCCTCTTCATCCCTGGCCACCAATAATAGTCTCGGAGGGTACGGTACATCTTTGTCCCTCCTGGATGCATAGCATAGGCCGAACTGTGGGCCTCGTCTAAAATCTCTCTCCTCAACTCTGGTACCGCAGGTACACACAATCTCCCAAGCTTTACTAATGCTCCATCGCCCCTGACGGAGAAATCTTGTCTCTGTCCAGATTCAATCTCGTTTCTGTAGTCACAGAATATCTGGTCCAGTAGTTGAGCCTCGATGATCCTGTCGACCAACACGGGTCGTACATGAAAGCTAGCCAACAAGGCTCCCTGATCGTCCATCCCTAACATAACTCCGCTCTTCCGAAGTTCCACTAGCAAAGGAAGATACACCAATCTCAAATGCGCGACTGATCCCGCCGACTTCCTACAAAGTGCATCAGCCACAACATTTGCCTTGCCAGGATGGTACTCGATGGTACAATCATAATCCTTCAACAATTCCAACCATCTCCGCTGTCTCATGTTGAGTTCCTTCCGTGTGAACAAATGTTTAAGACTCTGGTGATCGGTGAATATTTGGCATGTCACACCGAACAAATGATGTCTCCAGATCTTTAGAGCATGAACCACCGCTGCCAATTCCAAATCATGAGTAGGGTAGTTCAACTCGTGCGTCTTCAGCTGCCGGGATGCGTAAGCAATCACTTTTCCATTCTGCATCAATACACAACCCAAGCCCTGCAGCGATGCATCACTATATACCACGAACTCTCCACTGCTGTCTGGTAATGCAAGGACAGGTGCAGTGGTTAATCGAAACTTTAATTCCTGAAAACTCTGTTCACACTGGTCGTCCCACACAAACTTCACCCCTTTCCGGGTTAACCGAGTCAATGGTGCGGCAATCTGGGAGAAACCCTCTACGAATCTCCGATGATAGCCTGCTAACCCAACAAAACTTCGCACTTCCGTCACCGTGGTCGGTCTTGGCCAATTTGTCACAGCCTCCGTTTTCTGAGGATCCACACTTATCCCCTCAGGTGATATAATGTGACCCAAGAATCCAATACTATTTAGCCAAAACTGACATTTGCTTAACTTAGCATACAGCTGCTCATGTCGTAGTTTACCCAATACCATTCGTAAGTGCTCCTCATGAGCCCTGACACTCCTGGAATACACCAAGATGTCGTCGATAAACACGATCACAAATTTATCCAAGTATGCTCGAAACACTCGATTCATCAAGTCCATGAATGCTGCTGGTGCATTCGTCAGTCCAAAGGGCATCACCAAGAACTCATAATGCCCATACCTCGTTCGAAAAGCTGTTTTCTGAACATCCCCCTCGGCTATTCTCAGTTGATGGTATCCTGACCTCAGATCTATCTTGGAGAAATATCGTGCTCCTCATAACTGATCGAACAAATCATCGATCCTGGGTAAGGGATATTGATTCCTTACCGTAGCCTTGTTCAACTGCCGATAATCCACACACAACCGTAAACTACCCTCTTTCTTTTTCACAAATAAGACCGGCGCTCCCCATGGTGATGTACTGGGTCGGATAAACCCTAGATCCACCAATTCCTGTAGTTGGATTTTCAATTCCCGTAGCTCTGCCGGTGCCATACGATACGGTGCTTGTGAAATCGGTCGAGTCCCGGGGAGTAACTCGATCGTAAAGTCGATCTCCCTGGGTGGTGGTAATCCAGGTAAATCTCCTGGAAAGATATCAGGAAATTCCCGCACAATCGGAATATCCTCAATACTCAAAGATTCATCCGTAGACTCTACCACATAAGCAAGATAACCCTGACACCCCTTCTGTAAAAGTTTAGTAGCTGTGAGTGCAGATATTACCTTGGGTGATGCGTCTCCACACTCCCCCTGAAATATCACTTCCGGTAATCCCGAACCTCTCAAAGTCAACCGCATGTTACTACAGTCGATGAGTGAATTGTACTCCGACAACCAATCAACTCCAAGTATCACATCGAAATCGTGAACATTCATCAGAATTAAGTCTGCCGGAAATTCGACTCCCTCAATCTCCACAGGACAAGCTCGTATCTCCTGGTTCACCTGGTAGGTCACACCCATCGGTGTCCCCACTCCCATCTCGTGCTCAAGTGCGGTCACCTCACGGCCCAACAGACTCGCACAACGCGGTGAAATAAAAGAATGAGTTGCCCCCGAATCCATCAATGCACGAACAACCATACCATAAATATGTACAGTACCTGTCAACACTCCCGGAATGGATCTGGCCTGCTGCTGGGTAACAGCATAAACACGAGCCATAGACTCTGCAGGTCGTCCCCGTCCTCTAGCTCCTCAATCACGACCACGCACAACACCGCGTGTCCGGCTGCTGTCAGTCTGAGATGTTGTGCTCTGTGCTGGCGTAGTACTGCCTCGAATCAGTGGACACTCAGAAGAATAGTGCCCCGGCTCACCACAAGCGAAGCATGTGACCTCCCTAGGTCGACCCGAGTATCCTCCCGGTGAGATGCTTATCGGTGAGTACGACCGCTGCCAAGCTCCAGAACGCTATCCAGACCGCTGAGGACTCCTGAACTGACCAGAACGTCCTCGGCTACCAGAAGACGAAGATCCACCAGAATGTCCTCCCTTCGAGCCACGACGGCCCGAGAATCCCAAGTGTGGGCGATCACGTCGCTGAGTCTCCCCTTCAGCTCGCTGACGAGCCAGGATACTGTTCTCAACCCTGGTCGCCGCATCAGTCAGATCCCTCATGGAAGCAAAGGGCGTTGCAGTCACCATCGCCTGAATCTCAGGTCGCAGGCCCCACTCAAATCTGCGACATCGGTCTGCCTCGGTGATCACGAAGTTCTCAGCAAAGCGAGACAACATCAGGAAGGTCTCCTCGTACTCTGCTACAGTCTGATCCCCCTGCTGGAGTTGCAGAAACTCCCCCTCACGGGCGTTGCGAAACGACCGTGGGTAGAACTGGTTGAGAAACCGCTCTCGGAAGGTCTCCCATGGAATGGTGTGAACAGTCCAGCCGTCCAAAACAAGGTTGTGCCACCATCGGTAGGCGCTCCCATCCAGTAGGAAAGTCGCCAGTACGACACGCTCCTCCGGAGGACAGTGCATGACCTCGAAAATCCTCTCCCAGCGGTCAATCCACTGGTGTGCTTCCTCAGGGTCGGTTCCCCCACTGAAGTGCGTAGCACCCAGGCGTTGAGCCCGCTCAATGCTCGCAGTGTCTCCATTTCCTCCATTGCCCTCGTCAACACGTGCACGGGGTTCACGTCGGGGAGGCATATCCAACTGGTAAGAGGCAAACAGGTTAAAAGACATCGAAAGCGACCATGTACAAAGTACAACCCGCTAACCTAGTACTCTGACTACTAATCCTAATGCTCTGATACCAAGCTGACAGGACCCGTCCCAATCCCACTGGGACCACCCGGGGACGTGCCCCGCTCCCGTCTGACAATGACTCTAAACATACCAAAATTACCCTTAAATAAAAATCGAAGACTCAAATAGATAGATAACGTACAAACACAGTGTTTAAAGTGATACTGTCAGACAAGGGAAAGTAAAATACAACATGTGAGCACACTAGTCAGAGTACATTTATTCGGTGCTCAACCTACCCACAAGTGGGTGTACAGGTGCACAGCTAGGCAAACTAAACCTCTGCCTCCTCCTCCGGGTCCTCCTCCTCTATTTCCGTGTCAGGGTCTGGAGGGGTCAGTAAAACAAGGGTGAGTGGGCCAAAAATAACATTTTAGAAATCAATTTGATAATAAAATAATCATAAGGTTTTACCCCTCCGTTTTCCAAATCTTGCATGCAGTGAAAATATAATATTATAATGAAATCATAACATATAAACCACAATAATAATCGAAAGGTGAAACTAACATATCAGTGCACTGTAAAACCCAACCCAAATGATGTCACGGTTCTAAGGCTACGCGTTGCCACTCAGGGTCTCACACCCGAGACTCTCTAGGTACATCAGCTCCCGGTATCCCGGTCACTGCCCGAGGTATATAAACATGCCTTCCTGAGAGTAAGCAGCCCAACAGGGGTCAACTCCACTCAGTCAGAGCCCCGTGACTACTCCAGGGTCCACCCAGGCCAACGACCCTCCCTGGAGGAGACAATATACACAGGTAGGAAAGTACAGTACAATAACAGTATAGTTTACCCTATGTCCCCCGGACATCCCAAACAAAATCCACATATAATCCAGACGGGTTTCATGCCCAAAACATAGTAGATATAAACAGTTCATAAGACTCATCAGTGGAAATAGTAAAACAGTTTATGCATGCAAGCCTTTTATAAATCAAACAGCCCACTCACACTCGGTCCTTGCTGCTCAACAATCTCTATAAACCTGTATTATTATTCCTGAGGGTTACTTAAGGACCCTATAATATCAATACCAAGACCCTAGAACAGATCCGCCTCAAAATCGCATCCTGGGCACTATTCCCGGTGCTTCAAACCCCATTTTGACTAACATAACGATCTCCGATCGACACGAAACCACCTCCATTGGATCCGGATCGTCGAAACCTTGAAAATGGTACCGGCCCCACCAAAATCACTGTTCACATGCGCCCCCACGCGCCTGGTCAACGCGTGGGTCAACGCTGCTACAGTACTGCTGACGTCAGCATGACGTCATCACTGACACTTGTTACGTCCACCAAAATCCGAATTTGAAATCATTATTCCGTAAGCTAGCATTGGAATAATCATTCCGCACCCAAATCCAGTAATCCATTTTCGAGCTTCGCAATCGAATCCTGAATCGTCACCCAGAAATTCGATTCCAAAACCCAAAATCTCGTTTACGTCCACCAAGACGTAACAAAACCGAACCTATCGGTTGCCTGTCCGAAACACTCGATTGACTTCATAGGGAAGCCAATCCCAATATCCACACGTCAGAGTTTGACAAAATCTGACCACATCGGGAACCTACTCAACCAAGTCACAAACCATATGGACTTCACTCCGAAAAGAAGTTCAGTCCCGTCATTTACGACTCGCATACCAAGGTAAGAGTGATAAACTCTCCACCTATCTGGATCATCAAGATCACAATCCATATCCATCGCTACGTCACCCGACAAGTAACATCACGATCCTAGATCGCCACATCGTCCATAGTTAACAACATCACAAATCAGATCCCCTAGGATCCACACGTGTCCACATAGCTAACAATCCATCTGAAAGCTGATCGTAGGGTCTTACACCCTCAGTTGAATCATTCGTCAAATTTCCCTTGGTGGAAAGATGACCTCGCATTTCACCACCAAATCCAAAATCATACACAACTGCTTGTGTCCAATGAACCCAAGCCAAACATGGGTCCACCAACCAATACACGCTCAACGTACTGGTAGCAACAATCATCATCTGCCACGGCAGAAAATATGAAGTCAACCCCAATGACTTCGGAACACCAATCACCGATGCGGAAACGAGCACTCCTCTCGTCTCCCAATCACAACTCTCCCCGAAACGGGAGTTCCAACCATGCTGGAAACAGACATGCTCCCAAATGAGATGTCAAGTCCAACCACTGGACTGCCCACGTCCATACCTCACTTGGACCACCACGTGTCCAAAATCAATTCATTACTCGGACCTCACGTCCGTCAATAATCATGTATGCACACACCCCGATTCCGAACTGGATATCCACAATTTTGCTTGAATGTGCATACCATACTGCCTCCGTCTCACATCTCAACCTAAACAGGTTCAATCCTCAGGTTCCAAGTGATTCACAATCACAACATCCCACATCAATACCACGAATGGTTTCCCCGACTTTTCCAATTTCAATAATTTCCTTGTACTCTCAGGGGATATAAGCAGTACACAAACTTACCAATCTCGGAGTTGACAACAACTCCCCAAATCCACCAACTCGCATGACATAGGGAACATCGTCCCTAGATTCCCCAAGTTTCAATCATACCATTTTAATCCATTCATCATTGGTCATCGTAAATCTGTTGGGACTTATCCCAACACAACACAACCTCCACTGGATCCCATCCAGTCCAAGACTCAACCACCACTGAGTCGCAGATACCAATCATCTGTTCATCATGACAGAGTCACACCCCAACTGGTGGCTCATCGTCATCACAATTACTGTCACCAGCACCAACGCACCATCATCAACACTAGTATCAGCACACAGGCATCCATACTAGTATTGGCATAAAGGCACCAACATACCAACATCCATACATAGCACACGAACATCCATGCTAGCACACAATGTGCAAAGTTATCACCCTGGATCTCCGTTCATTACGAACGACGATCCCGTAACAGCACTCGTACCCCAGGACTATGGGTACCTCCAATTTTCGCCATCGGCACATCAGGATAATGGACGTTCCCTGAACATCCCCTGATCCCCAAGTGTGAAAGCCACACTAAATACCCTCGATAGCCAATTATCTCGACACAACTGTCGACCAACAGTCATCGTTGTCAAGATCCGTATCCACACATCATACTAACATTCGATCCAAAACAGGATTCCATATTTCCTCATAACCGTATCCGTAGATCGAAACCCATAAGACTCACTAGAGTCATCCACATGGTCATCCATGACCTCAGCCGCTCGTCGCAGCACAAGTTCTCACTTAAGGTTCACCTTTCGGTCCATCGATTACAAGTTAGGGTTCCAAAATCACACCCTAGGGTTCCACCGAACCCAACTGCCCTCTGCAGTAAAATCCACAACCTGACCGACCCCGCGGTCCTGACATCGTATAGATGTCCAATCCAATCCAATCCAATTGTCAACTCAACGTGGGTTCCATCGCGAAGGTCATCGGCTAACTCCGATGCACCAACACCTCATACACTAGCCAACACTACCAGGGTCCAAAACTTAGACCAATACTCAACTGAGTTTCGCATTTCCATAACATTACTCCAATGGGGTTCCTTGAACCCGGCTGTGCCCAGTGGCACAACAATCCATAATCACATGACCGAACCGACGGTCCCACATTACCAGTTAATCGTATACAACCCCACCTGGGTTGAATCGCAACAATGCACGGCGTATCGGGCAAAACGCACCCAATTCACCATACAAACCCAAAACTATCTATCAGGTTGACAACGAAACTGCAGCCCAAAGAGACATCACACCCTCGTCCTTCGCGCACAAAAGAGCAAAACTTGCTCTGATACCACTTGACACGACCCATCCCAATTCCCCCGGGATTACCATGGAATGTGACGTGCTCCCGTCTGACAAGAGGCGCCAGACAAGGGATAACCGATTGCCATTGCCCAAACGGGCTTCCAGAGTGCGTAAGGATCGATGGAGGAGGTGTGCAATGCTCAAGTCTCTGCTGCAGTCGTATCCGGAATCAACCTGAAGGGCATTGAAAACAAAAGCTGTGAGTGGACGAAAATAAACAAGTCTGTTTAAAACATTTATAAGACATTTATGCCCCTCAGTAAAATCATATGCATGCACCAAAACCAATAATCCCATATTTATTCAGAAATAACCGTTAGGGCCTTAGCCCGGAAACCAAAGCATAGTTTCAATTTCCAAAAGTAAATCCAAGAGTTATTTCATAAATCCAGTAATATGAACCATAAGGCATATAATATAAACCATAACCATTATTTTAGCCACTGCACTATACACTCCAATCCGACATCCCTGATGTCTGACGTCCCTGACGTCAATAAGGTCACAATCACAAGGCTACGCGTGCCACTCGGGTCTCAATTTCCGAGTTCAATCCCCGAACCCCGTTCGGGTACAGCATCCCCGATGCTTAGCGTCATAGACGCTGGACGTACTAGACGTCCGTGACCTCTCCGGGGTACCTCATCCGGAGGAGACAATATAATATGGAAGGATCTATACAGTGCAGTACCAAATACATTTTATCGATATCCACATGCAAGGCATATATATATACATGGATAAAAATCCAAACCAATCATTAAGTTTCATCAGACGGGTCTCAAGCCCAAATACCGTGAAACGTGCCATAACCAGATTTTCCATATCATCAAAACCACTATTGTTTTTAGCATGTGAATATATATAAAATGTAAACCAGAAAACATTTATTCAATTCCGTTTTAGGGTCCCCGACCCGCAATCACATGTAGAAGTCAACTGGGCCCCTGGCCCGATTTCATAAGTTAACTGGGCCCCTGGCCCGATTCACAAGTTAACTGGGCCCCTGGCCCGATTTCACTTTATCAAATTTGTAACCGTTTCATGAAATCATATCCAACCACATTTTGGAAATCCGTGCAAATCCAGAAAAATCTCGATTTACGTGCAAACACGTAAATCGCCTCGAAATGCGTGAAAATATATAAATTCACCGATATCCAAAACAAATCATTTAATCACAATTTATAACAATCATGAAACAGTTATGCATGCATCGAATTTATAAAACCAATGTCCACTCACAGACCGTTTAACCGAGCGCCTCGATACGCGTGCCATAGGCCTTCCCGGGCCACATCACTATCACCGGGACTCCCAATCCTATTCAAATCAATTTAGAGGATCACTAACCTCATCATTAACATGCTATTCAAGTCCCGTAATTTTCCCGAATTTTTAAGTATTTTTAAACTGGATTTAAAATTTTCGGACATCCCGAACAATAACGAAACGGGATCCGATCGACACAAAACCAACGCTAAAATGTTCGTTACATTGTATAGGACAAAAGTCATGTTGGAAGTTTCCCAAAATTACCTCACACGCGCCCCCACGCGCCGGTTGAACTCCCTGCGCGTGAAACCCACGCGCCGGGTACTGTTCACCGTCGTTCAACCCGAACGACTGGTAAACGGGTCGCCGTGACCCGCGGGCCAACCCGATCAGTTCTCCGTCGATACAGGATCATTTTGGACGGGGTTTTCACCTACATGATCGTCTGGGTTAAATTAGGAGTTCTGTGGAAACAAAAACAATGAACAACGTCAAGATCCTCACCTCCCCGATCGAGAAGTTGACGACCAACCTCCACCGTCGACTGCTCTCAGCTCCGACCACCACTCTCGATGAAAACGGTCCCTATAGACTCGTCTCATCCTCTGAGTCATCCTCCTGGTTACTAGATCGACCGAAAGACAGTAAGGCCCATCCTGCCATTTTAGACCCGAGAATCGGACTCACGGGTTTAGGGCCATATCGCCGTCGTGGTCACCACCGTGGCCACCCAAAATGCCTGGACTGATCACAGGAACCTCCACCACCCATCAGCACGATCAAAAACAGTCTACAACGACATTCCCAATTTTGAGTTTTTCGGCCTCCCATGTTTTTCCTTCCGCCGTCATCTCCGCCGGCTCCCGCCGTCTCCCATCGTGCCCAGCTCTCAGCAGTCATCCCACAACCCTCCGCACAAACCCATGGATACAGATATGGTGGTGGTGTGCAGTGTGAGCCGTGTACATGCTCACGGGTTTGAGAGAAATGAGAGTGGGAGGATGTAGGCTGATCCAATTAAAGAGAGAGGGAAAAAGAATGAACGGCCCAGATTAAATCTCACCAATGAGATTAAGGGTCCAGATCAAAAGATGCACTAAGTGGGATTTCTTTATATTTTTTTAATCCAATAATTTAATCAATCTGACCAATCCAGATCTGATCCCAATAATTAAAGGTTAGTGGTCCACGTGTCCCACTCAGAAAATTCAGACCAATCAGAGAACGCCACGTGTCCACGCCTCGTAATGCGTGCATAACGAAACCAAACTTCCGTGACCCATAACTTCGTCGTCGAATCTCCGATTTCGGCGTGCCGCCTGTCGTTGGATTCGCATCGACGAAACCTACGTAACGGTCCTTGGCCCTCGGCCATCGGACATCCTGGTCAAAAAGTCAACATTTGCCCATATATCGTCCAAATTACGAAAATGCCCCTGGACTTCCGTACATCATAACTTTCACCACGAACGTCGGAATCGAACGTGCCACCTGTCTATGAACTCGTGACGTCCCGAACTACGTCACGGTCATCGGTCAAAGTCCATTTGACCATCCGAATTAAAAGTCAACGTTTTGCCCACACCCAGGGGCAAAACGGTCATTTTGCACAATTCGTCCGAAATCGCCCAACTAATCCCAGATTAGTGAATCATAATTAAATATTATTAAATCCCGATATTCGGGACGGGTCGTTACATTATCGGTTTTTCTTTTCTGTGTATGTGGGACTATACTCTGTAAACTTTTAACTTCGGGATGTAGTGTATAGTTTCTCCTGCGTCTGACTGAGTACTTTGGTGGTTGCGTCTGAGATTTACTTTGGTGTTGTGTCGGGAAGTCAGACGGGAGCAGGATTTACCTCGGATTTCGGGGTGAAACCGGGGTGGGTCCTGACACGGCGTGTGGGGGCGCGTGGGGGCTATTCTGGGGAAGTGTCCAACATAGTTTTTGGTCTAATCGGTGTAACGAATCTGTTGGGACAAATTTCGGGACAATTGGACACCGGATCGGGTTAGTTCTAAGTGGTCGAAGGTTTAGGCTTTCCGATTAATTACGTTTAAAGTTCGGGAAATTTGGGGAAAATTAGGAGAAGCTTAATTGAAGTGTTAGTAACCTCGTTATGGATTTGGACAGGTTCGGGAAAGCCGAGAATAGCGAAATGGCAGGGAATGGCTTAAGTGCGAGCGTATCGAGGTGATATCGAAATGGTCTGTGAGTGGACTTTGCTTTCTAACTCTTGATGCATGCATATATGTTTTTATATATTTTCCATACTTGATTCTATGATTTGATTTATGATTGTGATGGTTTACGGTTTTACACGTTTTTCGAGATATTTACAGTTTTGCACATTTTACGAGATTTCGATTTCTCTTGTGATTTGACGATGGTTTTAATGCTTGGATTTCGGGATTTGAAAGATGATTTGATTACAAGGTTTTGAAATGTATTTCGGAAAAGTGATTTCGGGCTTGGAGCCCTGTTTCTGAGATTTCGATAAAAGGAGTTTTCAGTTTTGGTTTTGAGATTTGGAAAGGAAGTCTGGATTTGGGTTAGGGACAGTGGTTCCGGATGCCGGCTTACGGAATCATTGTTGCAGATTCAGAGATAGATTTTCTGTGGTTTTCATTATTGATTGAAAAATGGTTTTGGGTTTAAAGACCCGGAAAAAGAGGAAAACCTACTGGATCTGGTTTTGAGTTTAAAGACTCGGATTGATTGACGGGGGGAGGGCCCTGGATTGATATGTTTTTAGTTTAAAGACTCGGTATATGTTTTGAGTTTAAAGACTAGGATATGATACCTGTAACAACCCGTCCCGAGAATTGGGATTAGTAGAGTGATTAAGGTGTGATTAGTAAGGTTAATTAGGGGTTAATTGGTTCCGATGGGGTCACTAGGGGAGAATGACGATTTTGCCCCTGATTCGGGCAAAAATGTTGACTTTTAGTTCGGGTGGTCAATTGGGTATTGACCAGGGACCAGGACGTAATTTAGGACGTCATGAACCCGTATCCGACATCCGAGGAGGAAGTTGTGATGTTCGGAAGGTCGAGGGTATTATCGTAATTTTGGTAAAATAGGGGGAAAAGTTGACTTTTTGTATAATCGGGTTTTGGTAGGTCGACTTAGCATGGTTGGGTAGATCTTGTCGTCCTGAATTCAACGACAGGCGGCACGTGTTCATCGGACTTACGAGGCGAGAGTTACGGGTCTAGGAAGTTTCGGTAAAACCGTAAAAATATGTTAAACAGAAGGGTATTTTAGTCTTTTTGGGTTTATGGGGATTTGTGCAGAGAGAAAGGAATGGACGGCTGGGGTTTAAGCAGATGGAATAAAGATTGAAGGGATGGTGACACATGGCAAAGGGCTAGAGGGTTCTGGTGGAATCCTGTGTGTTCACAGCCCAATTATTTGGGTGGAACCGTGCATACCCGTGTTTGTTCTTCGACAAACACAGAGAACAGAGTGTGAGAATTGAGGAGAATTGATCGATCTGGGTGCAAGGGTGAGTGATTAGCGAGTTGTGAGAGTGACAGTGTAACAACCCGTCCCGAGAATCGGGATTAGTAAAGTGATTAAGGTGTGATTAGTGAAGGTAATCAAGGGTTAGGTGGTCCCGAGGGGTCCGGGAACTTAGAATGACGATTTTGCCCCTGATTCGGGCAAAAATGTTGACTTTTATTTCGGGTGGTCAATTGGGTATTGACCAGGGACCAGGACGTAATTTAGGACGTCATGAACCCGTAGACATGTGGTATGTTTGATTCCGACATCCGAGGAGGAAGTTGTGATGTTCGGAAGGTCGAGGGTATTATCGTAATTTTGGTAAAATAGGGGGAAAAGTTGACTTTTCGAATAATCGGGTTTTGGTAGGTTGACCTAGGATGGTTAGGTAGCTTTCGTCGTCCTGAGTTCGATGACAGGCGGCACGTGTTCATCGGACTTACGAGGCGAGAGTTACGGGTCTAGGAAGTTTTGGTAAAACCGTAAAAATGAATAAAACAGGAGGGTATTTTGGTCTTTTTGGTTTCTGGGGATCTGTGCAGAAGTAGGATCAGGATTGAGTGGATGGTGACATGTGGCATGTGTGTAGAGGCTTCTGGTGCGATCCTGTGTGTTCACGGTCCTAACTATTTGGGTGAACCCGTGTGTGTGTAGTTCTTCGACAAACACAGGGAACAGAGGGTGAGAGTTTGAGATCAATTGATCGATCTGGGTGCAAGGGTGAGTAAATAGGGAGTTGTGAGTGTGATAGTGAGGCAAGGCGGAGCTGGTGGCCGTGAATTTGTGGTGCAATCGTGCACGGCGGCACGGCGGAGGTGTGGAGAACTTTTGGGGGAAACAGGGAGCTTGTGAGGTTGAGGTGGTGGCTACGCCGTGAGGCGAGGCAAACCAAGGCCAGGGGAGGCTGAGGAGACTGCAAGGAGTCCAACGACCACAGTGGTAGGCGGCAGTGCGCACGGCGGAGCTGCAATCGAAGGGTAAGGCTTCTTTGCTCTGTTTTGCCGTGAAACTTCAGTTGGAAAGTCGTGGACCTAGGGCTAGAGTCGAGGGATCTGGAGGTTAGGGTGAGACTCCTGAGGGTCCTAGGAATCGTTTGAGTGTGCTGCCGTGATGGGTGGTGCACGGTGGTGGAGGGCACGACGGAGGGACCTTCAGTACTCTGTTTTGGCCGTGGGTTCAAACGGCGAGTCGTGTAGGTAGGGGCTGAGTCGACGGTATAGGAGGGTTGGTCTAGGTTCAGTGAGGTCTTAGGGACCGTCTGGTGTCACCACCGTGACGGGAGGTGACCGGAGTTGAGGAGTCGTGAAACAGGGGGACATTTAGCCGTCTGGTTTTGAGTTTAGTCGACGGGCTAGGGACAGTGGCGAGGTGAATGGAGTTGGGGAATCGATAGGGTTGCTTTGGACGAAGCTGCAGGTGAAAGAAGGGGCTGAAATGGTGGCCGGACGGCGGAGATCAGTTCTCGCCGGTCCAAGCCACGGTGGCCGGTTCAACACAGTGAGTCGAGGTTGATGATGCTACTGTAGCTGGCGCGTGAGGGCCACGCGCAGCCCCTTTGGGCGGCGCGTGGGGACGCGTGCGGCGGCGTATGGAGGAACGATCAACATGACTTTTGGTCTAGGAGTTGTGGTGAGTTCAATGGAGTTGGTTTCGAGTCAATCGGATGTCGTTTGAGTGTAGTTCCGCGAGGGTGAAGGTTTAGGGTCCCGGGGTTCTAGGTCTTCGGTTCGGGGATTTTGAGGAAATTCAGGAGAATGTTTGTAGACGTATTAGTGACGTAATTTGACGGTGTTTGACAGGATCGGGATTACCCGAGGAAGCCGAGGAACGGGATGGACGTTCGGGACGCTAGTAGGGCTCAGTACTGTGAGTGGACCCCTTCTTTCAACTCGAGCATGCATAACTGTTTTCTATAATTGTTTTATGATTTTGATTATGATTCTATGTTTATTGAATATGTTTTGGTTGGTTTTACATTGTTGCACGTTTTTCGAGAAAATACGGTATTTGGCACGTTTTACGAGAAATGTCGATTTCTAAGTAAAATGCCAGGGTTTTGGGATTTTTAAAGGATAACTAGTTTGATTGTTTACAAAGGGATTTTGAAACATGATTTGGTGATTAAATGATTTTCGAAAAGCGGAATTTGATTGTAAAATTGGAAAGTGGATTCCGGATTTGAGTTCGGAATGACGGTTCTGGATGCCGGAAGGGTATCGGACCAGTGATTTCGAATTCGGGTTTGGATGTGGATTGGTATATGGTTTTCAAATGGTTTTGGGATTGGATTTGCTGGATCTGATTATTGGGTTTAAAGACCCGGATATATGTGACGGGGGACCGGCCGGATTGGGTTTAAAGACCCGGATTGAGTTTAAAGACTCGGGAGTTTAAAGACTCGGATATATTGATTTCCCCCGTAGGCCTTGAGTTTAAAGACTCGGGAGTTTAAAGACTCGGATATTATTAAGGCCTGGATTGAGTTTAAAGACTCGGGAGTTTAAAGACTCGGATAGGTCCAGCAGGTTCGATCGGGAAATGAGGATTTGATACGGTTTCTGATACTCATGCTATGGTTTCTTATGATATTTTATAGTGTTTCTGTTTCTTATGATGTTTATAACGATTATTTTATAACTGTGTTCATAACTGTTGGTTATGCATGTGGTTTTAAAACGGAGGGTTAAACTCGGTTTTCATATAAAGTGATTTTGAACTTTTCGTACTTTCTGGTCCACTCACATTTTCTGTTTTAAATTGCTCTCCAGGTTGTGGAGATAGTGCGGGGTCTTGACGTCGAGGCAGTGTCCGAGGCACAGAAGTGACGTGAGGGATCCTAGAATAGTTTAAAGGCTTCTGTGTGCGTGTACTTTATCAGTTTTTATTTTCCTTGTAATTTAGTGCTATACTCGGTAAACGATAAGGTTGGGATATTTTGTATTTACTCCTGCGTCTGACTGGGTTCGAGTGAGTTTTACTTAAGTTTTGTGTCGGGGAGTCAGACGGGAGCAGGATTTACCTCGGGTTTCGGGGTGAAACCGGGGTGGGTCCTGACAGACAGTGAGGCAGGACGGAGCTGGTGGTCGTGTTTTGGCGGCGCACTCGTGCACGGCGGAGCTGCACTCGAAGGTGAGATTCTTGTGCTCTGTTTTCCCGTGGAAATTCAATTTGAAAGTCGTAAGTCTAGGTTTAGAGTCGAAGTGATTGGAGGTCAGGGTTATGTTCAGGGAGGTCCTAGGAATGATTTGTGGTGGTCGCCGTGACGGGGGTGTCCACGGCGGAGCTCAGTCGCAGAGGGGTGCTCTGTTGCTCTGTTTCGGCTGTGAGCTTCGAACTCAAAGTCGACGAGTTTGGGGCTGAGTCGAAGGTAAAGGAGGTGTGGTTTAGGTTCAGTGAAGCCTTAGGGATCGTCTGGTGTTGCCACCGTGACGGGAGGTGACCGGAGTAGCCGGATCGTGAAACAGGGGTCTGAGGGCCGTCTGGTTCAAGCTTCAGTCGTGAAGCTGGGAGTCGAATCGAACCAGAAGAGTGAGGGGAATGGATTCGTGGTGTCTGGACGAAGCTGTAGGAGAAGAAAGGGAGTGCAATGGTGGCCGGACGGCGGAGAACGCTTCTCGCCGGTTCAGCCTGCGACGGCCGGTTCAGCACAGTGCGGGAGGATGATGATGGTACTGTAGCTAGGCGCGTGAGGGCCACGCGCAGCCACTTTGGGCGGCGCGTGGGGGCGCGTGCGGCGGCGTATGGAAAAACGATCAACTTGACTTTTGGTCTAGGAGTTGTGTTGAGTTCAATGGAGTTGGTTTCGAGTCAAACGGACGTCGTTTGAGTGTAGGTCCGCGAGGGTGAAGGTTTAGGGTCCCGGGTTTTAAGTCTTTGGTTCGGGGAATTTTAAGGGAAATAGGTAGTTGTTTCGTAGATGTATTAGTGACGTAATTTGACGGTGATTGACAGGATCGGGATTTCCCGAGGAAGTCGAGGAACGGGCTGGACGTTCGGGACGCGAGTAGGGCTTAGTACTGTGAGTGGACCCTTTCCTTAAACTCGAGCATGCATAACTGTTTTCTATAATTGTTTTATGATTTTGGTCATGATTCTATGTTTATTGAATATGTTTTGGTTGGTTTTACAGTGTTGCACGTTTTTCGAGAAAATGCTGGTTTTCGGATTTTGATGACACAATTGGGGATTTCCACCTATAAAGGTTTTCTGATAATGATAAATGGGTTATGAAATATGATTTGTGATTACATGTGGTTTTGGTATGAAAATGGATATTTTTCCGGATTTGGGTTCGGAATGACGGTTCTGAACGCCGGAAGGGCTTCGGACCAGCGATTTCGGATTCGGGTTTGGATATGGACTGATAAATGGTTTTCAAATGGTTTTGGGGTTGGATTTGCTGGATCTGGTTATTGGGTTTAAAGACCCGGATATATGTGACGGGGGACCGGCCGGATTGGGTTTAAAGACCCGGATTGAGTTTAAAGACTCGGGAGTTTAAAGACTCGGATATATATTGATTTCCCCCGTAGGCCTTTGAGTTTAAAGACTCGGGAGTTTAAAGACTCGGATATTATGAAGGCCTGGATTGAGTTTAAAGACTCGGGAGTTTAAAGACTCGGATAGCTCCAGCAGGTTCGATCGGGAAATGAGGATTTGATACGGTTTTTGATACTCATGTTATAGTGTTTCTGTTTCTTATGATGTTTTATAATGATTATTTTATAACTGTGTTCATAACTGTTGGTTATGCATGTGGTTTCAAAACGGAGGGTTAAATTCGATTTTCTGATAAATGGTTTTAGAACTTATCTTCTATTATGGTCCACTCACACCTTTTGTTTTAAATTGCCCTCCAGGTTGTGGAGCTAGCGCGGGGTCTTGACGTGGAGGCAGTGTCCGAGGCATAGAAGTGACGTGAGAGATCCCAGAATAGATTAAAAGCTTCCGTGTGCGTGTAGTTATCGGTTTTATTTTTCCTTGTATTTTTCGAACTATGCTCTGTAAATGCTACCTTCGGGACATTGTGTTTAATTACTCCTGCGTTTGACTGGATTTGAGTGAGTTTTACTTGAGTTTTGTGTCGGGGAGTCAGACGGGAGCGGGATTTACCTCGGGTTTCGGGGTGAAACCGGGGTGGGTCCTGACAATACCCCCCGAGGCCTGTGATTGTGTTTTGAGTTTAAAGACTCGGATATCCCGGGAAGGCCTGGCTATTGCGCATTGTATTTTGAGTTTAAAGACTTGGGCGCACTTGAGATCCAGTAACTTGTATGATTGATGTTTTTCACTGGTTTTCCGATGTTTTAGGCAGTGGCCCGGATGAAGTGGATTTGACGAGTCTTGGGACTGAGTTCCCGGATTTGAGATTGATTTGAGATTTGAGGTTGAGGCCTGGATTTGAATCACAGTTTTGATACGGGTTTTCAAATGGTTTTTCTTGGATGGTTTTGATATGAGTGATTTCATGACTTGAAATGATATGCATGCATTGGTTTTTTGGTGGAGGGTATAAATGTAATTGTTTTATGAAATGTTTTTAAACTTATACTTTATTTTTGTCCACTCACAGTCTTTTCTTGTTTTCGATACCCTCCAGGTTGTTGCTGTGCGGGCTGTCGGTCGAGAGAGATGGAGACATCACACGCACGATCCACAGTAGACTTTGCGCACTCTGGGAAGTTGGACGATGTTGAGACGTTCGATTCGGAAATCCCTTGTCCGGTTTACGTGTCACGCGAAGGTTGGACATCCGTTCGACCCTGGTGTCATGCGTAAGTCAGACGGGAGCGGGGTTAGCCCTTAATCCCGGGGGATTAGGGGTGGGCCCTGACATGAGGCCCCGTTGATTTATGGTATCGGGTTTGAGACCCAATTGGTTGTGAAATCGGGTTTGAGGCCCCGTTGGATCATGAAATCTGGCTTAAGTCCCAGTTGTGGTTTATGAAATGAGAATTCGGGTTTAAGACCCTATTGAGATGGATTTGGGCTTAAGTCCCTGTGAGATTTGATTTTGAATCGGATTCGAGGAATCCTGTTGAGACCTTCGGGTATGAGACCCAGTTGAATTGTAATTTGAAAGAAAGTATTTGAAAATGTATATATCCTCCCGTATGAATGGTCTCCTGTAACGACCCGTCCCGAATTTCGGGATTTGATTAGTGATTAATCATGATTAGTGGGATTGATCGGTGATTAGTTGGTCGAAATCGGACAAAATGTGCAAAATGACCGTTTTGCCCCTAGTTCGTGGGCAAAATGTTGACTTTTGATCGGGCGGTCAAACGGACTTTGACCGATGATCGTGACGTAGTTCGGGACGTCACGAGTTCATAGGCAGGCGGCACGTTCGATTCCGACATTCGAGGAGAAAGTTATGACTATCGGAAGTTCATGGGTATTACCGTAATTTGGACATTTGGGGGCGAAAATGTTGACTTTTCGTCTAATAACTAATTTTCAATTGACTCAAGGACCGTTGGGTAGGTCTCGACGTCCTGAGTCCATTGACAGGCGGCACGCCGAAATCAGACTTCGTACGAGGAAGTTATGGTTAGAAACGTGAAATCGGGAGGTTCGTGTCTCGGTTTTCGTATCGAATATTTTTATTCTTGAATTTCTGACTGGAGGACACCTGGGGAGTGACAAGTGTCACTCACCCATTGGTTGGATTGGATCAAGCTCCACTAAGCATTTAAATAGGATTTAATCTACTTTTGATCTCAGCCCTTCATCTCAAAACCCTGAGATTGCATCTCAGCCCTTGATCTCATTTCTGAGATTCAATCTGGGCCGTCCGTCATTTCCCTCCATTTCTATATATATTTCCTTACCCGACACCCACGTACTGCCCATTCCATACCATCACACCACATTGCATCTGACCCTTGCTCTGAGTAACACTGGACTAGACGAGTGAGGCGGCAGACGGCAGGGATCACGGCGGAGGACGGCGGCGAGGTAGGAAACCGGGAAACCCGAAACGGTTTTAAAACTCTGATTTTGGTAACTTGAATTCCAACGTTTATCTTCGGTTTCTATTCACCCTAATCGATTCTAGGGACTACGAGGAACCTTTTGGGCTTGAGTTTGTGACCGGAGGTGATCAGGATGGTGGCTAAACGGCGACGGGAAACCAGCTCTGTTCATCGAGGTAGGCCTTCGATCCCGTCTGTATTTGTCGATTTTGATTCCATAGAACCCTTTCTGGGATTAAGACGAACATCTAGGATCAAACCAGAGTGAAAATGGTTGAGTGTGGAGGAAATGGTGACCGGGTCATGATCGCGGGTCTGATCGACCCGAGTTGCAGGAATACGGGTCAACCCGTCTGAGGACAGAGGTGATGACGTGGCACATGTCAGATCTGACACGTGGCCTGACAGATCAGCGAGGTGGACCAATCGGATGTTGACACGTGGCACCTGTCAGAGTCTGACACGTCAGACCTGACAGCTGTCAGATGACGTCAGTAGTGACGTCAGCGATGACGTCAGCAGGAACTGTTCCTGCGTTGACCGACGCATTGACCGGCGCGTGGGGGCGCGTGTGAACAATATTTTTGGTGGGACCACCACCATTCTTTATGTTCCGACGATCCGGATCCAATGGCGGTGGTTTCAGGTCGATCGGAGATCATTAAGTTGGTCAAAATGAGGTTTATTGCCTTGGAAAGCGTGTTCGGGCGACTTTTCTGGACCAGTTTCGGTCTAGGGTTTCATGGTTAAATGTTAGGGGTTTGTATTGACCTTTACGTATACTTTGGATATGACAGGGGTTGTATAAGCGTACCAGAACGAGGGTATACGTTCGGTTTTCAGCAGGATTGTACTATGAGTGGGCCATTTTCTTAAACCCTTGCGTGCATAAATGTTTTCTGGTTTATTATACTTATTCACATGCTAAAACAATAATGATTTTGATGATATGGAAAATATGGTTATGGCACGTTTCACGGTATTTGGGCTTGAGACCCGTCTGATGAAACTTAATGATTGGTTCGGATTTTATCTATGTATATATATACTTTGCATGTGGATATCAATAAAATGTATTTGGTACTGCACTGTATAGATCATTTCATATTATATTGTCTCCTCCGGCGAGGTACCCCGGAGAGGTCACGGACGTCTAGTACGTCCAGCGTCTATGACGCTAAGCATCAGGTGATGCTGTACCCGAACGGGATTTGGGGATTTAACTCGGAAATTGAGACCCGAGTGGCACGCGTAGCCTTATTATTATTGTGACCTTATTAGGCGTCAAGAACGTCAAACATCAGGTGATGTCGGGATTGGAGTGTATAGTGCAGCAACTAAAATTATACTTATGGTTTTGTTATATGCCTTATGGTTCATATTATATGGTTGATGGTTTTAATTACGGATGCATGCATGTTTGGAAAACGGAGGGGTAAATTATATGTTTTACTTATCAAATGATTTTATAAACTTGAGTTTCGGTCCACTCACCCTTATTGTTTTTGGTAACCCCTCCAGGTCGTGATACTGAGGTAGAGGAGGAAACTGAGGCTGAGGCATAGATCTACTTCTGCGTACCTGAACCCCTGTTGGGTGGATTGCCTGCAGGTTTCATTTTAGAGTCGTGCTCGCAACTTGTAATTTTGGATTTCATCCCTTGTCTGACATCTGTTTAATTCGGATTTGATGTATGACTTTAATTTGGTTATTTATGCATTTGATGTTTTGAGGTTAAAATTGGTATGAATTATTGAGTGTCAGACGGGAGCAGGGCACATCCCCTTGTGGTCCCTGTGGGATCGGGGCGGGTCCTGTCATCTCCTCCATACGTCGTAGATCCTGGGGGTAGACTCGGAGTGAGACTCTGAGTAGTATGCATACTTAGATATTTTTCCTGACGAGTCCTTGATTGGGCATATGAGATTATTTGGGCGGAGTCCCTACGGATTTGGTTTTGGGTTGAGTTCTCATATACTTGATTTGGATTTTGGGCCAAGGCCCTAATGAATGTTTTGAGAAATGGTTTTTGAATGCATGCATGCTTTTTCGTTAAGAGCATAAATGTCTTTTTGTGAATTTTTTTTTATAAATTAATTGTTTCATCCACTCACAGTTTTTAATGATTTTGATGCCCTTCAGATTGATCGCGGATGCGGGCTGTAACAGAGGCTGAGACATCACACCCCTCCTTCAATCCTGACGCACTCTGGAACCCCTGAGTGGGCTGAGATTGGAGTTACTCCTGGTCTAACACGCGGTGTCAGACGGGAGTAGACACGTCCCACGTTAATCCCGGGGGATTTGGGACGGGTCCTGACATAGAGTGGGGCTCTAATTAACAATGATTGGCAAAAGTTTAAACTTATAGGTGATGGTAGATCTTCTATAGTTGTATAATTTTGACGTGGGATTTAGTAAGGCGACTTAGGTAAATTCAATGGGGCTTTCTTAAATTTTTTGTTAGGAGTATATGCATGAAGCTTTTTTCCTACTGGAATTAATAATAATGATAAAAATATGCAAAGACCAACTTTAAAACATGAGAAATAAACTTTAAAGTCCACATAATGTTGAAGGAGAGTGATGCATTGCCCCCTAACGCAAGAAATCTTCCACTCTTCGAAATTTTGAGGTTTGACCGGGAAATTGAGGGCTGTTTGCACTGTGCACAGTTATCCCTTCTACACTTGAAATATTATTTATCCCTTTCCACACTTGAAATATTGAAAATAATTGAATGTTTGGCTAATGGTTTGGAAGCTTATAAGTTGCATGACCGATATTGTCAACGGATGACTTTGTACAAGCAATGTCCGTCTGGCCATGTCCTTTCACGACGACAGAGAGGAGTATGGCACAATGTTATAGGACAAATTTTTTGTAAAATGATACAAATTGAATCGTGATAACAAAAGAAGAAGAAAATATGAGTAGGAGGCCCAGAAAATCGAACCCCGCGCCTGTCTTTTGTACACACAAAGTCCATCTAGTCATGCCCCTTCACGACAACATAGAGGAACAAGGCACAATGTCACAAGACAAAAAGCTTGTAAAATTATCCAAGTTGAATCGGCACGGAATGCCCATCTTTCTATGCCCTATTTCTAGGACATAGACGAACAATGCACAAACAATGTCATAAAACAAAAAGTTTGGAAAATTATACATGTTGAATCAGCATATAAAAAAATATATTAAAAAAAAAAAAGTGTGTGAGCTTTGAGTGTAATATAATCTATTGTTTATGAAATTGGACACAAGCGTCGATATGTCCGAGTGGTTAAGGAGACAGACTTGAAATCTGTTGGGCTTCGCCCGCGCAGGTTCGAACCCTGCTGTCGACGTTATTGAATGGTTTTTTTTTTTTGTCAAATTATTTCAATAACTTAAAGTCTAATTTCTTTATTTTCGTTCTTGAAAATTTGAAATAAAATTAGTGATCGGTACTATGTTCTACAAGCCCAAATAACGATTGATCAGTCTTCCTTTAATCGTGTAGGTTGGCTGGTTGGGAACTCATTTCCTTTTTTCAAACTCAAATTTCAATTTGTGGTAAAACTTTAATTTTTGTCGATACATGCACTTATCCAAATATGAATCTGGATTTTTAAATGCGACGAGTATAATTTTAAGGTAAAATCTTATCGATAGGATCAGTATGAGTGAACTCCTTAATAAAAGAAAAAGAAAAAAAAATAAACATAGTTAAATACATAATTGTTACAAAAATTATACAATGTAATACAATATAAAACTATTTAAAGCTTTAAACTGTATCGTATGAGTTTTCAGGGCACTATATTTGGAAATTAACGAATCTACGTTGATATTTCAACAAGTTCTCTTTTTACGTGAATAATATATCAACAATCTTCTAGAAATTTACAATTTTTGTTTGCGAGAAGAAATTTATTTTTTATCTTATTTAATTATAGAACAAATTAATTAGTAGGATGAGCTATATATCGGCAAATATATTACATACATTTTTCCTTTAGGTCATAAATTTTAGATCGGTTGATCGAAGTCCACCCTTAGCCTAACTATTGGACTGTGCTTGATCGCTCTTATCACACTCGTGATCTCTAAGGAATTAATGACTGAGGTTTTAGCAGCCATTGAACTTGCATGCTTCTTTCTTCATATTTCGAATTTTATGAAGAAAAAAAAATAGTGATTTTAATTTTTCCTCAATACAAAATGTACACTTCATAATAATATAACTATTTATTATTGAGTTAAATTGGATTTGATTGTAATTCTACGTAAAATGCGAACAAATTTATAGTCCATCCCCATTCGACTATTACTAATATACCCATTCGACTATTACTAATATACAGGGCTGGCCATGGTCTATGACTACAAGGGCGACTATTTTGGGTTCATAAACAAGGAGAGTTCGAAATTTTTAAATTTGACTTATTTATATAAAAAAAAAATGAGAGAATGTTTATTTTTTTTGAAAAATATCTAAATCAAGTTTGAAATATTTTATTCAAAAATTAGGCCCGTATTTTTGAAATATTATTAAGAGTTATTCTGAATAATGTATAATTATCTAACAAATAGAACTCTTAACTCTAAATTTTTTAATAAATTCTTAAGACGATTATGTTTTGTATGTAAGATTGATGTACTTAAATTCTTAATTTTTTTTTTAAATATATTGCTAGGAAAAGGAGAGAAAAATATATATGTTTTTTTATTTATAAAAAAATTATAAGAACACTTTTATAATTTTTATTTTAAATCTCGAATTTATTAGACCGACTCTATTAATATAATAAGCAATAAAAAATAGGTATATCACTAAAAATATATATATATATATATATATATATATATATATATATATATGATATATGATCTCTCGCTCTCTCACTAATCTTTGATAGCTGGATGGAAGAGCTGGCTTTTGTTGGGCGGTCCATCAGAGGCATGCATGATCTGATCAAGTCCCTTATTAATTCCCCCCACCTTGTTATGGTAGCACTTAGCAGCAGTCAACATTACACCATCCACCTCCATCTTCTCTTTTCTTATTAAACCTAGCCACGTCACCTCGCAACAAGTCTCTCTCAATCCCTTTTTCAGTTGATCCATATTATAATGTATATAACAAATATTAGCTTTCAAGCATATCTCTACTTCAACAAGAATTCCATGAAACTCATGAGTACCTATCCGTCAAATTTTTTAATAAATTATAGTATAAATATCGAGCTAGTAGATTATGCAGGAATCAATTGAGGTTTAATTTCAAAATCAATTGATATTCTTATTTGTCTCTTCATGTACGATAGATTTTCAAGCTTAACAAATAGATAACTCGTTTAAATAACGTAGAGTACGTATGATAGTTAAGCTTTGCAAATGAGATAACTCGCTCTGGTAAATAATACATATCTTAAATATATATGATAGCAAAAAAATTTATTGATATGAATGTAAATTCTTGTACGGGCATATAAGGGGCTGGACCTTTTCTTCATTACCAATTAATTTTTAGATGAAATGACAATTTTTTTCATGGTATCAGAATATCTTATTTCACACGCAGACTTAACAGTCACACTTACTCCATATTACTAAATAAGAATTATCTAGATGTTAGACTTAAAAATTCCCTTGAAAAAATACATAAAACTGTAAAAATTAGTCCTCACATGCACTTAATTTGTAGATAGAAAACAGCTGGGCCACTCGCTCAACCGCAAACATACACGACCTAGCTACTAGATAGCTTCTAGCCTCGTACCTACTTAATCTCTAATCTTAATTCATTAATGAATTCGGTTCCTTAATAATCTTCTCTAATTAAAATTGGCAATGAATTGAAACATCCTCGACCCAATTCGTTATTAACTGAACACACTGTTTCTCAATGCGGGGCCAAATGATCATCATCATTATCATGCTATCGTCACCTGCTTGTCACGCAATGCTGCTGCTGACTCCACACAGCCAACTTGCTGTTGTGGTGGTGGTGGTGCACATGGTGGCCGTTCACCAGATTTTGACACCGCCGAAACCCTTCTCCTCCCACTTGCAACTTCCACTCGCCACCACCGGCATTCTCCTCCTGCTCTTTCTCTTCCTGCTTGGTCTCCTTAACCCTGGTTTCATTCTCTTCCTCCACAATTTCTTCTTCTTGTTCTTGTAACTCTTCTATGGCTTCTAACTCTTCTTCTTCTTCTTCTTGGTGAGGTTGTTGATCATGCTGGGTAACAAGATGCAATCTCAACCGTCCATCTTCACGATAGGCTCTTAAAATCTCCGGCCTATATATCCTGACCTCCGTGAGCTCCAACCGCCCATCTTTCCTGATTGGCCTTAGATAATACTTAGGCTTTCCATTTCGATTCAGCGACGAGAGCAGCGGCGGAAACTTCTTCGCCTCCGCCATTTTCTTCACCGTCGACGGCGGTCTCTTTAATATTGGCTGCTTCATCAATCTCAAGTACGCATCATCCTCCTCCTCCTGATCAACAACATCATGATCATCACCATCATAGCTAACTCTTTCAATGACGTCATGATGATGTTGATCGTCCACAAGCCTCTCGTCGGAGCTCTCAAACCCTAGACTCTCCGTGCAAGACGTCAAGCCGTCCACTCCGCCTCCGATTTCGTCGATGAACCCAAACCCACCTAGAAAATCTTTCTTTGTCTCCTCATATACCCCCGTAGGAGGCGAAGAAGATGGAGGCGGTGACGACGGTTCTGAAGAGGCGGCGGAGATGGAGACGGAGGAGGAGGATTTGACGGATGAGGATTCCAAAACGAGGGTTTGGTGTTTGATGATGTTGGGTGGAGTGAACAAACCTAGTAAGCCTTCTCCGCCTCCGGCGGCGGGTGGGGCGGTGGTTGAAGGAGAATGGCATTTGAAAGGGAGCTTTTGATCATGATCATCAGGGGCGGTAGTGTCTAAGGAGGTGGCGGTGGATGTAGGGGAAGTGAGGCCGAGAAAAGAGTGAGGGGTGATCTTTCTATAAAAGCTTATCATCATCATTAAAACCAAAAGGATGATTTTAATAATGCGATCGATCTGAGATATTATTTTATTTGTAATGAAGCAGCTGCTAGGTATGAAGAGATGATAAAGTGATTGACGAAGAAGAGGATGAAGATTGATAGAGAAAAGCAAAGGGTGATCGATGAAAATGAAGAGGGAAAGAGATCAGGGAGGGAAAGATTAATAATACAGGCCTCACGCCATAGGGCAAAATGAAAATCGATGTGGGCATATCATATATCGTATCTCGTATCTCATATCTCATATCTCATATCATCTCATCATCATCCAGGCCTGCTGCTGCTATTGCTAATGTAGTGGGGCCGGTGCCAGTGGTGAAGGGAGTGCCAGCAAGGCAAGAGAAAAAGAAAACAAAGTGTGAACGGAAAAAACGGAGAAAAAGCTAGCTGTAGTGATTGAAAGGAGGAGGATCGAGGAAAGGGTGCCGGGTCCCACGTAAGATGGCCTCAGACTTTTTCTTCCACTAGTCTTCCAATTTCCATGACTCAATCCTCATCCATCGTCACCATCTTCACAATTATCATTATTCATATATTATTCAATATGTTATTTTCCAAATTATTTTTTCTTACTTTCAATATTTTGACGCGGCATAAAATAATATGATTTATAGACGTAAAATTTTAAAAAATATAGATAAAAAAATTTCCAAATAAAAAAAGAACATAAATTATAATTAATAGAAAATAGTCAAAAAATAAAAATCCTTATTAATATTAATCCCAAAAATAACTAAAACTCTTAAAGTTGAATTTTGAGATCCTAAACGATATTATTTTGCTAAAATAATCTATAATTACTGCATATTTATAAATATTGATCCTTTTATTTTTTCTTTTCTGAAAAAATATCATACGATTCATTTTAAGTTCGGACGCTAAATTTATGAATTATTAGCTCTTTTTTTTTTGCATTTTTAAGTCTAACCTTTTTCAATCTATTTTACCATTTTTCTACCTCATAATTTCATAATTCTAATTTTCTTTAATAAATATCCAATTTAATTTAGAAAATGACTAGATAAACTTAAAATTTACGTAAATAGAGAATAAAAAGGTACGATGAGGTGGGTTATGCTCCACGTGTATGTTGGTGAAGGCGGGTCCCTTTGATTGTGATCGATTTTCGGTGAGATACAGACACTCGATAGGGATATTCCACGAACATGGATTGCATGTATTCATCCACGTAAATATCAGAAATTTTGATCGAAGTTCGCTGAAATATCGGAAATTCGACCAACGATATCTAAAGGGGGAAAGAAATTCACCAATTTTTCAGTGATTTTTTTTGTTATGATCTTACAGCTTTCTTTTTGGGATCAAAACGATAAAGATAAACTATTAATTAGTGAAATTTGAACATAAAAATAAAGGCGTTTGAGTCGGGTCATGCCGTTGGACTAGAAAATCCGAGTAACAAACCCAGTTGGAGGAAGAAGACGACACTACGCAGGCACGTGGCCACCACACGTAGAGAGGGTCACCGGCGCGTGGCAGCGCATGCGGCGTCCTTTTGCCGTCTGATCAACATGAAATATTTTTTAAAATTTTTGAGTTTAATGGTACAACTTTTAAGTTAATTGAATATCATATGAGTATATTTCTGAATATCCAATATAATATTTGTTTTATATTTAAATAAGTATTTGATATAAAAAAATGTTGAATGGTTAATTTGATCATCGTTGCATATATAAGTAAAATTCAAAGACGACAGATTCTAATATGGAATTTTAATTATGAACATTCAGTAAAATTTAGGGATGTTGAGTATCATTTAGTCTATAAATGAGCAATGTTACTTATTTATATGTCATATTTAATAAATCACATGCTACTGCAAATCCATTAATATAAATAAGATCCAATATATATATATATATATATATATTAATATATGTATGATCCACTAATACGAATAGAAGCAGCCTATGTCAATGTGATCTTCTGGTAAAAAAAATATATCAATGTGATTCACAAATGTGTTTCCAAACATTCTATATATATGACCTTAAACAACCCACGTACATGCACATATACAACTTGAAATTATCAACTGCATGCACACAAAAAGGTAATTTTTAAGCAAATAAAATGTTTTCACATGATATTCTATATATTCTGAATTAAATTATTAGTTTGGCGTATATAATCATTGTTTAAAATTGCGATCGCCTAGTCCGTCTAAGCGCTCAAAAGTGGAAAACCGCTCCGCTTAATGGTTAAGTGCCTATGTGGATTTGAGTGTATATCCTTATACATATATAGTGAATTTGTGTGTACATCTTTATACATATTTAATCATATCAGTTCTTATATGTATATATATTTAGTTATATAAGTTATTTTATCTATTAAATACTTAGTTAATAATATAAATATTAATTAAAACAAAGATAATTATGTGATAATATTCATTATATTATTAATTTGTTGAATTTTTTTTTTTTAAAACGTCTAAATCCCACCTAACCGCGTAGGTACTAAGCTCATTTCGACCGTTCTAGAAGCGATTAGCGCTGTTTTGAACCTTGTATATAATCGAGTGGCAGTTGTGCTGCTTCAATTATTTAGACCCCATGTTACCAATTTGCCATTCATAATGGGACTGCCTATGCCAAGGAGAATATTACAACTTTAGTTCATAGTTAACCATATATATTGCAACAAAAGGAACGAAAATAATGAGTAAGTGATCGTTAATAAAGAGTAAATCTTCCATTAGATAATCATAATAATAAGGAAAATATCGCGTAATAATCTTTCAAATACACAATTAAAAGTTTAACCCATATAATTGGAACATCTCAAAAAGCTTTCGATATACATAAAATCAAAAACTCTTATGCACATTTTTTTTTTTTTTTTATAAAAAGTTGTGGTAAGATTATTTATGAATGAGTCCATTGCCAGTTACTATGAACCTTTGCCATTGGTTTGGGTATGGGCACATGAGCAAGGACAATATTCCCTTTCCATTGAAGAAGACGTGAAGAAGACATGAAATCGAGAAAAACAAGCACGACCCAATGCCTCCACAATTGAAATATCTACACAAAAAGTAAGCAACATAATAATATTTGATAAGGACTCACAATCTGCCTTTTCCAGTGGTTTTAAAAGTCAGATTGATTAGATTGATTAGACTCATGTTATAGAAAATGTACAATTATATATATCTCATTCAAAAGAGTGGATATAATTATTTTATTTTTAGTTTTTATTTATTTTTATTATTATTATTTAATATGTTATATTATATTAATTATTTCAATCGAATAGATTAATTAATATATTCATTAAATAAATTAATTATTTAGTTAAATATTTAATATTTTATCAGATTAAAATATCAATAATATTATACAGTCGAGTTATATTATGTCGAGTTATATTATAATAGTTGAACAACTTTAAAATCTAAAAAATAAATTATATGTTCGATGTGACACTATGGCTACCTTCTTTATTTTTCTCTTCCCCATATGAACACTTTTTCTCGTCATTTTGACTATTCTAATACTTTTTACATGTTTCGTAAAGAAAAGAATTTTTTTTCAAATCAGGCAGATGATTTTAATTAAAATAAAAAAATTTGCATTTTAATTTTTGTTATTGAACTTGAGAAGCCCCCATCGAACAGACACGGATGTAAAAATCGATGATATTACCGATATTTCGGTCTATATATCAGAAAATGGAGGAGTCGACATCTAAACAGGGGGAAAATTTTCTTCCCCCAATTTCCACAGTTTCGCCAAGAATTGATGAATATCGACGAAATCGGCCGATATTTGACGATTTCCACCGGGAATGTCGACGAAGATAGAAAATTTATGGTTTTCTCGGCGGCAATTCACCTTCTAACGTGAGGGTCGACTGGGGGTGAAGACATGGAGGGTCGGAATCGAGGAGGGGCTCCGTTCGGTGTCGTTGGTGAGCTGGTTGTTGGTCGGATTTGAAGGAAATAATGGTGATTGATGTTTCAGTTGCAGAGAGGGAGGGAGGAAGGAGTGATGTGTAGTAGGACCTCAAAATTTCTTCCTTTTTCAAATAGGTCCTCCACGTTTGAGATTTCAATATTGCATTTTGTCATTTTCTATTTTTTGTCCTCTTTAAGTCTAAGTGTAATGCAGTCATTATTGACCAAAAACCAAACAATAGGTCCTCCACGTGTATGGCATGAAGGCCTGTCAATCTGAGTAGTTTTTTATAAAAATTCCCAACCATCAATATTATCATTATTATATATTATTTATCTATCTTCGTCAATGTAATAATAATAATAATAATAATAATAATAATAATAATAATAATAATAATAATAATATAGATAAATAGTTTATAATTTCAATAATTTATTTACAAAGTACAAATTCTTGAGAATTCAGTTTTCGCGTTTTGAATTTTATCATTCAATTATTGTAATTCACTTTAATTATAGTAATTCAAGCCAATTTATGTTTATATTTAAAATTTTAAATTATTAGTTATCGGCAAAACTCTATTGTATCATATTATTCATCATATATTATATCAAATTCATTTTATAATTTTTATTAGTTATATATAACTATTATTGGGTACTTAAATTTTTCTCAAAGTTTCATTCTAAATTTTCAACTTTTATACCAAATTTCGGTCAGTTTTGTTGACCGTAAACGTTATCGATATCGATATTTGGAACGAAATATCCATAAATTTAATTTGTGATATATCCGTTTATATCGATATTTCAATATTTGATTGCAGGAATACTTGACGCTTGGGTCTCCTCCGTGATCGAGAAAGGTTTATTACACCTTTTCTAAAGCTTTGAATCATTTTTCTTTGATATACACATGTATATGTACGTCAGCATGTTAGACTGTCCAATGGGCCTCATCAGCAGTTGGAAAGATTGTGAACAAGAGGCTTGACAAAATCCCAGCTCCTAGAGACAGATTCATCGTCAGTGTACCCAGGTTTATGTCAGATTCGGAAACGAAGCAACTTTGCACGTTGGGGTTGCTAATTAGCAAAGACGAAGAACACAAGTAGTGTCATAAACGAATGAACAAAATCTATCCACTTAATTTTATATTTTCTCAAGTCCATAATCATGTTTTCATCAGGGATGTCGTTAAAGATGTAGAGCCCTTTGAATGTGACGATGCCATAATAAAGTTTCCCATCGATTGTTGACGAAGCTGTCTGTAAATGAAGATAAGAAACAAAGGAGAGCACATAAAGGTGATGATGGTGGAGGTGAGGAGCTTGTAGTGAGGTTGGCAAGAGCCATTGCTGGAGAACGTGGGAATGAGGGCCTGAAATGCGAGGACGGTGCCGGTAGGCAGAAGGTTCGCAAGGTTGCCTGCCCTGACTAGGGTATGGTGGACTGGGTGTTCGGGGGCGTGGCTGACCACCACTGGAGGGGACGGTGGTGTTTCCAAAGATGGCGGTTCAGCCATGGGGAGATGTGTTAAGTAGAGTGGGCTTTTGATGGGATCAGCAATCCCTTATAGGACTTTAATTAAGGGCAATATTCTCAAAATAGTTTGGTTTGTGACTTCAACAATGGCCTAATTTCTATGCCATAAGAAACACAATGACATAAAATTTATCTATTTTTACACATGTTTAGTTTATCTAATAGGGTTAGAGAAATAGGGAAAGTTATTAATTAACTCAATTTCTAGCTATCTAGTTACTTGTATGTCAAGGTCATCTTCAACCCTATACTCGATCTGGTGACGATTTCATTTCACATTCCATCCCTAACGTGAAAACTGCATTTCTTTAAAGGGAAAGAGGTGTGACAAATCTAAGGAACCAACTGCCACTAACCATAATCTCATCAAACATTTAGGCATGCCATAGCATTCATCTTTTGGCTGAAAACCTGTTCATTGATGTCTGTATTTCTTCAGTGTACGGCCCTTTGTTGAAACTAAAAGGGGAAGAGGGGAATAAAATGACTAAGAGTGTCCCTCAAGATAGAAATAGGAAAAGAAAAAGGTAGGCTATTGTGGTATTTATAACATAGTACCTGCTGAGTTCCAATCCATTAGGAAGTTGAAAGCATATGAGATGTACAATCCAAGAGCATAACCAGCTATGCCCCAAAATAGTATCTAAATTATTTGGTCGATTTCAAATAGTATTTCAACCATCAAAATTTAATTTTAAATACCTAAATTATCAAAAGTGAAAATATGTTTTCTACCAAAGCTTAAATAAAGGTCTTTAGCACCTTTGTGGACGGAGCAATCTGTTCTTAGTGTGATGAACGATTCAATCAAGGGGATAATGACAAATCTCATTTCTTTTCTCTTTCAATTTTAGTTTCATTTTAATTTTCCCCTGGACCAAAGTTCAAAGTTTGAATATGAGACCATATTCTTCTGTAGGCCAAGGTTATTATTAACCCCTTTGATTTTTATCCCAATATTATTGCTTAGTTGAGTGACAATTATTGATATGACACATCCTAAATTCCCCCTATTATTCAAGGGCAAAATCATATTTTTTCAAATTAAATTTCGCCCTCAAAACTCTTACCTAGATATACTTTCTCAATAATAACATGCGAAACACAACACGAATCGAAGAAAGCTCAATAATAACATGCGAAACATAATACGAATCCAAGAAAGCTGTGTGGACAAAATATCTAACCAATAGGACCCACCCTCCTGGACTCCTAGTAATCTCAACAGACCCACAATATAAGGGACTCAACTTCTCTCCTTTTAAGGGAATTATAAAAGATGTTTTTAAAGGAAATTACACAAATAATTACTTAGTTTTTTTTTTTAAGTAGTATCAAGTTTTACAAACTTAATTAATTTTTCTCATATTTGTTAGTGTTTAAGCAAATCACTGGGAGGTGACTTGGCACAATGCCAAGTGGATTGCTAAGTGACAAGCGACAAGTGTGAAACGTGTGAGTGTGTGATTCAATGTAACCGTGAATGCAAGTGGTGCATTCTGTTAATGAATGCAAGTGTGTGAGAGTGGTGCATTGAATGAAAAACATCAAAGAAAGTGTGAGTGTGTGAGCCGTAAAGTTGCTGAAGTGTGCTGAGGTCACACTAAGCTTCTAACCGTTTCACAATGAGTGTGTGAGTGTGGAATACACGGGTATATGTGTATGCAAGGATGAAAATATCGAAATCGACGGATATACCGCTCGTCGAATTTACGGATATCTCGCCCCAAATATCGATATCGATATCGTTTACGATCAACAAAAATGACGGAAATTCGGTCTAAAAATTGAAAATTTGGAATGAAATTTTGGGAAAAACTTAAGTACCCAATGATTGTTATATATGACTAATAAAAACTATAAAATGACTTTGATATAATAATTATATGATACAATAAGGTTCTGATGATGACTAATAATATAAAATTTAAACATAAACATAAGTTGAAGTGAATTGTTATAATTGAATGTTAATATAATTAAAAATATAACAATAAGTATAAAAAAATTTCAATGGAAGAAAAATTATAAAATGAGTAAATATATTTAAAATTGGAAAAAATGATGAAAAAATAGAGTTAATCTTTGTTCAAAAATTGAAAAGAATTGATATATTTAAAATTGAAAAAAAAATGACAAAGAAGTTAAAAATTTGGGGAAAAAAAAAGGAAAACGAAAAAAAAAAAAAGGGAAAAACGAAAAAAAAAACATCAATTGCATTAGAGTGGGTTGAACCCAGGACCTCACCTCCTGAGGGCAAAACCCACACCAACTCAGCTGACCAAATTTAATTGAAATTATAATCACCGTATAATATATAAAGGCTAACAACGCAACTCTTAACAGTCATCCCCTTCCTCCCGCGAGTCTGCGATTCGGGTCTTTGCGATCCGGCGGCATGACCCGACTGGAAATCACTTGTTTTATGTCCGATTTTCATAAAATTTGGTTCTATTTCGTTCGTTTTAATCAAATAATGAGATCTATGGGTTTAGAACGAAACAAAATATCAAAATTTCGCTCAATTTCTTCCCCCCCCTCTTATGTGCCGCCGGCCAGAAATCGCGATATATCGGTCGATATATCGACGATTCCGGCGATATTTACTTCCATGTGTGTATGGATGATGCAGAATGCAATCTAATGAGAAAAGAAAGGAAAGAACTCATGTAACGTATAATTTCTCCTGCGTCTGACAGGGAATTTACTTTTGTGTGTGTCGGGGTGTCAGACGGGAGCAGGATTTACCTCGGTGTTCGGGATGAAATCGGGGTGGTTCCTGATAACTCAGGAGGTAGTGTTATTCTACACTGAGAATTCACAAAGAATTAAGTACCATCTCATTCACACAAATTCACAAACACTTGGTGTGCACAATTGTTCATTACATTCATCAATCACATTTTCATAGTTCAATTCACCAGAATTACAGAGTAGAAGAATTCCTAATCTATTCTAGCCTAATCCAATCGAGCTAGCCTCAATACATCAGTTAGGGAGTTGAGGAGGTTGAAGTAGTGTACCTGTTAAGTGGTTGAGCTTGCTTCTGAAATCCTTCTCAGTGATCTTGAACGATTGCTGCAACCTGCGAGTCCCTCTGCATCCTTGGAGTGCCATTGCTAACAATATTTTTAAAGAGAGTTAATGAAAGATTCATATAGGGTTACATGAAACCAAAAAAAAAAAAGGCTACCTAACAAATTTTAGCAGAATTTCATATTGTGTTATATTATTTTATAGACATTTTTTTATGAAAATTTTGATAATAAAATCATAACTTATTTTTTTTATACTAAACTCTCCCACTAAAAAAATTTAAATTATTCAGTACAATCATCAAATTAAAAACCTTCACACATTGTTTTTGCATTTTATTAATTTGTATTTTACGTTTTAGTCTTTGTCAAATAATAAGTAAATTTATGCCAATTTTTTATTATATAATTTTTGTAGACAATGATATACGATAATTGAAAAGGTAGGCTAAGAGACTAAGAGTGTCCCTCAAGATAGAAATAGGAAAAGAAAAAGGTAGGCTATTGTGGTATTTATAACATAGTACCTTCTCAGTTCCAATCCATTAGGAAGTTGAAAGCATACACTACAAGAAATTTAGGGCTGCCCTACCAGATTTGGCCCTACGAAACTTTTTTCGTCCCCTCATGGTGGCTTAGCCGACGTAAAATGGTAACTGTAGGGCGGCATTATCAAATTAGGCCCTACGATAAAAAAATAGTAGGGTAACTTCTTTTTCGTTGGGCAAATATCGGCGGGAAACGAAAAAACGTTGGCGCCAAAAAATAAGGTTTATGGCGCCTTAAATAAAGCCTAGCCCCACTAATTTCTTTTTCTCGCAGGGCCCAAATAAAATAATTTCGTAGGGTGAATTGTAAGCGTTGACTAGATTCTACCCTACGATATTTTTTAAGTTTGCCCAACCAAATTTGCGTAGGGCAAGAGTAAAATCAATTATACCCAACCATTCGCCCCTCTTCTTCTTTCTTCCCATATCTATTCATCTTACTGTTTGATACCTGCGCATTCTCTCCCTCTCTCACCATCATCTCTTCATAATTTTGGCCTTTTTTCAATTATCTCTCTATATTTCTTATTTAAACATCAAACTTCATCATGAGGTATGAAAATATGAAAACCAATTTTTAGTTTTGAATTTTTACTTTTGATTGTAAACTAATTATTTCTTGTGTTATAGGAAATTTGTGATTGATTTGGAGAGACACTTATAAAAAGGTATGTGTTTTTCCATATGAATTTAATTTTTGTAAACAATTTGGAGATATAATTTTGATAGGAAATTGTGTATAATTTGGGAAGAATGTGTAGAAGTTGTATAAAGGTTGGGTTAATCATGTATAAATTTTTATGTTATGTGATCTATGAGGAAAATTTGAAATTTGAAAATATTTTATGAAATTAGGGAATTAATTAGAAAATATTTTTAGAAATTAGGAAATGAATTAGAACTTATTGTAGAAAATTATATAGATAATATGTTAAGAAATTAATTAGTAATTTTTTTTAAGATATTAGAAAATTAACTAGAAAATATGTTACAAAATTAGAAAATATTTTGGGATAATAAAAAATAGAAAATATACTAGGAAATTAGAAAATCAAAACTATGTTAGGAAATTAGAAAATTGTAAAGCCCATGATATGTGTGATATGCGTATTAAAATATATTTTTATTTGTGAATTTATCATTAGTTATTTATGTAGTTTTGAAGGAGTGAAATATGTTGATATTTCATAATCGTTTATGCGACTTTAATCGAGTTGAGTAGCTTCATATAATGAAATTGAATGAAAACAGAGATAATGGACAGAGGGTGGATGCAATTGAACGATAGGTGTTCTGATGAGTATTTGGAAGGGATCGACAGTTTTATTGCTTTTGCACGGAGTCACTGCAGTGAAACTAGACGTATCAGGTGTCCGTGTCGGAAATGTAACAATTGTAATTGGGGGGAGTTGGAAGAGGTAAAAAATCACCTGGCATGGAACGGGATAGTACACAACTATACTAATTGGATTCATCATGGCGAAACTATATTTTCAGCATCGACATCTTCATATCCTAGGACCTGTGGGGATCAAAGTTCTTTGGATGGGCGTTTTGATGATGACCAAGTCCTTGATATATTAACTGATGTTTTTCCTCATGCATCAAGTGATATGGATGATCAGGCTCCCAGACTTCAACCCGAAGAGTCAGATCAACATTATGAGAGATTAATGAAAGAAGCTCAGCGTGAATTATACCCCGGTTGTAAAACATTCTCAGTTCTAGGTGCAGTTGTGGAGTTGATGCACATGAAAGTTCAGTATAATCAAACAAACAAGCATTTTGATCATATGATGGACATTATCATCAGAATGCTCCCTAAAGATAACTGTCTACCTAAAGATCATTATAGCTCGAAGAAGTTATTGAAGGGTCTCGGTTTAGGGTATGTCAAGATCCATGCATGCAAGAACAATTGTGCATTGTTTTATGGTGAATTTGAGAAGCTTGACAAATGTCCCGTGTGCAATGAACCTAGGTATCTAAAGAACAAGATTCCAAATAAGGTGTTACGATATTTTCCACTAAAGCCAAGATTACAACGATTCTACATGTCAACCCACACAGCCCGTGATATGAGGTGGCACAAGGATGAACGCATTGATAATGATATTCTTATGCATCCGGCTGATGGAGAGGCTTGGAAGGATTTTGATATAAGGTATCCTGATTTTGCCGCGGAGCCAAGAAATGTCAGGTTAGGGCTTGCTACTGATGGTTTCAATCCTTTTGGGGGTTTTGCGAAGCCATATAGCACTTGGCCGGTGGTAATGGTCCCGTATAACTTGCCCCCTTGGAGATGCATGAAAAAAGAATTCACAATTCTCAGTACTTTGATCCCGGGTCCCAAATCACCAAGTAATTCCATTGATATTTATTTGCGGCCTTTGATTGATGAGCTTTTGGATTTGTGGAAAAATGGGGTCCGAACATACGACAAGTATAGTGGAGAAATGTTCACTTTACGAGCAGCCGTAATTTGGACAATTAATGATTTTCCTGCTTATGGTATGTTGTCAGGATGGAGCACTAAGGGTTATCTTGCATGCCCAATATGTGGACCAGACACAACCTCCATTTGGCATGCATCAAAGGTATGTTATTTGGGTCACCGAAGATGGCTACCTTGGGATCACCGGTGGCGTAATGAGGCTGAAAAATTTGATGGCCAAACAGAGAGACGGACACGACCAAGGGAATGGTCTGGTGATGAGATATTGTCCAAATTAAACAATATCCAGGAGTTCGTCACACGTGGTCCGAAACCAATGGAACAAGAAAATTGGACGAAGAAGAGTATATTCTTTTGTTTACCCTATTGGTCGAAATTGAGAATTAGACACATCGCGGATCCCATGCACATCGAGAAGAATGTTGCAGAGAGCATTATGGGAACGACTTTACCCATTGAAGGCAAGTCAAAGGACACAAAAAAAACCCGACTTGGTATGCAACAAATGGGGATTCGGCGTAACTTATGGCCAAAGCTCGTCAATGGAAAATATATACTAGGTCATCCAACTTATACATTTACGCCGGAGAATAAGAAAAAATTCTTGCAGTGGTTACAGACAGTAAAATTTCCTGATGGGTATGCTGGCAACATTTCCCGTAACGTAGGCATTGACAACAACACATTGTCTGGTTTGAAGAGCCATGACTATCATGTTTTGCTACAACGGCTCATTCCGATTGGTGTTCGGCCATACTTGCAGCATGATGTAGTTGAGACAATAGTTTATTTGTCTCGATTCTTCCAAAAATTATGTGCACGAACATTGCGAAAGATGGATGTGGCTGCAATGAATGAGGACATTGTCTACCTTATGTGTCGATTAGAGCAAATATATCCACCAGCATTCTTCGATATAATGGTGCACCTACTAATTCATTTGCCAGATGAGGCAAAATTAGCTGGTCCGGTTCATTATCGTTGGATGTACCCAATTGAGAGGTAAATTACATCATGTTAACTCTTTACTATCCTTTTAATGAATGTGAGATGAGTATTCTATTTTCTTGCAGAATGCTAGGTCGGTACAAACGATATGTCCGCAATAAGACACGTCCTGAAGGCTCTATAGCGGAAGCATATATTGCAAATGAGTCACTCACATTTTGTTCAATGTACCTTCGAAATGTTGAAACTTCATTCAATAGGACCCCGCGGAACGATGATGGTGGTGAACGCGCAGAGAAGCTATCCGTATTTGCCCAACCAGCACGGCCATTCGGAATTGGTCCAATTTTGCAGCCGTTCACTAATAACGACATGAAGGTGGCTCATTGGTTCATATTAAACAACTGTGATGAAGTTTGGCCCTTCCACGAGAAGCACGAGGCATTGATGAAGTCCCAATATTGACTATGCCCAAACTACGCATTAAATTAAACATGTAATTCGAGTGTTATGCAATTTAAACCCTTTTTGTGTAGATGTAGTATTGATAAATAGGGATCGTTCTTAACCGGGGAAATTAGGGAACATTAATAATATGTTAGTGGATTATGAATAAAAGAATAATGAATTAGAGAATTAAATAATAAAAGAATTAAACAATCAAAGAATTAATAAATTAAAGAATAGATGAACAAGATAATAATAAATTAATGAATTACAAAGAATTAATAAATTAACGAATTAAAGAATGAAATAATAGAAGAATAAAGGACTTAGTTAATCAAAGAACAAAGGAATTAATTAATCAAAGAATCAATAAATTAAATAATAAAGGAATGAAAGAATAAAAGCATCAAAGAATAAAAGAATAAAGAATAAAAGAATAAAGAATAAACAAGGGGGGTTTTGAAGAGATTTGTAATTATGTAAATAAGTAAAAGCATAGATAAACTCATTCTATTTCTATTCTAACTTATGCACAAAGTAGACTTCCCGTAAACACAAACTTCAACAACATACTACAATTGCAAATATTTGAATTAATCACGAAATTATACCTTCACAAACTCATATTTCTTCATACATTATTCATATTATAAATGCACCGAACAGCGAATTTTTACTTATAATATAATTACCTTAAGTTTGTGATTTAATGCGCCGAACAGCGGTCATACATTAAATCTCTCCAAATCTACTCTAAATGCCCCGAACAGCGGATCAACATTTAGTTTCGAAATGAAGTTTAAGCTCTAAAATGTAAGAAGTAAATGATTTTTAGAAAGTAAAACACATGGAGATTATACTCAATTTTCACAAAAGATAGGAAGGAGAAACCAATACATATATTGCATTATAATTAGAACCAATAACAAATAAGAGAGTTTAAGAGAATGGAGAGCAAATGTTACACTTTTCAGATTGGATGAGAACAATGGATTGTTTTTCACAAGGAACACCGAACAGCGGCTGGAACCTTATGAAGATGGAAGAAGATTAAACAAGGAAATTCGGACTTGAACTCTCAAAATTGTATTGGAACTATTTTGCCAAGATTTCTCCTAAAAGAAGCTCAATTTTGTGCTACTTGGAAGTGTTTTCAACAAGTGAAATCAACTCCTATTTATAGGTGGAGAAAGCTACCCAAAAATAATATAAAAATACAATAATTAAAATGGAATAATGGAATGATGAGTAATAAAGATTTGTGATGATGTTTAGAGGTGGTTTGAGTTGTAAAGTTGTAAAATTGGGTTGGAAAGTTGTTGGAAGGTGGCTGGTAATTGAGTGGAGGTCTGCTGGAAAATAGGGCAGGAAATTTCGGTGGCTGGCTGCTGAATTGGAGAGCTGCAGCTCGGCAGGTGCGCGCTGAAGAGAGGAGAAGCGGATCGGGACGCGCGCACCGAATGGTGGGAGAGCAGTTCGGCCGGCGCCTGTCGACGGGTCCTCTGGGCTGCAGGGAAAACGCTGGGCTTCGCCTGGAGCGAGCTGGGCTGACACGCGACTGGGCTGGAGGAAGCTGGGCCGCACGGCTACACAGGGACACGGGCCTGGGCTGATGCGATTGGGCTTTTTCTTTTCTTTTTGGGCTGCAAAAATGGGCTGCAGCTAATTAATTTAATTAAAATATAACTAAATTAATTATTCCACCGAATTTCGTCCATATTTTATTCGTTATAATTCCGATCGAAACGATTCTTTCGCCAAAAATACTCCAAATTACAACCTTTATTTTTCTAAACATAAAAATCACAAAATAATTTATTTTATCAATTTATTTAATATTTTAATATTAAAAGTCAAGTATAAAGGGTATAAAATAATATAAAATAATGCTTATTTAACGTCCTATCAAATACCCCCACACTTAAACCTTGCTAGTCCCTAGCAAATACTAAAATCAAACTACGAATTCAAAACAAGTAGACCCTTAACCATTTGTCTCAAATTTCATTGTTATAATCATGGCATAAAAGATTTTCACTTAAAACATTTAAGCAAATGGAATTCAAAAGTTAATATATGGTAACAAAATGTTCAACAAGTAAGATAATGAGTAAATATGGTGAAATGGAGTTCTGCACGAATAAGACAAGTATGAATCAACTCACAAGGATATGCACTCATAAATTCACTCAATTTGTGAGGGTTTGTGTTTGCACTCAAAGTATGTGAGAAATACTCACATAATCGAAATGAATTTCTCACATAATCGAAATGAAGTACTTTTGCAAAATTTCAAACAAACACCTCAAGATAAAAACAAAACATACTTGCACAAATGAACCAAAACCATAAGCTTACTCAAGTGATTGACTCAACTAATCAAAATTTACCATCTTAAGGATCATAAGGTCTTTACGAAGGTTGTAATGGGGCTAAGTTTAGAGGCAAGGAATATATAGGACAAGTGGTGCTCAAATTCGTTCCAAGACTCAATAGACTCCCAAAACGTATCATAACTTCCCAACCTTAGTGCAATGATGTCAGTAATCCATCCCTTCGAACATAGGCCTAATTTCATCTTGTTGGGCCTCAAATTCATTCTTTGTGCCGGATTTACAAATGTAAAGGACTTAACTCAAACATTCATAATCAAACCTTATTACCTTGATAAAAACTTCAATATATCTTTCTTTCTTTCTTTTTTTCTTCTCTTTTTTTTTTTATTTTTTTTTTCATCATTTTTTTTTGTTTCTCATATATCAAGGTAATAACATGTGTCAAAAATACAACAATGTTTGAGTAAGTAAATCCACAAAATACACATAAAAGTCTTTCAATATCATCATTTTCTCTTTACATAATCATTATGTCTTCAACCGAGTCCTTGGAACAAAGGTAAAAGATGTCTATACTAAGCTCAAGTGTTTAGATAATCATGGTGAGGAAAGAAAGGCTTAATGTGGGCTCAAAAGGGGTAAAACTAAGGGGGTCGCAACTTGTGCGCACAAAATAGGGAACATGGATGTTTGAATTTGTGGTGTTAACCCTAATGCCTTAATCATTTCCAAAATCAGAGAATTTATTGACTTAAAAGCTTTGAAAATCACATAGAACAAGTTCTAGTGCTCTAGAGTTCATTAAAAGCTATGACAAGCAGTTATGAGGCATATGTATATCAATTTAAACAAAGAACTTTATGAATCACTCATCAAAGATGTATATAAGTTCTAAAGCTCACATAAGGTTCAAATGATTCATACTTATCATATCATGCTTATTTATGTACCAATTTACATGCATTATCTTCAAGTAGTAACACTTAATCACAAAATATTAACAAACAAATTCAAGTTGTAGTGATTATCTTTATGGCCATAACATAATCATTTCCATTTACTTATATCATTGACAAGTTAAAGGGCAACTTGATGACTCGCAAAAACACTACGTTAAAACAAAAAGACTCAAGAAAGCAATAATAATTTTTTTGTTTTTTGTTTTTTGTTTTTTTTTTGTTTTTTTGTTTTGTTTTTTTTTATTTAATTTTTTTTTTTTGAGAAAGAAATAAAACAATTGCAAATTAAGAAAGACTTAATAAATCAATTTCAAATGCACAAATAAATTTGTAAACCATTCCCCCATACTTAAATTCTACATTGTCCTCAATGTAGGAAAATACGACGTAATTTAAACATAGAATCAAAGTAAGGAAGATGATTTAAGAAAATGAAATAAGAAAGAAAAACATAAAAGAGAGTGAAGGGTTGAAAGAAAGCAAATCTGTGTTGATGACTCCTTCACACTCGCGAACACATTGGGTTGCCTCCCAACAAGCGCTTGAAGTTTAACGTCCATCCAGCCTAGACCAAATTTAGTTCATCTGATGGGACGTCGTAGCACTCTTTCTGACTCCACATCGTGTTCGCCAATTGCCTCGATATAAGGCTTCAATCTATGGCCATTGACCTTGAACTCTTTTCCAGTTCCAACGTGTTTTATCTGTATGGCTCCATGGGCAAAAATATTAGTGATAACAAAAGGTCCTACCCATCTAGAACATAACTTACCAGGAAAGAGTCTAAGCCGAGAGTTGAAAAGCAAAACTTTCTGGCCAATGTCAAATGCTTTACTCCTGATCTGTTTGTCATGAAATGCCTTTGCCTTTTCCTTGTAGATCAGAGTGCTTTCAAATGCATCATTTCTGATTTCCTCAAGCTCACTCAGCTGGAGCTTCCGATGCAGACCGGCGTCATCTAGCTTGATGTTGAACGTTTTGACGGCCCACCATGCTTTATGCTCTAGTTCCACCGGAAGGTGACATGCTTTTCCGTACACCAACCTATAGGGAGACATTCCTATAGGTGTTTTGTAGGCCGTCCTGTATGCCCAAAGTGCATCATCCAACCGTTGGCTCCAATCCTTTCGATTAGGACCCACAGTTCGCTCTAGTATCTTCTTGATCTCTCTATTACTGACTTCCGCCATTCCACTCGTTTGAGGATGGTAAGGTGTAGATACTCGATGAGTGACACCATACCGTTTCAGTAAAGCTTCAATGGTCTTGTTGCAGAAATGACTTCCTCCATCACTTATTAGGACCCGCGGGATCCCAAACCTGGAAAGAATGTTAGTTCTGAGGAAATCTGCAACAGTTTTAGAGTCATTAGTCCTGGTGGCCTTAGCTTCCACCCATTTTGATACATAATCAACGGCAAGTAAGATATAGAGATAGCCATTAGATTGAGGAAACGGACCCATAAAATCGATACCCCAAACATCAAATATTTCAACAGTAAGAACATAATGTTGTGGCATTTCATCCCTGCGTCCTAAGTTTCCTGATCTCTGACATTTATCACAGGCTAAGCAAAATGAATGTGCATCTTTAAAAAGTGTGGGCCAATATAGTCCAGATTCTAAGATTTTGAGTGCAGTTTTTCTAGATCCAAAGTGGCCTCCACAAGCATGGCTATGGCAGAACTCTAGGACTGACCTATGTTCAATATCAGGGACACATCTTGTAACAACCCGTCCCGAGAATAGGGGTAAGTGGAGTGATTAAGGTGTGATTAGTAGGGTTAATCAAGAGTTAGGTGGTCCCGAGGGGTCCGGGAACTTAGAATGACGATTTTGCCCCTGGGTCGGGCAGAAATGTTGACTTTTATTTCGGGTGGTCAAATGGGAGTTGACCAGTGACCAGGACGTAGTTGAGGACGTTACGAATCCGTAGGCAGGTGGCACGCCCGATTCCGACATCCGAGGAGGAAGTTGTGATGTTTGGAATGTTGAGGGCATAACCGTAATTTGGCGAAATTAGGGGGGAAACGTTGACTTTTTATACGAACGGGTTTTGGTAAGTTGACCTAAGACCGTTAGATAGATCTCGTCATCCCGAGTTCGATGACAGGCGGCACGTATTCATCGGACGTACGATGTGGGAGTTACAGGTCTAGAAAGGTAGTGGCAAAGTTGTAATTTTGGGTAAAACAGAAGGGCATTTTGGTCTTTTGTGCTCTGGGGTGTGTGCAACAGATAAGGACAGATGAAGGGTTGAGATTGAGCCACATGTGAGATGAAGGGTAGGATGGTGACACGTGCTAAAGGTGGAGTGGTTTCTGGGGGGTTCCAGTGTGTGCACGGTCCAATTATTTGGGTGCAACCGTGCAAGTGTGTGTTACTCGACACAGAGAGAAACAGAGTGAGGCGGTGAGGAAAATTGGAAGGTGATCGTGGATGTTGTTGAGTTCTGGTGAGTGAAGAGTGATCAGAAGGAGGTTGAGAGATGCTGGGGTGGTGCTGAGAAGGTTAGAAGTGTGCAGGTGGTGTGGGAGTGAGTTGAGAGCCACGGGAATTTCAGAGAAAAACAGAGAGGAACTGAGGGAGCTGGTGGTGCTGTGGCCGTGTGTAAGTGTGATTGACCTCGAGAGGAGGCTGAGGCGACGTTGTGGACTCCAGGAACCGCGGCGGCGAGCACGGTGGTGGACGGTTGCAGGTAATCCCTTATCCTTGTAAACTTGCCCTGTTTTCCCGTCGAGTTTTGAATCGAAAGTCATGAGTCTAGGGGTTGAATCGATGGGTCTATAGTGGTTTAAGGGATTTAGTTGAGTCCTAGGAACCGTCTGGTTGTGTTGCCGTGACGAGAGGTGCACGGTGGTGGTTGGCGTGACGGAGGGACTCTGTGTGCCCTGTTTTTCCGTTTTGTTTCAATCCAAGAGTCGTGATCCCAGGGACTGAGTCGAAGGTTTAGAAGAGTTGGATTAGGTTCAGTGAGGTCCTAGGAAGAGTCTGGGACAGTCACCGTGACGGGGGGGTGACCGGAGTGGCTGGATCGTGAAACAAGGGAGTTCAGGCCGTCTGGTTCGAGCTTGAGTTGACGGTGTAGGGGCCGTGTCGAGTTCTAAGGAGGAGGGGGATGGATAGCTTAAGGTTGGACGAAGAGGATGGTGAAGAGAGGGAGAAAATGGTGCAGGTACGGCGGAGAACCGTTGACGCCGGTTCAGCTGTAGCCTACTGTGTTGAACCGGGTCGACGTGAGGTTGAAGGTGCACTGTAGCTGGCGCGTGGGGCCACGCGCAGCCACTTTGGGCGGCGCGTGGGGGCGCGTGCGGCGGTTCTGGGAGAAACGGTCAACATAGTTTTTGGTCTAGGAGCCATGGTGAGTTCAATGGAATTGGTTTCGGGTCAATCGGAAGTCGTTTGAGTTGAGTTTCGCGAGGGTGAAAGTTTAGGGTCCCGGGTTCTTATGTTTAGGATTCGGGGAATTTTGAGGGAATTTAGGTGAACCTTCGTAGACGTGTTAGTGATGTAATTTGGCGATGTTTGACAGGATCGGGATTTCCCGAGGAAGCCGAGGAACGGGCTGGACGTTCGGGACGCGAGTAGGGCTCAGTACTGTGAGTGGACCCTTTCTCTAAACTCGAACATGCATAACTATTTTTATATACGTATTTTATGGTTTTCCTTATGAATCTATGTTTATTGATTATGAAATGATGATTTTATGTGTTTGCACGTTTTTCGAGAAAAAGACGGTTTTGGCACGGTTTTCGAGAAAATGTTGGTTTTCGGATTTTGATGCCACGATTGGGGATTTCCACCGATAAAGGTTTTCTAATAATGATATATGGGTTATGAAATGTGATTTGTGATTACATGGGGTTTTGGTATGAAAATAGATATTTTCCGGATTTGGGTTCGGAATGACGGTTCTGGATGCCGGAAGGGCTTCAGACCAGTGATTTCGGATTCGGGTTTGGATGAGGATTTGGTAAATGGTTTTCAAATGGTTTTGGGATTGGATTTGCTGGATCTGGATATTGGGTTTAAAGACCCGGATATATGTGACGGGGGACCGGCCGGATTGGGTTTAAAGACCCGGATTGAGTTTAAAGACTCGGGAGTTTAAAGACTCGGATATATTGATTTCCCCCGTAGGCCTTGAGTTTAAAGACTCGGGAGTTTAAAGACTCGGATATTATTAAGGCCTGGATTGAGTTTAAAGACTCGGGAGTTTAAAGACTCGGATAGGTCCAGCAGGTTCGATCGGGAAATGAGGATTTGATACAGTTTTTGATACTCATATTATGGTTTCTTATGGTCTTTTTATAGTGTTTCTGTTTCTTATGATATTTATACTGATTATTTTATAAATGTGTTTATAACTGTTGGTTATGCATGTGATTTCAAAACGGAGGGTTAAACTCGGTTTTCTTGTAAAATGGGTTTTGAACTTTTGTACTTTCTGGTCCACTCACATTTTATGTTTTAATTGCCCTCCAGGTTGTGGAGCGAGCGCGGGGTCTTGACGTCGAGGCAGTGTCCGAGGCATAGAAGTGAAGTGAGGGTTCCCAGAGTAGAGTAAAGGCTTCTGTGTGCGTGTAGTTATCGGTTTTATTTTCTTTGTATGTTCTGTAATGCTACCTTCGGGACCTTGTGTCTAATTACTCCTGCGTTTGACTGGTTAGAATACGAATGAGTTTTACTTGAGTTTTGCGTCGGGGAGTCAGACGGGAGCGGGATTTACCTCGGGTTTCGGGGTGAAACCGGGGTGGGTCCTGACAATTGGTATCAGAGCATAGGTTTGTCGAGTTTGTTGGGTCTGTCGGTTTGTGAGGTTGTGTTTCAGTTGTTTGACTACTTCTATGCCTCTTTCAGTGTGCGGTTGACGATGCCTCCGAGACGTAGACCCTCTCCACAACCTGAAGAAGTAGCTAGAGAGACGGAGAGTGCCACGATTGAGCGAGCCCAGCGGCTCGGGGCTACTACTTTTAGTGGTGGGGCTGATCCTGAGGAAGCCCAGAGGTGGATTACTAGACTGGAGCGGATTTTTGCGGTGATGCATTGTCCGCCGGAGGAGCGAGTATTGTTGGCTGCATTTTTACTAGATGGTGCGGCGTACGAGTGGTGGTATACCCTCGAGTTGTCCGGTTGGGATGTTCACAGTGTGACCTGGGAGACGTTCAGGGAACGGTTTCTGGAACAGTATTATCCCCGTTCTTTCCGGGATGCCAAGGAGGCGGAGTTTCTGCAGCTCCAGCAGGGGAATATGACCGTGGCAGAGTATGAACGGAAGTTCCAGATGTTGTCTCGGTTTGCTCCTGCTTTTGTGGCCACTGAAGCCGAGAAATGCCGTAGGTTTGAGTTGGGCTTGCGCGGTGAGATTCGAGCCGTAGTGACGGCTGGATCTTTTGCTACTCTCCGAGATCTGTCGGATGCTGCGGTGCGAGTTGAGGCTAGTTTGCCGGTGCGACGCCGGGAACCTTCTATTCCTGGAGCTTCGAGCCAGCGGACACCGAAAAGAGGTAACTTCGGTGGATCGTCCTCGTCGGGCGATGATCGTTTTGGTAGACCTGGTAGTGCCCAGAGTTCAGGATTTTGGGGTTATCGAGTACCGCCGACTCCGCAAGCGAGTGCGACGTCGGTAGCATCCACAGGGAGACCGAGTAGTGGACCAGGCTGGAATGTGTGTTTTTACTGCGGGGAGTGAGGTCATTTTCGACGTGAGTGTCCACTGTTGCCACAGGAAGGTGGTGTAGGCAGAGGAGTAGCGGAGTCCGGACAGAGTACAGCATCAGGGACAGCGGGCACTAGAGGAGGTGGTGGCACAGCCACGAGTAGTTCGAGGGGACGTGGTAGAGCGTCAGGATCTCAGGCCCGGGTGTTCTCGATGACTCAGCAGGAGGGTCAGTTGATACCAGACGTGGGGACAGGTACTTGTTTTACTTTTGGGTTGTCCTGTTGGTTTGGTGTTTGGATTTCGGGGTAGAGTCTAGGAGTTAAGTTCCGTAGTAGGTTGACGGGAAGTATAGGAAAGGAGTGACTGTGGAAGGAGAGAACCCACAAGCTAGAGTTTGCCTTTAGGACTTTGTGGAGTTAGTCCTACCGTGGCCGGAATGGTAGCCGAGGGAGATGGGTGGTGGTATACGAGGAGGTACTCTATGACTTCTGTCGGGTACTGTGACATGAGGTATTGTATAATACCTTTGTTTTCTGTTCATAGAGTTTCCCTTGCGTACACCATGTAGTTGTTACATAGCTAGGGTTGGTTGTGGTAACAGTAGCTGGGGATGGAGTGAAATACCCAAGGTGGAGATGATAGACAGAAAACCTAGGAGAAGTTGTTGTTGATCTGTTGTTGATTCCGGGTAGGAGACCCTAGGGGTCGGGAACTAGCTGTGGAATTTCGGGGACGAAATTCTTTTTAGGTGGGTAGATTGTAACAACCCGTCCCGAGAATAGGGGTAAGTGGAGTGATTAAGGTGTGATTAGTAGGGTTAATCAAGAGTTAGGTGGTCCCGAGGGGTCCGGGAACTTAGAATGACGATTTTGCCCCTGGGTCGGGCAGAAATGTTGACTTTTATTTCGGGTGGTCAAATGGGAGTTGACCAGTGACCAGGACGTAGTTGAGGACGTTACGAATCCGTAGGCAGGTGGCACGCCCGATTCCGACATCCGAGGAGGAAGTTGTGATGTTCGGAATGTTGAGGGCATAACCGTAATTTGGCGAAATTAGGGGGAAACGTTGACTTTTTATACGAACGGGTTTTGGTAAGTTGACCTAAGACCGTTAGATAGATCTCGTCGTCCCGAGTTCGATGACAGGCGGCACGTATTCATCGGACGTACGATGTGGGAGTTACAGGTCTAGAAAGGTAGTGGCAAAGTTGTAATTTTGGGTAAAACAGAAGGGCATTTTGGTCTTTTGTGCTCTGGGGTGTGTGCAACAGATAAGGACAGATGAAGGGTTGAGATTGAGCCACATGTGAGATGAAGGGTAGGATGGTGACACGTGCTAAAGGTGGAGTGGTTTCTGGGGGGTTCCAGTGTGTGCACGGTCCAATTATTTGGGTGCAACCGTGCAAGTGTGTGTTACTCGACACAGAGAGAAACAGAGTGAGGCGGTGAGGAAAATTGGAAGGTGATCGTGGATGTTGTTGAGTTCTGGTGAGTGAAGAGTGATCAGAAGGAGGTTGAGAGATGCTGGGGTGGTGCTGAGAAGGTTAGAAGTGTGCAGGTGGTGTGGGAGTGAGTTGAGAGCCACGGGAATTTCAGAGAAAAACAGAGAGGAACTGAGGGAGCTGGTGGTGCTGTGGCCGTGTGTAAGTGTGATTGACCTCGAGAGGAGGCTGAGGCGACGTTGTGGACTCCAGGAACCGCGGCGGCGAGCACGGTGGTGGACGGTTGCAGGTAATCCCTTATCCTTGTAAACTTGCCCTGTTTTCCCGTCGAGTTTTGAATCGAAAGTCGTGAGTCTAGGGGTTGAATCGATGGGTCTATAGTGGTTTAAGGGATTTAGTTGAGTCCTAGGAACCGTCTGGTTGTGTTGCCGTGACGAGAGGTGCACGGTGGTGGTTGGCGTGACGGAGGGACTCTGTGTGCCCTGTTTTTCCGTTTTGTTTCAATCCAAGAGTCGTGATCCCAGGGACTGAGTCGAAGGTTTAGAAGAGTTGGATTAGGTTCAGTGAGGTCCTAGGAAGAGTCTGGGACAGTCACCGTGACGGGGGGGTGACCGGAGTGGCTGGATCGTGAAACAGGGGAGTTCAGGCCGTCTGGTTCGAGCTTGAGTTGACGGTGTAGGGGCCGTGTCGAGTTCTAAGGAGGAGGGGGATGGATAGCTTAAGGTTGGACGAAGAGGATGGTGAAGAGAGGGAGAAAATGGTGCAGGTACGGCGGAGAACCGTTGACGCCGGTTCAGCTGTAGCCTACTGTGTTGAACCGGGTCGACGTGAGGTTGAAGGTGCACTGTAGCTGGCGCGTGGGGCCACGCGCAGCCACTTTGGGCGGCGCGTGGGGGCGCGTGCGGCGGTTCTGGGAGAAACGGTCAACATAGTTTTTGGTCTAGGAGTCATGGTGAGTTCAATGGAATTGGTTTCGGGTCAATCGGAAGTCGTTTGAGTTGAGTTTCGCGAGGGTGAAAGTTTAGGGTCCCGGGTTCTTATGTTTAGGATTCGGGGAATTTTGAGGGAATTTAGGTGAACCTTCGTAGACGTGTTAGTGATGTAATTTGGCGATGTTTGACAGGATCGGGATTTCCCGAGGAAGCCGAGGAACGGGCTGGACGTTCGGGACGCGAGTAGGGCTCAGTACTGTGAGTGGACCCTTTCTCTAAACTCGAACATGCATAACTATTTTTATATACGTATTTTATGGTTTTCCTTATGAATCTATGTTTATTGATTATGAAATGATGATTTTATGTGTTTGCACGTTTTTCGAGAAAAAGACGGTTTTGGCACGGTTTTCGAGAAAATGTTGGTTTTCGGATTTTGATGCCACGATTGGGGATTTCCACCGATAAAGGTTTTCTAATAATGATATATGGGTTATGAAATGTGATTTGTGATTACATGGGGTTTTGGTATGAAAATAGATATTTTCCGGATTTGGGTTCGGAATGACGGTTCTGGATGCCGGAAGGGCTTCGGACCAGTGATTTCGGATTCGGGTTTGGATGAGGATTTGGTAAATGGTTTTCAAATGGTTTTGGGATTGGATTTGCTGGATCTGGATATTGGGTTTAAAGACCCGGATATATGTGACGGGGGACCGGCCGGATTGGGTTTAAAGACCCGGATTGAGTTTAAAGACTCGGGAGTTTAAAGACTCGGATAGGTCCAGCAGGTTCGATCGGGAAATGAGGATTTGATACAGTTTTTGATACTCATATTATGGTTTCTTATGGTCTTTTTATAGTGTTTCTGTTTCTTATGATATTTATACTGATTATTTTATAAATGTGTTTATAACTGTTGGTTATGCATGTGATTTCAAAACGGAGGGTTAAACTCGGTTTTCTTGTAAAATGGGTTTTGAACTTTTGTACTTTCTGGTCCACTCACATTTTATGTTTTAATTGCCCTCCAGGTTGTGGAGCGAGCGCGGGGTCTTGACGTCGAGGTAGTGTCCGAGGCATAGAAGTGAAGTGAGGGTTCCCAGAGTAGAGTAAAGGCTTCTGTGTGCGTGTAGTTATCGGTTTTATTTTCTTTGTATGTTCTGTAATGCTACCTTCGGGACCTTGTGTCTAATTACTCCTGCGTTTGACTGGTTAGAATACGAATGAGTTTTACTTGAGTTTTGCGTCGGGGAGTCAGACGGGAGCGGGATTTACCTCGGGTTTCGGGGTGAAACCGGGGTGGGTCCTGACACATCTCCTAATCAATAAATCTGCACAGTGTTTCCACAAATAAGGTTCATCCCAAATATAGTGCCTAGCATGCTTCTTAAGTTTATCTTTTTGTGCACGGGAGAGGGTGGTGGGCAACTGCTTGGTGACTAAATAATTGACAATATCAGCATACCAAGGAGTACCTCCCTCGATTCTGAAGAGTTGTTCGTCTGGAAACATCTCTTGAATCGCCACAGGATCTCGCTCATGTGCAATGCGACTCAAATGATCTGCCACCACGTTCTCTACGCCTTTCTTATCTTTAATCTCGATGTCAAACTCTTGAAGAAGAAGAATCCATCGGATCAGTCTTGGTTTCGCTTCCTTCTTGGCTAGGAGATACTTCAGTGCTGCATGATCAGTGTAAATAATGACTTTAGTTCGAAGTAGATAAGAACGAAATTTATCTAAAGCAAATACAACAGCAAGCAACTCCTTTTCTGTAGTGGTGTAGTTCATCTGGGCATCATTTAAGGTTCTGGATGCATAGTAGATGGCGTAGGGCTTCTTATCCCGCCTTTGTCCGAGTACGGCTCCAACTGCATAATCAGAAGCATCGCACATTAGTTCAAAGGGTAAGGACCAATCAGGGGCACAAAGAATGGGGGCAGTGGTTAAGAGATTTTTAAGCTTCTCAAAAGCTTCCTGACAGTCTGCATCAAAGACGAAGGGTGTCTCTTTCTGAAGCAGTCGGCACAAGGGCCTTGCAATGTGGGAGAAGTCTTGGATAAATCTTCTGTAAAATCCTGCGTGACCAAGAAATGAACGGATTCCTCTCACCGAAGTGGGAGAGGGTAAGTGGCGCACAGTATCAACTTTAGATTTATCGACTTCAATTCCTCTTTCAGAGACAATATGGCCCAAGACTATCCCTTGTCTAACCATGAAATGGCATTTCTCCCAGTTAAGTACCAGATTAGTTTCGACACACCTTTGTAAGATAAGTGCTAAGTGTTCTAAGCATGCATCAAAACTATCCCCAAAGACACTAAAATCGTCCATAAATACTTCAATTATTTTTTCGACGTATTCAGAGAAAATATAAAGCATGCATCTTTGGAAAGTACCTGGGGCGTTACATAAACCGAAAGGCATTCTTCGGTAGGCAAAAGTGCCAAAAGGACAAGTGAAAGTCGTTTTATCTTGGTCATTTTGAGCGATACAGATTTGATTGTACCCGGAATAACCATCAAGAAAGCAATAATAGGAGTGACCTGCTAACCTTTCAAGCATTTGATCGATGAAGGGCAAAGGGAAGTGATCCTTCCTAGTTGCTTTGTTCAGGCGTCGATAGTCGATGCAGACTCTGTATCCGGTCACTGTTCGCTGGGGCACTAGCTCTCCTTCACTGTTCGCAACAACTGTGACTCCACTTTTCTTTGGGACTACTTGGACTGGTGAGACCCATTTGCTGTCTGAAATTGGGTAGATGACACCACAGTCCAAGAGTTTGATGACCTCTTGTTTCACAACTTCCATCATCGGAAGATGGAGGCGACGTTGGGCTTCGCGAGAGGGTTTTGCATCATCTTCCAGTAAGATTCGATGCACACAAGTTGTAGGGCTGATTCCCTTGATATCTGACAGAGTCCATCCAATGGCTGTCTTATACTTTGTCAAGACCTGTACCAGTCTATCTTCCTGTGACTCGGTTAGTGCAGAAGACACTATGACGGGCAGAGTGTCGTCCGAGCCAAGATAGGCATACTTCAGGTGGTCAGGCAAAACTTTGAGCTCGAGAACTGGGGCCTGAATCACTGAAGGAGGAGTGGCATTAGTACTGATTGGAAATGACGAGGGTACCTGATGATTCATCATTCTGGGGGTCTCATTTAGGGTCATGACTTCATCCCAAATTCGAGGTTCTAGTTCGTAATCCGTATCCTCAACCAAGGCGTCCCCTGATTGCGTTAGGCCAACTCCTTTCTGGATTATCATGTTGAGTGTGTCTTCTCGAATTGAATCAAAATGTTTTTCTGCGAGAGAAGTACACACGTCAACAGAAAAAGTAGTATGAGTTGCGGAACTAGGGTACCTCATGGCATCAAAAATGTTGAAACCAATCTCCTCTCCGTCTACTTCCATAGTTAATGTTCCATTGAACACATCAATCTTTGTCTTGGCAGTTCTCATGAATGGTCTTCCCAACAGCATTAGTGGAGCTTGATTCGTAGGGGAATCCTCCATGTCTAGGACATAAAAGTCAGCTGGGAAGATGAGCTGGTTAACCTGCACAAGAACATCTTCTACGTATCCCTTAGGATACACATTAGAGCGATCGGCTAACTGAATGATAATATCGTCATGCTGTAATTTACCTAGACCTAGGGCAACATATAGTGAATATGGCATAACATTAATGGATGCTCCTAAGTCTAGCATGACTTTATCAAATGACTTGTTACCAATCACGCAGGGAACAGAAAAACTCCCTGGATCCTTCAACTTTGGGGGTAGCCGACGCTGGATTACAGCAGAAACTGTTTCACTCACCATCACAACCTCCTTCTCCCTCGTCTGGCGCCTTGGAGTGCATAACTCTTTCAGAAATTTTGCGTATTTCGGCACCTGTTTGATGCACTCGATCAAGGGCATGTTGATTTGCACCCTTTTGAAGATCTCCAAGATTTCCTCATCGGATTCATTCTTCTTAGATTTGGCAAGCCTACTTGGAAATGGTGCATGCACAAACGGGGAATTAGTAACAACCGAACTTGAAGGGATTGGGTTATTACCTTGTGTGTGGGTAGGTTGAACTGGCGGTTGTGTCGTGGTGGTCTTAGTTGCCACCTTGTGCTTTTCAGCCTCAGAAACGGCTGGATCTGGTTCTATTTCTCCGAGCACTTTACCACTTCGAGTGGTGATTGCATTGGCTTCAGGCCTTACATTTGGGTTGGGCGTAGGTTGAGGTGGAAGCACCCCGCTAGCTTGGATCTTACCCATGAAGTCCACGACCTTGCCCATTTGGTCCTTGAGATCAGCGATGTCTTTTTGTTGATTTTGCTGACCTGTGACAAGAGCCTGAGTTGAAGCCATTAGTGTTTGCTGCCCTTGGGAAAGAGCAGCCAGCATTTTATCATAATCAGGATTAGAAGATGAAGAAGTATGATTATTTGCATGATTATGAGAAAAGTTAGAAAATGGGACCGGGGGCCTTGGTTGCCATGTGGGCCTTGGTTGCCATGTGGGCCTTGGGAACTGGTCTGGGACACGGTTTGGCCCGGTCGACATGTGCTGAGGGTTTAGGACATTGTTCGGATCTCTCCAACTGTAACCTTGGGTCCTTGGCCCTCCTTGATAGCCTCCAATGGCGTGTGCCATTTCAGTTCCGGAGTCTTCTTCCCTTGCAGTGTAGGGACATTGTTCCTCAAGATGGCCTTGAGAGCATATGGAACAAACTGGAGCTACCTGTTTCTTTAGCTCAAGCATATTCGAAAGCATAGAGGTGATTTTATCTAACTTTGAATCATTTATAGCATGGGAACTTACCTCATGTACCTTTCTAGAAATGGGATCGGCACCTTCGTATTGTGCATCATTGAGTGCACGGCTTTCAAGTAGTGCACGACCATCTACTAGGCTCCGAGCTAAGAAACTTCCATTAGCTGCAGCATCGAGCAGTCCTCTATCCCAACCTTTGAGTCCTTCATAAAAGTAGGTTAAAAGATAGCCTTCTGTGATCCCGTGAGTAGGGCATGAAGCACAAAGTTCCTTAAACCTCTCATAGTACTGGCTGAAATTCTCATCATGTTCTTTCTGCTTGATTCCAGTGATCTCCTTTCTTAAGACCGTAATCTTTGAGGCAGGGAAGTACTTGGTAAGAAACTCCTGAACCAACTTCTCCCAAGAGTCAATATGATTGGGTGGGAGACTTAAAAGCCATACCCGTGCTCTTTCTTCCAAGGACAATGGGAAAGCTTTCAGCTTCATGATTTCCAAGTCCGCATCATCCGGACACATACTACTAATGATGAATTGGAACTCCGTTAAGTGTTTGTGTGGATCTTCATTTCTGATTCCACGGAACTTGGGTAGTTGATGAAGAACTCCACTCTTAAGCTCAATATCTTTCTTGTTGGTTCGAGGCTCGGGATACTGGATGCAGAAGTCTGTAGTGCCATTTGTGTTTGCACATGTCTGCTCCCGGATACTCAGGTTTCGTGCCATGGTTATCGGTGTTCCGAAAATCTGTTCTTCTTCTGAATTACTCTTCTCGCTTTTGGACTCACCGAATATTGGGGATGGAGGTTCGAACGAACTGGTTTGCTTAAGTGCGTCTCTGAATGTGGCGTTGCTTGGTGAGATGTCAAGTTGTCTTCTCAGCCGATCAAGCTTAGATTGGTGAGCACGCATTCATAAGTTCGTACCTCTATGAAAACAAAACTCTAAGTTAGAAGGCAAGTATACACAAGAAAAGATAATAAGTGTAAGATAGTAGAGATTTGCATAAAATAGCACATAAATAGAACCCAGAATTACCAAAAAGTTACGTTAATGGAAAGAAAATACACAAGTTTCAAATGCAAACTAATAATGCAATAAGTAGAGTTTTAGAGCGTCATGAATAACTTTCCCCTTCCGCTTCTCATGGTACTTTCCTGGGCGTACGGCCTGCGCGTACTGATAACCACCATTCCACCATTCAACATTAATCATGGCCAGTTGAGATAGATGTAACGCGAGAAGCAAGGATAATTTTAAGAGCACCCCGAGGCTAGCTTGGCATATACTCCATTGGTGTTCCCTTTCTTAATCCAAAACTCGTCACCAGTCATAACTCTCCTAGACACCATAATTAATCCAAATGATGACGTAGAGAATTACCAAACCCTAGTGTTTACAAACTCCGCCCCAACCTCATGTCCATAGATTCGAGTCTATGGTATGTGGTGATGAAATCCACACATCATGAAGGGTTAAGGAGAAAGTAAATAAGAGGGGCACTACCTGTTCCCGAAAGTAAGATTTTGAAGAAAAAGGGACTAAGAGATTCATGCAACTCTAAAACAATTAATAGGAAACAATACTTACACTTTAGGAAATTCAAAGATGAATAAAGTTTCATAAAAATTTTTTTTTTTTTTAATTTTTAATTTTTAAAATTTTTTTTTTATTTTTTTTTTAATTTTTTTTTATTTATTCCGAATTTTCTTTTTTTTTCATTTAAAATTTAAAGTTTAACTAGACATAAACAAATAATTGATTACATAAAAATAAAATAAGTGTAAACATAAAGTTAGTGGAACATAAAGGTTATGTAATAAAATTAAAAGAAAGTTAATGGAATAAAGTTAATGTAATATAATTAAAGTTAAGGGAATAAAGAAAAAGTGTGAATATTAAGTTAATGGAATAAAGTATAATGGAATAAATAAAAGTAAAAGTAAAGAAAAGTGAACATATAAAATATGCATTTATGAACAAGTATCAAATTTATTATGAACAAATATATATATAAAAAAAAAAAATTATGAACATTTATGAACAAGTATGAATTAGAAATTAAGAAAAAGTAAAGTATGAGCATTATAAACAAACATAATAAGAACAATAATAAGATGGATAAATAAAATTTAAACAAGTAAGTAAATGTTATAAACAAATATAATATTAACAAAAATAAAATTTATAAACAAGTATAATATGCACAATTTATATACATACACTAACAAATTAAAATGATTTTCAATTTCCCCGGCAACGGCGCCAAAAATTGACTATGCCCAAACTACGCATTAAATTAAACATGTAATTCGAGTGTTATGCAATTTAAACCCTTTTTGTGTAGATGTAGTATTGATAAATAGGGATCGTTCTTAACCGGGGAAATTAGGGAACATTAATAATATGTTAGTGGATTATGAATAAAAGAATAATGAATTAGAGAATTAAATAATAAAAGAATTAAACAATCAAAGAATTAATAAATTAAAGAATAGATGAACAAGATAATAATAAATTAATGAATTACAAAGAATTAATAAATTAACGAATTAAAGAATGAAATAATAGAAGAATAAAGGACTTAGTTAATCAAAGAACAAAGGAATTAATTAATCAAAGAATCAATAAATTAAATAATAAAGGAATGAAAGAATAAAAGCATCAAAGAATAAAAGAATAAAGAATAAAAGAATAAAGAATAAACAAGGGGGGTTTTGAAGAGATTTGTAATTATGTAAATAAGTAAAAGCATAGATAAACTCATTCTATTTCTATTCTAACTTATGCACAAAGTAGACTTCCCGTAAACACAAACTTCAACAACATACTACAATTGCAAATATTTGAATTAATCACGAAATTATACCTTCACAAACTCATATTTCTTCATACATTTTTCATATTATAAATGCACCGAACAGCGGATTTTTACTTATAATATAATTACCTTAAGTTTGTGATTTAATGCGCCGAACAGCGGTCATACATTAAATCTCTCCAAATCTACTCTAAATGCCCCGAACAGCGGATCAACATTTAGTTTCGAAATGAAGTTTAAGCTCTAAAATGTAAGAAGTAAATGATTTTTAGAAAGTAAAACACATGGAGATTATACTCAATTTTCACAAAAGATAGGAAGGAGAAACCAATACATATATTGCATTATAATTAGAACCAATAACAAATAAGAGAGTTTAAGAGAATGGAGAGCAAATGTTACACTTTTCAGATTGGATGAGAACAATGGATTGTTTTTCACAAGGAACACCGAACAGCGGCTGGAACCTTATGAAGATGGAAGAAGATTAAACAAGGAAATTCGGACTTGAACTCTCAAAATTGTATTGGAACTATTTTGCCAAGATTTCTCCTAAAAGAAGCTCAATTTTGTGCTACTTGGAAGTGTTTTCAACAAGTGAAATCAACTCCTATTTATAGGTGGAGAAAGCTACCCAAAAATAATATAAAAATACAATAATTAAAATGGAATAATGGAATGATGAGTAATAAAGATTTGTGATGATGTTTAGAGGTGGTTTGAGTTGTAAAGTTGTAAAATTGGGTTGGAAAGTTGTTGGAAGGTGGCTGGTAATTGAGTGGAGGTCTGCTGGAAAATAGGGCAGGAAATTTCGGTGGCTGGCTGCTGAATTAGAGAGCTGCAGCTCGGCAGGTGCGCGCTGAAGAGAGGAGAAGCGGATCGGGACGCGCGCACCGAATGGTGGGAGAGCAGTTCGGCCGGCGCCTGTCGACGGGTCCTCTGGGCTGCAGGGAAAACGCTGGGCTTCGCCTGGAGCGAGCTGGGCTGACACGCGACTGGGCTGGAGGAAGCTGGGTCGCACGGCTACACAGGGACGCGGGCCTGGGCTGATGCGATTGGGCTTTTTCTTTTCTTTTTGGGCTGCAAAAATGGGCTGCAGCTAATTAATTTAATTAAAATATAACTAAATTAATTATTCCACCGAATTTCGTCCATATTTTATTCGTTATAATTCCGATCGAAACGATTCTTTCGCCAAAAATACTCCAAATTACAACCTTTATTTTTCTAAACATAAAAATCACAAAATAATTTATTTTATCAATTTATTTAATATTTTAATATTAAAAGTCAAGTATAAAGGGTATAAAATAATATAAAATAATGCTTATTTAACGTCCTATCAAATATTCCTCGAATTGGGAAGAAATGGACCAACAACTATTTCCAAGTTGGTTTGCTCACCATGTAAGTCAATTATTTTGCTTGCATAATTTCTTATTTTTGTTTTAAGTTGACCCATTTAATTCATGATGTGTATCTTATCAGATGGCTCAACTGAGAGATGACAACTCAGCAGACTTCAATAAAGAATTAATGCAGCTTGCCATTGGTCCAGTACGAGGAGAAACATACGCTGGCTGTCACATTAACGGAGTAAAGTTCGTGTGCACTGACCGAGATGACAAGTTGTCTACTCAAAATAGCGGAGTGTTCGTGCCCGGGGAAGGGGAAAATGCTGATACGGGATTCTTCGGAAAATTATTAAGTGTGGTACAGGTGTTATACACAGAGCGTAAGGAAGTCATTTTGTTCAAGTGTCATTGGTTTGATACGAACCCAAGTATTCCAGGCAGAGTCATTCGAGATAACTTATGCGTATCTGTTAACACAAAGACCCGGTGGTATGAGAGTGATCCTTACATCTTGGCTAGTACAGCAAAACAAGTATTTTATGTGGATGATCCAAAAGTCGGCGCTGGTTGGAGAGTAGCTGAAATGGTAAATCAAAGAAATATTTGGGTTATGGATGACGGAGACCATGAAGCAAATGAGGAAACTGATGATGACCAGCAGATTGTTTTCCAGGAGGATTCTTCGGCATTTGCCCTAAATGTGGATGGAGTACGAACAAACGACGTTGTCTCACCAATTGCGATTGATGGAATTTTTATTGATCTCGGGGACTTAGAACCAATTCAAAGTGATTATGAAGAAATCAGTAGTGTGCACTCCTCGGATGACGAGCTTGAATGGGAGGATGATAACGAATCTGGCACTGAATAAAACTTGATGGTTTAATGTTTCAATTACTCAATTTATTCTTGTAATATGACGCTTCCAAAATTAATTAAGCTTGAAGTTTTAAATGTTTCAATTAAAATATTACAATAATCAATTGAAAACATTTATAGAATTAAATATATACATGAACCCTACGAAATGAGCGCGACAACGTAGGGCAAGATTACTATGGTCCAACGATTTCGTCCAAATTGCGAAGGGCAAGACAGATCAAAAATAATTTTTATTTATTTATTTTAGTTGTTATTTCTGATCGAATTAAATCAAATATATATACCCTACGAAATTAGGAAGCAAACGTAGGGCATGAGGCATGTTGCCCAACGGTTGATTCCATAAAGCGTAGGGCAGGTTATTTTAAATTTCATTTTTACTTAATTTTATTATTTTTTTCTATATTTAATTAAATGAAATACATATACCCTACGAAATTAGGAAGCAAACGTAGGGCATGAGGCATGTTGCCCAACGGTTGATTCCATAAAGCGTAGGGCAGGTTGTTTCAAATTTCATTTTTACTTAATTGTATTATTTTTCTATATTTAATTAAATGAAATATATACCCTACGAAATTAGGAAGAAAACGTAGGGCATTAGGCATGTTGCCCAACGGTTAATTCCATAAAGCGTAGGGCAGGTTATTTCAAATTTCATTTTTACTTAATTTTATTATTTTTTTCTATATTTAATTAAATGAAATACATATACCCTACGAAATTAGGAAGCAAACGTAGGGCATGAGGCATGTTGCCCAACGGTTGATTCCATAAAGCGTAGGGCAGGTTGTTTCAAATTTCATTTTTACTTATTAACTCATAGATCCCAATTACGCATGTAAATCCACAAGCTGAACGGTTGGATCAATAAAATTGAATACTTTCAACAATAATTGAACGAAAATTTTGATAAACATCTTGTACTTTCCTTTAAGTGTCTAAAGTGTTTAATGAATAAGCGGATTTTACAATTTTCAATAATCAAAAATTTAAAATTAGCTAGATCCTCTATGCAAAAAATTAGCTACATTCGAATTTCTATGATTAGGTAACCGTTCACAAAAAATCGACGGCTACAAATTATTTTTGACAATCGGGTGCCTTACCCTACTCAAAACCTCATTATTTTTTTCGGGCAAGGTCTACGCATTTAAATCCACAAGCTGAACGGTTGGATCAATCAAATTTAATACTTCCAACAACAATTGAACGAAAATTTTGATAATCAATTGAACGAAAAATCGACAGCTACGAATTTTTTTTGACAAATTGGATGGTTTAAACTGCTCAAAACCTCATGATTTTCGACAGTGAGGTCTATGCACACATAAATTAGATATTCTAAATGTCGATTAACAAAAATTGAAATAGGTATCGAAATATAATTAATCATTTTCTTAAAATTAAATAACTATTAACATGTAATACTTCCCGTAGGGTAAGTTAAAAATGTTGTGGGGCAACAACTAGCATCTCTCCCACACTTTTTTTTCATATTCCCGCATTTTTTTTTCGCGAAAAAATCAAATTTTCCGCCAAAATTTTGGGGAAAAATTGAATTGTAATTTCGTAGGGTTTGTGTTATTTAATTCGTTGGCCAAAGATTTTTCTTTTCATTTAAGCGAGATTACTTTATTTCTTTCCCCGTTTTCCTTCGCCCCAGCCATGTCCACTCTGCCTTTCAGTCTGTCCGTCCATCACCATCCGTCTCCGGCCACTTCTGTCTTTCTTCATCGCCCTATTATCTCATAGTCTTCATCCTTCTCTCAATTTCACTCACGCACTTTCTTTTTATCACTCTCTCACACAAACAAGAGCCCTAACCCAAACCCATTCCTGCAGAACTTCGCCGTTGCCGCTGCCTCCTTTGTGGGTAATATCTGCAACGCTCACCATTGCGGCTCCAATCCTACGGCTGCGAAATTCGACCTCAAAGTTGACGGGTCAGATCTTCGAGACCTCTAGTGTCGACCTGCTCCGAGCCTCATCTTCTAATACATAAACCCAGTTCGAATCAAAACCTTAAGGTTTTAGTCGGTCCCTGCGGAGTGAGAGAGAGAGTAGCGGGCAAGGTATGGCGTCACTGGTTGATTTTATTGTTTCTATTATCTGCTGATTTTCTTCTGTTAGTTCATAGAGATTTTTTTAATACTTGAATATGGTTAGTTGGTTGATGATCCATGAATATAAATGGGTTTACGTTTGTGACTATTGTTCATAGAGCTCTGTTTTGTAGGGTGTGGAAGTTAGGGAATTGAAAAATGAAATTTGATTTCTGGATGCTATAGGAAAGCTGAATCCAAGAGTGTTTGTGATTGAAATTTTTTACAATGTATTGTTTTGTTGCTGAAGGATTCTATTTGGTTTCATCGATTATTCAAAATGGGTTCTGTTTTAATTTTTTTCAATGAAAGTGCATACAGAGCTCACAGAGGCAGTAACCAATAATAAGGACTTTAAGTTAGTGATTTGCTAATTATGTTTGAACTTATCTAGTTGAATTGGAACATGGTCTAAATTACTAACAGATTAATGATTATATGGCAATGGCCGGGAAATGGTTGCAGGGCCCTTGTGTCTACTACCTTTAGCTGGTATGTCGATTTCAATTGGTTTGATTTGGGGGAAGGTGCTTGGTTAATTGCCCTTCTTTGGGGGGCTAGTTCCTGACCTAATTTAGATGCGGACCTTGATGACTTAGCATGCGGCTGGAGTCAATTGATTGCCGCAAGGATTCACGCAGAGATTAGGTTCAATTCTCTATGGATTGAGCGTTCTTGCTGCGTGCCTTCGTAAAGGTGGCGGAAAGAACTTAAGAGCAGCCAATATATTAGGAAGTAGATAGATTGCATAAGCAAGCCTCTCTATGTTGCACTTGCACAACGTAAAAAAGATAAAAGAGCAAGGTTACAGATATGTCTTTTATTGGTTTCAATAGAAAAATAGCTCGTGAATGTAATGTGTCAACTTTTCCTATAAGATTGTTATTCTGGAGATACATATCCTTGACCCTTGTTGCAATCTTTTGTTTTGATCACGATTCTTTATTATTATTGCTTGTTTTGAACTGAGCTTTTGAGGAGTGGAATGACGTTTTCTTTATTCTTCCATTGTTTATCGATGAGATGAAATTGAGGGATTGATGATTTTGCTGAACTTGATCTAATAAGTGGATGATTTTGTTGAATTCAGTGAATTGGTACTTGGTATATTATTTTAAGCCTATATGGATAGATGTTTTGGTACAGTATAAGTCTGCATCAGTATCTCAGTTTCATTTATTAAGTCGTTAAGGTTGGATATCGATATAAATTGATCATTCTAAGGATTTGCATGTCATTACTAGAGTTTCAATATTCGTTTCTTTAACAAAGTCACCTCCAAGATGTCAGATTTGGGAATCATTAGGAGAAATTCTCTTTAGAATGCAGGAAATTAGAATGCAGGGGGAATACATATGATTTGTGAATACATATTTGAAATAAAAAAAATATATTAATATAGAATTCTCGTTAATATCTAATTTTAGAATTCTATATTAATGTATGCAGCTTCCTGCATTCTCTTTAAAGTTTTCATGATTTGGGAATACATATTTGAGATAAAAAAATATGGTTTGTGAATCATATATTTGTTACTCTAAATTTTGTTGATTCTCTTTAAATATGGTTGGTAATATTTATGTTAGAGACTATCATGTAGCAGGGGGAAGGATAATGGTTGGTAATTTTGGACCTGGACATACCAAATGGTGTCTTGAATTTTTGTTCATTTTGCATTGCATTTGTTTGCTGTTGGATTAAACCTGTAAAGAAAAAAGGGTTTCTAGATTGTCATGTAGTTGATTTCAATTATGCTAATTAGTCTTTTGAAAACAGCAGTAAATGTCGTCTCACCCACTAATCACGTCCACGAGCCGTCGCACTACCCCTGTCAATGAAAGTGTGGAGGAGGCGCCCTCAGCCACAGTAGCCTCCACAGCTGAGTCCGTTCAAGGACCAGCTGATTCCACAGCATCTGAACAACGTGGTGTGCAATCAGCACGTCGACGCCATAGCAAGAAACGAGGTGAACCACGGCCTTTCCTCCGCTCTTCACAACCCGCACCACATGTTGAATCAGGCGAACATGAGAATGAGGCTGAAGTACTCCCTTCTGGTTAGTTGGATTTGTTTATGTAAGTAAATATTTTAGTTTTTTTGCTTATATTTGTACATTTTGTGACCTATCATGTGTAGGTACATCATCAAACTTGCGTGGGATCAATAAAGGGTTGGCATCTCAACGAATATGTCGGGCAACAGAGGCAAAAATCCCAGTGGTTTACATTCCTCATCTTCGGGCAGCAGAGCAAAAGATCCATAGCTTGGTTGTACACGATATGGGTGCTATTATTCGAACCAAGTGCCCGATGTTGGCCTCAACTTTTAAGAAGCTCAAGCCTGAAGATAAGGACATATGTTGGATTGATTTTTCGGTAAGTATATTTTAAATGTTTATCATTGTTTTCATTAGTTTATATATTTTTCTAACTTTTTTTTTGAAGGTAAACTTTGAGTACAATTTGGAAGATCTCAATGTTAATGACTATCTCAATAAACATTGGCAAGCACGATTCAAAGAATGGAAGCACGAGATCCATTTGTACTACCAGACATGGACGTCTAAGGATGAAGCCTTTGCAAATCCTCCTTTGGAGTACTCAGAGTCACATCGATTGAGGGAGTGGGAATGGTTATGCGACCATTTCAACAGCCCTAAGTATCAGGTATGTGTCTTAAGTTAAAATTTTTACATCAATTTTTATTTAATTGTTAACATGAATTTAAAGATGGTTTTTAATACTTAATAGCGAATATCGACCGCCAACAAAAATAATCGTAAGGGAAAAAAATACAACCACCATGGAGGGTCACGATCTTATGCACATCGACACGAGGATAAGCGAAAGTCCGGGTCGAAGTGGCCGGAATTGGAGGTTTGGGGGCAAGTCTACACTGGATACGGCAACCAAGATGCTGATGTGATTTATGTAAGTAATTTTTTTTTTCATATTACATGAAAACTTTAATTTCCAAATTTTTATTATTCTTAATATTTGTTTGAATTTGTAGGAGGGGATGCAACAAGACATGGAGGCTGTACAAGATGAGTTGTCTCAGCAAGATGAGGTTATGTTGGAACAGGCTCTACCAGATCCTGCTAAGTCGGTCGAGATCTTAGAGAAACACTTGGGGCGCCGTCCAGGGAAGATAATACGAGGGGCAGGAGATGCAATAGTTAGGGATGTCTCATCGAGTTCTTCTCGAGCATCCAATGGGCAGAGTGAGAGGTTCACGGAGCTTCAGACCAACTTTGTTAATCTCCAGGCTGAGTTATCGACTGTCCAAGATAAGTGTGCGACTGTCGAAGCTGAGTGTGCAAAGTATCGAGCCGACTATGCTAACGTCCAATCAACCCTCCAGCTTGTGCTTGAGATGATGCGTATGAGTGGGATGCCAATTCCTCCACAAGTTCAGCCGCAAACTCATCAATCAACTTCGGAATTTGACCACCATTCCGAATAATCACTAGAATCGTAGATGTATTTTATGTATTTATTTTATCTTTATGTAAAGTAAAAACTATCTTTTTTTAATGATATTTGCTTTTATATTTACCTTCATAAGATCTTATTTAGAAATATATTTAATATAATATTTATTATTATATATTTTAATTCGAAAAATAATTAGGAAATTTATTTTTCATTTGTAAATTATAAAGTTGCCCAACAAATTGTCTAATATTCGTAGGGTAAATTTCATAGCCTATATTTATTGACCCTACGATATTTGAAAGCAAAATGGTAGGGTACATTTTTGTTGACTTTTGATAGTTGCCCTATCCATTCACCCTACCATTTTTTCTGTAGGGTCAACACTGTCTGCCCCACGAGTTTACAATTCTCGTTGGGCAACTTTTAGCCCAACAACAGTAGCCCGACGGTATTTGCCCAACGACATTTCGTTGGTTCTTTGTTTGCCCTACCATTGTTCAGTTTTACCCTACAAAATCATTTTGTAGGGGAACCATTATTTTCTTGTAGTGATATGAGACAATCGAAGAGCATAACCAGCTATGCCATAAAATAGTATCTAAATTATTGGGTCGATTTCAAATAGTACTTCAACTATGAAAATTGAATTTTAAATACCCAAATTATCAAAAGTGAAAATAAGTTTTTTTTTTATAAATAAATTCAATTAATCAGAACCGGAAAAGACCCGGGAACCAACAACCAAAGTCAAACAAAGACACCACAGACTTAGGTCAAACACGACCACAAGCCAAAACAACTAAACATGAACAACTCAAGCTAAAGCAATCCTACGATTAGTGTTATCAGTGTGATGAACGATTCGATCAAGGGGATAATGACAAATCTCATTTCTTTTCTCTTTCAATTTTAGTTTCATTTTAATTTTCCCCTGGACCAAAGTTCAAAGTTTGAATATGAGACCATATTCTTCTGTAGGCCAAGGTTATTATTAACCCCTTTGGTTTTTATCCCAATATTATTACTTAGTTGAGTGACCATTATTGATATGACACATCCTAAATTTCCCCTATTATTCAAGGGTAAAATCATATTTTTTCAAATTAAATTTCGAATCCTTATTTAAATAAATTTCGTCCTCAAAACTCTTACATAGATATACTTTCTCAATAATAACATGCGAAACACAACACGAATCGAAGAAAACTCAATAATAACATGCGAAACATAATACAATACGAATCCAAGGAAGCTCTGTGGACAAAATATCTAAGCTACAGGACCCACCCACTAGTAATCTCGAAAGACCCACAATATAAGGGACTCAACTTCCCTCCTTTTAAGGGAATTATAAAAGATGTTTTTAAAGGAAATTACACAAATAATTACATAGTTTTTTTTAAAAATAATTATCAGGTTTTACAGACTTAATTAATTTTTTTCATATTTTAAAAGAGAGTTAATATAAGATTCATATAGGGTTACATGAAACCAAAAAAAAAAAAAGGCTACCTAACAAATTTTAGCAGAATTTCATAGAGTGTTATATTATTTTATAGACATTTTTTTATGAAAATTTTGATAATAAAATCATAACTTATTTGTTTTATACTAAACTCTCCCATTAAAATTTTAAATTATTCAGTTATATATCTCGAGAAAATATCCTTTTCGAAAATATAATCCTATTTATTGAGTTCACTACCTAAATGAAAGACGGTGTATTATGTGAAGTTCATTATATATTAATTATTACTATCAGCTTATAATTATTGGGTTGAAAGCTGAATTGAAACAGTATACACACGTACGGTGAGTCTGACAGAATTTCTGCTGGAGCTCAATCGACCTCGATCTCATGGAGGCTGTAGTTAAATTCAATTATATTGATGGCTGTAATGGCTGTAGAAAGAAGATAAAGCAGTGTTTGAAGGCAGCACTTGAGGGCGTCAAGGATGATGACTATAAAATAGACGCAGAGAACAACAAGGTGACGATATTTCGCAAGCTTGACGACCTTGATTGCCAAGCTCGCCTCATCCAGAAGTTCAAAAATAAATTTCCCTCAAAAAGACTGGAGCTTATAATGAATAATAATGGTCAAATTAATAATAATTCCAACGGCAACAGCAACGGCAACGGCAACGGCAACAGCAACGGCAACGGCAACGGCAATGTCAACGGCAACGGAAATGGCAACGGCAACGGAAACGGAGGGCAAGAGAGTAAGAAAGGGAAAGAAAAGGTGCATGGAATTAATGGTAGCAAACGAGGAGGAGGGGACGTAGCGAGTAGCAGTAGAAACGGCAACGGCAACGGCAACGGAAATGGCAACGGCAACGGAAACGGAGGGCAAGATAGTAAGAAAGGGAAAGAAAAGGTGCATGGAATTAATGGTAGCAAACGAGGAGGAGGGGACGTAGCCAGTAGCAGTGGAAACGGCAACGGCAACGGAAATGGCAACAGCAACGGAAACGGAGGGCAAGAAAGTAAGAAAGGGAAAGAAAAGGTGCATGGAATTAATGGTAGCAAACGAGGAGGAGGGGACGTAGCCAGTAGCAGTGGAAACGGCAACGGCAGTGGCAACGGTGGCGGTGACAGCGGAAACCAGCTGCCGCAGATGGACATGATGAGTTACTGGGATCCATGGATGGGTCATTATCCCCAACCGATGATGAACAACGGAGGCCATCAACGGATGAGGCAAGACATGGACGTTTATGAGAGCATCCCTACTTACATAGGCCCACCGCCGCCGGTGCCACCGCCAGCAACCTTTTATTTTAACCCTCCCCAGGCAATCTTCAGTGATGATAATGCCAATGGTTGCAGCATCATGTGATATATATTCCTGCTATTCATTTAAATCGTCTTTTTTTTTTTTTCCTGAAGTTTAATTTCCTGGCAGGTCTTCTAGGGTTAGATTTTAATGCATGCGATATGCAATTTTGCAACAATTACTAGAGTTTCGATGATATGTATTGATGTTTATGTTTTTAGTCTTCTAGGGCTATCGTTTTTTTTTTTGGAAGTACTGCTATATTATTATTTTTTTGGGTAAGGGAAAAGATATATTAATTGCTTATTATGTTGTTACTTTATGATTACTAAAATTTTGTTTCTTGTTTTCTTAATGATATGATATTCGGAGATATTAAATTGGTCACACATACTTGATATGTCGATTTATTAATAATGATATTTTAATAAATTAAATAATTTGATATTTATTTTTTTATAGTAAATAATATGTCATATCAAATGTGTCATTAAATTTGATCAATTTAATATGTTTAAATAATATTACTCTTTCTTAATAATGAATGGTATGTGCTACTTAATAATTTAAATATAGGATCACCTGTGATCGATGAACACTTTATTTTTTCCATTGCTCATACCTTAGCTGACTTACCAGCTATCGCCGACTAAACCCACAAATAACAATGAGCAGAAATAGAGCTTAAAATAACAAAGTGTATATATATATATGTATAACAATTTTTAAAAACTATTTTATATCAAATTAAACTTACAAAAATTAAAAGTAGGATAAGAAATCAAATAAATATTTAAGTCCTTAATTAATAATTTATCTAAAAGAAAAAATATATGTACTTTGTTGAAGCAGAAATTGTACCCGCCTCGAAAAATCTTTACAATTCCTATAAACAGCAAACAATCAGCTATTGTTGCCTCGATCAATTACCTGGAGGATTGTTCGACCAAAAACACTTTGATGCCTAAGTTAGCTTTAAGAGAGGAAAATGAATACTTCGAAACGAAGAATCGACTTACCTTGATAATGAAATGGGCTACGCTATTTATATAAAAGCTTTGGAAATCTCAGAGTGTTCTGATTGGTCGGTTGAATTTGCAATTAATAAATAATATATTATTAATAAAATATATATTTTAATAATTATAATAATTTCTCGATGATAATTAAAGTAATTTAATATTAATATTAATTTTCCATTATTAAGAATAATGCAATTAATATTATTGAGGCTTTAGTCCGATTTAATAATATATTTAGCTATAAATACATTATTTAACGTCGGGGTGTTTGTGAGCCGTTAATGTCATTACCATGGGCAATTTGGATATTATGAGAATTATGGACCACGTGGCAGTTTCACAATTTTTCAATGATTTATGGTTCCACAAATACCCCCGGATTGTTTAGGAATTGAGGGAATCATAAGAGATATTTTTGCTAATCTCAATGAATCATATTTGGAGTAGAACTCCGTTTTGTCTTGTGTTATACTTGTGATGTAAAAGTTTCATTGAGTTCAGAATATTACATCAAATTGACCTATAAATGTACTGTGCTCGGGGCTTGACATGCAATTTGGTTTAGCTCGTTACCCATACGCAATTAATCCTTTCTTTTGATGAGGTTTAATTCTCATTAACCCTCTCATTTGATAACAATTATTTCACCCATTAATGTTTTAGGCAAAAAAAAAAAACTGTTATATGAATGAGGAGATGAGAGATAGCTTCATCTTCAAAGGTTGGCAAAGTGTTCTTTGTTGGTGAAGAAGGACGGTACTATGCTTAATTTAATCTCAAAGTAGCACTCTTTTTCTTCTGATTTTGCAGTTGATTTCTTTGGGAAGAATTTTCTTCCTTCGTCTTTGATAAGGTAAACAAGGATCATCTCCCTCTTTTTCTTTTCAATATTCTCTTTTTTTTTTTTTTTTTTTCACTTTGGCTTTACAGTTGGTGTGCAGCGTGAAAGAGAAAAGGGTTGTGGATTCAAATGTAATCAACGTTGAAGTACTTCTCATTTTTCCTACGCGAGGGGTCCAGTGGCAGAAAACAAAAATGGCCCAAGATGGAGAAGCCTGATTGGAGAAGTCCGTTGGTGGAGAAGCCTAATGTATCAGCAGGGCACAGACTCCACGTGGCAGGAGAAAAGCTTGTTGCGCCAGGAGAGTGCGGGAAACGCGCCGGCGGGCGACATCAGTGGTAGGCAGGAGCAGCTGCAGTCCGTATGTAGGAAGTGCGATGCGCGTGTAAACATGCGCCGACTGTGACCTGTGGAGAGCAGGATGAGTAGAGATCGACCTTGGTGAAGTCGTAGATGATGGCATGCTTAGTACGCCGAAATGCCTCTCGCAAGCGCAGATACGCCTGCAGTGAGGTTAGTATTATCTACTTCTCATACGCCTGCATGGTTTTGTCACCGCACCTTTTCAACATTTAAAATTCGGAGGACTAAATTTAAATTTAAATGTTAATTTTGACGGTAATTGGGAGGGTTTTCACTGCGCTCCATTTGACCCTACTTTTATAAATTAGACCAATAAGTTATTACTTTTAAATTATAATAAAATGCTAGTGAAAATAAAACTACCATGGTAAATAATTGTGAATTTTAAAGGACAGATAGCCCTAGGATGAGACTAGATCCAAGGGTAGAGAGATATTCCAAATTTTCGTTCCGTGGGCTTCAAGAACAACTTCTTCCTTATAAATACGAGATACTCTTCGACGATTGCTTATTTTCCATCTACTCTTGCAAGCATTACATTGTGTTTTCTTTTGATATTTTCTGACAAAAGAGAATTGGAGATGGAGATCGAGATGGCGAACGCAATGGCATCGGCAGCGAATCAAGTGTACGTGGGTTTTCGCTTCGAGCCTTCAGACCGGGAGCTCGTCAGCTTCTTTCTCCACAACCTACTCGTGAAGAAGCAGCCGTTGAAGCCACCCTACAGCGGCTTCATCCACGAATTCAACCTCTTGGGCAACGAATTGTCACCATCGGAGATCTGGAAATTATATTGCGGAGATAAAGAACTATACTTTTTCTGCCCGCTCAAGAAACTATCTGGGAAGCGAATCGATCGCAAGGACGGTCGCGGCGGCACTTGGAGCCAGAAGGATGTTCCCCACTTGGTCATGGTCGATGGAAACCCAAACCCAATTGGGCGAAAAAGAAAACTCCGATACGTGAATCAAGGTTCGGAAGATCATACTGATTGGCTTATAGATGAGTATAGTATTTTCTCAGAGAATCATTGTGATGATAATGGGTATGATTTTGATTCTGTCATCTGTCGGTTGAGGAAAAACGATAGGGTCGGCAAGAAGAAGATGACTTTTTCATCTACCAAGTCTGGTGCTAATAAAAAGATGAAAATTGAAGGCGGTTCATCATCAACAGAGTCTCAAATTGCGAATGTGGCTGATAATACCAAAGATTCTCCGACATTGTTGTTCTGTCCGAGCTTCAGTGTTCATGATATGATTATTGTAGGTGGTTCATCATCAACTGAGTCTCAAGTGACCAATGTGACTGACAATACTATCGATTCTTCGACATTGTTGGGCAGTCCGAGTTTCAATGTTGACCGTATGATTTCTTATCTGAGTGAGCTTCCTATACCAATTTCAGAGGTCGGTGATGTGGATGATTCTGCTACGTATGATTCTCAGAACTTCCACGTGGACGATTTTGTTGCTGACATCAATGGAGGAGTAGTGGGAGTTTGCAATCCAAGTAATTTCGAGGATGTGTGGAACCAGCCACTGGACAGTAGCTACAGTTTGTTTAAGGATAACTTGTGGGCTTAATTTTTTTTCTCTGCTCCTAGAACTGGGATTGAATCTTTGTACCCAAATTTTGATCCGCGGCTTTAATACTCTGATTTTGTTGGTTACTTGATCTCATAACAATTGTATTCATCACTTTATTTGTCCAGTAAATTCACTTTTGATTTGTCAAAATTTGAGCTTTGCTAACTTATTTAAGCATGGGAGATATGATCTGATGTTTTGCTTCGTTATATTCTGGCGCTTTTTTTTTTTTCAATATGCTTCTAGTAGTCCTAATTAAGTTGAGGGAGGTAAATAACTTTCACCCTAGAGAAAATGATGGAAAATTGAAAACTGTAGTTTTGACTCTGGATTCTGTATCGTAAAAGAAACATTGAAAATTTTAAGATTTGAACCACATTGATTACAATATACCATCAGGCGAAGATGACATAATAGTCTTACAATCTATAACTGGATGAAATTGGGAGACTTAGTCAAGTCAATAATCTGAGGATATGCTGTAGTAACTCTACTCTTCTTGCCGCATAAATCATTTCTGCATACAGGAGATGGAGTCGTCAAGTCAATTACCCCACCTCCTCCGCAAGGCCTGAAATAGCTTCTGCTACACAACTCCTCGTCATCTTGAACTATAGTTGTCACTTGTTCACTTTCATGTCGGCTCAGTTCAAAAGTACCACCGTCGTCAACAGATCTACGCAAACCCATATCATCATCTCTAGTGACAGTCGAAGATGGCGTACTTCCCACTGGTGATTTCTCCTTGCAACCCTCTTCCACTTCTTGATTGTATTTGTCTATGTCGTCGTGACTTCTCTTTTGAGTCTCACCCACCTGCTGAAATACGAGCTATCAACTTTGATAATGTTTCTTCAAATTCTCCTTGACCGTAGCATTCATCTTCTGATTCTTCTCCTACTTCTTCACCGCATCCATATACTTCATAAATTCTATTACCGGCATCATTCTGCTGATCATATGTGGAATTCTGAGGCTCTGAGATATGGATTCTGGCAATGCTTCTTCCTCTAGTGTACTGGTGTTCATGTCTCCTTGACTTTCACTTTCTTCATTAAATGACTCATCTTCATCTTCAGAGAGGTCGTCAGATATTATGGTAGAGGGGAGGTCATCCATTGGGCAAACTTGGACAGCCAGCAGAATGCTTGGTGTACTGCGTTGAAAAGAAGTTTACGGTGATGTTCAAGCTGAAGAAAACAAACAAGAAATGCATTTACAGACTCTCAGCAATCACAAATCAAAACTAAAACAAGAAGACGATACCTCTGCCAAGCCGGGAGGGTGAGCATTGTGTATGCAAGTTTGATCTTGCTCACAAGTCCTCCAAGAGATTTAAAACTTGCAGCAACCTGCCGAACTGCCTTTGAAACAGTTGGGTTCTGCCATGCCCATTCGAACTACAAGTTCCAAATTGAAAGGTCCTAATTTCAATTAATATCAATTCTCGAAAAACACGTAGATCATCATAAGTTCCCAGCCAATATCAGACAAAAAGGATCAACTTTGATCTCAACTCATATCAATCCTAAATATAAAAACTTTGGTCCCCATCAAAATTAAACTAAATTGATTCCAAACTTGGAGCCAATTCAATGTTGACTCAAATCAAACTGGAAGAAAGCTCAAATGACAAATTGATGCATATGTTTTTCAGCATAATTTATCCCAAGTAATCATAATTGAAAACGGAAACTAAATTTAAAAAGAAAGGTTAAAAATTGTAGGGACCTGGAGAGCAGAAACGTTAGTTGGGAAGCCATAGATGCACAGGACCATCTCCCACGGACGTTTCCGTTTCGTTCTCCACGCTCCTTGCGATATTTCGCCGTTGTGTTGCCTTATTCGCCGGCGTGGATTTGGCACCACCCAAATCAACAATCGGTCAAATTGGGCTCACTTGTCAGTCCAATCACTTAAAAGAAAGAACAAGAAAGTTTCAAAATTTAATGAATTTCAGATGACAAATTGTTTTTTGAATCAAGAATGGACTGATTAAATCTAAACTGATTGAAAATTTCACAAGAAACGCATTATAATTAGGGAAATTGGAGATACCCAATATACGTGTGGCCTTTGAAACGGGGGTTGCGAGAAGTCAACAAATAGCACGCGAACAACCGTTTTTCTTCTGTTTCTTGCTCCTCCGCCATTAGAGTTTCTGGGTTTTCTGATGAAGCCTCTCTCTCTCTCTCTCTCTCTCTCTCTCTCTCTCTCTCTCTCTCTCTCTCTCTGTGTCAGTGTGTCGTCTCACGATCACAGACTCACGATTCGTACGTCTAAAACGTTGGTAATTAAAATTTGACCGTTGGAATATAATACTTCGTATTCTATTTGAATTCTACGACTGGGATTCGGATTTGGATGGTCATGATTTTGCTGTGCTATTTGATAGCAAAGAACAATTTGCCACGTGGGGGATTGTACCTTTCTGCACATAAGGTTGTGCCACCCAACATTCGCGCCATTTTCTCTGAGCAAGAATTTTTTATCCTTATTTTTCTCCGAACATCATTTTATAATTATAATTTATTTAATAATAATAATAATAATATCACATCATAAATTGAATCACTATTACTTATAATAACCACCAATATTTTTTAAATGATCGTTGGAAAAGGAATAAACTGAAATTCCATTGTCAAACCCTCCAAAATTTTGACATTCATTCGATTGTCCGATATTTGTAAAGACTAGCCTCACCGTGTGGGGTTTTTTTGCTAAGATTCGCACACCTTTTATGTTACCGATATTACAGTATTTATTATTTATAATTTACAAATATAAAAATTATTAAATTATATAATAAAATTAAATAATGTATAAATTCAATTTTACATAAAAAAAATGCCTAATTAGGGAAGTTTTGAATTTTTCTTTACATAAAAAAGATGTCTATCTCAAAATGAAAATACAAAATCTCTCTAGTGCATAGTGTGCGAATCTTGGCAAAAAGCCGTACACAGGGAGGGCAAAAAGCCCTACATAGTGTGCAATCCCTGTTGCGGAAAATAGTAGAATGGAAATAATAACTCAACCCACAAAAAAGGAAAAATATGCAAGGAAATAAAAGAGCAAAGAATAGAGAACACCGGATATAACGTGGTTCGGCAATATGCCTACGTCCACGGGGCAACAACAACAAGAACCTCCACTAATGAAATTAGGGATACAAAGAGATGCACAACTTCAAGAACACTACTTGAAGGAAACTCTCTCTCTCACACTTGTTTTGCTACCAACACTACAACACTCAACACTCTCAACTTAGAGTGGGCACTCTTCACTCTCTACTTGGAGGAAGATGTTTCTCTTGGATGAGATTGATGGAATGAGCAAATGACCTCTCTTTATATAGGCCAAGGAGGAACCATCTAAATGCTTTCATTAATGCTTCACCCACCCACTTACTTCATTTTGGATCCCACTTACCTACAACCACTTACTTCATTAATGCTTCAAATAACATTTTGTAGATATATTTGAAATTTGGGCCTAGATATTTTACAATCTCCCCCTCTAGGCCAACTAGGTCAAAACGACGTGACTTCTACTTGAAGTCCACTCCAGCGGATTTGCTGCAATACTCCAACTTCTGTTGTGTAACAACTTTTGTCAACATATCTGAAGTGTTCTTGTTGGTGTGAATTTTCCTCAACTGGAAAAGCTTCTTTGATACTGCATCTCGAATCCAATGATAACGGAGATCAATGTGCTTCGTGCGAGGATGGTACACTGAATTTTTACTTAAATGAATAGCACTCTGACTATCACAATGTACCACATAACTTTCTTGCTTCACACCCAATTCTTGAATGAACCTCTGCAGCCAAATCATCTCCTTGCCTGCTTCATTTGCAGCAATATACTCAGCTTCAGTGGTGGATAAGGCAACACATTTTTGTAACTTAGACTGCCATGAAACAGCTCCCCCTGAAAAGGTGAATAAGTATCTAGAAGTGGATTTTCTAGCATCAAGGTCTCCTGCCAAGTCTGCATCCGTGAAACCTTCTAACATCGGTTTCGATCCACCAAAGCACAAGCACAACTTTGAAGTGCCTCTCAAATATCTGAGTATCCACTTGACTGATTCCCAATGCTCTCTGCCAGGGTTAGAGAGATACCTACTAACAACACCAACTGCATGTGCTATATCTGGTCGAGTACAAACCATAGCATACATAAGACTACCAACAGCTGATGAGTAGGGAATACCTGCCATCTTGTCCATATCCTCTTGTGTAGTTGGGCATAAACTTCTGCTTAACTTGAATTGATTACCTAGAGGTGAGTTCACTGGCTTAGCTTCTTTCATGTTGAACCTCTCAAGCACTCGTTCAACGTACCTTTCCTGTGACAACCATAGCTTCTTCGCCTTCCTGTCACGAGTGATCTCCATGCCCAAAATCTGCTTAGCTGGACCTAAGTCTTTCATATCAAATGATTTTGACAAATCTGACTTCAACTTGTGAATCATAGCAACATCGTGCCCCACAATCAACATATCATCAACATAGAGCAATAAAATGATGAAGTTACCTCCGGTGAACTGCCGGATATACACACATGGATCAGCATCTGTTCTCTTGTACCCATGACCCAACATGAATGAGTCAAACTTCTTGTACCATTGCCTCGGTGCCTGCTTTAGCCCGTACAAGCTTTTCTTCAACTTACAAACCATGTGTCCTTTTCTCTCAACTTCAAAACCTTCTGGTTGCTCCATGTAAATTTCCTCTTCCAAATCACCATGCAGAAATGCTGTCTTCACATCCAACTGCTCCACCTCAAGATCCATGCTAGCTGCCATGCCCAGAATAACTCGGATAGAAGTCATCTTAACCACTGGTGAGAATATCTCGTCGAAATCGACTCCTTCCTTCTGCCCAAAACCCTTGACAACCAAGCGAGCCTTGAACTTTGTCAACTGCTCATTCTCGTCCCTCTTCAACTTGAACACCCACTTATTTTTGAGTGCTTTTCTGCCTTTAGGAAGCTCCACCAACTCATAGGTGTCATTCTTCAATAAAGACTCCATCTCAGACTTCATTGCCAACATCCATTTGTCATTGTCTGCATGAGTCTTTGCCTCCTCAAAATTTTCAGGCTCTCCATCACCAGTCAACAGAATGTATCTGGAATGCGGGTCATCCCCATCACTGGTCGTGAGAATATACTGTGAAGAAGGATACTTAGTATTCGGCTTCGGCACTCTGTTTGATTTACGAACTGGTACTTGGAAAATCTCCGGTTGCTCCTCCTGGCTTGGCTCCCCCTGAATTTGATCGTCCTGATCATCGTCTTCAGGTTCAGACACTATCTCAGCACCTTCTGCTTCAGCCATGTCAGGAACGTCTTCATGTATAACCTCTTGAGCTCTGCCACTGGGTTCTTGTTGCAGCGGTGATGAATCATAGGTGAGTTGGCCTGCATTTTTAACTGTCTCCTTATCAAGATCTGCCACGGTCTGATCTTCAAAGAAGTGTACATTTCTGCTTCTGAATAGCTTGTTGGTCTTTGGATCCCACATGCGGTAGCCCATTTCTTCATTGCCGTACCCGAGAAAGATGCACGGTGTGCCTTTGTCATCTATCTTTAATCTTTTCTCGTCAGATACACGTGCAAATGCTTTGCACCCAAACACTTTCAAGTGTGAATATGAAACGCTACTACCGGTCCATACGCATTCGGGAGTCTCAAAGTTCAATGGTACACTTGGTGATCGGTTGATAAGGTAACAAGCGGCTGACACTGCTTCGGCCCAAAAACGCTTTGATAGATTGGCTGTCTTCAGCATGCATCTGACCTTCTCCAGAATGGTGCGGTTCATCCTTTCAGCTACACCATTATGTTGTGGGGTGCCAGGAATTGTCTTTTCATGCCTAATGCCATACTTCGAACAGTAATCTCTGAACTCGTTCGAAGTGTACTCTCCTCCATTGTCGCTGCGGATACATTTGAGGGCTCTCCCAGTCTCCCTCTCCACCATGACATGAAATTGCTTGAAGGTTTGGAATACCTGACCTTTTGATTTCAACAAATATACCCAAACCTTTCGTGAAACATCATCAATAAAGGTAACAAAATATCTATTACCACCTAGTGATTCAACTTCCATAGGGCCACAAACATCAGAATGTACTAGGTCTAATATTTTTTCTTTTCTTGTGAAGGTACCAGAAAAACTGACTTGATTTTGTTTGCCATATAAACAATAATCACAAGAGTCGAGTGAGGTACCTTTGGCAAAGGGAATGAGAGACTTCTTTGCCAAAACTTGCAATCCCTTCTCACTCATGTGGCCTAATCTTTTGTGCCATAGATTTGGATGAGAATCGTCCGCGACATTCAACTCTCCTTTGCAAACCTTCCCATATGTCTTGTAAAGGGTGCAGCACAACTTCCCTCTAGCGATGACTAGCGATCCCTTGGTAAGCCTCCACTTTTGATCTCCCCCATGATGATGGAACCCTTGTTTATCAAGCACACCGGTTGACATTAGATTGAGACGTAAACCAGGAACATGTCTCACATCTTTCAATAACAGCTTGTTGCCCAAATCAGTCTCGAACAAAACATCACCTATTCCGGATATCTTGGAATAGCTATCATTGCCCATCTTCACTTCCCCAAAGTCTCCGGCTTTGTATGTGGTGAAGAACTCCGAGTGCGCCGTGGCATGGAAAGATGCTCCAGAATCAACTACCCAAGAAATGTTTTTATCTTCATCAGCATGTAGGCAATCATTGTCAAGAGACAACAACTCACATGCTTGACTGGACACAGTAGCGGTAGCTGCAGTATTGGTTGTGTCCTCCTTCTTTTGGTAGGTTGAGCCATCTTTCCCATCCTTCTTGTTATTCTTTAGTTTGTTGCAATTCTTCATCATGTGGCCATAGAGATTGCAATTATGACACCTTCCATTGAATCGTGTCCTCGAACGGCTTGCACTTCTTCCGCGATCTCGACTGGGACCTTTACTCTTGCTCCTTCCTCTATTCTCCGTCACAAAGACTTGACTATTATCGGAACTAGATGACTTTCTCCTAGTCTCTTCATTGAACATGTTGTCTTTAACATTATCCATAGATAACACACCATTGGGAGCAGAGTTACTTACAGTAATGACAAAGGTCTCCCAGCTGTCGGGCAAAGATCCAAGAAGCAATAACGCTTGAAGCTCATCCGCGATCTTCATGTCCATCGTGGCCAATTGATTGACAGTGCTTTGGAAGTTGTTGAGGTGCTCAGTCACCCTTATGCCCTCCTTATACTTCATGTTGACAAGTTCCTTGATGAGAAACGCTTTCTTCGATGCGGACTTTTGTTCGAACAATGACTCTAACTTCAACCAAAGAGCATGGGCGTTAGTCTCGTTGGACACATGGTGGAACACACTATCATCCACCCATTCACGAATATGGCCAATAGCCTTGCGATTCAACTTCTTCCATTCAGCATCTCCCATATTCTCAGGCTTGCCTTCCTCTCCTTCTATGGGCTCATGCAGATCCTTGCAATAGAGAATGTCCTCCATTCTCGGCTTCCATGTAATCCAATTGGAGTGGTTGAGTCGAACCATGGTACTCCTTGAGCCTTCCATTCTCAACGAACCTAGAGCTCTGATACCACTGTTGCGGAAAATAGTAGAATGGAAATAATAACTCAACCCACAAAAAAGGAAAAATATGCAAGGAAATAAAAGAGCAAAGAATAGAGAACACCGGATATAACGTGGTTCGGCAATATGCCTACGTCCACGGGGCAACAACAACAAGAACCTCCACTAATGAAATTAGGGATACAAAGAGATGCACAACTTCAAGAACACTACTTGAAGGAAACTCTCTCTCTCACACTTGTTTTGCTACCAACACTACAACACTCAACACTCTCAACTTAGAGTGGGCACTCTTCACTCTCTACTTGGAGGAAGATGTTTCTCTTGGATGAGATTGATGGAATGAGCAAATGACCTCTCCTTATATAGGCCAAGGAGGAACCATCTAAATGCTTTCATTAATGCTTCACCCACCCACTTACTTCATTTTGGATCCCACTTACCTACAACCACTTACTTCATTAATGCTTCAAATAACATTTTGTAGATATATTTGAAATTTGGGCCTAGATATTTTACAATCCCTTTATGCTAATGTACAACCGAAAAAACCTATAAAAAAAAATGCACAACCGATATTGCAAGTCCCTTGAAGACCACGTATGCTATTTAAGACAAAACCATGGGTATGCAACCGCTGGCACGCTACACAAAACGAGAAACCGCCGAAAGCTACTAAATTTCTGAAGCCGAACAGCACACAGTCGTCTTACGCAAATCAAATGGTTGGTGTTTCTCTGTGTAAGTTTGTCCAACACCTTCCCTTTCCATATAATTTCAAGCCTTGATTTAAGTATTCAAATCTTGAGTGAGAGTTTGCGCGATAGATACGAGGTTGAAGGCGTGAAGATGTCCTCCATAGCCTGGGCAACTGCAATCCGCAGCCGCATGAAGAGAGGTTGAAGGCGTGAAGATGTCTTCCATAGCCTGGGCAACTGCAATCCGCAGCCGCATGAAGAACATGTGAGTGCATACTGTAATTTTTGTTTTTTTTCCTCTCAAGTCTCAACGTGATCGGCTTATTTTCAGCCATGGATGAAGAATTTGGGCAATATTGCCTATACTTCATTCGATATATCCGTAAATTTGGGGTTTGTCATCTGAAGAGGGGAAAAAAATTTCTTCTCCTAATATCGAAGATTTGGGCAAAAATCGACAATTATTGTCGAAATTGATCGATAGTTGTTGGCATCCACTGAAACTCATGTTCAATGCAAAAAAAAAAGCTCAATTTCCTCATCATCTTTACCTTATCCAAACGAACAAAACGGTGGTGGTCTCGCAGTAGCCTGTATCCACTGGAAACCTAAAGAGGTTTTCTCGATTCTTGGACCGTAAAATAAGTAAAAATAAATCCACTTAGAAAAAAAGAATATCTAATTTGAAGCCTACGCAATAGAAATTCCACAACTAAATATAATCCACAGAACAAAATTACAATTATCTAAACTGGGTCGAGTGCATAATTAAACCAAAAGTCACCTCTTTATTAACATCGGGATGAAACTTAAGAGCAAGTTTCCGATAAGCCCTTTTGATCTCATCATTAGTTGCAGAAGGAGACACACCCAACACTTGGTAAGGCAACTCTCTGTCGCTTGCTCTTAAAAGGGTCACAAACCGTCTTCTTTTCCTGCTGAAATTCCAGAAATCTGGTGTGGTAGACCGAGATGAAAACACCAGGAGATTAATTTCGGATCTTCTGGAAATGGGTATCAAAGATTTTGATCGAGTTTGTGGATGAAGTAGAGATCTTGAAGTTGAAGATAAAGGGAGGCTGAAGAAATAAAAGGTGTGTGGTTGTGGGCCTTGTTCCTCCTCAATGATTCTCCGCAGTGATGGAGACCAGATCTTCTCGACCTAGAGAACAATTTGGGATGTGGTGGTGAGACTGGGTGTTGTCAAGACTGGGAAGACGATGGTGAGTTCGACTTTTGGAAAGACTTCTAACGGAGAAGACGAGGGAGAAGTCTGGAGAGGCTTCAAATGCTAATTTCAATATAGTTGTTTGACATTTTGACTAAATGCCAATTATAGTATTTACAAAGACTTCTATCTCTTAGTGTGCTAGCGGTTATATTTATTATTATTATTATTATGTTAATGCATGCTTTGATCTCCTTGTTTATAACTGTTATTATTATGAAAGACTGCTAGAGAGACAATTTTGGCATTTAGACTCCTATTCTAAATAGTTGTTATGCTTATTATTATTTCAATTATTATAGTATTATTCTATTATTATTATTATTATTATTCATCTTATTCATGCTTTCACCCTTTTGTTTATAATTGCTAATTTATTATCAACAAAAAAAAAACATTGTATTTATATGTCAATTATAAATTGTTGTTCAATTATTATTAATTATTTGATAAACATCTTTAAATATATAGTAATTTTTTTTATCAATTCATATGTGCACTATTAATGACCAAAAAAAAAATATGCTCGATTAAAAATTATACACATTTAATTTCTTGTTATGTGTTTTAACTATATTAACATTCAATTATAGTAATTCACTTCAATTTATGTTTATGTTTAAAATTTTATATTATTAGTTATTAGTTATCTGCACAACTCTAATGTATCATATTATTCATCATATATTTATTATATCAAAATCATTTTATAATGTTTATTAGTCCTATATAACCATCATTGGGTACTTAAGTTTTTTTCAAAGTTTCATTCCAAATTTCCAACTTTTATAACGAATTTCCGTTATTTTTATTGACCGTAAACGATATCAATATGGATACCGATATTTTGGGCGAAATATCCATAAATTTGACTAGCGATATATTCGTCCATATCGATATTTTCATCCTTGATATTTCATGGAGCCGATATTTTCTACCAGAGCACCTGAGCTAAGTAGCGAACAAGAAAATCCGAACCAAATCCAAATAGAACAAACACGTGGAAGCAACACATGTGGCACATGGGTATTTTAGACCTTTTAAAATTTTAGAAAGTAGAAACTCACAGATGTGTGAATTATCGTCCTTCGAAAAAGATGAGATATTTCCGCAGCTCCGGATAATGCCTTTCTGGCCTTTAGCACATCGGGTACCAAGATAATTTTATGTTTTTTTATCAAAAAGTTTTTCTAGGACCAACAAATACAAAGATAAAAGATGCCTAATAACAAAAAAAAATAAAATAAAAGAGATAAAAAAAAATACATAGATGATACTAAATCTATGTGTATTAAATAAGTCCAAAACATAAAAATTAAAAGGTCCGTAAGAAATCCAAGATCTAAAAATTGGGTAGTCTCCATCGCTCTAATTGCAACTATACCAATGGCTCAAACCACCACACACCTGCAAATAAACCAGAACCAAAACACTGAAGACCAAAGAAGTTAGCAGAAAATGGGGGTGAACAAGACACCCACGCAAAAGCGCTCTCACAATTCATTCATAATAAGCAAAGCCACATTAACAAATATGAATGAAAAATTAACAGTAATAATAAATAATTGGAAAATCAACCATACTCTTCTTGTCCAAAATATTATCGTATCCGAATTTAAAATTACAGCTCAAAATGAGGTGGGTGTTAGGTGGCATTCATATCATGCTACTGAAGCAAATCAGAATGAAGTATGATGGTCAGAAAGTCTCCAGAAACGAACTTGGGATGTAAGTCGAGTTTGAAGGAAAACTTGGTATTCTTGGGATGAGAACTGAGAAGGATTGAGAGGAGAACTGAATATTGATTCTGAATTTAAGAGACATGTTTTGCTAAGAAAGCGAGCTTTTGAATAACAATTTTTTTTTTTTTGAGGGGTTGCAGTTATTGTAATTGATTGAGTTTGATCAAATGTTTTTTTATTGATTGTCCTTTGAGAATATGACTTCTTCTCATTTTAAAGGTGACATAAGAGTGCAGATGATTAACACGTGCATTCTTGAGTGCATCTTCATCACGATGACTTAGTCGCATATTCCCCTTACCCCTTATGACAGTTTCGGCTCCGTGTCAATATAATTGTAGAAATTATGCTCGCGCTTCCTGAAGATCTGGCTATGGATACGAGTTTGATTTTGGCCAAAAGTCGGATTTGGTCTTTAATTTCTTAAAAACCCTCTACAGGCCCGTAGTGATTTATTTTGGGTGTAAACACATACATCATTTGCTGAGTCCATAAGTAATCCAATCAAAATTAGATTTAGGTATACTTTGATATAGTTTGATATTGGTCGATACTATAATTATATTATTTGATTTTAACCAATTCGATACAGCTCTTTATTTCAAAATTTAGAAGTGAAACCATATCGTATTATACCGATTAAATTTGGTATAGTTTAGGTTTTGAGTCAGCATTTTATGGAATTGTGAAATATCATTTTGTTAACTCTCTTCTCTACCAATCTGTCTTACACATATAGATAACACATAATTCAATTCAATAACAACACCATCAAGTCATCAACACAACAACAAATTTAATCAAATCTATCAAACCTCCATCAAGCCATCAAACAACACACAATCAAAATTTTAATCTACCAAACTGCCATCAAGTCATCAAGCAACATACAATCCAAATTTCAATATGTCAAACATCATCAAGTCATCAACACAACACACGCACCAACATATAAACACAATTCAACATCATCAACAAATCAACGCACATACTAAACAACCATCATCAACACACACATTAAAGTGTCATATATTCCGTACAATCCAAAATCACAAACAAGTTATAAAATTACATCTTCAAAATGACAGAAGAACAAAAACAAAATTAAATGTTGCTTCACTTCTTCCACTGCATGTTTTTGTAAGCTTCCCACCACTTTTGTATTCTACAATTGAAAAATATCAACAATTAATTTACACACGTAGATAATAAAAATTAACATCACAATTTGGCTTTTCTTGCTTGTCACCTTGTCATGCTTGTCGTTCTGATTTCTACCTTCTTCTACTTGGCTTCGTTGAACTACGATTACAAACAATTAAAGTTGTGTACTCCTCCTTCAACTTTTGCGCCCAAGCCACCCCATCTCTAAGTTTGGCTTCCCCATCAAAAGTGAGATCTGAATGAGAAATTAAGAGAAAAGGAGAGATGATTGAGACTGAGAAAAGAGAGAAGACTTGCGATGCAATGATGAAATGAAACCATGGAAATACATACCACTCAGCCAAAGAAAGATGATGGAGAGTTGACCGAAATGGGCACTAAATACTTTTCGAAAGATCTCCTCCAAATCACTGGTATGGCTATCAAAATCGTGAACATCAGCGTGTAGGTTCCAGATCCAAGTGGTAGTATCTAAGGGTGACAATTTTTGATACGACTCGAAATCCATACGAAATTTATCCGGGTCAACCCGCACGATTAAAATTTAGGGTCATTTTTGGGTCAACCCGTTATGACCCATTTATTAAATGGGTGGGTTTCGGGTCAACCTGTTAACCTGTATAATGACCTGATAACCCGTTTAATAAATGGGTAGATGAAGTAACAACCCGTCCCGAATTCCAGGATTAGATTAGTGACTAATCACGATTAGTGAGGCAAATCCGTGATTATTTAAGTAAAATCGGACGAACGATGCAAAATGACCGTTTTGCCCCTAGCGTGGGTAAAACGTTGACTTTTCGTTCGGGCGGTCAAATGGATTTTGATCAATGACCGTGACGTAGTTCGTGACGTCACGAGTTCATAGACAGGTGGCACGTTCAATTCCGACGTTCGAGGAGGAAGTTATGACGTTCGGAAGTTTATGGGCAATTTGGTAATTTTAGTTAAATGGGGTCAAATGTTGACTTTTTGACCGAGTGGTCCGATGGCCGAGGGCCGAGGACTATTACGTAGATAAGGACGATACGAATCCATAGACAGGCGGCACGCTGAAATTGGACTTCGAATGGGAGAGTTACAGGTCACGGAAGTTCGATTTCACTATGCATGTATTTCGAGACGGGGATGATTTGGCAAAATCTGATTGGGCTAGATATTTTAGGTGGGCCCCATGGATGAGTGACAAGTGTCACTCATCTCATTGGTCCGATCCCCTAAATTGTGGATCTATTGAATTAAATAATATTATATTTATTATTTTATAATTAATCTAATTAACTCATCTCTAATCCTAATCATCCATTCCATCCCTCAATCAATCCACACCACTCATCTCATCTAAGCTATCTCTCTTCTCTCATCAGACAACATCTTCTTCAAACTTCATTTCTCCATTTCTTCTACAACCCGAAAACCCCATAACCCCATTTTCTTCATTTTCTTCAAAACACACGACACCACCACAAACCTCCATCTAGTGTGACCGTGAGGAGGTGGTGAGAGGCTGAGGATGGCAAGCCACAGCGGGGGACGGTGGTGGCCACAGCGGGGAGTCGAACCCGTGAGGTGAGAAATATTCAAAATTTCTAAATTTCGGTTTTGTTGGTTTTATTCGATTATAAGGATTGGGAAATAATTCTGGGAACTTTAGGAGTCAAATGGGATTAGTTTTGGGGCATAGGATGGCCGAGAAAAGCCGTGAACGGCGGGGGAAAATTCGGCCACCATGGCCGATCGGAAATGGACGGGTTTTGGTAAGTTTGCTTCAGTTTTTAATGTCTAAAAGGTAGGAAATGAATTTAGGAAGGTATTAGGATCAAAAGGGAATGAAATGGACCTAAAATGGACCCTGAACCGGTCCAAAAATAGTACGGTGAACAGTACGATGAACAGTACTTGGTTCACCTGAACTTGAAGACGATGAATAGTGTTTTTGACTTTCTAGGGGCGCGTGGTAGGTCAAATGGGAAAGTGTTCAACATATGAAACACTCTATTCGATGTAACAAACATTTTGGGACTGGTTTCGTGTCGATCGGACATCGTTTCGATATGTTTCGAGGCATCGGAAGGTTTAGGGTCGGCTTAAAAATTATTAAAAGTTCGGGAAAATTACGGGGTTTTGCCGGGAGGTTAATTAAGTAGTTAGTAACCTTATATTACAATTTGGACAGGTTTGGGAGTCCTGGTGATAGTGATTGGCTCGGGAGAGCCGTATGACATGCAAATCGAGGCGGCAGCTCGGACGGTCTGTGAGTGGACCTTGTTTTCTAAATTGGTGCATGCATAAATGTTTATTATATGTTTTAAATACTTGTTTGTGATGATATGAGTGCATTTTGATGTGTGGTTACGTATAGGCACGTATTTCGAGGTTTCGGCCCTATACGGTGCCTATACGGGTTTGTATGTCTTTATATGTCTAAATGAAATGGTTTTGGAATTCCAAAAGGATAAACTTGGGTATGAGACCCATTTGGTTTGGTCTCGGGCATATGACTCTAGTTACGACCTACGGGTCTAAATCGTGGTCGTGATGGGTGCTATGTGCACGGCGATCGACGATACGACGCTCGCCTTCGGATTGGGATGTATTCCTTCCGGAGATGTCACGATGCACGATTCGTGGTCGGGCAGCCTAGGGAGGCTCGACTTCAGAGTGCTGACGGTTCAGGATAGCGATCGGTGATGAGTGCACCATGATCTTGTGGTGGTCGCGTCGGTTGATTCGTTCACGGCGACATATCAGGATTGAGGGTGGGCCTGGATGGATGGTTGCACGCATCACTATGATCGGAGTCGTGACTGACCCTTAGATATCGGGCACGGTGCCCAGTTGAGTCATATGTTCGGGCATGAGACCCAATTGTTTTACACTGATGATTTCGGGTCAGGGACCCTGGATGGATTTCCAAGTTCATGACGGTTTACGGGAACCGGCATGAACTCTGGAAAGGTCATTGTGGTTCATGACGGTTTATGGGAACCGGCATGAACCTTTGTCAGGTCATTGTGGTGCATGACGGTTTATGGGAACCGGACATGGATGTTATCTATATGTATATGATGGATCATGACGGTTCAGGGGAACCGGGCATGAATGTTTATGTTATGTATATATATGTTCATATACCTTCCTTTACATGTTCTATTATCTCCTCCGGGGAGGGTCGTTGGCCTGGGTGGACCCCGGAGTAGTCACGGAGCACCGACTGAGTGGAGTCGCCCCAATTGGGTTCCTTACTCTCAGGAAGGCTGGTTACTATAACCTCGGATAAGGTCAGTGGTCTGCGGACATTGACCTTGACTTTGAGAAGACTTAGGTTTGAGACCCCGGGTAGCACGCGCGTAGCTTTGGAAACCGTGACAGGATTGGTTGTGTGAATTATATGTATATATGATGTATGCTATATGATATGATATATGACGTATGTTTACACAGGTTTTGGGCAGTAGCCCATATGGTCATTTTCATTATGGTTCTTTCAATTTTGGTTTTGGGCTTAGTTCCCACATATGATTTCCTTGGTTAAATGGTTTTCGAATGCATGCATGCTTTTTAGTGAAAGATACAAATGTCTTCTTATGGAAATGTTTTTATAAACTTTGGTTTTGTCCACTCACAGCTTTTAATGTTTTGACTGCCCTTGAGGTTGACATCGGATGTGGACTGTAGCAGAAACCGAGATATCACATACCTCCTCTGGATCCTGGCGTACTCTGATGGCCCGAGTGGACAAAGGTCGGAAATATCCCTTGTCTGACACTTCTTGTCAGACGGGAGTAGGGTCATCCCGCACTAATCCCGGGGGGATTGGGATAAGTCCTGTCATTTCAGGTTAACAGGTTAACCCGTATATTGGCTTATATATTGACCCATTTAATAAACGTGTCATTACGAACTCATATATCTACCCATTTACCTACCTAAATATCTATTAAATCTTATAATTTAAATATGTTAAATATGTTAAACAGGTTAAACATGTCAAACGAGTCATAGGTTAATTAGGTTTTGAATATGACCTATTTATTAAATGGGTTAAACGGGGTTACACGGGTCATTAACATGTCGGGTTCGGGTTGGACATTCTTGACACGATTATTAAACGGGTCGGATTCAGATTGGGCATAAATGAGTAAAACAAAATTCATGACATAACACGAACCCGACACGACAACTCATTGCCACCCCTAGTATCAAGTCCCTTAGCTATTGTTTTTGAGAAATGACCCGGTCTGGCCCATTCCTCGAAAGAAGTTTTTACGGGATCCCTATCTACCAAAATTTTAACTTCTGGTTCCGGCAAACGAATAATCATTGAATCCTCCTCTTTCCGAACAACACATACAAAGAGACTCGCCAATAAATAGTTAAGTAATTAGTGAACCTATGAGAGATGTTTAGACTTAAGTTTTTTAATCTTCCATCTGAATCACATATCGCACTTTGGGTCTTTTGGTTTTGGATAAGTTATAGTTAATCATATACTTTCTAATATAGATTACCTAATCATCCAATAAGAAAATAATTTTAACTATATAAAAAATTAAAATATAAATTATATTATATATTTCAATTTGGTATCTGCACGGGCCGTTTTTTCATAACATCAATATTGAAACAGTACCAAATTAAATCATACATACTTACATTGGAATGATATGGATTGATCTGGAACAGTATAAATCCAATTTTTCGGTTCCATATATCTAGCCCTAATCAAAACGGCCACTAATATTTCGAAACTCAAACTTACAGCATAGTCGCATACCCGAAATTCATGTTCTGAGATAAGATACTTGTATTTCTTCTAGACTTTTCCCCTTAGTCTCAGGAACTTGCTTTACAACGAACAGGACAGTTAGGCCAGAAATGGCTGAATAAATGAAAAATGTTCCTGGAAAATTTAACTAATATTAGTATTTAGAAGGAAGGGGGGAAGGAAATGAAAAATGAAAAGAAACAAAATTGTCTGGGAGCTGCTTGTTGAGATACCTGGTGCGCTCCATTTCATCATAAAATTGAAGGTGTAAGTTATTAACCAAGAAGAGGACCAATTCACCAAACTCATTAGGCTTCCAGCTGAGCCTTTAACGTTTATGGGAAATATCTGACATGGAAATCAAGCAATCATTGTAACACCAGTTTAAATTTCCGAAGTAAAATATAAGCCAAAGTGTCAAGAACAAGTAGCTACCTCTGACATAATAACCCAGGGTATTCCTGCCATGCCTACTGTGTAGAATCCACTTGCAACCTGAAAGTAGCACCATATTGTTTTGTTTGTTAAGGCATAACAAAACGACGCGAAGTCGAATTTGATCTAGGGTTATTTGAACATTACCAACATGCCAATAAACACAAAAATGGCAGCGAGGTCCTTCCACTGGTTGTCCTGCCATATCAAAATATGTATTTCAAAATATGACGACTTGCTTGAGAAGCAAGCAACACAAACTGCGAAATATCAGAACAAGTTCTGGGAGAAACCTGAAAGACAAATCCCAAGCCAATGGCAAGGTTACCTAAGAAAGCGCCAGCAGCAGAAACCTGAAAATTTTTGGTGGATTCACTGTGAACTTACTCATATTTGTCACTAAAAAGTAACAATCTTTTGCCATTCTCGATTTCTTACCATCAGAAGTGGTCGCCTTCCAGAGTTATCTGCTAAGCTCACACTCAACAAAACACCAACCATCTGTGAAAAGGAAATAGAAGAACATACATATGAGATAAGTATCAAACAAAACTCTCTATTTAATTATCTGTAGCCCTTCAGACCGGAACCGGGCCAAGCCACTGAGGTTTTCAAACTCATGTACCCCAATAAGAGATGCTGAATAAGTCCCAATGCCACTTGGAAAACCTGCCAGAAAAATGAATATGAAACGAAATCATAATTTCGATTATGTTGAGTCTAAAAATAAACAAAACTTCATAAAACTTTTGACTCACCACCATCTTTAAAGATAGAAGTTCCATAAAAGGCTAAGGAATTAGCCCCCGAAAATTGCTGCAGTAACATCAGTCCAACTCCAACCTATTCAAATATACACAGAAACGCTAGACATATCATGAAAAGGGAAGGTGAGATAGTACACAAAAATATAATTGTATTTCCCTTGAGAATCTTACAATGAGTGCGTGACCATATCTACCGTGGAACAATTCTAACATTTTACCGGGGTTCTGCTCAAACATCTCAGTGTAGTCCTGCCACGGTAAAAGTATATGTTATTCCTATTTTTTGAAATTCTGAAGGAATGTAGTTTAAGTCCAAATAGTTCATCTGATGAAGGACACCAAACAGATAGAATTCCACAACAACTTAATGTCGGAGCTTGGAAAGTCACCATGATATCAGCTGCTTCTTGAGATACATGAGCATTCTTGCCTCTAAGACGTTGCAGGGCAGCTTCAACCTCTTTTTGTCTACCAATTTTGGCCTGCAAACAAGTTTACAATCAATCATTTGAGCATCTCAATGAAAATTTTCTCTAAGAGCAAAAGGATCTGAATGGGACCCACCAGCCACCTTGGAGACTCGGGGATGAAAAACAAACCTATAATGTGAAGTAGAGATGGAACAGCACCTGAGTAACAAAGTATATAGTATCAAGTGATTGATTCAATTTGAAATTTGATGCAAGAATGAAATGAATACAGAGGAGGAGGACAAATGAAAGATGAACTCACCTACTAGAGCCATGGTGCGCCAGTTTACGGAATTTCCAATGAAAAATGTTAGAGCAAAGCCGCAACTAGCCAACAACTGTGCATTAGATGAATTTAGCTACGAACTAGAGAAAGGGGAAGGTACTAGTAAGCCAGGAAGCTCCAAGAGTTATGAGGTAATGTATCTATGTTCTGTACCTGATTAGCTGAAGTAAACATGCCCCGAAGATCCTTCGGTGTTATTTCTGCTATGTATATAGGTACCTATTTATGATCATTGTATATGCCATATTTGTCTCAAACTGATTCAATAACTTTCCATTATGTTTTAAAAAGAAGGCACAGTTCATTATGAATTTGCAATTACCACGTAGCAAATGATCCCAATTCCAAATCCTACTGACAGTCGTCCAAGATCCAGCCACAGAGCATTCTGCAATCAAGCATGAAACAGTCAATTTATGGTGGGGAAAAGTTCTAACTTTATGGAAATAGAGCCTAACTACGAAGCTATGAAAATCACATGTGAAACTTTCTAGTTAAGTTTCTGAGAGAACAACTGAAGAACTGCCTATTGGGGATACCATTCGAAATCAAAATCCCTTTTTGCTAAATACAATTTCAATATCCTCACGTGCATTGATCATATGTATATGGAGAAGGAAATTAAGAGAATATACCTTTGCAAATGATATTGTGAGCCACCCTGCAGCACAAAATATTTCAGAGAGCCCCATTGTCTGTTTCAAGATATCAACATGAAAAGAACGAAAAAAAAAATACAATTTAAAGGACAAATTAAACTTTACTAGTATGTTGTTTATATGTCGTAACAAATCCATACATAATTTTTCAAGTGTTGCAATTATTCTTCTGAACTCTTCAAAACGATACAACATTACCCTTGTGTCAATTATTCCATTAAGATCTGTTAAATGCCGACTTGTACAAAATAAGTTCCACTATCAAATTTTAATTAATGACAAGTAAACGCCACGTGACTAAAATAATAATAATTTAATTTAAAGTGATTAAAACTATTTTTCTTTCCCATGAATTTAAAAAAAAAAATTGTTGAATTGAATAAAAAAAATGGGAGAGAGCATGTAAAATGTAGTTAAAAATTGTTGAATTGACTAAAAAAATTTTGGTGTTGTTGTTTTTTTGTTTTGAATAAACAATTTTTAAAGAATTAAATTTAAATTATTATTATTATTATTATTCCCTTGTGGCGCCTACTTGTCAATTATCATAATTAAACAATAGTCCCATACTTCCATTATGTCCACGTAAGCTTCAACGGAAATATGAACAAAATAATTAATGGAGGGGCATATTGTCACGTTTCGAGAAATTTCAACGGTAGTTAATTACAACATTTAAAATAGCACGTATAAAAATATATATAAATTATATGTCCATGTCAGTATTCTATTTCTATGTCAGTATTCTGGGTGAAAATATCGGCTCCATGAGATATCATCATTTTGGTGGGTCCGCTCTCCGCATCAAAATTAGGAGAACAAATTTCTTCGCCAAAAATTAATATTTATCGATGAAATTCACTAATATTTGGGGATATTTATTGATATTCGGGTATATTCACCGACATTCTAAATTCTCTGCAAAAAAAATATTGTCCAAATTCTTCATCCATGGCTGAAAAGAAGCAGATCACGTTTGAGACTTGAGAGGACAAAAACAAAAATTACAGTATGCACCCACATGTTCTTCATGCGGCTGCGGATTGCAGTTGCCTAGGCAACGGAGGACATCTTCACGCCTTCAACCTCGTATCTATGGCTCAAACTCTCACGCAAGGTTCGAATACTTAAAATCAAGGCTTGAAATTATATGGAAGGGGAAGGTGTTGGACAAAATTACACAGAGAAACACCAACCATTTGCGTAAGACGACTGTGTGCTGTTCGGCCTCTGAAATTTAGTAGCTTTCGGCGGTTTCTGGTTTTGTGTAGCGTGCCAGAGGTTACATACCCTTGGCTTTTGTCTTAAGTCAGTATTTAATTTAAATATGAAGGGACCGGAATACGTAGTAGAGGTGTCATGGAGGGGTCATGTTAGCACGTTTTGAAGAATTTAAAAATTAATTACAATATTCGGAAAGTCATCGATCAAGAAGGACTTCGGAGACTGCAATCGAAAATTGGGATTTTTTTTATAGTGAAAATGCCATAAAGCAAGTATGAAAGTATATATAAAGTATATATAATTTGCCGTAACTTGAACATCTCCATCAAGCCTAAGGAGAAAGGGTCATGTAAAAACTTACTCCTCGACGACCAATAAGATCCGTCATTCGCCCATTTACCAATCCACCAACGACTCCTCCGATTGTTACTATTGAACCAAAGAATGAGTACTGTGCAAAGAGAAAAATGTTCAGCAGATGCAAAGAGTACGTGCAAAAGTTACTTGATAGAAAAGTATTGCAGTAGTTACTTGTGCAACTGTAAGGTCCAGTTCTTCCATGATTCCAGATTCCGCAGCGGATGAATATCCTAGCTGCATGCAAATCATAATTTATATGGTACGCACATATATGCATGTTCCACAGCAAATTTTGAGAAAAAAAAAACATTTGATTCAAATGAGGTGTCAAGAGTCAAGTCACTTACAGCAATTCCATAGCAGAGAGAACCACAAAGTGCCACCAAAGTGCTGAAACAAACAGTAGGTGTCACTGGTGAGGAGCCCGTTCCATCTCCGTCCACATTATTGGACCTTGATCCTTCATTAACAATGGATTCTGTATCTGTATCTGTTACTGTTAGTAGCCTTTCTTCCATGGCTTCTCTGTCCATAAAAAAAAAAGCGCACTATCGTTTTTGGGAGAAGAGACAAAAGGAAAAAGAAAATGCTGAACAAAGCTTGGGAAGCAATAGATTCACAGAGATATGATGAGTTCGATCGGTAGTGGCGTCAAATACAAGGGTGTCAGTTATACGTACCAACCGCAACCAGACAGAAGACTTCCAGACATGCATTATTTTATTTTAACCACCGACTTTGCGGCATAAATTAATTAAAAGAATAAAAAATATATTATTTTTGTGTAAAACATTAGTTTAGACGTTGTCATTGACAATCACGTTCACGTTACAGCGACGTCGGAGTGAGGGTCATTATTTTTGTGTAAAACATTAGTTTAGACGTTGTCATTGACAATCACGTTACAGCGACGGTGGAGTGAGGGTTTACCCATAAGATAATGGTGGAGTGAGGAGAATGCACCGCCGTTTGTTAAATACGCACAAGCACATTGGCGGAGCCACAGTAGTGGGGTCAGGGGGTCCTGATTCCTGAGCCCCACTGATTTTGATATATTTTAATATAATATATTATATATATAATAATGTGTTTTAATTAATTAATAAAAAAATATTATTATATAATTATAGTTAATTATATATATATATTAGGATTCTATTTAATTTGAAAATAGAATTTCATGCATCTGAACATCATTATTATATATAATTTATAAAAATTCTAGAAATAATTCGATATATAAATATATAGTTCGTATTATAATTAATTTGTTTCTTTCAATTTTCAAAATTTTACGCTTGTCTGTTTAATTTTAACATTTCAATTATAGTCTCTGTTAGGCATGCAACGATTTCTAATTAAGACGGCTCGACCTTTGACCTTGTTCAAGACCAAGAGATATGTTTGAACGGAAAACTTTAAAATTCTAATGAGTTTATAATATATTCCCAAGAAAACACCGGTAATAATTAAATATAGTGTTTATAAATTCTGTGTACCTAATCATTTAAAATCCATCGCAATTAAATATGGTGTTTATCCACGAAACATAACTGAATGGAATCAAAATTAAGGAGAGAGATTAGAACCACATTAAACCAAAGGAAATTAAGGCGGCAGATTTATCAATTAGCAAATTAATTTATACACATTAAAAATCATTAAGCTATATTATTACAGCAATAAATTAAAAATGATTTCAAAACGCCGGAGCTAGACATGTTCTTTAAGGTTCTTGTATCTCCGGCTCCCGTAATGTCCTCAAACCGAAGAAGGGCGCAGATGGAAACTCCATCGCCAAAGACCAGGAGCCCACGATTCAGCGTTGTCGGCGGAGGAGCACATGTGGTCTATGCGGCACATGGGTATTTTAGACCTTTTAAATTTTAGAAAGAACACCATGTGAAAGGTGGGACAATGTTTGAGTCCTGACGGGTAAGGAAAAAATTGATGACCTGATTTTTATATTGGCCAATAAGATAATCACACGTGTTAATAAAAAAAATTCTTCATTTTTATAACCAAGTACACAGCTTTTCCTTATTACCCATAACCAAATATCCTACTTTTCTCTCAATAAAAACATGAGCAATTAAATTATAGGTTTTTATTAACAATAAAAATAAATTATAATTTTAATATAAATTACAATTAATACCAACTAATTATAAATTAGTCTAGCAACAATATAAAAAAATACTTACAAAAATCTATCATGATTTCAACTACTTTTCATTTTATTTATTTTTATTATAAAATTATATTGAGGATTATGAAAACATTACTCATATTTATATATATTTTTCACTTGCTTATTTTAAAAGTAATATGAGTATCTAATCTAACGTAAAGTAAGTTAATTAAAAGAAATAATTCTTCAAAAATACTTATTAAACCCTACATCGTACAATTTTCCATCATCATCTCACCACCCCCTCCCCCTCTCCCCAAAAAAAAAAAATTGATACCCTACCGTTGAATCCCATGCAATATGAATTTTATTTTTTATTTTATAGAAAAAATTCAAATGTAACTATATACAATATATATAGGATACATATATAATATTTATTATATGCATAATATATTAAAGGGCCGAAGAAACCAAATAAATCAAACACTAATTGGCACATGGGCCAAAGAGGATAAAAAAAGACAATGTTATTTTTAATTGTTTAAAAAAAAATTCAATAATTCACTCATCCTTCTTATTGAGATATAAAATAATAGATGTGAAATTTATTACTTACAAATTCTGTTTAGGAATTTTTGCATAAAAAAAGTTTGAAATAATGTCTTATTTTATTTAATATACAAATATTAAATTTTTTAAATAAAAATAAAAATTATTAAAGATGTAATAATGATTTACTCTAAAAACATACCGTCACGACCGAGTGCCTCTACCAGCCACCACCTTCATCTCCCGCACACCATCCACCAAAATTAATCTATAAAATGGAGACTTGGGAGTTTTTGAAGTTTTGCATGAATTAAAGGGGAGGGAAAAAAATAGAATCATCATCTCTCACTTGACCAGATTTATACGGGAATCCAACCAAAGAACAAATTTGGATGAACTCTAAACAAAAAAGAAAATTGTCAAGCCTGATTTGTCAAATTTTCCATTATTTTAGCCAAAAAACTTTCAAATTGTTTTCTTGAAATAAATCAGCATACCCAACAATGGAGAGTGAGTCATCAGACACACCAACACTCGTCCTCCTTTGCACATCCAGTTTCCCCGTCATTTTGGATCGTTTGTAGATTTGCAGCTCCATTGATTTGGTGGATGGTGTGGAGGGAGATGAAGAAGGCTGTTTGGTTATGAGTAATAAGGAAAAGCTCTGTGATTGGTTATAAAAATAAAAATAAAATTATTAACACGTGTAATTATTTTATTGGCCCACATAAAAGGTCAGGATGTTGATTTCCTTACCTGTCAGGACTCAATTATACTCATATTTCTGCCGCTCCTGATAATGACTTTCCGGTAAATTTCAAAAATCTTAAGATTGAAAATATCTATCCACGAATATATTGATAGTTAAATTTACAGATATCTCGCCCTAAATATCAGTATCGATATCGATATCATTTACGATCAACAAAAATAACAAAAATTCGGTCTAAAAATTAGAAATTTGGAATGAAATTTTGAGAAAATTTTAAGTACCCAATGATGGTTATATATGACTAATAAAATTATAAAATGACTTTGATATAATAAATATATGATGAATAATATGTTGTAATATGATTCTGACGATAACTAATAATATAAAATCTTAAATATAAATATAAATTGAAGTGAGTTACTATAATTGAAAGTTAAAATAGTTAAAAACATAACAATAAACATACAAAAATTCATTGTAAGAAAAATGATAAAATAAGTTTAAAACATTTAAAATTGGAAGGAAAAAAAATATGAAAAAATATGACCAAACTTTGTTAAAAATTCGGAAGTAATGGATATATTTAAAATTGGACAAAAAATGGAAAAAAAAAAAGGGTCAACCTTATTGAAAATTGGAAAAAAAAATGGATAAAAAAGAGGGAAAAAACAGTTGTTGGACAAGGGGGGGTCGAACCCGTGACCCCCCAAACTTTACCCAAATGAGAAACAAAACTAAAGCCATCTCTGCTACCCATCAGTATTGTTATTGTATAACGTCCAATATATAAGTATACACAATACTAGTCATCTCCTACCTTCAGCCGGGTCTGCAACTTGGGTTTTCCGACCCGGCGGTATGACTCGACTCAATCTCCTTCGTTTTACTTCCGATTTTCATGAATTAGTAGTGCATCTTCATCGTTTTGATCTCAGGAAAGGATCTGTAGGCTCAAAACAAAACAATTGTTTGATATTTCAGCGAATTTTCTTTCCCCTCCCCCCCTCTTCTTATGTGCCACCGGCTCAAAACACCGAAATTTCAGCGATATTTACCTATATTTTCATCCATGCTTACAGCTAACACGAAAACATGGAGCGCACACAAAGACCAGAGTGCTGAAGACAACCATGGTCCATGGATGTTATTGATGAGGGACTTACAATCGGCTGCTCATTCCTGCCACCGCTGTTTCCGCCGCTACTACTGCTACCACTAACCATCGCCGCCTGTTTTTAGCAAGCAGAGGATTTGATCATTTTCCCTCTTCTATGCTTTCCCGGCCCATGTCCTCAAAACCAACCGATCAACAAGGAAAGAGTAATAGATGTTGTATTAATGACAAATTTTATGTCTTATACCAAATTTTAAGGCTATATTTAAATTTTATTTTATATTTTATATTTAAGTACTTCGAACCTTTTAAAATATTGAAACGAAAGTTTAGAGTCAAAATTAGCCATTTTAAACTATTTACTTTATTCGGACGAAAAAGTGATTCAATATTGTTATTTTTCCCCTATATTAAGCTTCAAAAAAAATTTGGATGAGCTTCACTTTAGTAACGTTATTATTTCACAGGATTTACAGTGAAAATTATAAGAGATAGGACAAGTTGAAACGTTGGTACTTAAAATGTAAAATTTAAAAATACAAATAGAAGTATATGATTGTAAAATTTTGTGTTAAATATAAAATATTAAAGCGTAATTTAATTTTATAATTGACACACTGTCAACCACATATATTGAATAAAAATTTGGTATCACGTGACTTGTTGCCATAGTGTTATTGTAATTATTAACTTTAATAATGGAACTTTTGAAGTATAGCACTTGATTGATCAATCCAGACAAAGAGAATTTTTCATTTGATTTCAAAATCTTTTTTGTTAACTATAATAAAGGAACTTTTTGAAGTTTATTGCACTTGATTGATCAATCCATGATCTGACAGACATAATTTTTCGCTTTATTCTAAAAATCTGTCGCAGAGAGAGAGAGATGAGACAGCGGATGACCCAAATGAGCTTCCTCCATGACCAAGTGTGTAATTATGAGATCGTAGGTGATCAGTTTGACAGTAAAAAAGAAGTTTCAGTCTTTGAGTTGTAACAGTAATTAAAAGTTTCAATCTTTGAGTTGGATTCAGGCATTCAGCTTTGCAACACTGCTCTTTATAAATTTTGTCGCAAAGTGTGTAAAATTCGTAACCATTTCCAATTTTTTCTACAAATTCCAAGGCTCACAAAATATTTCATTCAAATGAGGTGTCAGGAGTCAAGTCACTTACAGCATGCACAATTCCACAACAGAGAGAACCACAGAGTGCCACTGGTGAGACAAACAGTAGGTGTCACTGGTGAGGTTCCATCTCCGTCCACATTATTGGATCTTGATCCTTCATTAACAATGGATTCTGTATCTGTTACTGTTAGTAGCCTTTCTTATTCCATGGCTTCTCTATCCATTAAAAAAACACCATCAGAAGAGACAGAAGGAAAAAGAAAATGCTGAACTAGTTTGAGAAGCAATAGATAATTCACAGAGATATGAGTTCGATCGGTAGTGGCGTCAAATACAAGGCCGTCGGTTATACCAACCGCAAGACTTCCAGACATGCATTATTGGTTTTTAACCAGCGACTTTGCGACATAAATTATTAATAAAACTACGAAAGACATTATTTTTTAGTAAAATATTAATTTAGTTTTTACTCACAATCACGTTACAGCAATGGTGGAGTGAGGCTTTGCCCAAAAAATAATGGTGGGGTGAGGAGTATCCATCCCTACTTCGGGGTATGGTTTGGTACGGTTCGTTATAAATGTGATATCAGACACGTACTAAATAATTTTAACCGATTCGATATAATACAGTATTTTAAAATATGAAATTGATACCGTATGGTACCAATTATGTTCGGTACAATTTCAATTTTAAGCCCAATTCATAATTTCATTTCTTGTTTACTTGATTGAATGTCTAAAAATAACTTTTTGATGAAGTTGAGAAATTAGGCCTCTTGTAAGTAACAAATATTGCTCAAAATGTATAGAAATTCATAAGTCAACAAATCAATCTCAATACATCAACTAAAATTAACCACATCAACTAAAAAATCCTAACATACAATTAAATGCATCAATTAAAAAACCCGAACATACAATTAAATTTATCAACTAAAATTAATATACAATTAAATCCATCATTAGCTATTAGCTTGTTAGGGTCTTAGACTATTAAGTTTTTTTTTAATTTAATTTTAATTTTAATTAATTTAAAAAATTAAAACCAGTTCGATTTCGGTATGGGACGATATTGCCTAATATCGAAATCGATTACGTACCGATTTGAATCGATACGATATCAGTTCCATAACGATCATCCATTCTCTTTTATTATTCAATTTTTTTCCAATTTGGTATGATACGAGACGGAATGGTTTCGGTATTTCGGGATAATATGTCCGCCATTTCGCCCTTATAGCATGTCTAGTGGTAGAGATAAGGAAAAATGGTTAAAGACAAGATTTAGCCCCTCAAAATCTACTATTCATGACATCTTGCTCAAGGTTATTTTTTTGTATTTCTAACGGTGAGGGGCAATAATTCAAATTTTTATGTGAATTATTTTCTTAAAGATTATACATATAAATCTTATATAATATATCTGAAATACAATTTAATTATACTTTTATTATTTAACTTATATGAATATATAACAAAAATTAAACATTATCATAATAAGAAACTTTATTTTACTAAAATTTAAATTACATTAAAATCATTAATAAGCCAAATAAAATATATAATCATTAATTTAAATTGAAAAATCAAATCAACTAGTGAGGAGAGGTGAACTAATATTGATCATTTTGAGGCTCATAATCACCTTCTTGATTATTTTGAGACAGATAATCACCTTCTTCATGATTTTCATAACAACTACCACTAAGATTACTCCTTTGTCTATTTGTGATCATCAATTGCATTTTTCTCCAGTATCGTTGTTTGTTTGGACTCATATTTTCAGTATCATTCTCCATAATTATATATTCTCGTTCTATTTGTCTTTCTTTCTCTTTTCGCAATTCCGATGTTTGTTCAAATTGTAATCCCTTCGCATAATCTTCATCTCTTTTCTTTTTTAATGCAGCATCTTCCAAATTTTGCAATGCATTGGCCTCCATGGTGGCATAAAATCGATTATTATCAATCATATGTGACTTTCTCTTTCTCTGAGCTTCTTTTGATTGCTTTCTTCCTGGAGGTTTTACAGAGGAACCTATATTGGCTTCGTGATTTTCCTCATCCCCATCTTCATCCAATTTAATTGAAGATTCAAATGGTGATGAGCCAAATGGAGATACTTGACTTATTTCAGACTCTCTATAAAGTGGATATTTAAATTGTCATATTAACAACAATAATAATATAAGTATCAAGTTAGACTTTAATAATAATAATAATAGTAATAATAATAATAATACAGCTATTAATTTAAATTGCATTAAAAATATTGCAAGTCCAATAAACACACACAATTATCATTTTAAATTGAAAACATATACTAACCAACAAATAAATATAAACAAACAAATAAATAAGAAGAAGAAAAAAAACGTTAATAAGTAAAACAAAAACGCACTGTTTTCAGCCCACCGTGCTTCATTGATTTTTTGAAAAGAGAGAGTTCTCTCTCAATCGTTCTCGACTGAAATAGAGAGCACCGAGAGACGGAGAGGTTCGATCTCGGTCGATCGGTTCGCGACAAGAAGTGAAGATGTCGAGAGGTTGTCGAGAAGTTCCAACGTTTCCGACGACGATAGGTTCGAGGGGTTCATTGTGTTCCAGCGATGGTCATGAGGCCTTCGACTGGTCCGAGAGGTTCAAGAGGTTAGATCGTCCTTCAAGAGGTGAGTGAGTGATGTAATTTGTGGGCAAAGGTGGGGGAGTGATTGAGTGACCATGTTTGCTATCCAATTCTGGTTTTTTTTTTCCAATTTATGTTCATCCGTGAAGGATTACACGTTTCAATTGTTGTGTGTGATTGAATAATTTTTTCTAAATTATGTTCATTTGTGATTCTTGTATTTGGATTTTTGTCTAATTTAAATTTCATCCGTGATTTCTTATCTAATTTTTGTTCATGTTTGAATTTTTGGGTTTGATTGAATTATGGGTTTTTGTTGGCGGCCCAATTGAATCTGTTTGGATTTTTGTTGAATTGATACTACATTTGCTTGGATTTGATTGAATTCTGGTTTTGATTGCTTTGTTTTCTATTATAGTTGAATTCTGGTTGTGAGTGATAAACAAAGTAGCCGTTGGACTGCTCTGGGCCAGCTGAATAGTCCGGCATGGGGAGGCAAGAATAACCCCAGGAGCTAGACATGTTCTTTAAGGTGATCCGTTTGACAGTTAAAAAGAAGTTTCAGTCTTTGAGTTGTAACAGTAATAAAAAGTTTCAATCTTTGAGTTGTATTCAGCAAAGCCCTATATACTAATAAATTACACTTCGTTACATATACCGTGTTTTAAATTTAAAATTTCTGACGATCAGAATTCATTTATGTATTTTTCGCTACTAAAGATTAAAATTATCTTTAGCTACAAATGATTCAATGAACAGCATCATATAAAAGAAATATTGTTCAGCTTTGCACACTGTTCTTTATAAATTTTGTCACAAAGTGTGTAAACCTTTTCCAAGGCCCAAAACCAAAAACCCAAGTTCGACATCTTGCTAGATCTCCATCCGTGATGGAGATGATCAAATCCATCAATCTTTACCCACTACAAATCCCCTGAGACGCACCCCACTACAAATCCATCAAGGAGGCACATGGATCCCATGATTGTGGCACCACGCAGAATCAAAGAACAAGAAGGAAGAACAAAGGAAATTAAATCATTTGTTTTACTTGTAGGGTTTCTTTTAATAATTGGAGTTTTGAACATGGCATGGAAGGAGGTACATGGATTCCATAATTCATGTTCTTAGACAAGATGCTTGTACTTGTTCCAGAGTCTGCCCCTTGGTCTCCGGCACTCGCTTTGCAGCGAACAGCACAGTTAGGCCGCTAATGGCTGCGAAGATGAAAAATGTTCCTGGAAATTTACATGAATATTAGCAAGCAGAAAGATCAGCAAGAAATGAAGGGGAAGAAACCAAAAATGAACAAAGAAAAAGTTGTCGTTGAGGTACCTGCTGAGCTCCATTTCATCGAAAAATTGAAGGTGTAAGTTACTATCCAAGAACAAGTCCAATTCACCAAACTCAATAGGCTTCCAGCTGAGCCTTTGACGTTTATGGGAAATATCTGGATACAAATTATGGAATCTTTGTTACACAAGAAAAAAAAGTTCCACCAAAAGTGTCAAGAACAAGTAGCTACCTCTGACATAATAACCCAGGGTAACCCTGCCACGCCCACCGTGTAGAATCCAGCTGTGACCTGATGAAGGAGCACTAATGTTAAAGCACTACTCAAGGAAATGAAAGACGAATGTGTTTTTGGGTTATTTCAACATACCAACATGCCAATATACACAAAAACGGCAGCGAGCTGTTTTGACTGGTTAAAGTCCTGCAAATGTCAAAAATATACTTCGAAGTATGATGATTTGGACGAGAAGCAAACAACACAAAGTTACTGAGGAGTATTGGTATGAGTTTTCGGGGAAACCTGAAAGACGAATCCCAAGGCAATAAATAGGTTACCCAAGCCCAAACCAGCAGCAGAAACCTGAAAATGTTTGGTGGCTTCACTGTCAATTCACTGATATTCGTCGTAAAAAAAACGTAATATTCTTTTGCCATTCTCAACTTCTTACCATCAGAAGTGGTCGTCTTCCAGATCTGTCTGCTAAGATCACACTCAATACGACACCAATCATCTGCCAAAAACAAGAAACACAAAATTTGAGATAGGTATCAAGCAGAACTCTCTATTCATTTGTAGCCCATCAGACAGGGCCTAGCCACTGTTGTTTAAGTAGATTTTCAAACTCATGTACCCCAACAATAGCTGCTGAATAAGTCCCAATGCCACTTGGAAAACCTGCCAGAAAATGAAGATGAAATGAAACCATATTTTCCATTATGCTGCATTTAAACATAAACATAAACCAAACGTAAGAAACTTTTTACTTACCACCATCTTTAAAGATAGAAGTTCCATAAAAAGCTAATGCATTAGCCCCCGAAAATTGCTGCAGTAACATCAGCCCCACTCCAATCTAAACCAATAATTCAAATACATGTAGAAACGTCAGACACCTCATGAAAAGGGAAGGTGAGACAGTACATGAATTTTAATTGTATTCCCTTTGAGACATCTTACAATGAGTGCGGGACTATATCTACGCTGGAACAAGTCTAGCATTTTGCCAGAGTTCTGCTCAAACATTTCAGTGTAGTCCTGTCACAATAAGAGTTACGTATTATTTACTTTTTACATTCTAAAAGAGCGTATTAAAAGTCCAAATAGTTATACCAAACAGATATCTTTTCACAATAACTTAACGTTGGAGCTTGGAAAGTTACCATGATATCAGCTGCTTCTTGAGATACAGAAGCATTCTTTCCTCTAAGACGTTGCAGAGTAGCTTCAACCTCTTTTTGTTTACCAAGTTTAGCCTGCAAACGAGTTTACAATCAAGAATTTGAGCATTCGAATGAAATTTTCTCTAAGAGAAAAAGGATCAGAATCGGACCCACCAGCCACCTTGGAGACTCGGGGATGAAAAATAAACCTATAATATGAAGTAAAGATGGAATAGAACCTGCGTAACAAAGTCAATTAGTATTAAGTGATTGATTCAATTTGAAATTTGATGCAAGAATCAAAATAAGACCGGGTAGGAGGACTAAAAGATAGCTTACCTACTAGAGCCATGGTACGCCAGTTTATGGAATTTCCAATGAAGAATGTTAGCGCAAAGCCGCTACTAGCCAACAACTGTGCACTTAGGTGAAATTTAGGCTATTAATTAGAGAAGGGGGAAGTAACTAGTACGATGGGAAGCACGAAGAATTATGAGGTAATGTAGCTATACCTGGTTAGCTGAAGTAAACATCCCCCGAACATCCTTAGGTGTTATTTCTGCTATGTATACAGGAACCTGTTTTTTATTATCATATATGTGTTCTATTGATAAGTTACAAACAGATTCAATAACTTTCTATTTAAAAAGAAAAAATAAGAAGCGCAGAATTCATTTAGAATTTGCAATTACCACGTAGCAAAGTATCCCAATGCCAAATCCCACTGACAGTCGTCCAAGATTCAGCCACAAAGCATTCTACAATCAAGCATGGAACCTAACTACTATTTGAAACCCAAAAAGGGAAGGAAGGAAAAAATGCAGGCAGTACAAAAAAAGAAGTAGAACTAGAAGAAAACAAAAGGAACAAAGGAAATAAATCTTGTCAGCCTTCTATTGTCTTCATCTCAACATTCAGTATGTCAATTCAATATCCATGTTTGCAATTGCTATATATATATATATTATTACCACTTTTATTTCCAATGCACATTTTAGACCTCTTATCAAGAAAAAATGAAAATAGAGCTTAATTACAAGGCTGTGAAAATCACATTTGAAGCATTCTAGTTCAAGTTGCTTCTATGAAGTTTCGGAGAGAAGGACTGAAGAGGAGCTCACAAGCTAACCAAATCAAATCCCTTTTTGCAAAATATAATCTCAATATCCAAAATTGCTTTGATCATACGTATATGAAGGCGGAAAGAGAAGAAACCTTTGCAAATGTTATAGTGAGCCACCCTGCACTACTGAATATTTCAGAGAACCACATTGTCTGTTTCAAGATATCAACATGACAAGAACGAAAAGGTTTAGATTATATAATTTAAACATTTATACCAAGCCTAGAGTCTAGAGAGAAAGGGTAAAGTAAAAAACTTACCCCTCTACGACCAATAAGATCCGTCATTCTCCCATTTACCAGTCCACCAACCACTCCTCCGATTGTCACTATTGAACCAAAAAGTGAGTACTGCATAAAGAGAACAATGTTCATCAAATGCAAAGAACTAATAATCTGAGATATTAAAATTTACTTGAGACAAGTAACGCAGAAATTACTTCTGCAAGTGTAAGGTCCAGTTCCTCCATAATTCCAGATTCGGCAGATGATGAATATCCTGTCTGCAAATCATTTATAAGGTATACATATTTAATAGTTCAGACACAGCAATTGACTCGATTTTCAGATCTAATATGCTTCAAGAAATGTCTGTCAGACCATTTTTTAAACTTTTATTCAACCGGGAAACGAGTGATCAAAACTCTTTAGTACTAACAAAAATGTCAATTGAGAAAGAGAAATATACCAAATTTTGGAGAGATAAAATTGATTCAAAGTGAGATGAGGTGCCAAGTCACATTCCACCAGGAAACAATAGATCAAAACTCTTTTAAAACAACAAAAATATCAACTGAGAAAGAAAAATATATCAAATTTGAGGAAAAAAAAATATGATTCTAAGTGTCAATAGGATGTCCTTTAAAAAAAAAAAAGTGTCAATAGGATGTCAAATCACTTACAGCCAAGCCATAACAGAGGGAACCACAGATTGCGACCAAAGTGCTGAAAATAACAGTAGGTGTGACTGATGAGGATTGCGTTGTGTCGGTACCATCTCCATACGCATTATTAGACCTTGTTCCTCCATTAACAACAGATTCTCTATCCGTTACTGTTAGTAGCCTTTCGTCCAGGGCTTCTCTATCCATAAAAACCTTATCTTTTTTATTGAAACAAAAGACAAAGGAAAAACAAAATGCTGAAGAAGAATGAGAACAGTAGGTTTACAGAGAGGTACAGAGAGGCAAGCATGGCCTATGGGATTTGTGTTAAATAAAGGGCCGTATGAACCGGCCATAAGAGAAGAACCCACATGAGACTTGCAACTTGCATTAAACAAAGAGAAACCAAAAAACATGAAACATACAAAAAGCATGTGCCTTTTTTCTGGTTTTAGGTCTCATTCATGATCACTTGCAGTAAATAGAATCAGACCAAGACAAAAATACATTTGGGTAGGAGACAAAAACTAAAGAAAGAGACGGTAGAATCACATTAAACAAAAAGAAGAAAGCAGACTTTGTAAAATTAGCGAATGCTTTACACACATTACGAAATAATTAAGCAATCAGAATCTGATATTACAGCAGTAAAAAATGATTTTATAATGAAGAAGACAAGTCTTTAGGGCTCTTTTACCTCTGGCTCCCGTAATGTCCTCAAACTGAAGGAGGACCCAAATGGAAACTCCATCGCCTGTGAACTGGAACCCAAGATTTGGTGCAGGCGGCGGAGGAAATGGTCAGCTCTTTCGTGGATGAAACTTGCCACCGTCGTCCGAGGAGGAAATCGACAGCCGGTCAATAGCAGTCAATGGAGGGGCTGACATAACTGTTAGACTGGTAAGTGGACGCTTCTATCTTGTTAGTTGACATGATAAGTCAATTTGATTTTTTTTCTCACGATGAAAGCAATTGATGGGTGTTTGTTTTCATAATTTGGGTTTCAATTAGTTTCTCTATAGGGTAATTATTTTTGTCTACTGTAAAACCCTAATAACATCTAAAAAAAATCTAGATTGTAACACCTTAATCATAAGTTGGGAAAAAACTTCGGTGAGATTGATCAATATGAATTCATGAACCAAATTTTATCTCCATGATTGATTTAGAATAATTAATCTGGTTAGTTTACAAATAATATATTTTGAATAAATTGGATTTATTAAATGTATATTTACTAAAGAATAAATTGTTAGTGATTTATTTTTTTATAGACATCAAAGGAATCTTGTAATGTTCAATCATTACAACTTATTGTTATGTGTATTCTTATTTTCATCCTGTAAGAAAATTTTCTTCTCACATGAATATATATATATATATATATATATGTGTGTGTGTGTGTGTATACATACTACAATTTTCATATATACTCATATTTCTTTACCATATGAAAATATTCCTATTGTATAATTCGAACTAAAACCTGATCATCAATTATGATCATTGTCTATAGAATTGGTGTTGTTATGATGATATCAAATTATCATATGTTATCAGAGTAATGACTAGCCTATTATTAATTGTTACGATTTTGAGTATTAATAAACAAAAAATTACACATTGATTTGATTGTAAAACTATTATTTTCTTATAATTTTTTTTATTTCAAATTGATTTGTTAGCCTTTCATTGGTTTTATTTGAAATAATTAATTAAACTATTATGAATGTTTATAAAATTCATCAAATTTCCTCAAAAGAAAAAAAACTTCAAATGGTAATAAATTTATATAATTCTACAACATTCAATCTAAAATTATGCAATACAAAAATCTGCAAAACTTAAATTAACTCTGTAAAAGTTAATATAAGTCGATAGAAATCAGTTAAATCTATAAAAATTAATTACTTTAACAACTCTATAATTATCTATATAAAATAAATTTCTCCAACTCCGAATAATCAAGAAATGCATCAGTGGTATTTAATATAACGCCAGTATTTTGATTTTCACACAAAACTTATCAGGTATTTATATTTTTTTTATGCGAATTTAGGGATTATTACATTTTAAAAAGGCTAAAATACCTGGAGGCAATTTTTATATGAAAATACCTGGAGGCTGGAGCTCACATGAATTTTTTAATACCGTCTAATAATTTTATATGAAAATACCTGGAGCTCACATGCATCCGTACCCACTTGCACCAGCCTTCACCAGCCCACTTCCTACACCTGCGCAGCCCATTTCCTGTACCAAACCTACTCCCATTTGTAGATTTTTCAGTCTATTTCTTCATTTTAGTTTTTATTATTTTTATTTATATTTGTATTTGTATTTTTTTTAATTTTAGTGGCGTATATATAAGGAAGCAATTTCATTGTAAAATATCTCATCTTCCGCCACTCACCACTCCTCTATATTTTGAGGGCTTATTTTTTCCTTTCTTTAACATTTTGTTTCTTAATTTTTCTTAGTTATTTTTTTCTACATTTTCTTTATTTTTCCTTAGATTTTCTTAGACTTTTCTTTGTGCACATTTTTATGCTTTCCTTAAAAAAAAAAATCTAAGACTATGTAATTTTAAGGCAATTCGAGAGTTTTTAAGACCGAATTCATCGTCTTTTTTTTTTTCCATCTTCACAAGGTTCTGTCTGATGTCAGTGATTCTTGTGAAAACCATCTTTTTTTACTTAAACTTTTGTTATTGTTTAGGTTTTACTTATAATTCAATATATGTATTTGTATTTTTTTTTTCTAACATTTGTAAATATTAATACAATTTTCATGTGTTTTACATCATAAGTTTTAGTTATTTTGTACTTTTTAGTGTTTAAATATCAATTCAACGCTATGTATCAGCTGCTGTCGGTGCACTTAGAATATGATTGAAGAGATTTTAATAAAAAATTTAAGGTGAATCATATTGTAAGTGTCGACCGCTGTCGGTGCATTTATAATATTGAAAAACATATTTTGGTAATTGAAGCAATTGATGTAAGATTTCGTGATTGGTTGAATATGTGCAAAATGTTAGAGTGTTGGTCAAATTTATGTTTGAAGAAAGTCTATTTTATGAGTAATTTAAATAATGTGATTGTTAATTTAAATTTACTTACGTAAAAATGTCGGTTTTGTCTATTGATCTAATATATTGTTTGTAAATTCTAGTTAGCACGAGTATTTGTATTTCAATTCTTAGTTTATGTAAAATGTAGTTTTAGCTACAACTCTTTTCAAAACCCCCCATTTTGTTCTTTTTATTCTTTAATTATTTTATTCATTTATTCTTTAATTCTTTAACCATTTGATTAATTCTTTGTTTATTTATTATTCTTTTTCACTAACTATTATTAATGTTTCGTAATTTTTTCGGTTAAGAACGATTTCTATTTACCAATATTATATCTACAAAAAAATGTTTAAATTACATATATTTACGTGTTTATTTAAATGCGTAGTTTAAGTGCATCAGAGACAACACAAGAGAAGACACAAAGAGGAACAAACCACCAACCTAAGAGTGGACACAAAGACCCACAACAACTATCCTACTTAAAGGCTAATATTCAATCTTAAAGTTTCAAACACATTAATATTGGAAGTCTTAATAATCAAAGTACTTAAACGACATCTAATCATATTACAAATTGAAAGTAAAACAACATCAGGAGACTCGGGGGAATGCTCAAACACTCGTTAGTTACATTCCAGCCAAATCCTGTAGACAGAAGCAGCTAGAGCGAGTTTACAAGCAGTAGATCTGAAAGACTTACCGCCCTACCATCTGGTAAGCAGAGGAATAAGAGAAGCACATTGAGGGAGCTGCCATAAAATCTCACACTTAAGCAACACTCGCTCTCACACATAGGAAGAGAACGGGTAGTAAAAAAAAAGGTGAGAATGAGACGTCGCAACAAAATTGCAAAGAAAACACAGCTCGAATATTAAAATTCCTCAATCAATCCAACACAGACAATCTGCATCAGATAACAAGGCACAAAATAAACGTAGCCCTAAAAATATAACCAGAGAACCACACCATATATACAATTCTCATTTCCATTTAATAAATACCGTCTAATAATTTCTCATTTCCTTATGTAAGCATTAAATTAGTCATTTATTGATATATACAATTTCTGATGCCAAGCTAGGAATATAAAATTGTAAAATGAATCCATAATTAATAATAAGAATAAATTATTCTACATATTGATAATAGAAAAACTATCCAGAGACAGAGACTACCAAAATCTGACGATGACGAAGGTTATTAATATTTTATTAGTGGTGATGATATTGAAATATTCTCGTCGGGAACATTGATAATTTACGATTTATTATATTATCAAAATAATTGTTTATGTCAATCGAATTATTGGCTTGATTTAATTAAATTTTGATTCGTGATGATTTCTCTGGGTTGGATTTTCGAATACAAACTATTGAATCTCTGTGATGATGATTTCTCTGCATAATCATCATCGGCCAAAAGAGAAAATGGACGGTCAGAGATGGAGGGAACTGGAATATTATTTTCCAGAATCTTCACAATCTGATCCATCGTTGGCCTGGCATAAGCAACTGGATGAGAAGCCAACACAGCCACTAAAACGAACCTCTCCATAACCTCCGGCGACCCAATTTCCGGCATGCCTTCATCAATTACATCCATACCCCTGCCTTCCCTGACCCGACCCCAACCCCAATCAGCCAACAACACGGGCCTACTTTCGTCATTGTACTCAATCACCGCCTTCTTCCCACTCAAAATCTCAAGCATCACAACCCCAAAACTATACACGTCAATCCTCTCACTTATCCGCCCGTACATTGCATACTCCGGAGCCACGTACCCAAGCGTCCCGGCTACTCTGGTGCTGACATGTGTCATTCCTTCCAGCGTGAACTTCGCTAGTCCGAAATCCGCCAATTTTGCCTCGAAAGTCTCATCCAAAAGCACATTGCTCGATTTGATGTCTCTGTGAATGATTGCGGGCTGAACTCCGTAGTGCAAATAGGCCAGTCCCTTGGCCATTCCGAGCACAATCTTTTTCCGAATCGGCCAACTAAGCTGCAGATTACTCTGTTTTGCCTGGAACAGATGATCATAAAGACTTCCATTTTTCATCAAATCACAAGCTATGATCCTCTGGTGCGCTCCTTTTATCACATTCGCGATGCAGTAGCCTCTCAGAGCCACGAGATTGACGTGCCGGACACTCGCAATGACCTCCACTTCATGTGCAAATACTCTGTCTCCGACGACAGAGCTGTTCTTGAACCTCTTCAATGCAACTTCAGACCCATCTGCTAAAATCCCTTTATAAACATTTCCAAATCCTCCCATGCCGATTATGTTTTCCCTCGAAAAATTCCCAGTCACCTTCTGAATCTCATCGAAACTCAATTTCAATGAAGTAGTCCCACTGCTTATCTCAAGCTCCACGCCTTGAGCTAAATTTTCCTTCTTTTTCTTCCTCCATTTCTTATGCCACATCCACAGGAACCATACCACAAGAACTGCACCGACGAACCCGAGGAAACAACCGGCGATGATCCCCCACATGACAGGGCTTGAGCTCTTACGGGAGTTTGGGTTCGACGGAGAAAAATCTAGCAGGAACAGACACTTGGCAGTGGCTATATCAGTCGGTCCAAATTTGTTACCAAATGCTGCTGCGTATATAAACGGGTATCCGATACAATCCGACCCGGTTCCATTGCTTTGGAATCTGAAGTAAGAGGCGCGGACATTCGACAATCGGTCCACGCACGAATTACAAGCGGAGCTGCTGTTCAAACTCTGATCACAAGAGCCCTTCATTTCTTGCAACTCAAGGGACGAGACCACGGTTTCGAAATCGGACTTTGTTGTGATGTTCATGCAAGATTGTGACATGAAGCTTGTCTTGATGCCGCATGTGGATTTGATGTCGAACCCCGGGATGAATTCGTTGACAAGGCTCTCGTATGAATCCCAGCAGAAATCTGAGACATCTGGAGGCAGAGAAAAGAGTCCGGTGGTTTGGAGATATTCGGATCGGAGGAGACGGATTCCTTGGAGCATGTAGTGGCACTCTGTGGCGATGTCTTGCGTGGGGAATGGGAGAGAGGTTTGGGTGACGAGTTTGCGGAGAGTGTTGATGTTCAATGGACATGAAGAAGAATTAGTGCCCAAATGGCTTGTGCCATTGGAACCGGTAAAGCTTAAGGTGAGTCCGAGGAGGAGGAGGAGATGGAAAAGAGGGATTTGGGAGGTGATTGAAGTCTTCATAGAAGAAGATTTGCAGGTATGGCGGTGGGTACTAGCCACTAGGGATATGGACATGGATGTTTGACTTGATTTTGTTGTGGAAAAATAGGGAGGTATTGGCAGTTGTGGTTGGAGGGAATAATTTAAAGGCATTTGTGGATGTGGTCCTAACTGATAACTGATTTTATTATATGGGTGTATTGGATATGTTTACTCACACTTTAATTACTTACACAGTGAAAGGCTTACTACACTTCAGAAATTTATATTTAATTTTATACAAAATTATAGGGTTATGTTACTCGTATTCTTATGAGACTTTTTTCCGACAAAATTTCTATTAGCTAAAAGATGTGATGCGTGGAGGGCCACCAAAAAACGAAATTGAAGGCAATTGCAGAAAAAATTACTTAAATTTGGAATATTGAGCGAGAGATAACTAAAGATTAATTACGTAATTTTGCATAAAGTTACCTTTGAGATTCGTTTTTGAGTGGGTCTTAAATGCTCTCCATCTTCTGATAACAAAAGAGAACGTGATGGTGAGACACGAGTAAAACGTTTTAAATAAATGTAAATTTTGAAAAATGATGTATAACTCTTAAATTATTGGTATAAAACACACAATACTTAATTATAATTAATTTACCCAATAAAGAATATGAACCTTCGAAAACTAATTTGATTACATTCAAGACCAAGATAAAAAGGAAATGAATGTTTCAAAGTCTGATCCATTGCATTAGGAACTTGTAAGGAGGAATGTTAAATAGTTAAGTCCAACAAGGAAAGGAAAATGGCTGAAAAGAACAAGAGAAGAGTTGCCAAAAGAGACTTGGAATGTATGTCTTGTGCGTTGGAGGTTGGAATGTTGGGTTAGTGGGTTACTCATGCCATGTCCTATTCTAATTATCTTCTTTCAAATGTCTTGTACAATGGAATCAATGCTTTTCCAATTCACCTGACAAAGAATTCAATTAAGAAGCTTAATTAAATCGACCCCTAATCTAGAATTTGATCTAGAAACAAGAGGAAATGATTAGAGACTACGTCAAGCATTGAAAATTTTGTATTTTAGAATATAATTACAATTACATTGTGATGAATTAGTGGTCGAATAATTTAATATATATTAATATTATTTCTAATTATATTGTGATGAATTAGTGGTCGAATAATTTAATATATATTAATATTATTTCTAATTATATTGTGATGAATTAGTGGTCGAATAATTATATTTCTGTTATAAATTGAGATAGGAGAATTCAATTTTAAAAACTCTTTTGTTGTTAAAAAAGGCTAAGTAGCTAGAAGGACTTGAATTGTGCAAGGGAAGTGGAGAATCGGATTCCAACATCTTCACAATCTGAACTCCGATCCACGGTTGGCCTTCCATAAGCTATTGGGTGACAACAAAGAGTTGCAACCAAAATATATCTTTCTCCCTCATCCAACTCACAAATTAATGCCTCATCCAAAACATCCAATGCTCTACCTTCTCTAACAAGATATCCATCATGAGAATCAATATATATAGATTGTATCTTGATCGGATATATTGGTCATATTGAAAATAAGAAAACAATTTAAATTAATTTTTTACCACTAAATCTAATCAAACGGCCGGGATTTTTTTATGAATTGGCCAGCTGAGCTTGATTTGTATTCAATGTTCGAAAAGATGATAATAGAGGCTCACATTATGCATCAACTCGCTCATAATGTTCCTTTGTGACCTTCTTACGGCGTTTTTCTTGTACAGTATATCCTCCTAGAGCCATAAGGTTGACATGCCTAATGCTTGCAATAACTTCCATCTCATGTGCAAATTCTTCTTCACTACCGGCTGATGAGTTCTCGAACCTTTTCAAAGCAACGTCAGGCCCATCGCTTAATATTCCTTTATAAACGTTCCCATACCCTCATATTTTTGTTAGGATGTTGTGATACAGGACACATAATTATAACTAAAGTATATATGAAAAAACCTATGGGCAAATTGTAGAAGGATTTCACTATTGCAAAAAAATTACAACAATTTCTCTCTCAAATAAAGAGATCACAATTGATAATTCCCTTTCTTATAATAGGAGAAAATGCACTCTCTAATAAAAGGATTAAAAAAATTATGAGAAACTTCACTTTTTTCACTCCAAAAACTCTATTTTTTTCACCCAACATAGGATATTTGCCTTCTTGAATTGAGATAGATTTGATGAAGCCAAAGCCATGTATATATAGAGAATACAGGGAGGTGGAATGTACGAATTCAAGTTATTCAAGGCGATGGAGTGTACGAATTCAAGTTGTACAAGGAAGTGGAGTGTATGAATTCAAGTTGTACACTTCTTGATATGCTTACTTTTCAAATAAGAATTCTCCACAATTTTAAAGACTTAATATAGACGCAAGATTATTTCTTATCCTTTTAGTCTACAAAAGTGGCTTTACTGCCACATCTCTGACTTCCTAAAATGGAATTTGTACTTTCGTTATCCATCTCCGTGTTTCTCTTAGTTTCCATGAAATTCTTGTGCCTTCTCAATAAAACCCAAATCACCAAAACCCCCCACAATGAATCCCCTAACACATCCTACTAAAACTGCCCAATGTACAACTTTGTAATTGATGGTTTTTGGTGTTTACAAGCACTTAACAGTACCCTAATTGGTTGGTCCATACCCGTTACCAAAAGCTGCAGCATACATAAATGGGCACCCTTTGCAATCTGATTCATTCCCATCCATCAAGCGTGTACTGGCACTCTGTCTGGACATCAAGAAATAAGAGAGGTTGAGAGGCTTCGGGGATTATTTTCCGGAAAGCTTCAACATTCAGTGGACATGGAGCATTGTTCAATCGTCTATGTGGGATTTTGTGGCTGTAAGAACCAGAGAAGCCATAAATGGGAAAGCTCGAGACTAACGCAAGGTAGAGGAAGAAGATGAGAGGCATTTGGAGGAAAGTTTTTTCATCCAACAGTTGAAACTTGAAATGATGAGCTGAAAGTACATTGAAATTTGGTTTCACTTGTCAATGACACAATGTGAATTCTTACTTGACCAATTCATAAGTCAAAGGAAATGAAAAATTATGTGGTCTGGCAGTTTGGAACTTGGAAGAAACCTGGTTTGAAGAGCATCCAACTCATTTTCAAAGTTAGGGTCTTGGCTCACACCAAATCACCAATCATTTTGATCACATAGATTTTAGACCGTCCAATATTTGCAGCAAATGTAAGTTGAGGGATGGGCCGAGTTCGATTATAAACAATACTTATTGGGTCTTTCGTGGACTTTTTGCCTACTTTTTTTTTTTGGGGTACAAAATCTCAAAAAATTTGGAGGGCGCATAGATAGTAGGCTTTTCATGCTGTCACAAAGCCTTGTTTCAGATGGGTAGTTTCAGGCATTAGTACTATGGTTAAGGGTACTCTTCTTTAATGTCTAATGAAGAGTTTCAAATTTGAAGTTCTTTTTTTTGGTAAATACTGAATGATGTCCTCACGTTTGAAAAATGGCAGTTTGTAAGCACAAGAAAATTTTATTGTATGTGGCAGTCTGCCAAATTCACCGCATCATGTGTGTGGAACCCAAAATCACCTGAATATGCAGCTGTCACGTGACCTATAATTTCTGAAATGACCAAATTGCCCCTGACAATAATACTTAAAGCCCAAGCACCGAACATGGCTCAAACCCACAACGCTTACATAACCCTTATATTGGGTCCAAACAGGGATGATATGTGGAAATCTCTCCACCCTCGATTTGCGTAATACGTGTTAGCACGCAAATCGAGGAGTATTTGTCCCACATCGAAATTATAGAAATTGAACATCTCACTCACCCCTACATAAGAGGTACACATTTCCCAATAAAGGTAAGTCGATTCTTTGCTTCGAAGTATATCATTTTCCTCTCTCAAAGAACTTAGGTATCAGAGTGTTCTTGGTCGAACAACCCCCCGGGTAATCGATCGAGGTAACGATAGCTAATTGTTTGCTGTTTGCAAGAATTGTGAAGATTTTTCGCGGTGGATTCGATTTCTTCTTCAACAATGTGGTTACTTTGTCAATATGTGAATCTCGGTATAGTGATGGATTTCACAACTAACGTCTAACCGACACAAATAAGCTGATATAAAACGAGTTCCCTACGAAATGGCTATATAAATGTAGATTGATAAGATTGCATAGTATTAAAGGTGTGTTAGCTTGGATGTCCACATCTCCATGGTAAAAAAAAAACATAAATCATTGATAGACCATGACTTAGACATTGCAACTGTTAACAAAGCAACCAGCATTTGAGGGTCCATCTTTCAATTTGATTTCACAACTCAAGCCCAATACACTGTACCCCTCTTCAATGCCCTCGTCTTAGTTCTTCATTTCCATTTTAGCTAAATCAAATTTTTCGATGACTCACTAATTTAGTGATCGATGACAAAATTTTAAGAACAAATCAGAATTAATGAATTTAATAATTCTCCATTGACTTCTCTTTACCCCTTTGCATATGTTCCAAAACAAGCACATGCCACCTAAATGGATTAATGTATGTTCTAGTCCACTCGAAATTTATGATTGAAAGTAAAAAAATATATATTAGTTTACATAGTTAATCTCATTAATTTTGTCTACACTTAAATGAGATAAATAATGAATTATTTTGAAATCGGTGATAAATTTTCGACGTAAAAGAAGAATTTGTTGTAATTTAATTTTTTTATATTATATTGTATTGCATGATTATTTGTTATTTTCTACAAAAGTATATATTTTGACTAATGTATATTTTTTTTAATCAATGAAATCCCTTTATATCATCAAAATTTTATTAAAAAAATTCACATAAAAATTCAACCCAAAGTACTTTTAATTTATGAATTTATGCATGTTCCTAAATGGGTGTGCACCATCAAGAGCTGGCCTCCTACTCTTTTATGCAGCATTTATTAGCTTGGTTGAATTGGGTGGATCTTACCATAAGTTTCTTTGCATTCTCCCTTTTCTCATGCATAAAATAATATCGTAAAAGTTATATGCAATTTGTATAAAAACTATTTTATTAAGCCCCAGATTGCAAGAAAAGGCATCACAATTAATAAAATCGAGGAAAGGGAGCCGGTAAAGCTTAAGGTGAGTCCGAGGAGGAGGAGGAGATGGAAAAGAGGGATTTGGGAGGTGATCGAAGTCTTCATAGAAGAAGATTTGCAGGTATGGCTGTGGGTACTAGCCACTAGGGATATGGACATGGATGTTTGACTTGATTTTGTTGTGGAAAAATAGGGAGGTATTGGCAGTTGTGGTTGGAGGGAAGAATTTGAAGTCATTCGTGGATGTGGTCCTAACTGATAACTGATTTTATTATGTGGGTGTATTGGATATGGTTACTCACACTTTAATTACAAATAGTGAAAGGCTTACTATACTTTAGAAATTTATATTTAATTTTATACAAAATTATAGGGTTATATTACTCGTTTTCTTATGAGACTTTTTTCCGACAAAATTTCTATTAGCTAAAAGATGTGATGCGTGGAGGACCACCAAAAAACGAAATTGAAGGCAATTGTAGGAAAAATTACTTAAATTTGTCTTTGTTTATCTACTGTTGGAATATTGAGCGAGAGATAACTAAAGATTAATTACGTAATTTTGCATAAAGTTACCTTTGAGATTCGTTTTTGAGTGGGTCTTAAATGCTCCCATCATCTGGTAACAAAAGAGAACGTGATGGTGAGACACGAGTAAAACGTTTTAAAGAAATGTAAATTTTGAAAAATGATGTATAACTCTTAAATTATTGGTATAAAACACATGATACTTAATTATAATTAATTTATCCAATAAAGAATATGAACCTTCGAAAACTAATTTGATTACATTCAAGACCAAGATAAAAAGGAAATGAATGTTTCAAAGTCTGATCCATTGCATTGGGAACTTATAAGGAGGAATGTTAAATAGTTAAGTCCAACAAGGAAAGGAAAATGGCAGAAAAGAACAAGAGAAGAGTTGCCAAAAGAGACTTGGAATGTATGTCTTGTGCGTTGGAGGTTGGAATGTTGGGTTAGTGGGTTACTCATGCCATGTCCTATTCTAATTATCTTCTTTCAAATGTCTTGTACAATGGAATCAATGCTTTTCCAATTCACCTGACAAAGAATTCAATTAAGAAGCTTAATTAAATCGACCCCTAATCTAGAATTTGATCTAGAAACAAGAGGAAATGATTAGAGACTACGTCAAGCATTGAAAATGTTGTATTTTAGAATATAATTACAACTACATTGTGATGAATTAGTGGTCGAATAATTTAATATATACTAATATTATTTCTAATTATTTTGTGATGAATTAGTGGTCAAATAATTATATTTCTGTTATAAATTGCGATAAGAGAATTCAATTTTAAAAACTCTTCTGTCGTTAAAAAACGCTGATGGCTAGAAGGACTTGAATTGTGCAAGGGAAGTGGAGAATCGGATTCCAACATCTTCACAATCTGAACTCCGATCCACGATTGGCCTTCCATAAGCTATTGGGCGACAACAAAGAGTTGCAACCAAAATATATCTTTCTCGGTTTCTCCCACATCCAACTCACAAATTAATGCCTTATCCCCAACATCTAACGCTCTAACTTCTCTAACAAGATCTCCATTATGAGAATCAATATATATAGATTGTATCTTGATCGGATATATTTGTCATATTGAAAATGAAAAAACAATTCAAATTAATTTTTGACCACTAGATCTAATTAAACAGCCGAGATACAATGATCCTCATAGTGGAGATCTTTTTAGATCCCTAGAGGATCATGGTCTCCAAAATTATACATATCACTTCTCTATGATAGCTGCCCATAATCACGGACTCAGAATTTGATATGAAGTATGCCAATTTTAGCGTTATATTTTATCAAAATTCAACGGCAAGTGAATTTTATTGATAAGAGAACATATGTATAGCGGTGAACTTTATCCTAAAAATTAATACTTATATATTAAAAAACTAAGAAGAAACAACAATTTTGTATGATACCATGTAACATCAAAGTGCTAAATTTGTAGTATATTAGTTTTCAAAATATTAAATGCTTTTATTATATGTCGATATTATTAACAAATGGGCTAGAAATACTAAATAATATAATATATTTTTTTTGGTTAGCAATTTCTAGGCTGAAGACGGCCCTAGCCCATAGGGTAGGTATGTGCCTGGCTGCCCCGTATTTTTTTGGGTTGGCAATTGCTAGGAATACTCTGGAGCAACATACACTACGGTTCCAGAAACCGTAGTGGTCAAATGTGTCAATCCCTCTGACAGCTTAGCCTCAAATGCCTCCTCGAAAAGTTTGTAAAAGCATTACCATGAATTATGGCCGGTTCTACACCATAGTGCAAATAGGCCAATCCCAAGCGCGATTTTCCTATGAATTGGCCAGCTGAGCTTGATTTGTATTCAATGTTCGAAAAGATGATAATAGAGGCTCACATTATGCATCAACTCGCACATAATGTTCCTCTGTGACCTTCTTACGGTGTTTTTCTTGTACAGTATATCCTCCTAGAGCCATAAGGTTGACATGCCTAATGCTTGCAATAACTTCCAGCTCATGTGCAAATTCTTCTTCACTACCGGCTGATGAGTTCTCGAACCTTTTCAAAGCAACGTCATGCCCATGGCTTAATATTCCTTTATAAACGTTCCCATACCCTCCCTTTTTTGTTAGGATGTTGTGATACAGGACATACAATTATAACTAAAGTATATATAAAAAAAATTATGGGCAAATTGTAGAAGGATTTCACTATTGTAAAAAAATTACAACAGTTTCTCTCTCAAATAAGGAGATCACAATTGATAATTCCCTTTCTTATAATAGGAGAAAATGCACTCTCTAATAAAAGGAAAAAAAAATTATGAGAAATTTTACTTTTTTCACTCCAAAAACTCTATTTTTTTCTCCAAAAACTCTATTTTTTTCACCCAACATGGGATATTTGCCTTCTTGAATTGAGATAGATTTGATGAAGCCAAAGCCATGTATATATAGAGAATACAGGGAGGTGGAATGTATGAATTCAAGTTATTCAAGGCAATGGAGTGTACGAATTCAAGTTGTACAAGGAAGTGGAGTGTATGAATTCAAGTTGTACACTTCTTGATATGTTACTTTTCAAATAAGAATTCTCCACCATCTTAAAGACTTAATATAGACGCAAGATTGTTTCTTATCCTTTTTGGTCCACAATCGTGGCTTTACCGCCACATCTTTGGAATTTGTACTTTCATTATCCATCTCCATGTTTCTCTTAGTTTCCATGAAATTCTTGTGCCTTCTCAATAAAACCCAAATCACCAAAACCCCCACAATGAATCCCCTAGCACATCCTGCTAAAACTGCCCAATGTACAACTTTGTAATTGATGGTTTTTGGTGTTTACTGTTAGGAAATTAATCCTCCACCACGCAAATGCTAACAATAAAGATGAAAAAAGGAAATAAAGAAACCAAGAACACAAAAGATTTAACGAGGTTCGGCCAATTAACTTGCCTACGTCCTCGGAGAGTTTTCTCCTTCACTATGAGAGAATACAAAATACAAGATTACACTACTCAAGTTTATTCCCAACTCGAGCCCTTGTATCCAATAGGATACCCCTTGTACACCCTCTCTCAACCCAAGAAAATTACTCTACCCCAAAGAGCTATACACACTCTTTCACCTTCTCTTAACCGAGAAGATCACTCTACTCCAAGAGCTATACACACTCTTGAAGTGCTCAAGAAGATCACTCTAGCCCAAGAGCTATACACACTCTTGAAGCACTCACTCACTTGTGAAGTGTTCTCCTTGATGTTGAAATGTGGCCAAGCTCTCCACCTTATATAGTGCTCAAGGCACAAGTTGTATTTGTGCTTTTCCAATGTGGGACAATTTCCTCACATTTCAACATCCTTCATTGAAGTCCATTCATGCACCTTCTTCAATTAATGCTCTTCTTCATGAAGCTTCCACATCAATCTTTTCCTACAAGGTTGAATGAACAACACCATGTATTTATTCCCAATACATAATCAAATTCAATGCATTAATAATCCACTAAGGAGGCATTAACTCAACAATCTCCCCCTGCCGACTTAGGTGGATAATGTTGCATCACCACTTCAATCCCTGAAGTTCATCTCAAATTGAGATACCGCTTGATATACCCACAAGCATTCCATTGGCCTTATTCTTGTACCAACTACACATACCCCGAATCAGTTGCATACGATCCTAGCTCCCCCTGATTCAAAATGGCCAATGCTATGTGCAGCTGCTCCGAGTCAACAATTACCAGTTGGCTCCGAAGAGGGACCTTGACTTTGCCTCTTCCTTAGCAGGATTATCCTTCTCACCATCGTCTGAAACTTGGAAACATGTAGATAGCGTCTCTGCTGTGCCCGCAAACGAGACCCGCTTCAGGTACCTGTTCTCCTGTGCACCCTGTTTCCCAACAACCTTCGAGGTCTGAGTTTTTCCTATCAGACGGAACATACTTTTACATTTTTCTCCCTTCATTAGGACCATGCAGCCACGTGACACTTTCATAACTCCCCCTGCTGACGAAACCTTGCAGCCCTTGGAGTCTAGTTGGCTCAAGGATATTAGATTTCTCCGGAACTTTGGGACATACACCACATCACCCAATGTTCGAACTGCTCCATCGAACATTTTGATCTTCACCGTTCCCGTACCCATGACACGACGTCTTGAGCCATCACCCCAAGTCACAAATCCTTGGACTTCCTGGAACGTATCAAAATATTCTCTCCTAGAGCAAAGGTGATGAGAACAACCACTATCTAATATCCAATAATCTTGAGAAAAAATGTAATTACCTTTGGAGACTGTGAGAAGTTCTCCAAAATCTCTAGACATCTCCGCTACACCAGCCAAGGAGCAATCTGAGCCCTTATCGTCCTTCTCTTTCATCAATGGACAATCCGGCTTTATGTGTCCCCACTCCTTGCACTTGTAGCATTGCTTGCCCTTTCCTCTGCCTCTGGATTTAGACCTGCTATGCTCACTAAATCCCCTCGCAGTTGACCTTCCCTTACGATTCTGTTCACGAGCAATGAAGACAGAACCTTGAGAATCATCGGCTTTTCTTCTCTTCTCATGTGATAAGAGAGTCGATTCTACATCCTCCATCTTCAGTGTATCCTTACCATACACAATTGTAGTAACAATATTCTCATATGAATCGGGAAGCGAGGTAAGAAGTAAAAGGGCTTGATCTTCTTCCTCAATTTTAACCTCAACTCTTGATAGTTGATTTATCAATCCCTTGAACACATTCATGTGCTCCATGAGATTCGCACCTTCTCCCATCTTGAGCTTGTAGAGATCCCGCTTTAAATTCAGCTTCGTTTGCAAGCCTTTCCCAAGATAAAGCTTCTCCATTTTCTCCCAAAGCTCAGGTGCAGAATCTACATCATTAACATTATTTATAATATTGTCAGCAATATAAAGCCTAATAGTGCTGACACACCTGGACTCCAACTCGTCCCAATCTTCATCTGACATCTTCTCTGGCTTCGCATCCTTCCCCTTCAACGGTCTTGCAAGGCCTTGTTGAACTAGGATGTCCTTCACCCTCCTTTGCCATAGAGTGAAATTTCTTTTTCCATCAAACTGCTCCACCTTGAAATGTGAACCGCTAGAACTTGCCATGGCAAACCGCTCACGATCGATAAACCGAAGCTCTGATACCACTTGTTAGGAAATGAATCCTCCACCACGCAAATGCTAACAATAAAGATGAAAAAAGGAAATAAAGAAACCAAGAACACAAAAGATTTAACGAGGTTCGGCCAATTAACTTGCCTACGTCCTCGGAGAGTTTTCTCCTTCACTATGAGAGAATACAAAATACAAGATTACACTACTCAAGTTTATTCCCAACTCGAGCCCTTGTATCCAATAGGATACCCCTTGTACACCCTCTCTCAACCCAAGAAAATTACTCTACCCCAAAGAGCTATACACACTCTTTCACCTTCTCTTAACCGAGAAGATCACTCTACTCCAAGAGCTATACACACTCTTGAAGTGCTCAAGAAGATCACTCTAGCCCAAGAGCTATACACACTCTTGAAGCACTCACTCACTTGTGAAGTGTTCTCCTTGATGTTGAAATGTGGCCAAGCTCTCCACCTTATATAGTGCTCAAGGCACAAGTTGTATTTGTGCTTTTCCAATGTGGGACAATTTCCTCACATTTCAACATCCTTCATTGAAGTCCATTCATGCACCTTCTTCAATTAATGCTCTTCTTCATGAAGCTTCCACATCAATCTTTTCCTACAAGGTTGAATGAACAACACCATGTATTTATTCCCAATACATAATCAAATTCAATGCATTAATAATCCACTAAGGAGGCATTAACTCAACATTTACAAGTACTTAACAGTGCCCTAATTGGTTGGTCGTCCATACCCGTTAGCAAAAGCTGCAGCATACATAAATGGGCACCCTTTGCAATCTGATTCATTCCCATCCATCAAGCGTGTACTGGCACTCTGTCTGGACATCAAGAAATAAGAGAGGTTGAGAGGCTTCGGGGATTATTTTCCGGAAAGCTTCAACATTCAGTGGACATGGAGCATTGTTCAATCGTCTATGTGGGATTTTGTGGCTGTAAGAACCAGAGAAGCCATAAATGGGAAAGCTCGAGACTAACGCAGGGTAGAGGAAGAAGATGAGAGGCATTTGGAGGGAAGTTTTTTCATCCAACAGTTGAAATGATGAGCTGAAAGTCCATTGAAATTTGGTTTCACTTGTCAATGACACAATGTGAATTCTTACTTGACCAATTCATAAGTCAAAGGAAATGAAAAATTATGTGGTCTGGCAGTTTGGTACTTGGAAGAAACCAGGTTTGAAGAGCATCCAACTCATTTTCAAAGTTAGGGTCTTGGCTCACACCAATCATTTTGATCACATAGATTTTAGACCGTCCAATATTTGCAGCAAATGTAAGTTGAGGGATGGGCCGAGTTCGATTATAAACAATACTTATTGGGTCTTTCGTGTGGACTTTTTGCCGCCTTATTTTAGACTGTTTCGTTACTCAGTACTCTTATGAGACTTTTTTTCCGACAAAATTTCTATTAGCTAAAAGATGTGTTGCCTGGAGGGCCACCAAAAAACGAAATTGAAGGCAATTGCAGAAAAAATTACTTAAATTTGGAATATTTAGCGAGAGATAACTAAAGATTAATTACGTAATTTTGCATAAAGTTACCTTTGAGATTCGTTTTTGAGTGGGCCTTACATGCTCCCATCATCTGGTAACAAAAGAAAACGTGATGATGAGACACGAGTAAAACGTTTTAAAGAAATGTAAATTTTGAAAAATATGTATAATTCTTAAATTATTGGTATAAAACACACGATACTTAATTATAATTAATTTACCCAATAAAGAATATGAACCTTCGAAAACTAATTTGATTACATTCAAGACCAAGATAAAAAGGAAATGAATGTTTCAAAGTCTGATCCATTGCATTAGGAACTTGTAAGGAGGAATGTTAAATAGTTAAGTCCAACAAGGAAAGGAAAATGGCTGAAAAGAACAAGAGAAGAGTTGCCAAAAGAGACTTGGAATGTATGTCTTGTGCGTTGGAGGTTGGAATGTTGGGTTAGTGGGTTACTCATGCCATGTCCTATTCTAATTATCTTCTTTCAAATGTCTTGTACAATGGAATCAATGCTTTTCCAATTCACCTGACAAAGAATTCAATTAAGAAGCTTAATTAAATCGACCCCTAATCTAGAATTTGATCTAGAAACAAGAGGAAATGATTAGAGACTACGTCAAGCATTGAAAATGTTGTATTTTAGAATATAATCACAACTACATTGTGATGAATTAGTGGTCGAATAATTTAATATATATTAATATTATTTCTAATTATTTTGTGATGAATTAGTGGTCGAATAATTATATTTCTGTTATAAATTGCGATAGGAGAATTCAATCTTAAAAACTCTTTTGTCGTTAAAAAAGGATGCTGCCTAGAAGGACTTGAATTGTGCAAGGGAAGTGGAGAATCAGATTCCAACATCTTCACAATCTGCAAGAAGGACTTGAATTGTGCAAGGGAAGTGGAGAATCGGATTCCAACATCTTCACAATCTGCACTCCGATCCACGATTGGCCTTCCATAAGCTATTGGGTGACAACAAAGAGTTGCAACCAAAATTTATCCTTCTCCCACATCCAACTCACAAATTAATGCCTCATCCCCAACATCTAACGTTCTACCTTCTCTAACAAGATCTCCATTATGAAAATCAATATATATAGATTGTATCTTGATCGGATATATTTGTCATATTGAAAATGAAAAAACAATTCAAATTAATTTTTGACCACTAGATCTAATTAAACGGCCGAGATACAATGATCCTCATAGTGGAGATCTTTTTAGATCCCTAGAGGATCATAGTCTCCAAAATTATACATATCACTTCTCTATGATAGCTGCCCATAATCACTGACTCGGAATTTGATATGAAGTATGCTAATTTTAGCGTTATATTTTATCAAAATTCAACGGTGCAAGTGAATTTTATTGATAAGAGAACATATGTATAGCAGTGAACCTTATCCTAAAAATTAATACTTATATATTAAAAAACTAAGAAGAAACAACAATTTTGTATGATACCATGTAACATCAAAGTGCTAAATTTGTAGTATATTAGTTTTCAAAATATTAAATGCTTTTATTATATGTCGATATTATTAACAAATGGGCTAGAAATACTAAATAATATAATATTTTTTTTGGGTTAGCAATTTCTAGGCTGAAGACGGCCCTAGCCCATAGGGTAGGTATGTGCCTGGCTGCCCGTATTTTTTTGGGTTGGCAATTGCTAGGAATACTCTGGAGCAACATACACTACGGTTCCAGAAACCGTAGTGGTCAAATGTGTCAATCCCTCTGCCAGCTTAGCCTCAAATGCCTCCTCGAAAAGTTTGTAAAAGCATTACCATGAATTATGGCCGGTTCTACACCATAGTGCAAATAGGCTAATCCCAAGCGCGATTTTCCTATGAATTGGCCAGCTGAGCTTGATTTGTATTCAATGTTCGAAAAGATGATAATAGAGGCTCACATTATGCATCAACTCGCACATAATGTTCCTCTGTGACCTTCTTACGGTGTTTTTCTTGTACAGTATATCCTCCTAGAGCAATAAGGTTGACATGCCTAATGCTTGCAATAACTTCCAGCTCATGTGCAAATTCTTCTTCACTACCGGCTGATGAGTTCTCGAACCTTTTCAAAGCAACGTCATGCCCATGGCTTAATATTCCTTTATAAACGTTCCCATACCCTCCCTTTTTTGTTAGGATGTTGTGATACATGACGCACAATTATAACTAAAGTATATATAAAAAAAACTATGGGCAAATTGTAGAAGGATTTCACTATTGCAAAAAAATTACAATAATTTCTCTCTCAAATAAGGAGATCACAATTGATAATTCCCTTTCTTATAATAGGAGAAAATGTACTCTCTAATAAAAGGCCAAAAACTCTATTTTTTCACCCAACATAGGATATTTGCCTTCTTGAATTGAGATAGATTTGATGAAGCCAAAGCCATGTATATATAGAGAATACAGAGAGGTGGAATGTACGAATTCAAGTTATCCAAGGCGATGGAGTGTACGAATTCAAGTTGTACAAGGAAGTGGAGTGTATGAATTCAAGTTATACACTTCTTGATATGCTTACTTTTCAAACAAGAATTCTCCACCATCTTAAAAACTTAATATAGACGCAAGATTGTTTCTTATCCTTTTTGGTCCACAATCGTGGCTTTACCGCCACATCTTTGGAATTTGTACTTTCATTATCCATCTCCATGTTTCTCTTAGTTTCCATGAAATTCTTGTGCCTTCTCAATAAAACCCAAATCACCAAAACCTCCACAATGAATCCCCTAACACATCCTGCTAAAACTGCCCAATGTACAACTTTGTAATTGATGGTTTTTGGTGTTTACAAGCACTTAACAGTGCCCTAATTGGTTGGTCGTCCATACCCGTTAGCAAAAGCTGCAGCATACATAAATGGGCACCCTTTGCAATCTGATTCATTCCCATCCATCAAGCGTGTACTGGCACTCTGTCTGGACATCAAGAAATAAGAGAGGTTGAGAGGCTTCGGGGATTATTTTCCGGAAAGCTTCAACATTCAGTGGACATGGAGCATTGTTCAATCGTCTATGTGGGATTTTGTGGCTGTAAGAACCAGAGAAGCCATAAATGGGAAAGCTCGAGACTAACGCAGGGTAGAGGAAGAAGATGAGAGGCATTTGGAGGAAAGTTTTTTCATCCAACAGTTGAAACTTGAAATGATGAGCTGAAAGTCCATTGAAATTTGGTTTCACTTGTGAATGACACAACGTGAATTCTTACTTGACCAATTCAAAAGTCAAAGGAAATGAAAAATTATGTGGTCTGGCAGTTTGGTACTTGGAAGAAACCAGGTTTGAAGAGCATCCAACTCATTTTCAAAGTTAGGGTCTTGGCTCACACCAATCATTTTGATCACATAGATTTTAGACCGTCCTATATTTGCAGCAAATGTAAGTTGAGGGATGGGCCGAGTTCGATTATAAACAATACTTATTGGGTCTTTCGTGTGGACTTTTTGCCTTCTTTTTTTTGGGGGGGGGGGGGGGGTTAAAAAATCTCAAAAAATTTGGAGGGCGCATAGATAGTAGGCTTTTCATGCTGTCACAAAGCCTTGTTTCAGATGGGTAATTTCAGGCATTAGTACTATGGTTAAGGGTGTTCTTCTTTAATGTCTAATGAAGAGTTCAAATTTGAAGTTCTTTTTTTTTTGGTAAATACTGAATGATGTCCTCACGTTTGAAAAATGGCAGTTTGTAAGCACAAGAAAATTTTATTGTAAGTGGCAGTTAGCCAAATTCACCACATCATGTGTGTGGAACCCAAAATCACTGGAAAAATATGAAGCTGCCACGTGACCCATAATTCCCGAAATGACCAAATTGCCTATGACAATAATACTTAAAGTCCAAGCACCGAACATGGCCCAAGCCCACAACGCTTACATAGCCCCAATATTGGGCCCAAATAGGGATGACATGTGGAAACCTCTCCACCCTCGATCTGCGTAACACGTGTTAGCAAGCAAATTGAGGAGTATTTGTCCCACATCAAAATTATGAAAATTGAACATCTCACTCACCCCTACATAAGAGGTACACATTTCCCAATAAAGGTAAGTCGATTCTTTGCTTCGAAGTATATCATTTTCCTCTCTCAAAGAACTTAGGCATCAAAGTGTTCTTGGTCGAACAACCCCTCGGGTAATCGATTGAGGTAACGATAGCTAATTGTTTGTTGTTTGCAGGAATTGTGAGATATTTCCGCAGTGGGTTCGATTTCTTCTTCAACAATGTGGTTACTTTGTCAATATGTGAATCTCAGTATAGTGATGGATTTCACAACTGACGTCTAACCGACACAAATAAGCTGATATAAAACGAGTTCCCCACGAAATGGTTATATAAATGTAGATTGATAAGCTTGCATAGTATTAAAGGTGTGTTAGCTTGGATGTCCACATCTCCATGGTAAAAAAAAAACATAAATCATTGATAGAGACCATGACTCAGACATTGCAACTGTTAACAAAGCAACCAGCATTTGAGGGTCCATCTTTCAATTTGATTTCACAACTCAAGCCCAATACACTATACCCCTCTTCAATGCCCTCGTCTAAGTTCTTCATTTCCATTTTAGCTAAATCAAATTTTACGATGACTCACTAATTTAGTGATCGATGACAAAATTTTAAGAACAAATCAGAACTAATGAATTTAATAATTCTCCATTGACTCCTCTTTACCCCTTTGCATATGTTCCAAAACAAGCACAGGCCGCCTAAATGGACTAATGTATGTTCTAGTCCACTCGAAATTTATGATTCAAAGTAAAAAAAAATATATTAGTTTACATAGTTAATCTCATTAATTTTGTCTACACTTAAATGAGAGAAATAATGAATTATTTTGAAATCGGTGATAAATTTTCGACGTAAAAGAAGAATTTGTTGTAATTTAATTATTTTATATTATATTATATTGCATGATTATTTGTTGTTTTCTACATAAAGTATATATTTTAACTAATGTATATTTTTTTTAATCAATGAAATCCCTTTATATCATCAAAATTTTATTAAAAACATTCACATAAAAATTCAACCCAAAGTACTTTTAATTTATGAATTTATGCATGTTCCTAAATGGGTGTGCATCATCAAGAGCTGGCCTCCTACTCTTTTATGCAGCATTTATTAGCTTAGTTGAATTGGGTGGATCTTACCATAAGTTTCTTTGCCTTCTCCCTTTTCTCATGCATAAAATAATATCGTAAAAGTTATATGCAATTTGTATAAAAACTATTTTTATAAGCCCCAGATTGCAAGAAAAGGCACATAATCACAATTAATAAAATCGAGGAAATACCGTGTAGGTCACAAAGTTGTATTGTACTATTTGATAATGTAATAATCAATAATATTACTCTATGTTTGGCAAGTACTATTACCATATTGGGAATGGGGATCTCTATCGATGGGACAAAACAACATTCTTCCATAGGCTATTTGTTATTTTTGGGTCTCCCTGACCGGGGATGGGAATGGTGTCAGTCAAATGCATGCGGTTGCACTCTAAAGTCTAAACCCCTGTGCTTTCCACTATTTACTCATATTCACCTAAATATTAGATTTTAAGTAAGAGAACATATTTGTCTTTGTAATGTATAGTCTATGCTCGTACTTAAGCTATTCAGCATGAATCAAAGTCAAGCCTACATTCGAGCAACACTGATCGATCACGTCTGATCGTCAACCTCGCCTAGATCCTCTCATCGGCCACTCTGATCACTCAGCAAGAGGTTAAAACTGCACAGGTCGACCACATTTGGTCGACCAGACCCACTGACATATTAGAAACGTCGTTCAGGAAGATATGTGTCAGCTCAGAAGGTAACAACATTATTCTCATATCGAACTATTTCAACAATAACATTCAATTTTACTATAAATATAAGAGTACCTCATCCAAAAGATAATGACAATCTTACCCTTACGCCACCTAAATTACTACAGTACCTCCACACTTAATTTTAATTAAGCATCGGAGACTGTTAAACCGTCATCACATCGGTGTCCCTTTGCTCTTACCTCTCTCTACACATGTCTCGCCACCATGAGAAAAGCATCCAAAGGAATCCTGTCTAAATTGATCAATTTATTACATCAACAGTCTATATAATATAAATGAGTAGAGTTTGTTGATAATGTTAATAAGTTTATACTTTATTGTTATTGGCATGATAAAAATGCATACATACAATGCAATGGCAAAAGTGATTACTTTTTCATAAATGAAATTGTCCAAAATTGATTAGAAGATTGTTTGCTCAAAACGAAAACGAGTCAAACGTAAGGGAATGATGATATAATCGTTGAATAAACATCGTGTGTAAAATAACAGATTCATTGATGCTCCATTTGCTATCTCCCAAGTTTCGAAATACACCTTTTTCATATTTTGTTATCTTTATGAATTATATCGTAAGCGGAGAAACTCTCAAATAACACGTGGATAATATTTTTCAAAAGTATTATAAATATTAATTTTGGTGAATATAACTGTCTCTAAATCTCTAAATAATGAAACATTCTTTTGCAGTTTAATAACATGTTAAAATTATTTACCATACAAAAATGTGTGTTTAAATGGAATAAAATAAAAACACGATTATAGATTTTGATTTTCTATTCTTTTATTTAGAGCATATGATTTTATAGAAAGAAACTTCAATATCAACAAAAATTAATGCGATTATCAGGAGTTACACATATTTAAGAACTTCCATTAGTTTAAGGTGGGATCCATACTGGATTTTCCCTCCATATTAGCCGATTTGGTACTTGATTTGGTTCAATCTTGGGCAAATATAAATTATAATTATTACTCTAATAAGCCTAAAACTGAAAACTTAGCATCTGATCTGTGCAATAGTGGAAATATCTAAAAACCCAAGGCTGAAATATTAAACTTCCCCAAATACCAAAAACTTGAACTGAAAAAAAAAATAAAAATAAAAACACGACCAGCCTCCAGAATTTCTCTCACATTGGTTTTAAGGTTGGGAGCAGAAGTCGCTGCCGAGCTTTGAACACTTGTCAGTGACCCACTTAGACGCTGCAGCGACTGTTTCGGACCCCTGTAAAAAAGACAATGAAAGCGAAACCGAACAGTGAGAGAACCAAACCAGAACAGCAACAACAGCAACATTCAAACGACGAGAGAGTCTTCTTCCATATTTAGCTTTCTAGATTCCTTTCTCTTTCGACTATGGATAAGAACAAGATCAGTTTTTTCATATTTTTTTTTTTTAGCTTAAAAGTTTGAAAATTTTTGGTTTATGAAAGAGAAATTGACAGGGCTTCCTCGTGGAAGAAAGCACCAAAGCATTCTGCACTTTTGATAGTGCCTTTTTCTTGTTTATGAGAGTGTTCATGGCGAATGTTCAAGAGCAGAGACCTCATTCTCAATGGTATGCCTGTTTTTTCCCTCATCTTCTCTCGTTTAGGTATGTCTCTTTTCCTATATTTTTATTTTTAACATTTTTACCGTTTTGTAATGTTCTAATTTGAGGTTAAGCTTTGTGGGGTTCCGTATGAAAATGTAAGAAAAATGTCATGTTTTGAAGCTTTTTTATTGATGTTGGCTTCTGGGTCATTTGGATTTTCAGTCTGAAATGTTTTTTCCTCTTTCTTTGCATGTTTGAGTTTGAGCCAATTAATTCTATGAGTTTTTAGGTTGATCTGGAAAAAGCTTTAGCCTTTTTGCAACTTTGGGAAATTTGCAGCTTCATTCCGTTTGTATTAATTTTGGGCCTGATTATGAACATTAATCTTTCAGGGGATGTCATAGCCTTTTTCATCCTTCATTTTCTTCTGATATGTAGATTCTTTGCCGACGTTTTAATGAACTTTCTTTCAGTGGGCCTGGTGAAGATCCTGAAAAGTTAACAGTAAAGATCCCATATGAGGCCCCCAAGGCATCTGAGGTTCCTAAGGTAGATGAGATTCTTAAGGCAGCTGAGTATCTAGAGTCAGACGAGGTTCTTAAGGCAGCTGAGGTTCTTAATCTAGATGAGGTTCTCAAGGCAGATGAGGTCCCTAAGATAAAGCCTAAGAGAAGGGGTGTTTTGCTTTCTTCTGCTTCTGCCCATGGTAAAATTCCTTTCTCCTATGTGTTTCTTTCATGTGTTGTCATTTTCGAATTATGTCAAAATGGTTGATTAGTTTAGTTGGTTTCTTCCTTGTAGATTTGAGATGTTTGGACATAGAAAAGGAGAAAGAGGATAACCGAACTCCTAGAGGAGTTCTAGAAGCTTGCATGGATGGCTTTGAATCCAAGACTAGTTGTTCTGAAAACAGCGACAGCAACAGCAACAATAACAACACAACAGAACCCGAAACGCGTTGCTCTCATTCACATTCACTATTTCACTGGCGTAAATTTTTCAAACTATGGAGTAAAAGATCTCTCAAGAGATTAGCCTCCTTCCCTCCTATTGGTGTGCACAAGATAGCATCAAGAAGAAGGGTCAGGAGTGCAAGAGAGCATTCCGGAACAGGACAAGGACTAACTAATATATACAACTTCAAGTCTTCGTTGGTGAACTTTACCTTCTCTGACCTACAAAAGGCCACCGATCATTTTAACAAGGGTTTGTAACTGTCCAATTTGTGGACTTATTTGTTTCCTTTTTACAGCAGCATGTATGCAAATGTGAGTGCTATCAACACTATTTTGACATTGTCTTTGTGGTTCTCTTGTCTGCAGAGCATATAATTGGAAGAGGCGGTTATTCTGAAGTTTATAAGGGTTGTTTGAAAAATGGGCAGCTAGTAGCAGTAAAACGGCTTACTAAAGGAACAGCAGATGAGAAAACAGCAGGCTTTCTATCTGAGCTTGGGATTATAGCTCACGTAGATCATGTTAATACCGCTAAGCTAGTTGGATGTTGCGTTGAAGGAGGAATGTACCTTGTTTTTCAATTATCTTCACTTGGGAGTTTAGGATCTCTCATGCATGGTATGTTTATGTTTTTAGATTCCTGCTCTTAATTTGACTGCTTATTGGTTAATCTGTTTCTTAAGAATTCAACTTATTGCAGGTCCAAAGTCTAATGCACTTGATTGGAGTAAACGATATAAGATCGCTTTGGGGACAGCGGATGGTCTGCTGTATCTTCATGAGAGTTGTCAGAGGCGAATTATCCATAGAGATATCAAAGCTGATAATATCTTACTCACAGAGGATTTTGTCCCTCAGGTACTTTCCAAGTTAACAGTCAAAATTCTATCATTTTTTGGGTTTGATCCTGGGAACACATAGCTATGGTGGATCAAGTGAGAAATGATTCTTAGGTACTTTACCATGTTGTTTAACTTTTAATGTCCTTGGCATGTGCGATGCGCCATCGAGTGAGAAATGATTCTTAGCGTATTAGATCTCCCAGAATACAGAAAACCATGCATTTAATATGCTTCATTGAAGAATCAACTTCACATTCTTTTGAATGCATATCACATAAGCCTAGGCTACCAAGGGTGAAGCTTACAAGGTGTGAGCCTTGTAAAAGCCTCAAATATGGGGTCAAGAGATAGTTAAACAAGGATATAAGTTCAAGGATATGCCTTCAATGTATTCTCATAGTAATAGAGCTTGAAGGTTAAATGTAATGACAAATTTAATAATCCTGTAGCTTAATTTGCTCTGATCTGCATACACAGAAGTACATAATATTGTCATGAATAATTCGTTTTCCATTTACCGTACTTACTGAGGCTCGATTTGGTGACCTTGCGTGTGCACCCAAACTTTGTCTACTTTTTTCCTTATCACTTCATATTCAACGTACCATTCTATGCCAGATTTGCGATTTCGGGCTTGCAAAATGGCTACCCAAACAATGGACTCATCACAATGTCTCTAAATCTGAGGGCACATTCGGGTATGTATATGGTAAAGGGAAACCGTTCCACTTTACAGTTAAATAACACTCATTGTAATTCAACTTCCTCGTTACACCTCAAATGGCAGGTATTTTGCTCCTGAATATTTCATGCATGGAATAGTGGATGAAAAAACTGATGTTTATTCATTCGGAGTCCTACTCCTGGAGCTCATAACTGGCCGTCCAGCTTTGGACGATGATCAGAAAAGCCTCGTAATCTTGGTAAACTTTGCTTCTTCATAATTCTTAATCTACCATCTCATCTCATCAACATGTACAAAGCCCTTACCTGACCACTTTTTGTCTTCCCTGTTGTAGACAAAGCCTTTACTTGACAACAATGAGATCAAGGAGCTTGTTGATCCTTCTATTGGCGGCAACTACGACCTGAACGAGTTGGAACTTATGATTTTAACTGCCTCTTTATGCATTGAGCAGTCTTCTATTCTCCGTCCTCGCATGAGTCAGGCAAGTTCCAAGTTTCAAAAACATATCCATTCATTGTTGCACCATAGTCTCATTTCATGTCAACCTTAGATGAAATACACGTCCCTGACAACTTGTTTTGGACGATGCAGGTTGTGGTACTGCTAAGAGGCGATGAGTATGTATTGAACTGCGCAAAGGAAACGAAAAGGAGGTCACAGCATAGAACATACTCAGAAGAACTATTGGATGCACGAGAATACAATTCGACAAAGTATCTCAGCGAGCTCAACCGACTCAAGCAGGTTGCTTTTGGTTAAAGAACTAGGTTGATAGATTGAATATATAGATCTTCATTTTTCAATGTGCTTGCAAGTCCCATGGAAATCGGTCTATCTAGCCATTGTACGTCTTCGATTTCCATGGTACTTGAAAGCACTACAGTTGCTGAAATTGTGGCCGTGTCTGTAGTGGTTTGTGGTCAAACAATGCTGCTTCTAACTTGTGTCGAAAAACAGCGAGATTGGTGGTGTCTGATTGGCCCAAACCTGACCAAATATGCATGATGCTCATTAAAATTTATGTAAGATACCCTACAAAATTGAAACTCGGATGAACTTGTTTGAGTATTATGTAAAAAAAGAAAAAAGAAAAAAGGCATTTCTCCTTTTTCATTCTGACGAGTAGTTGATATTCATTCCTCCCTGCATTGTGGTAAGAGTATATACTAAGGTTCTGTATTTTTTTTGAAGTTATTTTATTTGAAAGTGAAGTAATACAAAAATATTTGATAAAAATAAACAATTTTTTTTTTGTTTAAAAAAAGATGATTTTTTTACAATAATTTTATAAAGCGGCCTACATATTATTTTTTAAAGCTGCTTCTGCAAATTTTTTTAATCGATAATTATTTATTAAGAAAATAAAACAGAAACTTTTTTTTTTTTTAAAGTACGCTTGAGGTAATTTTAAAAAAAAATATACATAGTAATCCCGAATTAGCTCTAAAAATAAATACTAATAAATCCATCATAAAATCTATCATAAAATCATTCTTAACAAAATCAAAAAGATCGTATGACCATTTATATATCAAAATAATAAATATTTTAATTAACATAAATACATAAAATAAATAAATTTCAACGAACCACCTCAAGTAAACCTTGTCTTGATTAGACCGTTGGAAGATGACAGTTGGCAATAATTAACATCAACGGTTGTCCATAAATAAAAGAGCAGAGAAAAAAGAAAAAAGAAAAAAGAAAATAAAATCAAACGTGTTGTGGTAATGTGGTCCCGCATCTTGGCTTAAGATATTCTCGAGCCTTGTCTCCTATTTTTTTTTTCAAAAAAAAATTATTCCTTACGTCATGCCTATAATATCATAGCTCTCCCATATATTTCCCACTATTCTCGTTTGGTGCCCTGTATTGATGTATATGAAGGGTTCCAAAGCCACAAATGATCACAATTGTCTTAATTGGTTGGGCATAACTTCGATCATTGAAGCTTAAAGATTCCAAACATTCCAAGGAAGTATTTAACTTTGAACGTCTTAATTTCTTATTAAGTTTTTAGGTTTGATCGAATAAAAATCAAACAATTTGAGAATTCAAACTGTTTCGTTAGTAATGCTTTGTCTTTGGATTTTCATTTTGAAAATCCGTTAAATCCAAATCGGACCATTAAAGAATATATTAATTTTTAAATTTATTATTGATGCAATAATAAAAATAAAAGGATACATAGATATACATACCCATATAAGTATATGTGTACTTAGATAAAAGTATAATAAAATGTTATTAAATAGTAATGTTTGTTTGATAAATTTTAGCATAGTGATAATATTTGCAATTCAATATTTAGCAAGCTTAATATATAAAAATTTGAGGTCTCGTTTGATATGTCGTATTGTACTGATTATTTCAATCGGATAGACTAATCTGTCCACCGGATAAATTGACTATTTAGTCGGGTGTTTGGTACTTTGCCGAATTAGAATGCCGATTATATTATACTAACTATATTATATTATAGTAGTTGATATGAAATACTTATATCTTAAATATTAATTATGTATGTTATTATTATTATTTATTTTAATAATAATTATTATTTATTTTAATAATAATTATTATTTATTTTAATAATTACTATTTATTACATTTTTATTAATTTTTATCATTATTAGTTGTATTAAATTATCATTAAGTATTATTTTATTTTATAGTATTTATTAAATTATTATTTTATTTTTATTATATTACTATTTATTATTATTATTACACTTTTCAAGATTACTAGTCATCCGACTATTTAATACGGATAATTTCGATAATATTATTTTAGAGTGTATGGACCGTATAAAGATATTCAACTGTATTAATTTATACAGTCACTAATTAATACGACTGGTACCAAACACTGGTTTCGTATTATATTATCCTATCAAGTTTCTTCTACGGCGTACCAAACGTAACCTGAGTATTGATTGTTTTTTTTTTTGGTATCCTTGGTTTTTATATCCTTATTTTTTTTAATTCCTAAACAGTTTTAAACTGTGTTGATATAAACCAAATCATAGTAACGGGTTGGATCAAAACGGTTTTATTTCTAATTTTAGAAAATTCAAACTGTATCGAATCGTTAAAATTTTATTAGTTTACATTTATATATTATCAATATTTATATCGAAGTGCATCATGCCTACTCTTAATGCTATGAGCTTAGTATTAAAAAAAAAAAAAGTATCTAATTGAAAACAAAGTAGAAGAATATTCCTAGATAAATGATCATCGGTGCTTATCATTCTTTCCATCGTCATGTCATAAAGTAACTTATCATTGATTCATTTTTATTATTTTGATCACCAACACATGATTGAATAGCGTTTTGAATAAGAAAACGCATGAGACCAAAAATAAAAAAATGCGCGAGGGTAAAACCGTAAATGTGAGTCATTTTGATTTTGATTTTGAATAATTTGACGGGTTTCCAAGGAGATTATCCGAATCCGAGTGGGACACATTCGACATTTCCCAAAATTAGCTTACAGAGGAATCAACACCAAGCACACAGCAAGAGGGAGTCTAAAAGCAAATAAACAAAAACCAAAAAGCCAGAGAGACGCAAACCCACATTTCCATTTCACAATCGAAACGAACCGTCTCCGTTTCAAATCCTCCAAGGTCAAAACTCAACCACCACCTCCACCACTCCCTACCTTCCCTCCTCCATCAGAAAATGACGCCGTCTCCAATCCACATCTTCTTCGCCGGACTAACTATCTTATGCTATTGCTGATCGCCTTCACTCGGCGACGGTCGTCGGCGGTGGGGTTCACTGCTCCAACTCCCGGTAGCTCCCCCGTGGTCGGTTACATTCCCCAGGGCCTTATTGCCTGACTATGAAGAAGAACCAAAACAAGAATAATAACAAGATTGCTCTCACTAATCATTGTCATCAAGGCGGCAATACTAATGGCTTCCTTCCTAATTCTTTGAAATTTATTTCCTCTTGCATTAAAACTGCTTCTTCCGGTGTCCGGTCGGCCAGCGCCTCCGTCGCTGCCTCTATCTCAGCTGACGCTCACGATTCCCGAGACCAGGTATTATTTCATTTTCTAAAATTTAAAATTTTTATTTCTATGTTTCTGGATTATTTAGTTTCTGGATTGGGAGTTAGCAGTTGATGTTTGGAGGGAATAGTGCTTGTTATCTGTTTGGCGGCCTACACGGGAAATTGACGGTGATAGGAGAGTTTAAGGAAAAATTAGAAATTAAAGAATTGAGCGCTCTTGAATTCTTGTTTTGTTTTATTTTTGAGTTAATGTCATTGTAGTTTAGGCCGAGGAAGATCAGTGACAGAGAGTGGAATTAAAAGTTCGAGCTTTGTGCTTGATTGTTGAGAAAATTTTAGGTGAAGTGGAGTGTGAGGGGATTTTGAATTATTTGGCTTGCTTTGAATGTTTGACATGAGTTTTATTCAGTTTTAACATGTTTGATTGGTAGGATTATGAGGGTGGGCAATGAATGAATAGCTTGAATCGTTGTTAGTGAAGTTTTAGGGTGCTTTTAGTGTGTTGAGGTTGAGAACTAATGAAGTTCTGATTAATTTAATCAATTAACATAAAAGCTGATATCAAACCAATTTAGCGATTAGACAAAATTTATTATTGTGAGATTTAAGAATGTGGAATGATAATATCATTTTCAGATGATGGAAGTGATTTTTATTTAATGATTGCTATCAAATTGATAGGCTTATACTGACTGAAGCATATGGTGCAAACTTATCAAGTACCCTATCCATGAGATATTAATGTTCTTCCTTGGAATATCAATCCAAGTAATGTTCATTGGACCTTAAAAAAAATGGTTTTGAAACCTGAAAATTTCAGTATGATGATGATATATTTTTCACTTGAGATGTTTGAGGAAATGTGAGATGTGGGTGGTTGAAAAGTGGCGAAGCATGGAATTAGTTGGGAAAATCTTGTATGTCATATTGCTAAAAAGAGATGTTGTAAGGGGCATTACATACACTCTCAACATTTGCTACAACCAACTGCTTTGTTTTCCTTTTGATGTAGAAACAACTACGACCTATATGATATGCAATTGATTTAAGGGGTTCCATTTACTACTTTATATGCTCTAATAGTACGTCTGAGCATCAATGTGGTTTAATTTGTTGCGGAAAACAGGTGTTATGGGCCTGCTTTGACAGAATAGAGCATGGTCCATCTTCATTCAAACATGTTCTGCTACTGGGTTATTCCAATGGATTTCAAGTCCTTGATGTTGAAGATTCCTCGAATGTCAGTGAACTTGTGTCAAGGCGCGATGATCCAGTTACTTTTTTACAGATGCAGCCCCTGCCTGCAAAGTGTGAGGGTCAGGAAGGATTTAGATCTTCACACCCTTTACTCATGGTTGTTGCATGTGATGAATCAAAGAGCTCCGGAATGATGCAAACAGGTAGGGATGGGTTGGTCAATGGTCATACTGAGCTTCAAACTGGAAGCTCTGCTTTGTCTCCTACAGCTGTTCGGTTTTATTCGCTAAGGTCTTGCAATTATGTTCATCTTCTGAGATTCCGGTCAACTGTGTATATGATCAGATGCAGTCCTCAAACAGTGGCTGTGGGTCTTGCATCACAAGTAAGATTATATATTCTAAGTATTCATTGTGCATCTTGGACTAGATTGCTTTACATTTTTTCATTCCAGCCAAACTTAAGATGAATAATCTGATCATCCAATAGATGTTTTCTTGGTGTGTGTTGAATCTTCACCGTGTTCCTTTAACAACCCAGAAGAATTAGATTGGATGGTTGCAGGCTACTGGTTTCAGACTTCACTGGGGAAGCTACATCATTTAAATATGAATGTTATGTAATTCCTATGACTAAATAGGTAATGAAGTATTCAAACCTGGCTTAAGTCCTTTTTGTTTCAAAATATTTTTCTGGCAGATATACTGCTTTGATGCTGTCACTCTTGAGAACAAATTCAGTGTTCTTACTTATCCTGTCCCCCAGTTGGGAGTTCAAGGACTGGTTGGGGTCAATATTGGATATGGTCCCATGGCTGTTGGTCCTAGGTGGTTGGCTTATGCTTCCAACAACCCTCTTCTGTTAAACACTGGCCGCCTGAGTCCACAAAGTCTTACTCCTCCACGGGTTAGTCCATCAACGTCACCAAGTAGTGGGAGTCTGATGGCTCGATATGCTATGGAGTCCGGTAAACATTTAGCTAGCGGCCTACTAAATCTGGGAGACATGGGTTACAAAACTTTGTC